>JAHRHZ010000035.1:11762497-11934552 GCA_024137785.1 Ginglymostoma cirratum | reverse complement strand
ACCTACACTCACCTTCACTGGCTCCATCCCCGCCTCTTCGACTTGTCTGCCTCCTCTCCACCTATCCTCTCCTCTATCCATCCTCTATCCGCCTTCCCTTCTCTCCCTATTTATTTCAGAACCCTCTTCCCCTCCCCCATTTCTGATGAAAGGTCTAGGCCCGAAATGTCAAGCTTTCCTGCTCCTATGATGCTGCTTGGCCTGCTGTGTTCATCCAGTCCCACACCTTGTTATCTCGGATATTCTCGGCTGGTGTGTTCAGAAGACATGGGTAGGGAGGATGGAGAAATGACTTTTTTTTTTAATTCACTCGTGGGGCATGTGCATCGTTGACTGGCCAGCATTTATTGCCTGATTTTAGTTGCCCATGAGAAGGTAATGGTGAGCTGTGTTTTTGAACGCAGCAGTCCATGTGCTGTGGGTTGACCCACAAAGCTCTTAGGGAAGAAATTCCAGGATTTTGACCCAGGGACATTGAAAGAATGGAAATATATTTTCAAGTCAGAGTGGTGAGTGGCTTGGAGGGGAATTTTCAGGTGGCGGTGTTCCCAACTATTTACTTCCCTTGTCCATTTAGATAGAAGTGGTCATGAGTTTTGAAGATGTCATCTAAGGATCTTTCCTGAATCCAAAAATTCTAGCTGCATGATTGAGGAGTTAACAATGTCAGCAGAAGGTTGTTTTAAACATGAAGAAATTGGCTATTTTCCGAATGCAAGTGATCTCTTCATAACTGGCAGTGGCAGACGATCTGGGAATTTCAATTCAGTTACGGAGAACAGGAAACTCCCAGATTTGATTCAGAGGGCTGAATTTCCACTTTAGCATGGAGGTACATCTTGCTCCATGAATGGTCACACTTTGATTTCTTTTTTCTTGAGGAAATCTGATTTCTTTTTGCATTCTTGATCCTGCAACATTTTCTCCTGGTATTTTTTATGGGTCGGGAATGCTTAGTTTGCAGAATGTACAGACACCCCCAGCTGATATCAGGTCCCATATTAAATGGAAAAGAATAGTCAGATTTCATTCTTTGTGTCACATTGGCTTCGGAGACCCATTTAAAGCACGCAAGGTTTGAAAGTTCATGAAGAAAATGGAAAGCTTGTAGAGGAGTCAGGAGCATTCTGAAAGATAAGTTGAAGATGTTCTCACAGCTCTAAATATGATAATTATGGATTGCAGTATAATATAGATCTTTTTTACTTCAAGATTAATCATTAAGATTTATCCTGTAACGTTGACATTGACCGGCACGGTGTAATTATAGCATTACAATACTATATCAACACTTATGTATACCATGTATTACCAAAACTACAAAATTTGCTGTGGTCATATGTTTTTCATTCTGATTTAATTAGACCAGCAAGTCCAGGTCATAAACATTAAAAAAAAAGGATTCTACATGCTTCCCTCTAATGATCATCAGGAGCACTACTTAGAATGGAAACCCAATTTCATTTCAGTCAATGAAGTCGGATGATTTTTTAAAACATTTTATTATCTTTTTGTTATTTCTTTATTTTTCAATGATGAATGCTTGGCTAAATTTCAAAAGTGTGAACTCATCAAATGATCTCACTGATACAAACAATTGATTTTGTGTGTGTGTGTGTGAACAGAATTTTTAAAATTTGGTTTCTTGTTTATTTTGACATTTAATACACACTTAGAATAAAATAATTTGTTCTTTCATCATTGCGTTCTTTTTGTCCAGTATCAATGACAATGAGTTGGACTTCAAGATTCTTAGATTGTGAAAGCTTTAATGATTTTCTAATGACTTTGAAGTACTACCGATTGCTTTCTTATGGCTGCTGTAAATTACATATTGTCTATGCAGAATGGATGACTATGGAGGATGTATGGGGGGCATAAGGGTGGCATGGGAATATTTGGGTTGGATTGGGTAATGTGAGGGAGCATGGGTGAATGATAGGGGGAAAACAATGGCCTGATCAAATATGAGATGGCATGGAGTGGAACAGAGAAATCTGAAGGGGCATAACGTGGCATTGGGGAAGATGAGATGATGGGAGGTTTGGGGGATAGAGTTGATAATTGTGAGTTAAGTTTCTGGGGCCCATAAATAGTTATATCCAGGCTTCAGATCGAAAGGTGGGGGTAGAGGGGCTTTCAACTGCCTTATCTGTGCATTCACAGTCCTCATGCACATTACTGCATTTTTGCAAAATCCACTACAAAAGATGAGAAACTGTTGTAAAGTCACACATGGAGCAGGACTGCTTTATTTTTTTAAAGGCTACACAACATGCAGGTCAGGTTTTCCTGACCCCAGACGGTGATTTGATTCTGAGTCTTTGGAAAATTAACTAATTAGCTTCGAAGTGTTGAAAGATAAACACATTGCTTCATCATTTCTATGTCAAGGGAGAAAAGAAACTACCAGCAGCATTTAGTACAGTACCCTTCCACCATGAATAGGAAAAAGAAAGTTGAGGAATTTACATTCATACAAAACTTTTCATGATCTTAGAATAGATTGTTCAGCAGCCAATTACATACTTTAATAATTTAGTCATTGCTGCAATGTAGGGAAATACAGACGCCAAAAGATCTCATGACAATAAATCAACATTTAATTTGTTTTAATGATGTTGCTCGGGAGATGTTGGCCAGGACACTCCTTCACAACGAGCAGATCTGCAGCATGCCAGAGGGTACCCTGTGCCATGGCGTCTAATGTAAGTAGTTTTCACTTTCAGAAAAAGAGGACAGCCAGAAATACTTCCATCAGAAATACATAGAAAACAAAATTCTGACAGTGCAAAGAAAACTCTGTAACTTTATACCACCGGGTGGAAAGTGAAACCTGCTTGCTGGGAGCTCATGATGGTAAAATTCTGCTGCATGTTAGAAAATCAAAGGCAGTAGCCATCAACAGTTCTCCGATGCATTTGCCAAAGCTGAGGGATGTAAATTTGGAACATGTCTTCTTCCAATCTGCACTTGAGAGAACAGTGAGAGGGATAAATGACAGGTTGGCCATGGCAAATGTGAAAAAATTAAATTTGCAAGATATTACTGCAGGGATTATTCCCAGTCACCTTTACAATATTATTTGAAGAGTAAAATGAAATAAATTAATGAGCCTTAAACAGGCAAGGTGTCATTTTCTTGTAAGGGGATTTTAATGTTACATTAATCCCCATCAAAGACAAGAAAGCATAACTGTATCAGATGTCTAAATGCAATCAGCTCAGTACCTTTCAAAAGGTAATTTACATTCACAGAAATGACTCCATTGTATTAACTTCCAACGAATACAGTGACTGTGAAATATACTACACAAAGTCACGTGTGGTTGGAAATGAAGGATACTTCTACTGGAGCAATTGTAGCTTGTTCTGAGTTTCAAGCAGTTCCTTAGGCACATAATGTGCCCAACCCCAGGCAGGGATTTGTGCATGGAATTTACTCCCATCCAACTAAGCAGGTGTTGCTGAAAATCCAAATGCCTTCTGGTATATTGCAATAGTGTCTAAAGATGTAAAATGCTCTGTTCCCATATCATTTAGAGCAAATTCTACATGGACAAAAACAAAATAAAAGAGTGAATAAAACAGGGGAGAGGAAGTGAGAGAGAGAGAGAGAGAGAGGGAGAGAGAGCGAGAAATGTTGATTTTATGCTCAACAGAATCTCAGGAGTAAAGCAAATGTCAAAGTAGGCTGTGAAACAGATGAAGAAACGTTCTCTCCACTTGTTCTATTGGAGAATGACACCAAGAGAATTGCCCAACAAGGAATTCACGATGTGGAGGTGGCCAGTGTTGGACTAGGGTGGACAAAATCAGAAGTCACACAACACCAAGTTATGGTCCAACAGGTTTATTTGAAATCACAAGCTTTCAGATAAACCTGTTGGACTATAACCTCGGGTAGTGCGTCATCTGATTTTGTCAACAAGGAACTGTTAAAGCTGTACAGAGGTAATAAGGTTGTGCATGCAAGTAGTTACCTTCTACAGCTTTTTTTTTCCAAATTTGTCTCAACTTTGGAGCAGGTGGACACTGGTAAAATTCTGGAACGATTAGAAAGGTTAATTCAGACAGTACAGGAAAATGCTACATTTGTGTAAGCATTTTTTAAAAAGCTATATCCAGGTGAAAATTAAGCTCAATGAATGACAAGGATGTAGGTGTCATGAGCTGGTCAGCATTTATTGTCCATCCCTAGTTGCCCTTGAAGTGGTGGTGGTGAGCGGTCTTCTTCAAGCACTGCAGTCCATTTACTGTAGGTCAACCCACAATGCAGCGAGGGAGGGACTTCCAGGATCTTCATCCAGCACTGAAAGAACAGAGGATATTTCCAAAACCAGGATGGAAAGTGGTCAAGGGATGAGATCTTAAAGTTGCTGTTTGAAGGAGTCTTGAGGAATTTTGTAGCAATTTTGTTGCTATTGAGCATTAGCGGTAGAAAGAGTGGATGTTTGAGGATGTGGTGGAAATAAAGTGGGCTACTTTATCCTGGATGGTGTCAAACTTCTTCAGTGTGGTTAGAGCTGCACTCATCTATGCAGGTGGAAGAGTATTCAATCACACTTCTAACTTGTGCCTTGTAAATGATGGAGAGGCTTCGAGAAGTCAGGGGGTGAGTTACTCTCTGCAGAATTCTTGGCCTCTAATCTGCTCTTGGAGCCATTGTATTTAGATGGCTATTCCTGTTCTGTTTCTGGTCAGTAGTAATCCCCAGAATGTTAATAGCGGGGATTCAGTGATGGTAACACAAATGAATGTCAGGGATGATTACAGTCACTTCTGTTGGAGATGGTCATTGCCTGGCATTTGTGTGGCACAAATATTACTTACCACTTATCAGCCCAAACTTGGAAATAGCCAAGGTCTTGTTGCTTCAGCATCTGTGGACTCACGAGCAGTGCTGAACATTTTACAATCACCAGCAAACATCCCTATTTCTGACCGTATGATGGAGGGAAGGTCATTGATGAAGCAATAGAAAGTGACAGGGCCAAGGACAAAACGTTGAGACATCAACCTCAGGTCAGGGTCAAGAAGCAATAATTTCTAAAAGTGAACAAATCCCTAATCACAGATGGGATCTACTGAGGATTATGAGAGAGACAAGAGAAGCAGCTCATGAAGTGCTGAGAATCTTTGTGAAGGACTCACTAAATGCTAAACCTAACTCAAATAGAATTTATTTTAAATGAAAAAAAAATCTGTTCTTGTTAATGAGAACCCCGATAATATCTAGCACATTAGTGGAATTGATCAACTACTTGAAGATTACCGGTTTGGAATAATCTACCAACCTACAAAGAATACGGTCTTGAATGGAGAAATCTGAATGAGTTTGTCAACTTTTGAAGAACTATATTCAAGGTTTCTAAAAGCCCACAATAACACTTCTTCAAACACACTGATGAATTACTATCATTATGGATCCCACAAGAACCCCTCAAAATATTTTAAGAAGGTAAACTACACCCTAACTTTTTCTTATTTTTAAATCCAAATGTGAAGTGGCTGTTCCAGATGCAATGAAGTTAAACAAAATACAATTTATTTAAACACTGTAGTTAAAATACAATCAGAGAAAGAGGAATTTAGAATAACTTCAACTCTACTGGAAAACTTAACACAATAATAGATACAGTACCTATAGCTAGTTAACTGTTCAAATGTAGTACCAACCCATAAATGCACCCTTTGGCTAAAAGGAAAATTCAGACACAGATTTTCACATACAGTTCTCCAATCCATGAAGGAAAGAAAACAAATAAAGAAAAAACTCAGACAGAGTAGCAGCCACGAAACATTCACTGAAACTTCCAACTCTATTGAGAACCCAATAACTTCTGATGCGACTGAAAAACCAAAACCCAGAGATCCTAATCTATGAAAGCTGGCCATACTCATTCAGGCTGTTAAAAAAAAACAAAGCCCTCCCAAGCTGTTTACTCTGAAGGTTCTGTTAGACTGTTCATTACCTCTGCCTTACAACCTCTCTTCAAAAAAAAAACAGGAAAAAATACCTTCTTAACGTCACAGCATCGTCACACTATGCTCTGTTATGAAGTAAAATTTGCATGTAGATAAGTAATCAACGGAAATTACAAAAGCAAAAGGCACTTGTTGCGAGATTACGTAAGGACTGACTTTAAAATGCTAACTTAAGATCGCTATAGTTCCAAACGCTCATTAACCACTTGAATGCGTAAACCTGGTCAACTACACAGATAATACTAAACTAAGCATACAGTCAAGCTGAGGGAGACAGGGTCTACTAATGGAATTAGATAAAATTGACAAATGTGCCATTTAATGACAAAGGGAATTAATCACAGACTGAAGAATCCCACATTTAAAGAAAAGTTGGATTTTAAGTATACTCTGGTTATTGCAAAAATTGCTTGATGTTAGGCATGAAGGGATCATTTGAAGTCAATGACATACCAGGAACTTCTTAATTATATAAACTTTGTCAGATACAGGTCAGAGGCATTTGGATTACAGTGGTGCATAGCATTAAGTCCATGAGATATATGGGGCTGTTCAGGTGAAATCCAGAATCAGCCCCTGTAAAAAGAGCTACAAGTTAAAATTAGAGAAATTAGAAGCTTAGCAAAGGACCTTGCGTAGAGTCCACTTAGAATGGTGGCATCGTTGCTTTTATTTGGAGCTGGTAACAGGCACTTAACTGATCTGTAATGTCACAGAAAATGGTTAGAAACCCATTTCAACAGATCCCAGTCCCTTCAATAATGTCTTGAGATTTCTAGGGCTTGCGTAGGCAGTTGAAACCACGACTTGTGCTTGTGCCGAAACAGGTAAAAGATACTAATGTAGTATTGACGGCACATCTGACTGCCTGCATTACTTTCTTGCTTTATAATAAAACATTGACGTACACTAGAATGCACAATGCTACAGGTTACCACCAGATCCGAGACCTCATTTACATAAGAGCAAGTGGCAAACTGACAAGCTGCTGCAAATAAGATTATTCATTGGTGGCAGGTCAACAAGTTCAGTCGTGGACCATCTTGGCCAGAACCTAATTGCTCAGATGTCAGGAAGGGAGGAAATCTCTCTTGGGAGCCAACTGCCCAATTTTTTGCCCACATGCCGTCTCACTCGCTGCTGAGTGTAGGTAAAATCACACACATTGATATTCGCTGAAGTTCAGGGAACAGAGTTGCTTTCCAAACACGTTGGTGAACATAGACTTCTGCCAGATACCATTCTCCATGTTATTGAACACTTCTTCCCATGAGGTTGATTTGCTTCATACGGCCTGTGTTCATCATTTAGTATCCGAGCAAAGCGTCTACATGTGCATCCAAATCCAGGAGCAATTGATTTATGAGGAAGCCTCAAAGTCAGCAAGACCTCCTTCAGCACCTGTTGATCTACTCCCTGTACTCTCATGCCATTTGAAACTATCGTAGAAAGCACCAGGCAATCGTATAGTTATGACAACAGGCAGATCAAATCAACCAGCAAGTGATGATTTCTTTACATAGGGATGATCGGGGTTGCCCTTCCTGTCAGTGAATATGCATTTGATTGTGCAAAGCTAAAGAAAGAGTCTTTTTTTTCCTGGAAGATTCAGCTGTAAAATAAATGCCACTGGTCTTGAATCAACATTGCGACCTGCCGACGTGCATACAATCAGCAGCTCTACGTTAATTTCCACTCAATATTCATCACTCAGCTTCACCTCACACACTAATGCCTGCATCGATATGATGCTCAAACAGATTTGCAACAAAACCTTGTCTGCCACTTTGAAACTTTAAAGGCAGTCGAGCATTCAAAAATTAGGCACAAGTAATCCCAATTTCTTGCTGCTTCTAGATCATTTCATTTATCTCTTCAATAAAATGCCATTATGGAAAATGTATGGGTAGGTAGTCTGATTACCATTTGAACAAATTGAGTTTTCACAGCAAATGCCAATGAAACAATTCACCAATGAAGAGGTTTTAATTATCAGACACATTTTATAGCATAATACAACATCTACATTTGTATTTCAGCACCAATATTCTGCTTTGAATGCAATTTTCTGTTGCCTTATGGCAACAAAGTAGTGACAATATCATACAAGCACATCATCATCTTATACAGCTTACAATTTCTTCTAATTTAAATTATGCGTTCATGTTCTTTAAGTGATTCTTTGCACAGTAATGAAGTTCAATTTTACATTCCAAAAAAATAATTCAACTTAATTTTTTTGGTACGTGTCTAAGATCTTGGAGGCTGATGAGTCTACTTAAATGCTAACATTAGGGTGTAAAGCTGGAATTGCACATTGGGCACTTGCAATAGAAACAGTAATCAACAGACGTGCAAATTTATCCATTTTGCTAAGAATCATTTAAACTGCAAAGTCAGCTTCAGGCACAGGCAGCAAGCTGAAAACCTACCCCATGCACCGCAATATTTGTGCGCGCCATCTGTTCTAGCTCTGCTTGTTACTGATGACCTATTAAAGAATATGGTCAAATAACGATCTTATTGTAACTGTGGTAGAATGGTGAATTACAATGCCTATCATGACAGTCTGCTTGCAGTCAACCATTTGTTTCTGAGTTACTCGATACACTGCTAACTTGCACACTTCTCAATACATGCAATGCTCTACTTTCCATGTCATATTCTCACAACACATTTCTAACACACATACAACAATGGTACATTTCAATCATCTTTGTTTAAGAACATAGCTTGTTTAATTCTTTGCTCCTTGTCTTAACCTGACAAACGCCAAGTGAAGACATGTAGTTAAAAAAAATACATATTGCCATACAGTATGACACAAAATCAGCATCCAGAACTACCAGAAAAGTAACAGTGCAGGTTGTAATTCTCTACGAGTAACTCAAATAGTTTAAAAAAAAACCCAGACCACAAATGACTTCAGTGGTAATTTCCACCTGAATTGTACAGATCCTTCCATACATTATAATCAACAGATAGCAACAGAGGTCCACCTAATCCACACTATGCAATAACTTACACAACATCTAATTAGGAAAACTTCTTTGATCTTTGTTTAAAGCTACTCCTGTCTCTTTGTTTCACTTTATTATGATACAATACCAGGATAGGGATAAATCGTGGCAAAGTAAGGAGAGAAAAGCTCAAACAGATAAAATACCAAGAAGACTGTATCAGAAATAACTGTTGCCCTTTGAGGTTGCCAGTGAGCATATATCTCCGTCGTCTGACAGCAACAAAAAGGAAGTCAATTTTGATTACGCTGTCTAGCTGTTTCTTGTAAATTTAAAGCAAACTGATTTAAAACAAAACTGAAGGACTACAAGGAGCAATGGCAAATGAATCAGAGGAAAAAGGCAATATTTTTGGTGACTTCTACGCATCTTTGATCTTGACAAGAAAAGCAAATGAAAGGAATAGAGAAAATTGCAACATTGATCTCAGCAAGTAAATTATTGCACAAGGAAAAATGAAACTTCAACAATCTTTGCAACAGTTAATCAAATTAATGTTAATGCAATTTTTATCTCATTTAGCTTCCATGGAAATAAGCAATGAGATGATTAAGTAGATAAAAGTTCCAGTTAAAACAGAATGAACACTGGGATGATTTCTCCAACCCTACACACCACCAAAGTCAACAGTTGATTAGAGCTGATCTTTGGAAGGAGCTGGAAGTGGAAAAGGAGTTGATGGCTATTGATAGATAACATTGAAACAAAGAAATTAGAAGCAGCTTAGACAATTCAGCTCATTGAGCCCACTCCATCAATTAACATAACATCAACAGCACACTCCTGTTCTCTTTCCATTTTCCTTGATGCCTTTAGTCTCTAGAAACCTAAATACTCCATTTCATCTTGAATATATTCAGTGATTTGGCCTCAGCTTTCTGTGGGAGACAATTCCATGAGTCTTACACTATCTGAGTGGAGAAATTTCTCATCTTAGTCCACAATGGCCTATGTTGTGTCCTGAGACGGTGATCCCTGAAATAAGTCGAGAGCAGTATCCTGTCACCAAGTCACCCTTTATTGACACTGATCCAACTCCCTTAGAGCCAGCTCTGAGTGAACAGGATGTCTGACACTCCTGTTTATATCTGTCAGCCAGGGCTCCCTGATTGAGGCTATTAATCTGCTCCAGTCAGGGAACTCCTACTCTATAAGGGCCACCTGGCTGAACTTGTTACAATCACTACAACCCCCTTGTTCTGGACTCCCAAGTCAGGGAATACATTACCTGCATCCAGTCTATAACAGCGTTTTATATATTTTATATGTATTGATATTTTGTGTAGTTCTGTGATGTCTTCCACTTTAAGAGCATAAGTCCCAATGAACAGCATAATAAAAGCAAAACACTGTGAATGCTGAAAATCTGAAATACAACCAGTAAGTACTGAAAATCTTAACAGGTCAAGCAGCAATTGAAACGAGAGAAACAGAGTCAAATGTTTCAAGTCCAAGATAGCTCTTGTTCAGAACAGTGTCTCTCTCTTCCCTCTGGTGTCTGCTAATCAATTTTTGCTGCTGAGGGGTTTATCCTTACCATTTCTACAAAGTGATCAAAAGTTATCATAATTTAGACTTGGGTTTTATTTGTGTTCATGTGGAGCCTGTTGTCATGTCTTTGGTGTTATCACCAATAGGTAGCATGTATATGAAAATAGGAGGGGCAAGGTTAAAAGACAGGGAAATTCCTAAAATAATATGGGTTATGAAAGGAAAAACATTTTAGGAATGTCTTGGCTGTGGCTTGACAGTTATGAGTGGAGCCAGACAATGAAAGCCCCTTCAGGTGAACAATGGAGGAGAGCAATGGGAGGAAGGTGGGCGAACATACCAAAGACTAGAGGGAGGTTGAGAAGGATGTGGAATGGCAACATAGTACCACAGGATTTCATCTGGAATTCCAATGGCACGGTTTCAATGGTATGGAAATGGAAAAAGCATAATTAAAGAAGCCCAAAGATGGTGCAAAGAGAAAGATAAGAAAATTGCGTCTGACTAATTTATTAGAGTTTTTTGAGGAAATCACAGAGTAGATGGAGGGGAACCAGTAGATGTGTTGTATTTGGACTTCCAGATGGTACTCAGCAACATAACTTAACTTATGACATAACCTTTTATGAGGTAAGAACTCATGATGTTGGGGTAGTACACTGACATGGATAGAGAACTGGCTCATGGGCCAGAAAACAGTAAGTGGGGATAAGGGGTTTCTTTAAGGTTGGCAATTCGTGACCAGTGGGGTTCCACAGGAATTGCTCCCGAGACCACAGCTCTTTACAATGTATGTTCATGACTGGAGCAAGGAAGAAAACGTACAGTAGCCAAATTTTCAGCTGATACAAAATAGGTAGAAAGGCAGTTTGCAAGGGGGAATACGGTTTACAGAGATATTTATAGGTTAAGTAAGTGGGTAAAAAGTTGGCAAGTGGAGTATAATATGGGAAAATGTCAATTTGTTCATTTTGAAAGGAAGAAGAAAGAACCAAATATTATTTAAATGCGGAACGGCAGAAGGTTGCAATTCAAGAGGAACTTGAGATTACTTGTACATGAAACAGAGAAAGCCAGCACAGAGGTGCAGCAGGTAATCAGGAAGACGAATGGAATGTTGGCCCTTATTTCAAGGGGGTTGGCGTATAAGAGTAAGGAAATCTTACTGCAACTGCACAAGGTGCTGGTGACACCACATCTGTACTACTGTGAGTGGTTTTGATTTCCTTGTTTAAGGAAATACATCATTTCATTGGAGGCACTTTAGAGAAGCTTCATGAGGATGATCCCTGGTACGGAGGGATTGTCTGACGAGCAAAGGTTAAACAGGTTGGGATGCTACTCACTAGGGTTTAGATGAATGAGAAATGATCTCATTTCAACATACAGAATTCATAAGTGGCTTCAGAATGGAATACTGAGAGGACATTTTTCCTCATGGGAGAGTCTAGGACCAGAGGGAATAGTCTCAGAATAAAGTGGTGGCAATTTAAGACTGAGATGTGGAAGACTTTCTTCTCTGTGGGTTGAGTCTTTGGAACGCCTGGCCATGGAAAGCTTTAGGAGCAGAGTCCTTGTGTATATTTAAGACTGAGATAGATGGATTCTTGATCAGTCAGGGAATCAAGGGTGACAGGGAAACGATAGAAGAGTGGAAGTCAGGAATGTCAGATCAGCCATGATCCTGTTGAATGGCTTGAGGGGCCAAACAACCCATTCCAGATCCTATATAGTCTAAGTGACAACTAATCTAAAAACTCAAGAAGAAAAGGGAGGTCCGAGATACTGGTCATAATTTGCAAGGAGGGGGAGGTCAACTGTAGGATTTATCTGAAGTTTCAGAAAGGGTCGGGACTACATTTAAATTGAGAGGAACAGTGCACGAAATGTGACAACTGTTTACAAATTCACTAACATCAGGGTCAGGAAGTGACGTGGGTGGTCAGCAGTGTTTTGGGAGCATAACCAAGTGAGCGGTGAATGAATCTCAGAGACAAGGTGAGCTTGAATTGTGCATGAGGAGAGATGGGAGAGAAACTGGGTTAAAGTAAATTGAAGTGCACAGAAAAGTGATACTAGGACAAATCATCATAGGATCAAGTGGTCAAAGCTATCTGAGCCCAACTATTAACACTGTTCACCACATTTTGTGTTCTCTTACTGAGGATGCTGTCAGTTTCTTGATTCAAGGATGATATCTACTCAGGATTGGGATAGGTCTTCATGCAACTGAAAAGGCTGATTCTCTACTCACAGGGACTTTGACACATGGGATAGGATGTCTTAGGTCATGGGATCAAGTGTAAACGATTTGCTTCCTTTTCTTTGCTATAGGTGTTTGGGCGTCAGGCAGGATTCAGCTTGATACATTGCCACCATCTTGAACAATTGGTAGAAAGCTCCTCTCAGTTATTAGTATCAATGCTGCCATGTTTGGCACCCAGATTGGTCTCCAAAAGATGAACATTAGCTGTTCTGCAGTCGCATTGTATTATCATACTCTGATGTATGTTACCAACGTTCCAGCTACAGCTCCCTCTCCTCATTGTCTTCATCTCCTTAGATGTTCTCAAATGCATTCTATCCATTACTGTTGCCTAGTAAACGTTTCAACACTGTCTTTAAATGAACAATCACTTTACGAGACAGTTTTTTGAATTCAAGCACATTGCAGATCTTCTCGTGATTAGAAACAGCCTGGAATCAGGCTTGACAGCAGAAACTTGGCACAAAAAAGGGTATTATCCATGTTGTGCAGAATTCTGTGAGGACCTCACTGTCATTATTCAAGTAGTGCCAGGGGATCACTTCAATCTGCTGGAGTAAGCAGACAAGGGCTCAGTTTAACAATTGATCTGAAAACAGCACATCTTAATCACTCGGTACTACATGAAAGATTATGTGCTCAATTTATGCAGATGGTTCCAACTTTTGAGCTAGACCAGCAACTGACCCAATTAAGTCAAAATTTATTATGTCTATTGCAATGTGTTTTGCAACCTCTGATTATCTTGTCCGTTGGGTTTTTTTAACATTTTCCTCATTTTGCATTTCCTTATACCTTGAAAAGTATTAAGCATTTTTGCCACACATTTCCAGCTTTTAGTTTTTTTTTGTCCTAATATTTTCAGATTCCAATTAAACTTCTTCCCTCCTTCATTTAACCTCAATGCATTTCAGGTTTTCTTTCCCCATGCGTGTCTTTTCCATAACTTATTCTCCTTACTACAACTCAGTATGGTTTTTGAGTCAGCTTTTATACAAACAATATTTTTGAAAGCTACCTTTTACCATGATATTACTTATAAAGCTTT
Source organism: Ginglymostoma cirratum (assembly GCA_024137785.1). Taxonomy (NCBI): domain Eukaryota; kingdom Metazoa; phylum Chordata; class Chondrichthyes; order Orectolobiformes; family Ginglymostomatidae; genus Ginglymostoma; species Ginglymostoma cirratum. The sequence goes on along the minus strand of JAHRHZ010000035.1, from coordinate 11,920,740 downwards.
ATGAGGACTCATGTTCAAATAATTGCCCACAATATTAAAAAAAACACTATATACTTCAAACAATAGTCTACTTTCTTGGTCTCTGCTGGAACACAATATGTCAAAAATTCATCTCATGGTTGCTTCACCTCCTAATCTCCCCCATATGGTGGGTCACTTTGTTTCTATCACCACCCATGGCACCTGAGTTTAGGGAAGTCATCATTCATACAGACTACTCCTTTTGCTTTTTCAATATAATTATTCTGGGAGGTAACAGTACTTAAACAATGGATGTAGGCCAATGTGAATAATAGGTAGTTCTTACGGATATAGTACCTATGTGGTGTAGCTTACAGTTTGTATAGGGAACAAAGGCAAGTGCACTATCATATTGAAATAAGTTTCATTCATTGCAGTTATGTGATGAGGCACATATTAAACAGAAAACAGATAATATTTATTAAATTCTTCACCACATTCTGATGGATTAAACAAACCTCAAGTGCAACAGGGTACATGATTAAAAAGTATCCAATGCCTCCTCAATGTCCTGAATGGCTGAATGGCCTCCTTTTCCATCATAATGACTCTAAGACTCTTTGGAGCTTCAACATTTATGCAAACAATTGGAGAATGTATCCAAGACCTTCATCCTCATAAGGCTGCATTTCAGAATTACAGTACATTTGAATATGATCCCGTTATTAGTTGCATTGCGTGCTGTGGGGATCAAACCATTTACCTCTTTCTCACATTGGCTGAGGTTACCATGAAGGACTCTCCTTCTCAACCTCTCTTCGCATCTGAGGTACAGTGACCCTCAGTTTAAACCACCACCAGCCATTTCTCCCTAATGAGAGAGCTGCCCAATAGGTCTGCTAGGATCATGCCAATTTTTACCCTGAAATGAGATTATCTAATGCAGCTGCAGTCTACTTTTTTGTATATCCTTTCACATTTTTCATCATGGTTGTGTGAAATTAATGTATTTCCTTCAGCTTTGGCCAGACCTTTATTAGACGAAATACATCCTCTTTCCCACCTCGGCTAGAATATTTAATTGTCACCTTCCAGACTTTTTTTCTAAAGTGCCTCTGGAGTGAAAAGTTTGTCAGCAATGGGGAAAAATCAGCAGAATAGCACTAAACTGATAACACTTCAAAGAATTCAAATCGGCATTACAGGCCGGATAGCCTTTCCCTACCTAGTATCATTCTGTGTTCCAAAATTCTCATTATTAAATACTTACTTTGGAAGGACAGAATTATTCTTTATTGTTCCGAAATATTTATTCTTAATTTTAACATGAACTCCTTCCTCATATATAGTTTCTGTGTTTATTTTATATTGAATTGTAACACACAGGAAACAGTTGTTTTGATTGCTCTCACTCTCTGAAAGAGCGATTAATTCACCCCAGAGTCCTGACCTCTATCCTAAGATCTGCAAATATTTCAGTTTTAAAGAAAAGATTCAATTTACTTCCAAAAATTATAATAAACTTCAACCATCCTTTCAGGCCATGTATTCCAGAATTTTATACTCAATAGGGAAACCATTTCTCTTCAGGACTAAAGTTTAACTTAACATGTTAATTTATTACGAACATAACAGAATACCCTGGGGTGAGGATTGCAATGTCCTGTGGGTATTCATGAATTACTGTAAGATGATCAAATCTATAGTCAGTTGGAAGTAACTGAAGAAATATACCTTAAAATTAAACTAATTTAACTCCTAATCATGGACAATGCTACACAGAATGGCACAGACCTCACAGATCTAAGTTTCAATGTTTGTCACAGTCAATATGAACAAGGAACAAGACTATGAGTGAGCCTGTGAGGCTGCGACATCCTACTTTATGGCTGATTGAACTTTAACCTCAATGTTACATTCCTGTTTATCCCCAATAATTTTGGATGCCTTTGCCAATCCAGAATCTATCAACCTCTGCCTCAAAGATATTTAAAGATTCTGTATCCACAGCCTTTTGAGGAACAAAGTTCCAAAGACTCTCAAACTTCACCTTTGTCTGACATGGACATCCGTTGTTTTTAAAACGATGATTCCTAGTACTAGATTCTTGCACACAAGTAGCCATCCTTTAGAATACAATATAAAAAGAAACACAAATGATCCATGAAGAAAGAGTTCATGTGTCAGAATTAAGACTAAGCATTTCAGAATAATAAGGATTATTCCTATATCTCCATCGGTACTCAGAGTATTGGGTCACCGAATGGTGCTGTGTAGAAAAAGATTATCCAGCCTGTTACGCTGTATTTCAACTCTTCAACTCTTTGAAGAGTTATCAATTCAAAATCCACTCAGTCCAGTTCCCTCAGGATCTTCTGAGTTTCTATTAAGTCACCTCTGACTCTTCTAAACATCAGGAATTACAGGCCTAGCCTGTCTAACCATTCTTCAGAAGGTAATCCATTCGTTCCAGTGAGTCCTCTCTGAACCGCTGCCAATGCATTAACTTCCTTTCACAAGTACAATGACCAGTAATGTACACAACACTCTTTAAGGTTTTGGCAAAGTTAAAAAAAAATACAACCCATACAGAACAAAACTGGAAATGGCACTACTTACCATAACGATCTGACAGTATAAGTTCCAAGAGGAGTAGAAAAACATCACGTCATAGGAGGCCTCTCTGATGATGTTACCTAGCACGGTGATGAAGCATCTGAACGAAAACAAGCCAGCTCGGCGGGCATGTCAACAACCTCGTACACATTACTCTCGATGCAGTCTCATTAATGCCCTGTATAACGGCAGCATAATCTCCACACTCTTGCGTTCAATTTCCCTCATCATAAAACACTACATTCTAATAAATTTGCCGATTTCTTGCTTGCCAAACTTCCATGATTCATGCACAAGGACACTCCAAAGCTTCTGCATCTCAGAGCTTTGGAACCTCTCATCATTTAGGTAATATGCTTCTTCTTCTTTCTGCCAAAATGGCCAATTTCACACTTTCTCACATTATACTTCATTTGCCAGCTCTTTGCCCATTCACTTAACCTATCTATATCACTTTGAGGGTTTCTTAACTCCTATTCATGAGGAAACTAGAAAAGTCCTGAAACCACCTTGCATATCAGTTACAACTAGTGTGAAGCAGATGTGATTCAACAAAACATCCTGAAAAGTAATCTCCCATCATAAATATGAAACTGAAAGTGCTGTCAGTTCAACTACTTGGCACATGTCAATGCGAAGCTAAAACAAAATGACAGCTTTCCATTACATATGTTGTAACTAATCTATGAAAGCCTCAGGGTTTAAGGATGACAAAGCAAAACTGAATGCAATCATGTGTTGCCAAATGGAGGTGATTTTTCTGTACAAGTTTTATTCCCTCGAACAACTGCTAAATTAACTAATAGTTCATCTCTTGCTTTTATGATTGGCAAGAAGTGGGATTGATCCAGTCTTATTTTGGATCTAGTTAATTCAAATTGCTGGGTAATTTCATTTTTACACTCTTTCTTCACACTGCCACTTCATACATTGATGAGTACCAATTACTCATTAATTAATTTACTTATGCAAATCTGTCGTTACCAGTGGTGCTGTAAATCTGAAGGCACTTAACTCAAACCCATACTAGAAATGAGTTTGAACTCTAATTGTAAGGACAAAACAGACAAAAGACAATATAGACACACCATTTCATATTATGAGAAAAAGAAAATGGGATCAAATAGCTTTAAGGCAAGTTCATGTGCTGCAACTTATATCATTCCTTATTTACTCAACTAGTGGCCCTATCTTTCATTGGTGGTCTAAAGGTCAAAGAAGGGCATGTGCTCTTTAAAGGAGCAGAAACAAATTTTCACGCTTGTGTTTACATTATATTTTAACGTCAATCAGTATAGAAGACGGTCTCAGTTACTCACTTAAACATTGATGTCCTTGGCTCTTCCTTTCCTTTTTAAAGGGAACGGGGTATTAGCCAATTACCCTGTTGGTTGATCTTAGATAATTAGCTTCCAAATGCCCATAAGAACATGACATCCTTCTATGAATCTAACATGCTCTCCCTGGAGTCCAATTTAATTGGTTTTCAATGAGAAGGGCATATGCCTTGCTGACTGGACAGTTAATTGCAACTCCAATTGAAAATGGCCACAAGTCACATTGCATTAGACTCTGGAAAATCCAATAGTTAAACATAAAATACTCCAAAAAGCCATCAACTTTTCTAAGCTCAAAAATATATGAATATTCTTTTTTATTTGAATATAATATGAACAATGCATAAGATTTTCACTTATCAACTATTTAAAAAGTATCTTAGTCTATTTAAGAAAAATCTCAAGGTAAAATATTCTGACCCAAATATCGAAATTCTAGTTTGTAAACTGAACTTGCAGTTGACATCTGCTGGGGAAGTTCATCCACTGGCTTACTCAAAAGAAAATTGAGATATTTCTGTCTAGTTTCATAGAATCCCTACAGTGTGGAAGCAGGCCACTTGGCACAACGAGTTCACAGCGACCCTCCATACAGCATCCCACCCAAACCCATCCCATTACCCTAATCCCATAACCTCACATTTCCCACAGCTAACCCTCACATTTCTGGACACTATGGGCACTCTGGCATGGCCAATCCACCTAACCTGCACTTGGACTGTGGGAGGAACCTGGACCACTTGAAGGAAACACAAGCAGACAGAGACAGAATGGGCAAACTCCACACCGACAGTAACCCAAGGGTGGAATTGAACCAGAGTCCCTGGTGCTGTGAGGGAGCAGTGCTAACTACTGAGCAACTGTGCTGCCCTTCATCATGAACTGTTTTTCCTTTGAATAGCATACATCCTTGAGAGAAACATCTCATATCCCCCAAGCAACAAATGGGAATTAGATAGTCCAGTGAGCTCTTATAATACTTAAGCATCATACAACATTGTCCTACTCAGTGTTGGTTTCACGATCACCTCAGTAGCAAACAAGAGTTGCTAGTGATAACTTTGAGTTCAATATTATAACAATTTGCTGTATGTCTGAGAAATAAAGAAACTGAAAAGATAAAATCATAACATCAATTGTCTGATATGACTGACGAAGTTCAATCGTTCCAGCACATCTTCATTTGTTAAACTCATATCCTACAACTATTAAAACTTGATTATAATTTTGCTATCACTAAGTAAAGTTACACTATAAAGGATCACTTCTCACTTCATTGCATCGGTTGAGGATCAGTTTTCCTGACAGTGCTATAATTTGGTTATCTCTGCTCAATATTGTCTTTTTCTGCCTCTTTGTAGTGTTGACTGCTTCATTACAATGGTCGAATGCACACTAAAATAGGCTATTTTGCTCTATGCTCTCTTATGTGTTGTGACAATAGTTTCAATATTGCGGAGTAATATCATTGAAAATCATCACAAACATCTGATTTGATTTTGACTGACAGTTAAAAGTAAAGGAATTGGTAGATATTTGAAACTGCAGTACCTCAACACCTGCTGGAACAGCCAAAAGCAATACTGTTAACAATTCTACTGCAGACTAAACAGGCAAAATAGTCAAAAATACATACCTGAAGATGATAATTGAAACCAAAATTATACGGAAATGAATTAACCCTGTACAGCAAGTTCAAATACAAAGGCCCAGATTATCACCACATCAGAGAAGCCTCATTCACAAGGTAAAAATAGCAGAAGTCCTCAGAAATCCTACCACTTACCCCGGAAAATGGCATTTCCTACCTTAACAGTTGCATTAATTGGATTCACACATCCAATTTATTGAGGCAGCTGGTCATTTCAGTCATCAGCTACCTCTACTCCTCCATGATTTTGGTGATGTACATTTGCTGATTTGAATACATAAGTGGAGAGAATGCTATAGACTCATTTGGATAGCCAGGGTTTCATTTGGAGATTTAAGATTCCCCTTTGGATCTGGTCCCAGAAGACACTGGAGGGAGGTAAACTGCCCTTTGGTGGAAGTACAGCACCATTGCAAAGAGGTATGGTACCACTTCAGTATTGCTAAAGTACACATGGTTGTGCATAGAAAATGCATGAAACGTTGGAATTGTCAAAGATCTGTCAAACTTGTCAAATCATTATCAAGCTGTCAAAAGGACCAGTAAGGACAATGAGACATTTTAAAAAGTCCATACTTCTGAATCTTTGAAACATTAGCCTGTTGGCATTAGCCTGAAGATTTCTATCATGACTGATTTCATAAAGTTCCATGATCAAAGTGGGGGATGCCTTCCATTTCTTAGCTTTATTGACAACTGCTAGTGGTTTTAAGTTCTTTTACATGGGGCTATAAATTCGAATGCTTGCTGAACTTTAGTGGAATGTTTGTCTTCATCGGGTTTTGTTGAGGTTAATAAATTTAAATACAGTAAAAATATGCTTTTTTAATGAATGAGAGTACTTTTCTCAATATTGTATACTTTGCGGTACACTTTTATTATTTAATTAAACTCTTTCTTTTCTAAGCTATTCATTAGTTTTGAGGTCTGTTCATGAATGAGACTAGGCAAGTTTGCATTGTAGATAAAAGGGCAAATGGTAGTATGTGTGGCAGGCATTGCTTGGTAAAGTTTGCATGAAGTTGACATTTGAGTAACAAATGGGCAATGTGTGGGTATAAGAAATTAATATATAATTTTGATGATACTGCAAAAGTACTATATTGATTTAAAGTAACATTCTATCATTTGGCTTTAGCTACCTTATGAAATAGTCTTGAAAGAGGTTGATAGGAATTTCTTCCAGTGAGGCAATAAACAGAGCAATTGTTTGTGAAGAAATGGTCTTTCTTGCTTAATGACATAAAAGATGCTGATGAGCAAGTGCAGGGGGAAGTCAAAGAAATTAAGGATACCAGTTGGTGAGACTACCTTTGAGATTGGGGTTTGAATATACAGTTCTATCTGTATCATGCTGCATATGCTAGTGATAATCTGAAGTGTTACGCCAATTGCACTCGTAGTTCTGCAGTGGTATATGTGACATACCTTAAGATGGATACAATAACAGCTATTTGAGGTTCCGGGGCAAGGATTGTAAAAGAGGAATGTATATGCTTGTATTTTATTAAATCTTCATGATGCCGAGGAAGGCTCTATGATTTGGAATGCTGGAATATATAGAAATTTGCCTAAAACCTGCTGTGTTTGCTGAAATGAAATTAAATGACAAGAAATCACAAGGAGTCCGGTGATGACTGAATGATTAGAAAGGTCACTGCTGAAGGAATGCATGTATTTGTATACATCGAACATTGCCACTCAGCAGTCACAGAGTGAACTGTCAGAGTAACTTTGCAAAAGCTGAAGTTTTGTTTAAAACAGAGTGAATCTGATGTGATAATGCAGACTATTTATGACCTGAATTTGTGATCATCATACAATCATACTGTGTAAGTATAATGTGGTTGATTGGATGACCTCAATGTGTTGAGCTGTGAGTGCAAGCTAAAGTTTTCTATTAAAGTTCATTAAGAGCAAGAGATGAGTCTTTTTCCAAGGAGATACAAACAAGTCGAAATCAGTTCATTAAATCAAACCAATGTGGTAAGCCTAATATGTTTGTGATGTTTGTCTGTGGTTAATCTGATCATTTGCTGGAGATTGAAAAGTGTCAAGAGCGTAAATGCATAGCTTCTTAGTATGGAAAGAGTATTAAGAAATAACCTTGCCTCACAGAAAAGTTAGCTAGCTCAGGGAAGTGTCTGATAAACAGAAATCAAGGCACAGCAGGCCGATTGTTTGTTCTGGTCTGATCTTCGGATAGGTCCATCTGAAAAGCGCTCACTTATGACTATTAGATTATCGGTTTAATAAAGAACCTTGGTGATTCCGGTATTAGAATTGCCTTGGGTTGTTGATAAGTAAACTCAACAGACCAGGCAAAGTGGGAACAAAAGCCAATAACATGACACAACATGGTGACCCTTTCTTGAACTCCCTCTCTATATGAGGAAACCTAAACAGTAAACAGTACTTTTGCAGTGACCTTACCAATATCCTATACATTTGGAACAAGCCTTCCGTACTTTAATACTCCATACCCCTTTGTAATAAGGTCAACATTCCATTTGCCTTACACTTGCCGTACTCGTACGCAACCTTTTGTGACCTGTTTGTGAACAGACAGCTTTCATTGTATCTCAGCATTCTCTCATTCTTTTCCTCGAAATCTCATTTTCTATTCTTTCCACCAAGGTAGACAACTTCATAATTTCCCATTTTACAGTACTTCTGACAATATTTTGCGAACTCAGCCTGTTGTCACACTTTGTAAAAACTTATTACAAGTTTACATCTTGGAATGATTTCCAGTTAATGGCCAACTTACACTATATAAGTTAAAACACAAATGGAAATTGCTGGAAAAACACAGCAGATCTGGCAACATCTGTGGAGAGAAAGTAAAGTTAACATTTCATCTTTAGTTACCCTCTTCAGAAGGCTGTTTTTTTTTGTTGTTTTTGATTCACAGCATCTGCAGTTTTTTGGTTTCTGTTTACAAAGCAAAAGAATTTCCCCAAAATGTAACAAGAATAATTTAATATTTTACAAAAAGGATGGGATATTTGAACTAGAATCTCTATTAGTATTGAAATCAAAGTAGTATCAGCATAGCCAATACAAATTAACTGCAAACAAAATTGGCACAATGTTACTGACCCTTGATTGTTGAATGTAAGTTTCAAAAATGCTTCATGAAATTGCCACCAATACAGATTGATGAAATGAAGTTGGATGCATTATTCATGCAACTCTGTGAAACATTTGTCATAAAGGTCACTTCTCTCTCAACTTCCAAACACTACTGTCACCCTCAAATTCATTAAGACATTGTTCCTACAAGTGCAGTGCCTGAATTTGATCAATGCAGCACGGGTAATTCTGTTGTCTGTCAATTTGTCCAAGATTTGCTTCGTCACTTCTTACAAAGACTCAAAAATACATGTCACTGTAAGTTCTGTAACTCAGAGCCACGGGAAGGAAACTTGATTCCAATAGACCCTTTCAACGGTGTTAAAATATCTAAGAAATAATCGAGAACTGCCGATGCTGGAGTCTGCGATAACAAGTTGTAGAGCTGGCTGAACACAGCAGGCCGGGCAGCATCAGAGGAGCAGGAAAGCTGACGTTTTGGGTCTGGATCCTTCTTCAGAAAAAGGGTCCAGACCCAAAATGTTAGCTTTTGTGCTCCTCTGATGCTGCCTGGCCTGCTGTGTTCATCCAACTCTACACCTTGTTATCTCAGAAATAATTGAGATAGGCCAGTATTTTTAGTATTAGAGACGGGAAATCTGATCATGAGTGACAGCACATTGGAATCACAAGGATAGAGAACTGAAACGTACAAAACTGAGAAGCAGTACAAGCCCTGAAAAAGGGCTGGGTATAAAGATATTAAATGCTATAGTAAATTATGAAGATTGAACTACAGACTTACTATAAACAAAGTTCGTCAAGTAGAGACAAGAAATAGACAAAACTTAAAAATGTGGCCTCAGCTAAAGAAACAACTTATTGATGGTGAAAACATTCCAAAAACCTGGAGTTATCTGGAGGGCTGAAAGCAATCACTCTGATACTTCCAAATAAACTGCGTTCCTTTTTGTGGGAGGAGAATGTACTCAATGTTATAGGACCCAGCAATCCAGGCATTACCATTTTTGTTGTCCCTCTGTACAAAAGCAACATGTTGGTCTGTTCACTGTAAACTCCTCTGTGATCCTTGACTCAATGTCAGCCTAACTTGGCGGCATGATACCTTGGTTCATAAGGCTGACGTTGTCAGTTACCACTTGATGTTCTTACTCCTGCCCCTTTAAACTGGTTCAGTTCCACCAATAACTGCAGTTATGATTTTCCAGATGCTCCTGGTAGCAATGAAATGAGAAATTCATCATTTCTTTAATATTACCCTGAGGTAGATCTCAAGAATATATTGCTAAGAATAGGCTAGCTGTAGCTTCTTTATGAATTGCATCTATACTGTTGCCTGTAGGTTAAACCACTCAGCCTGCCTGCAAATTCCTACCTAGCATACAAGATGAAGAGATATCAACATGCAATACTGAGAAAGGCTCAGCAAAGGCCAATGTTTTAAGAGTTGCAAAACATATTATCTGGGAAAAACACACAAATGTCACACAAGGAAAGGCTTGAGACTTTACATAATGTAATTCAAGACTTCAAAGAAAATATGAAAAACCAAGCCAGGCACTCTCTTGATTCTCTTAGTGAGCTTCAGACATATTCTTCCATTGAGGTCAAGAGGAATAAAACCAAATGAAATTCAAGCCTACTGGAAGAACTCCCCTATTTGGAATAATGCTGAAGCATTAGAAATTAGGGGAATGAGAGTTTACCAATCAAGAAATAACAAAGTTGGCAGCTTTGCTGATTTGCAACTGGATATTGAAAAAGAACAAGATCTTGAATAAGATCCCACATGCACTTAATTTTAGGCTAAATACAATTGAGATGGACGTGGAACAATTGTAACAAACAAATATGGAAATTAAGAACAGCAGACTGAATCTTACCATTTTTGGTTAAGTCCAAGTTGTGTTGAGTTTTTGGGAGGGTTTGGGGCTTCACGGCTTAACAAACTATTTTGTCACTTAGGTCAATTTTCTCTCAACTTCCTAACATTACTGTCATCCTCAAATTACAGAAGCATTGTTACGACATGCATAGTTGCCTGAATTGAATCAATGTGGCAAGGGAGTGAGTCTGTTCCTTGTTATTGGACCAAGATTAATTAATTAGTTGCCATGCTCTGAGGCATATTGCTCATCCGATTTACCATGCACAGTTCTCAGAACAACTCACCACTCAGGAGATATCTCAGAATTCACTGGCATCCTTTACTCCCACAGCATTTTTAAAATCCCATTGTGCACCTGGACATGCATTGTCAGTCCAGAGCTGTCCCACATGGTTCATGACATTTGCCCTATGTATGGTAGGCAGGGGGGAGAAAAAAAAGCACCCCATTTTGCGGCCAGGGTTCTGGAGGTCCTGTTTGATGCAGATATGGGACTTCCCTAGGACCAGCAGTAGAGGCTGCAAAGCAAGACCATATCAGTCTGGTTCGGATAAAGGTCAGTATCTTCGATGTTGCCAGTATAAGTTCCACCAACTTCTCTCTGATAATTCACACTTACTATCTCCGCTACATTATCCAATTCCCACTAAGGCTGATGCTCTACGATACTCACTATTGCCTGCAACATCTTGCCCATTGACCTTCACCTACCCAACTAGGCATGACTGACTTTGCATGCCTTTTTCCTGGGAAACCCCCCAAACTGCAGCACTGATCTCCTGTTATACATCCTCCTGTTTCATTCCTGGAGCAAAACAGCCTGCAACGCAGCAGACAGACTCAAGACTGATGGCATGCTGCCTACCATTTGTGAAATCTTTGTGAACAATATCCTGACTCTGATCACCATGAGCAGGGACTAAAGTGGAATTGGAGCCGCTGTTGATTCACTCATACAGGAATCCCTGAACAAAGACCATCCCCCTTGACATGACTAAGAACCACAATAATACGAGCATGGTTTCTCTGGCTTAGGATCAAAAAGGCAACACAAGGCAATGCAAGACATGGATGCTGTGAGCATCCAAGTAGATGAATGAGCACTATAAGAAAAAGAGAAAAGCCTGAAGATGCAGACTAGTCCAATCCATGAGCTGGGTGTGTGTCCTTAACTGCAGCGTCCTTACTGCAGTGTAACAACGATTCTGCCTGAGGTGCAGCATTGAAATGTAGAAGCATTCTGTGGGTGGATCGGAGATGTACTGGGTAGGTACTTCAAGGCTGGCACATCAGATGCTAAGGACCATGATTATGGGATGCATGCCCATGCATGTACCCAGTGATGTTGGTGCCTAGTTTCCAACCTGGAAGTCATTCGGAGCAAGCAGTAAGCTGAATCCAGCAATGCTCACTCCAGTTTCCTTGTCAAAATTTCCTGATGTCAACTTTGTCTGACATGTTTGCTAAGATGGGAGATAATCCAGATATTGAGAAAGGCCTCACTACAGTCATCATCCAACTCTCCCACATACGTCACTCCAGATCACATCGCTCAGACCCCTACATGATGTTTCCCAGCTTTCCCAAACGTCAAATTTAGTAGTAGGAATGCTGATCATGTGGAAGGGCCACATTAGCTCCAAAAACGAATGAGATATAATAAAACAATGAATTGTAATAAAACAAAGAATTGAATATCTGAAACAAAAGAACAGAAACTGCTGGAGGAACTGAGCAGGTCTGGCAGCATCTGCGGAGGGAAAGCAGAGTTAATGTTTCAAGTCCAGTGACCCTTCTTTAAAAACTAACGAAGGGTCACTGGATTTGAAAGATTAATGGACAATTGTTGAAAGCATTCGAAGGGGCAGAAATGGTGTACAAATCAATTACTGCTATACCAGTTGCTGATAATGCTACTCAACTCCCTGCAGGATTTCCCAGTTCTGACATCACCTTATCATAATTTACTAGTGAAACAGACTGGCCCATTATCCTGTTGAGAAACAATTATATCTTTGATTATGCAATGGAACAAGAACACTAATTATGAAATTAGTATCTCACGTTTTAAAAATTACAATCATACAAGAAAAATACAAAATTTTCAATGATTCAATCAGACTACCTTTTCAATTCAAGAAACTGTAATTTCCAATCAGTTTGCCTTGCAATGCCAATCAACAAATTACAAGGTCAAGACATCAAAGTGGCTGGGTTCAATCTGAAATTAGATTTTTTTTTACTTTGTTACTTCTATGTTGGATGCTCAAGAGGACGATTACCAGGAAATCTCTACATTTCCTCAAGAAGCACAAAAAGTCTAAAACGATCTATCGTGCAATATTTAAAGTTTCAACAAATGCTGAAACAGGCAGAGAGGAATGTGACAGACATTGCTTTTGTGGCTGATGGCATATTCGGAGTACGAACAAAAATACAGCAAAATAAATCTAAGTTTTGATCCTGTGTATTTTGAGAGTGACATTGAGGATGTAGACATTAATTGGCAGAAATCATATAGTATAAATTATAAATGTAATTAAAATACAATTGAGCCAAGTAGAGTAAATTAAAGTAATTCATCCTGATTTTGTATCACACAATGATTTTGAATAGCGTTCTATGTAAATGTACGTATTTGTTTCACATTTGAGATTAAAATTGTCAATTAAAATAATTGTGAAATTGTTGAATTAAATCTGTTGAATGTAAGAAATGATTCAAGTAGGTTATTTCATAGAAACATCTTTGCAGCTGGTTTTCAGCTGTAATACAGATCTCATTTAGTTCATATGCCTGTGGGGGGAATATCCAGCTGATTGCTTCAGAAAAGAAGCATTTCCATCCCTTTATTTCCTGGATTTAGGACAGTAGCCTAGCTTGTTTAATAGAGGTAGAAGACTGTTGCCATTCAGTATAATAGAGCTTGCTATTATGAAAACCATGCAGGCGTGAATCATAAGTGGATATATTGTCACCAGGCAAACAAAACTGAATTGCAATGATAAGAATGAAAGAAATCTGCTAACAATGGAATTTTGAACAGACAAAAGTGGACTGTAATTCATGAAGCAAAACGGACATCACTAACTAGCCCCCCCCCACCATATTTGACAGAACACAAAATGATGCACGACAACAAAATAAATACTTGCATTTGTCCTTTTCTATTTCTACATGGTTTGCTTTAAGAATAACATGAATAGGGATGCGCTGATCCTCTATTGAGTAAGGGCTTCATAACTCATTGGTTTAATCATTCACCATCTGTCAGTTCTTCACTCTCTAGATAAACTTGGCATTGCACTGTTCTGCTCCCCACTGTAAAAAGTGAATCTCAGACAAGTTTTGACAGATCAATTCAATTGTACAGTCAGAGCTCTGCACACTATAAATGATCCTTAGGAAGACAACAAAATGGAAAAAACCCACCAATATATAAAAGTCACACACCTGCTTGAGGCCCAGCTTGGCACTTAATTTGAACCCTATTTATACAGGTGACATATTTTTCTTGGCAGTTTAGGTGAAGCAGACTTTCTCTAGATCCACAATGAAGTGTGTGAAATAAATCAGAATGTGGGAGATAGAGATGTTTCAATCCCTAAGCCTCTGTAATCGACAGAGCCTACGAGGCCTTCAGAAAAGTATTGCAGAATATCCTTAACCGTCAATACATCTGTTCAAAAACAAAAAAAAAAGAACTCTAACTGATTTGGAAATACAAACATGATGCCATGCGAGGAGGGTGAAACTATTTCAGACACGAAGCATCACGCGATGTAGAGAGAAGAACACACTGTATAAATTTTATATCAATATCTAATCAACTAAAATGTCAAAAACTAAACCTGGAACACACGACACAATTAGAATCCATAAATCCATTCAGGAAAGCCATAACTTCAGGAAAAAAATACATAATTCTTATTTCACTACTTTTGGATCTACATATGAATCTAGCCATCTGTTGAATCCTGAAGTTACACGTACTTTCAGAGGGGTAACAGCAACAAATACTGACAATCTGTCGCCAAACACCTCAAAAATCTGGCCCTTTACTGAAACATCTAGAATAATAGGGATGGCACAGTGGCTCAGTGGTTAGCACTACTGCTTTACAGCACCAGGGACCAAGGTTCAATTCCTGGGGTGACTGTCTGTGTGGAATTTGCACATTGTCCCCATGTCTGCATGGGTTTCCTCTAGGTGCTCTGGTTTCCTCCCACAGTCCAAAGATGTGCAGGCTAGGTGGATTGGCCATGCTAAATTGCCTGTAGTGTTCAGGGATGTGTAGATTATGGGGGTGGGTCGGGGTGGGATGGTCAGTGTGGACTTGTTGGGCCAAAGGGCCTGTTTCCACACTGAAGTGTGGATTACTAATCTCAGGAAACTCCTCCAACAATAAAAAGCCTGGTTTCTCCGACATCTTTTCATAATTGACTATGTCCTAAATTTGTCTCAATTATGTCTTTTTTATAATTTCCGTAATTAAAATTTAAATGGCAACAAATTGTGGCAACTTATACACATCTCACTGTATTTACATAACTATAAGGGACAATAAACTCTTATTCTATTCTATTCTATAATGCAAACATTTCATGCTTCACTCTTTTCTCTGCCTCCAATTATTGAATGTCATTCCATGAAAGATTTACACCATGCTTGCATTTCCCAATTATTCTTCACACTGTCCAAATGTGAGTTTCAACATTCAACTAAAATCCTGGAAGAAGCAGTCTAGTTTTAACAGCTCATCCAAAATGTAATACCTTCACTGATCCTCACTGGTAGAAGTATATATTCAACTTTGTTCCATGATCCACAATCTAGTATCTTGCACAGACTTTTTGTTTACATTAATCCAATCAGCAACAGAAAGGGGTCTCGTGAGAAATGTGTTACCTAAGTGTAGCAGTATTCCCCTATCCCATGTCATAGTGGTAGCTCCATGATGTGTATCAACTGGATTCACAATGTGAAGCTGAACAAGTAAGTCTTCCTTATTCAATACTGAAAAGAAGCTGATCAGCCTGTCTTGAACCTATACTTTTCTACATAATTAAGTCATTATCAGAGCAACTGAGGAGCAATGTGTAGAGTCAAGGAGACAACAGGGTTTTTTTGTAGATATTGCAACAACAAAACATCTTTAAAAAAAGAGCATAATCTTGCAATTCTTTCGGCTATCTAGACAAGAGACCCATTTTGAACTTAGAGGCCATCGACCACTGAGAATGAATCAAGATTCAATTGGTGATTCAAGTTTGAATATTTGCTCCTTCATATGCAAAATAAGTTTGATTTTGGTCTACTTAACTCAATGAGGCATTTTGCGCGATGACAAATATGCGACACATCCAAGGATGGGTTCATCCTGTAAATCATGTAAATCTGACCTTTGGAAAGCAATTTAAGTCCTATAGGATAATCATTAGCTATCTGGCGTCTTCAGCGAGTTTATTGGGATAGCAATTAAAGATGTAGATTGAAATTGAAAATATAATTATAAAATTGTGTCTCAAGAATGGGAAAATACAGCCCATTTTGTGCACACTGTCTCCTTAAGCTCGCACCGAATTGACTGTCAAATCAATAATTGTCTCAGTTCAGAGAGTAGCATTGCATATCATTCACGGTGGATGAAATATTTTTTGTCTCATTATCCTGACAATGAACAAGTTTCCATAAAAGCTAGCCTCCTAATGATCAACATTCAACATCTTAAAGGCATGAGGGAGGGGAGATGATGGCCAAGTGGTATTATTGCTGGACACCCAGATAATGTTCTGGGGACCTGGGTTCAAATCCTGCCATGGCAGATGGTGGAACTTGAATTCAATAAATATCTGGAATTGATGGTCAAATGATGACCATGAATCCATTGTCAATTGTTGGGGAAAAACCCATCTGGTGCCCTTTAGGGAAGGAAACTGCCATCCTTACCTGGTCTGGCCTGTATGTGACTCCAAACTCACAGCAATGTGGTTGACTTTTAACTGCCCTCTGGGCAATAAATGCTGCCAAAGTCACTAGAGTGTGATACTCTAATGAAGAAGTAAATGATAGGCCAACATTTTGAAAGAAATTCATTCAATCAATTCAACTGGTGTACAATAAAACAAATTGCATGCTTGATCAAACCCAAAAAAACTTTCACTTCAAAATTACGCAACCCAAAGCCATCACAGCTCCGTCCAATTCTTGATCTCTCTCGCACTAAGTTGAAATGAGTCAAGTCTAAGCTGTAGAGACCAAATTCAAATAAGGGGCTAGTCTGTACATGTGTTGCAAGTGCAGAAATCGATGAAATGAAGAAGAAAATTTTTACTCTTTGTAACATTGGATTTCAGAAAGCACATCTCACCTTGGTTTGGTTATTTGTCAAATAAATCTCTCACTGTTATACTAACGCAAAGGTTAGGCCATTTCAAACACAAATGTAGCCTGAGCTCACTGAACACTGGAAGATTGCAGGAGGGCTGCTTTAACTGGTCTCAGTATCCCCTGCACTAGCAAAAGGAAACATCAACCAGTATTTCTGCTCCTAATTGTTTTCCAGTGATAGCAGTTGGACGTGCATTTGTAGTAAAGCTAACTATGTTGGTGACCATGGTCAAATAGCTTGCAGACACGTATTGCTGAGGCTCACTTAAGATCATTTACCATTTTTATGCAAGTGCCGCAGGAAAGGAAAAAATGTTTTTTGGGCAACAAACAAATCTCAACTGCTCACTCCTACCGTTTTCAAGGGCCGTTAAGCCAAAGATTCCATGCTGCACTGAGCACATATATAATAATTTCAGCTGAAAGTCAAAACTCTTTCATAAATTCACTACAAACCAGTGCTAAAAGTGTCCATTTGTATAAAGACAAAGATATTTCACTTCTGACAAGGTCAGCTTGACCAACAGTGAATAATGGCTTTCTTGACACAGAAAAATAAACAACTCTTTATGAGAATTCAGCAATGTTCGACTTGCAAGGTGAAAACTGTGTACAAACAAATGATATCTCCCAATCAAACAGGTTTGCTGTCTTCACAGTTTAGACTGGAGTCAACCAACACAGTTTTGCTTCTATCTTTGCCGGAACAAACAAAAAGAACCTTATTTCTTTACCACCAGATCTTGAAAATTGGTCATTAATAGCATTAAACATTGCGTAGTCATCAGCGAACATCCCACTTCTGACTTAATAATGGAGGAAAGGTCATTGATAAAGCATCTGAAGATGGTTGGGCCAAGGACGCTACTCAAAGAACTCCTGCTAAGGTGTTTTGGAACTGAGATATCTGAACTCCTACAATCACAACCATCTTCCTATTTGCTAGGAGTGACTCCAAACAATGGAAAACTTACCCCCATACCCCCGATTCCCATTGACTACAGTTTTGCTAGGGCTTCTGGATGTCACATCCAGTTAAATGCAGCCTTGATGTCAAGGGCAGTCAATCTTATCTCACTTGTGGAATTCAACACTTTTGTTCCTTTTTAAATTAAGGCTGTAATGAGGTGAGGAGCAGAGTGGCCTTGGCAGAACCCAAACTAGTCATCAAGGAGTAAGTTATTGTGAGGCAAATGCAGCTCAATAGCGCCATTGATGACACTTGTTTTACAGATGATGATAGACTAATGGGGCAATGATTGGCCATGTTGAATATGTCCTGCTTTGTGTGTCCAGGACATACCTGGGCAATTTTCTATAATGTCAGCAAGAATGACAGCATTGTAGCTGCGCTGGAACAGCTGTGATGTGCATGTGATGGCTATCAGCTCATAATTGTATTTCTACTTGCATTACCACCTTATTTGTTTTGTTTTGATGTTACATAAATTCAGATTGGGTCAAAATCCTGGAATTCCCTCCCTAATAGGATGTGAATCAACCTGCTGGAGGACTGCAACACTTCAAGAAGGCAGCTCACCACCACCTTCTCAAGGGCAACTAGGGATGGGCAAGAAATAATGGCTGACCAGTGACACCCACATCCCACAAAAGAATAGAAAAAAAGCAGATTCAGAGCCTTTTGTTTTGCCCTTGTACTATTTTTAAATTTCTCATCCTATCTGTTGTTTTACTGAGATTTATATTGTCTATCCATTCCTGTCAACATCTGTTTCCCACTATCCAGATAAATATCTTTCTCTCTTGTACTATCACTACTTTTCAATTTACAAATTTGACGAATCGCCCTCACTGATTGGACTAAAACTCTCTCTGCTTCCCTAGTTATGTGGCTTGTTAAAACACCAGCCCCAGCATGGTTTTGGTGGACCATCACAATGATATAGATCTATTTTCCCAATACTCGTGTCAGTTCCAGCAAAACTGAAAACACATCTTCTGTATTCTTGGTCTTTGGGTCATGCATTCATTATTTGAACCTTATTTCCCTTCTACTAATCTGCCCACACCTGATGTCGTGATCCAGAGGTTATTTATTACCTCTACAATACCCAGCAGATAGAAAAACAAAGGACTAATTGTTTCTTTTTTGGTCACTGTCTAACTGCTGCTTTAGGTCAGAATTAAGTTAATCTATTGTGCATTTCACTGCTGGAAGATCCTTACATAGGCAAACATTGCAGTGGTTTATTTTGCTCCCCTACTTCCTGGTACCAGGCCTACAATTCTGAATAAATAACCAAAATCCTGAAACACAGGTGAGCTCTAGTCAATTTGAGAACACGTTTGGCATTGGTACCTGGGTGCAAGGGATAGCAAAATCTGCCAGTGTTATGTCCGTTATCTCAAGATAGTACTTTCCAGTTTGTGCTGCATATTTATGAGCTGCCTATTGACAAGCTTCTGACAACCATCATTTCATAAAAAACAGGCTCTTTTAGAATCTGAAGAGGATGCAGTTGTAAGAGCCGACCTTGGATTTTATTGACCAGCTTAAATCATAATAGTTCACACTGGGCAGTAAAGTTATTTGTCCCATTTAACCTTGCTATTAAATGAACAGTTGTTAGAAGATTCAACTACACACTAGACTCCTCCAATAAACGGTTATTCAAAGCCTGCAGTTTGCAAGAGCATAAGTGAGCAGCTTCCTTCCGTTTCAACAGGAAGAATGAAACATGCATTACCTAATGTATTAAAACACAATCCTGTTTGTGCGGAAATAGCACTCAAGTAGTACAGGACTGTAATTGCCTTTAACATTCTTGAGATTTATCTGAATACCTGCTCCATATCAGATCTGTTGACCTCTGCTTGAACCTGTGAGCAAGATACAATGGGAAAACTGATTCTATCCAGCCTAACCTGTCTCACACACGCAGAGAGAACAGGCAGCATTTGAGAACATGTATTAAGTATTATGGTTTCGCGAAGCAAGTTTGCACCTTTGGATCTGCAGCTGAGGTTGATCACTGCACTGTGAACAGTATAACGTAATAGTTGAGGCAATGGCAATCAATCTAACAGCTTATTCTATAAAGAGAAGCTGTTGGAAGAGCTCCTTGACATGTTGGTAGTGTCCCTACCTCTGGACAAAGAGGTCAGTATTGAAGTCCTACCTGCTCCAGAGTTGTGATAGCAACTGAATATATTGAATAGAAAAATAAAGGAGAAAGCTGAGAGCTGTTTGAGGCATCAATTGCAGACAAAATCAGTGAATAAAGATTATGCATATTCTAACCCAGGTTTTCATCATAATTTCCTCTGAAACATTTCTATTCCAAAGTATTTACTTTTACAGCTCTTTGATTTTTACTATCCAGCGCACTGTTCAGAGATTTCAGTTTCAACTCAGTACAAGAACTCACTGATTTAGTGATATTGGGGTTAATACGATAGAGATGCAATAGTTGGCACTCTACTTACAATTAATTTCTAGAAAAACTCACTAAGTTGGAGCTCTGCAGTTAAGTCACCAACTAACCAAACCATGACTTTAATTTTGTGCCCTTTTACATTGCCCTCAGAAAACGAGGTTGCATTATCTCCAACGGTACTAGCCATAACATGGAGCCTGAGGTACCAAACGATGAGAATTCACACAAAGCTTCTTGAGTAAGAGCAATGGTAAAACAGCAGCAGCTTCCATGTGTAGAGACTGTGACAAAACAGCTAGAAGGACCTCACAGAATATGAGCTCCCTGCTTGGGAATGTTATCTGGTCCAATCAGGGAGCACTGGCTGACAGACATCAACATCAACAGGATCAGTGTCAAGAACCCTCCATATGTAACTAAAGGGTGACTTGGTGATAGAATACTGGTCTCTAAGGAATTACTTCACCATGCTAGTTAGATATGACTGAAGGGCAGGAACGTATCCCAAAGATGATGTGTACTTTCCAATCCATGTTGATAATGAGTTTTAGGGAGGGTTTTTCTTTCACAGTGAACAGACTCTTGCAGGTGAAAGACCTATGGTTCCATTTGCCTCAGAATGCTGCTCCTTAATCTTCATGGTAGATAGAGACAGAATTTAATCTACATTGCCACATTACCCTGAAGTTTAAAACAGAAATTCTGTACACAAACTTCAGATTCACGCTCCATTGTTCCTTTTTATATGTAAAAAAAACTAGCTACTGGTAACCTGAAATTAGTCTGTTTGTGCAGGACCCCGCTTATTAATGATATTAAGATTGAGGGATATACTATCACCCGTGTAAAATAAAGTTTTATCATGGAACGGCTCCAAATAACAGATGCTATGGAATCCAATTGCCTTCCTTAGTCTAAAATTTTAAAGAATAAAGCAAGAGCATCTTGAATTATGCAATGTTTTAAATGAATCCCATCGAGTTCAACAGAGTTTCTAGACTGGGGGAGACAGCAAGAAGAAAGCGTAAGACCCAACCTGCAAAACTTGGTTTCTCCTCTTCCGCTCGCCCCAGGCTCTCTAACGTCCGGGTCACCTGACTTCCAAAGTCATCTTCTCGGTTGCGCGCTTCAGGCCGAAGTTGGTTTTCCTCTTCATCGCAGTCATAATCATCCAAAATGGGCGTCTCTCGGATTGGCATGCCGACCACTGAATTATGGGCCTGTATCCGAGAGTTACGAAAGCTGTCCCTGGCCTGAGGTCCCAGCAGCACGGATGGGATGTAATGAATTTCATGTGTGGCCTCTGTGCTGGCACTCTTCTGAGGGACCCGCCTCCTTTTGCACCACCTCCGGCGAGCGTACAGTACCATCGTGAAGATTAAGATGAGCAGCAGCAGAGCAATCAGACCTCCCTGTGAAGTAAAGAAAAAGTTAAGAATTTTTTTTGTTCTTGTTTCAAATTTAAGTTTTCCCTCCCTATTACCATGTGCTCTTCCCTGCCATCACCTACAATGAGAATTGCTCAGCTGACATGCTGATCTTGACTTTGCATGATATCCTGAAACAGATGATGGCAAGGCAGCTCTTTCCTTTACAACCACAGCAATCATAAAATCCCCACAGTGTAGACAAAGGCCATTTAGCCCATTGAGTCTGCACTGACCCTCCAAACGCCATCCTATCCACATTTCCCATGGCTAACCTACCTAGCCTGCAGACCCCCAGACACTATGGGTAATTTAGCTTGGCTAATCCACCTAACCTGCACATGTTTGGACTGTGGGAGGAAACCACAGCACCCAGCAGAAACCCACACAGACACAGGGAGAACATGCAAGCTCGACACTGACCGTCACCTGAGGCTGGAATTGAACCCAGGTCCCTGGCACTGTGAGGCAGTGGTGTTAACCACTGAGCCACCATGGCAACCAGAAAAACTGAAAAGATGCAAAATGGATTCCCAGCCCACCAGCAACTTGTTTTTGTTTATCACATAGCACTCTGTTCAACTCATTTTTGTTTTACCCGTATAAGACAGCATGTGGGAAAATGCAGTGTCACATGTTTTACCCTCCTTGTCAAAGGGATTGTGAATGTTCAAGGTTGCCATTTGTCTCTGTCCTCTCTCCAAGGTGTAAAGAAATACATCCTTCATCGAATAGTCTGCCTGCTTGCTTAAAAATCTCCTGATCATGACTAGTTAGTATTCCACAAAGCAAAAAAGAACACTTTTAAAAGCATATTGTGATCTTCAGGTCAGATAGGTAATTCATACCATCCTATTATTTTAAGGTTCTGGTTATAAGCATTTCATGAAAAATGGTAACTGAGCACAGGAAGTTTGTATATACAGACCGATAACTGAATATTTCACTGAAAGCTATATTCAGTTTCTGTACAGCTGAGATATTGGAAATGTGAACCTGTTTACTTAATATGACCAATCAAGGACTAAAGTGGATTGTGATGGTCCATTGATATTCTTATGTTTTTCCCTCATTATTTGGTGGAATTTCTACCAGGTTTTGTGGTCTTGGAGGCTTTACCTTCTCCCTCAGGTCAGTATCTATGTTTGTTGGAGGCCTTCACACATAAACAACATAATACCTGTTAGGATAAATACATTAAATGGATGCATTGTCCCATTGCTGCATCAAAGGGACTTTCTATCTTAACAATTTTTAACATCAACTCTGAAGTTTCCTTTTCAAGTGCACATTTATCTACTTGGGAAGTACTTGGAGATTGTCTTTCAATACAATTTCCTCTTTACGTAAGGAATTGTGAATGTACAAGATACAAATAATGTGTGATCCGGATGAAAGACTGGATGATTGTCCATGTTAGCTAATCCTTTTGTCCCTTCTTCCATCCACCTCCTCAAAAGAATAAAAAGCCCAATGCTGAACAGTTCAATACCACCTCTTATGATGGGTCTTTTTACTGACTTCCAAAATAAACATTTTGCCAATTTTCTTTTTACAGATAACTCTTACATGTATATTTGTCAAATAAGCCTCAATCTTTAAATGAACAGCAAAGGATTATAGGAACACAATAGTAGATTTGTACAGTCCTCCAAATTTCTTACTGACAGCTATGAATAGTCTTCTGTTTATGAAAGGATTGTACACAGGGTATTGCAGTTCAAAGCAATTGCAAAGAAAAGCAACAAAGAGACACACTTTTCAATGCAGTTCACTATTCAGGAGATATTCCAGCCAGCATCCTTTCAATCTAATTATCTACATCTCATGCAGTACTGAGGTTATTTTTATTTACTGGTAAAATACATAATTGCTTCCCCAGACTTGGAAGCATTAAAATATCACCCTTAGTGTCTTTTTTGTTCTTTTGGCAAGTAACCAATTTTCCTCAGAGTGAAGTGTGAAACCATGTAGCTTCTTTCTCCTGACCAACTTAAATCGTACAGCAAAGCGAAGATCAATAGTTCAAAGGACTAAATGAATGCAATATGGTAGTAGTAATTACAATCCCTATTCTCCATTTCCAATTTCATCCATTTCTTCACTGTTAATTGACAGTAATACCAAAAAGGGATCATAAAACATTATCAAAGTCTGCTTAGTTTAGTGCTGAAAAGAATGCGCTGAATAATGCTAACATGTTTACATTTACTGCCTACAAAATCAGGGAAATGGTGTGTCAAAATAACAATTTAATATCCAGTACTGCGGGGTAGGCCACCGCATTTAGCAAGTAACAGATCATAACACTAAATTTTCTAAATATCATTGTGACATGATTTTGTTCCCTTGCCAATTATTTCCCAGACACATGTCTTTATAGTGTTAGTCTGTTGATATGGTGAGATTCTTTATGGACTTCGAAGGTAACATGCTGGGCAAACAATCAGAGCAGAGGCTGATACTCCTCTCGGCTGACATTAAAGACGTCCATAGATGCCTGATAATTATTCGGAGCAGCAACCCCTGTTGATCATTTCCTTCTGAACCCAGGAACAAAGTCAACTGAAAGCAATACTTCATGTCACCATAGATAAAAGGTACTGCAGATGCTGGAGAATCCGAGATAACAAGGTGTGATTTCTGATGAAGGGTCTAGGCCCGAAATGTCAAGCTTTCCTGCTCCTATGATGCTGCTTGGCCTGCTGTGTTCATCCAGCCCCACACCTTGTTATCTCTTCATGTCACCATTTTCACTTTGAACTGAATCTGATCCATGAATGTGCATATGAATTAGGAGTCCGATTAGGTGATTCAACCCTCCAAACCTGTCCTGCCATTCAATCAGAGATAGTAGGAACTGCAGATGCTGGAGAATTTGAGAAAACAAGGTGTACAGCTGGATGAACACAGTAGGCCAAGCAGCATCAGAGGAGCAGGAAAGCTGACGTTTCGGGCTTCAGTGTTACAAGAGTTTCTGATTCAACCACTCTTTCTGGTTATAAGTTCTTGACTCCTACCATGCTCTGGGTGGAAAGAAATTCCCTTCAACTCTCCTCTTAACATTTTGCCTCTCACCTTAAATCCATGCTGTCTGGTTTTTGGCCCCTCTACTATTGGGGAAAAAGAAAGACTTCTTATCCATAGTATCTGTGCCCCTCACAATCTTCTCAACCTCTAGCAGGTTTCTGTGAACCTTCAGTGCTCCAAAGAAAACAAACTGTCTATCCAATCTTCCATCACATCTCAAACCATCCAGCCCATGCAGCATTCTGGTTAATCTACTCTGCACCTTCTCCATATAGACCACATCTACCGCTCTGCCCTCATCAAACTTCCTGGTCACTTTATCAAAGAATTCTTACAAGTTTGTAAGGCATGATCTCCCGAGTACAAAGCCATGCTGACTATTCCTAATCAAACCCTATCTTTCCAAGCGCATGTATATCTTATCCCTCAGATACGTATGACTGATGTACGAGGAGAGGTTGAATCAGTTAGGTTTATGTTTGCTGGAATTGAGGTTGAGGGGCTGGAGGGGGCAGGCATTACACAGAAACCAATAAAATTCTAACAGGACTGTGCAGGTTAGATGTAGAAATGATGTTACAGAACGAGGGAACACAGACTCAGGATAGACCATTCCTGTTTTCTACGTTTCATAGCATATCCTTACATGAAAATCCTTACATAAAACTGTACAATTTATGTGCTGTTTCTCTCAAAATGCATGCGAGCATCCATTTTTGCTGGCCAGCTGTATGACAAGGAGCAGCTGAATAGGGTCCAGACCCAAAACATCAGCTTTCCTGCTCCTCTGATGCTGCCCGGCCTGCTGTGTTCATCCAGCTCTACACCTTGTTATCTCAAATTCTCCAGCATTGGCAGTTTCTACTATCTCTGAGCTGAATAAAATCCTTTTTCTCTTTTACTCAAAATGAAGGGAAAACTGAAGAACTGAGTTTCATACGACTGTGATCAGAGTTCATTTTTACCTTGTGTCTTTAATCACTGCTGCACTTTGCTGCTATTTCCTACTCCTGTCCATGAGACCATAAGACACAGGAGCAGAAATTAGGCCATTTGGCCCATCGAATCTGTTCTGCCATTCAATCATGGCTAAGTTTCTCAAACCCATTCTCCCGCTTTCACCCCGTAACTTTTGATCCCCTTGACAATGAAGAACCTATCTAACTCTGACTTAAATATACTCAATGACCTGGTCTCCTCAACATTCTGTGGCAATGAATTCCATAAATTCACCACTCTCTGGCTGAAGACATTTCTCCTCATCTTCTTTCTAAAGGGTCTTCCCTTCACTCTTATTCACTTGTGTGCAAGAGTGAAATGAAGAAAATGTATGCAAGCATTGAAAGAGTATCTATATTTCCACAGATTCTTCAGGCATAGTAGGTCAACCCAGTTTTAATCCTCACTCAACATTTGTGAGAGGATATTTTCAGCAGAGTCCATTGGGTAATGACCTGGAGCAGGAACCTTGACTAATGTTTCATTTTGTCCCATGTAGAAATGGAGGTCAACTATTGTTAGTCCAAACCCAGACAGGACCACTGACTAATAGAAACATCACAATGAATTAAAGCTGGGACCTCCAATACTGGTTTGCCTCAGCAAATCACTGACTCCATGAAACAAACAACTGGGTAATCAATTTTATTTTTCACAAATTGCTCGACTCTCTTTAGGTGATTCGTTGCATGGCCCATCAAATTTTTCCCCCTCTCCTCTATGTTTTTTCCAACTTTGTTTTGTTTGTTTGCTCTTTCTGTGGTTACCATCTTTCACTTTGATTGAATTAAATGTTTTACGTTTTCCTTTATTGAATAATTTCTCAAAGGATAATGCCAGAAATTGGCATAGTGCTTTGGAAAGCCAAAAAACAAAAGGCTTGGGTGTAGAAATTTTTCTGGGTGATGTTACAAAACAGGCACGATCAGGTCAATAAAAACCAAAAGAACTGCGAATGCTGGAAATCAGAAGCAAAAGAAGTTGTTGCTGGAAAAGCTCAGCAGGTCTGGCAGCATCTGTGAAGAAAAATCAGAGTTAACGTTTCAGGTCTGTTGACTCTTCCCCAGAACTGAGTTCAGAACTAAGCTCAGAACTCGGTTCTGAGGAAGAGTCACCAGACCTAAAACGTTAACTCTGATCTTTCTTCACAGATGCTGCCAGATCTGCTGAGCTGTACCTTCAGATCAATGCCCATTATACATAGCACCTGATATGTAGGTCCGATGCAGTCAAATAAAATCAATATCAGCTGCTGATTATAATGGGAAGACTATCCGATACTGTTCATGTTGTGCCCCTGCTGAGACTGCAGTACCTTATATCCGGTAAAGATGGGATTACTGACATTTACTGTCAAAGATTTGCATTTCAGAGCCTCATTCAACTTCATGTCTTTAGAGTTTATGATAAATGGAGATAAACTAATTTTGTTCAGTACAAGGCTGAAGTATGGCAAGATTCATCTAGCCTTGTAAAGTAAACCAAACATGCACCTAATTTTCAGGATCTGAGAATAAAAGAGCTGACAAGTTGTTGTTATAGGATTATATTTCTGCGCACTGTTCAGTAATTGAAACTGGACCACTTCCAATAAGCATTTCATGACAAATGAAGACTACTATTAGCTGCTAATCTCTCTCCCTCGCAGGGAGTGCATTTCATTTAGGTCTGTATATAGTTCCATTCAAAGCAGGACAGTAACCACTGAAACCATCAATTAGGATTTCACGGGAAAATTTGGTTTTTTTTAAATTCACTTGTGGGAAGTGAGTATTGCTAGCTAAGCCAGCATTTATTGCCCATTCTTAGTCGCCCTTGAGAAGATGATGGTGAGATGCCTTCTTGAACCACTGCTGTCCACATGCTGCATTTGATACACAAAGCCATTAAGGAGACAGTTCCATGATTTTGACCCAGTGACAGGGAAGGAACG
Source organism: Ginglymostoma cirratum (assembly GCA_024137785.1). Classification (NCBI taxonomy): domain Eukaryota; kingdom Metazoa; phylum Chordata; class Chondrichthyes; order Orectolobiformes; family Ginglymostomatidae; genus Ginglymostoma; species Ginglymostoma cirratum. Next base: position 11,893,014 of record JAHRHZ010000035.1, on the reverse strand, counting down.
GCAATGTATTTCCGTGTCTGGATGGTGAATGACTTGGAAGGCAACATGAGGTAGTGGTGTTCCCAAGTATCTGCTGCACTTGACCTTCTAGATGGAAGTGTTTGTGGGTTTGGAAGTGCTGTCTAAGAATCTTTGGTGAAATTTTTTGCAGTGTGTCTTGTAGATAGTGCATAATGCTACTACTGAGCATCAGTGGAGGAGGGAGTGGACGCTTCTCAGTGTGGTACCAATCAAGTGGACTGATTTGTCCTGGATAATGTCAAGCTTTTTCAATGTTGTTGGGGCTATGCTCATCCAGGCAAGTGGGGAGGCGGCTGTCACGCTCCTGATCCATGTTTTGAGGATGGTGAACAGGCTTTGGGGAGTCAGGAGGTGAGTTACTCATGGCATGAAATGCTTATTGGATATGGTCCAGTTTCAATTGCTGAGTATTCCTAGCCTCTGACCTGCTTCAATAGCCACTGTGTTTGTGTGTTGAGTCCAGGTGAGCTTCTGGTCAATGGCAACTCCAAGGATGTTTGCTAGTGGGGGATTCAGTGATGGTAACACCAGTGAATGTCATGGGGCAGTGCTTAAATTGTCTCTTATTGGAGATGGAGATTGCCTGGAATTTGTATGGTGTGAATGTTACTTGCCACTTTTTAGCCCAACCCTGGATATTTTCCAGATCTTGTTGCACTTGAACATGGACTGCTTCAGTATCTGAATATCACGAATGGTGTTGAATATGGTGTAATCTCCGGAGAGCATCACCACTATGATGGAAGGAAGGTCACTGATGAATAAGCTGAAGATGGTTGGGTCTAGGACACTAGAGGTCTGAGGGCCTCCTGTAGAGATGTCTTGGAACTGAGATGATTAATTTCCAACAACCACGACCATCTTCCCAAATGCAGGTATGACTCCAACCAGCAGAGAATTTGCCCCAATACTCGTTGATTCCAGTTTTGCTACGGCTCCTTGATGCTACATTCTGTCAAATGTGTCCTTAATGTCAAGGGCTGTCAATCTGAACTCAACTCTGGAATTCACTTCTTTTGTCCATGTTTGAACTAAGGCTGTAATGAGGTCAGGAACTGAGTGGCTCTGGCAGAACCCAAATTGGGTGTCACTGAGCAGGTTATTGCTAAGTAGGTGCTGCTCAATAGCACTGTTGATTCTAAGTCATACTTAGAATTTCATAGAATCTTGCCAAGGAAGGCAAGATTAAGTACTCAGCCAAAGGAAATCCCTGTGTCCATCTTCAATGCAACACAAAGAGAACAAGCCATTCACTTTCTTTCACTGATCTGTTAAGTGATGGTTGACCTATATCTTAGTTCTATCCGTACAACTTCAAAACTCATGTGTATTTAAACACCTTTGACAATCAAAAATCAGCATGAAGAGTTCACTTACTTTTAGACAGTTGCTTGCATATAAACTATGATATTTCACAATTATAGCTAAAAATATAAGTAGAAATTATGGCAGATGATGGGTTTTTGAATACCTATGAACACAAAATAAAAGCACTGCCAATAGGTTTGAAAACTAGTATGTTCAGCTGGAACTGGAAGATTCTGAATGTGTTGCCAAGAATAGCCTTGCAACAAGAAGCAAATGGCAAAGTGATAGAGATGATGAATGTTTTGATTATTGTTTATTTTGGTATAGGTCAGCAGTTTGAATTGGAACCTATGAGAAAGTGGGTGCAGATCACTTCTTACATCAATCACAACCACAGCTTCACAACCTGCATTGTTCACTGCACTAAATAGCTGAGTAGGTCAGTTAGTGATTAATATGACTCTGAGCTGACTTCTCTATATTAAGTCAATTTAATTTCTGCATTAGTCCAAAGACTGCCAGAAGTCCAGAAAGATCACTTCTATTAAAATTGAATTGGAAATGTTTTGCATGAGATGTTTGCATGTTGAAAATAATAGAATTGTAAGAAATGTGGAAAGATATATACAATTGCTGCTGCTGTTATTCTGTAATTTTATTTCTGACTGGTATTGAATATTCAATCACCAACTGACACTATTTTGGTATTGTTGGTTGTCATACCCACTTTGTGTGTCAGGGATCAATGAAATAGATTCTCACCACAAGCATACATCAGCTGTGAAGTCTGGTCCCTGCTGCTCCTTCAGAAAGATGGGAGACCCTCAAATGAGAGAGATGAACCATATCTGACAAGGCAGCTGACAAAGCAGTTCTCCTCTAACTTTCAGCTGTCATTCAAGTATTGCATTAATATAGATTACCTACACATTCACTTAGTGCAAGCAGAGGAAATCTTAAAGTTTATGCCAAAAGGGATAGAATGATACAAATATAAATTACAACTAGCACTTCTACAGTGCGTCGACAGACTGGACTCTCAAAGTGTTCCTTAGGCTTATCAAACATCTTTGGCATGGTGGTGGGGAGTGGGTTACTTTTGGAGATGGCAAGAATGGCAAAAGGTATGGTTGAAAGTTATGACTTTGAGGCACTTCTGAAAGTGCAGAAAATGTATTTAAGAATAAGTCCTTAGTGACTGAATGACCAGTTAGTATTTTTCTTTCTATGTCTTTGTCAGGTCATGTGTAATAACAACAAGGTCACATTTTCTACCCACATCTAGTTTCCCTAAACGTAGAGTCATAGAGATGTACGGCATAGAAACAGACCCTTTGGTCCAACTCGTCCATGCAGACCAGATATCCTAAATAAATCCAGTCCCATGTGTCAGCATTTGGTCCGTACATCTCTGAACCCTTCCTATTCATATACCCATCCTGATGCCTTTTAAATGTTGTAATCGTGCCAGCCCCCACCACTTTCTCTTGCAGCTCATTCCATACATGCACCACTCTCTGCACGAAAAAAGTTGCCCCTTAGGTCCCTTTTATATCTTTCCCCTCTCACCTTAAAATCAATGCCCTCTAGTTTTGGATTCCCCCAGCCCAGAGAAAAGACATTGTCTATTTACCCTATTCACGTCCCTTATAATTTTAGAAACCTCTATAAGGTCACCCCTCAGCCTCCGGCACTCCGGGGAAAATAGTCCCAGTCTATTCAGTCTCTCCCTATAGTTCAAACCCTCCAACCCTGGCAATGTCCTTGTAAATCCTTCCTGAACCTTTTAAGGTTTCATAACATCCTTCCTGTAGCAGGGACAACAAAACTGAATGCAGTACTCCAATAGTGGCCAAACAAATATCCTGCACAGTGTCAACATGACCTCCCAGCTCCTATACTCAATGCATTGACCCATAAAAGCAAGCATACTAAATGCCTTCTTCACTATCCTATCTACCTGCAACTCCACTTTCAAGGCACAATGAAGCTACCCTCCAAGGTCTCTTTGTTTAGCAACATTCCCCAGAACCTTACCATTAAGTGTATAAGTCCTGCCCTGATTTGCCTTTCCAAAATGCAGCACCTCACATTTATCTAAATTAAACTCCATCTGCCACTCCTCAGCCCATTGGTCCATCTGATCAAGATCCCGTTGTACTCTGAGGTAACCTTTTTTGCTGTCCACTACACCTCCAATTTTGGTGTCATCTGCAAACTTACTAACCGTAGTCCTACGTTCACGTCCAAATCATTTATATAAATGATAAAAAGCAGTGTACCCAGCACCGGTCCTTGTGGCACACTGCTGGTCACTGCAACCCTCCACCACCACCTTCAGTCTTCTGCCTTTGAGTCAGTTCTGTATCCAAATAGGTAGTTCTTCCTCTATTCCGTGTGGAATTGTATTACATCTTTGGTGTAGTATCCCCTTATAAATTCAACATGTAATGGAGTCAAGTACCCAAAGGTTATCACATTACCACTAACTCTCTGCACTGTAGCACTAGAGGCAAAAGCTATGCCTTGAGATTTCACTGTACTGTTAATTTTATCTTGACTGCAAATGAAAGCATGAGGAATTTTCAGCCAATCAAAATCCGTATACCTTGTGTGACATTTAAATGCATCAAGAATAATACTACGAATAGTCTTGTCTCTGGACTACTGCCATCCTCGCAATGACTGTGTTCTCTTCCATTATGGTGAGAAGTAGTGAATTCAGAATAATAACTGCCTCATGAAATGTGAGTAAATGTGCACAGAATTTACTGTCTAAATGCCCACCACGAATTGCTCAGGATGTTGTTTGTAAGAACTCAAGCATGAACAGATGACATGGAGTGTGAAAACATATTTTGCATAATATTACACTCATGATAAAGTTGATTCCTTAGAGCATTTTTTGTGTACTGCAATCAAAGAAAGTTTTTAAATGTTAATCTGATAAAAGGAAGCAGCCAATAGATAATGTTATGCTATATGTGACAAGCAGTCAACTGATTCTGAAAGAAAAATTGGTCTCTCAGCTTCATAATCTCAGCACATTAGACCCACTCAGTAAATGGAAAACTTTAATGTTCTACGCAGTCAGACTTCACTTCTTTTCCATATTCATTAGAAAGCAATCATGACAACAGTAACAGAATGGCCTACTCCTGTTCTTATTTTATGTATTTGTGTTAATTCTGTGCCCCTGGTTGCTGACACTTCTTCCAGGGAACTAGTTGAATCTTTCTTACTCTGTCAAAACCACTCAAGATTTTTAATATCTCTCCCAAATTGCTGCTTCCCCTCTCATCTCAAAGAAGAACAACCTCTGGACTTTGATGTGAATGAAGTCCTGCATCCCTGGAATCATTCTAGCATCTTCTCCCCTGTTCTTTGACATCCTTCTTAAAATGTAGTACCCGCAATAAGCCAAAATACTCCAGCTGGGTTTTCACTGTTTATAAGCGTTCAGCGTAAAGATCATCCTTTTTCAAAAAAAAACTTTATGCGTCTCTTTATAAAGCTAAAGTTACATTTTCTCCAGCATTCTCAATCTATCCTTTGACCTTCAGAGATTTGTCTGAACATAGCCCAGGTCTGCCTCCTCTTTAAAATTAGACTATCTAGTTTCTTTGTCGGTCTTCATTTTTCTCCCAAAATCAACTATTTCACATATTTTAACTTTAAACTTGCCGGGTGCCTTCCCATTTCACCAGTTTATTTTTGGTTTTCCGAAAGTCTGTAACTAACCTCCTCATAGTTTACTAAATTTCATGCGTTGTATCAGCTACAAACTTTGAAACTGTGCCCTGTGCACTCAAGTCCAGGCCAGTAATATTTTTCAAGGACAGCAGTGATCCTGACATGAAACAAAGGGCTGCAATACATACTACCCTCCAGCCTGATAAACAACTGTTCATCAGTGCTCACTATTTTCACTTTAACTAATAGTGTACTCATGCTATGACTGTCCCTTCAATCCAGTGCACTTTAATTCTGAAATGCCACAGTTTTCACGTCTATTTCATTCAGTGACTTAGGATGGACTGGTGCTCTTCCTGCTCTGACAGCTGCCAAGTTTTTAACAACCTCCACATATATGTTATCTTATCTACATTCCCCACTATTGCCTTCTTTACTGAGTACTTGGAATATCGAGTTATTTAGTGAACATAGATGCATGTGGTGTTATGACCAAGCAAGGAAGGGTAAATCAGTTTTTTTTTAAATTCCCCAAAAATCAACTGAATAGATCTTTAATTTTCTTTTTCGCATGTAGCTATATCACACTTCAAATAAAAATATATGCTGGTCAAAATTAAATATCTTCTCTATTCATTAATGGGATGAGGGTGTTGCTGGCTAGGCAGCATTTATTGCCCATCCCTAATTACCTAGAGGGCAGTTAAGAGTCAACCACATTGCTTTGGGTCTGGAGTCACATGTCAGCCAGACAAGGTAAGGATGACAGTTTCCTTCCCTAAAGGGCATTAGTGAACCAGATGGGTTTTTCCCCCAACAATTGACAATGGATTCACGGTCAATCATTAGACCCTTAATTCCAGATATTTATTGAATTCAAATTCCACCATCTGCCATGGCAGGATTTGAACGTGGGTCCCCAGAACATTAACTGGGTCTCTGGATTAACAGTCCAGTGATAATACCACTGAGCCATCACCTCCCCCTTGACGGGGAGGTGCCGGTGTTGGACAGGGGTGGACAAAGTCAGAAGTCACATGAAACCAGGTTACAGTCCAACAGTCTGTGATTTCAAAATAAACCTGTTGGATTATAACCTGGTATCGTGTGACTTCTGACAAAATTAAATCGCCATTTATGACATTTGACTGAAAGAAAGATAAATGTTTTTATGTCTTAATTCTGGGAAAAATAATAAACATGCGACATCAAACACACACAAACAACACGTATAAAGTTTAAAAAGACCACAGGGACTAGTAGATAAAGAAAGATTAAGACTGGGTAGATTAAAAAGTCTAGATTCCGTGAGGTATTAAGTTTTAAATGAGACCACGTTTGTTTAACTAACGAGTTGTATCCTCAGCAGTTGTGAAATCTGTAAACATCTTTGAGTTCTCGGTGAATAAATGATTCTTGTATTTGGTTTTCATCAGGCACTGTTTATTGTGAACCTGAGAGAAGAGGGGAAGAGTCAACAAGCCTACCAGTTCTGGTATTATGAATCCATTTTGTTCTCTCTGACCTGCCCTAAAGGCTGTTGCCTGAAATACGGTTCCTTCATTTATTCCCATCTCTCGCTTCATTGTTTTTCCCAAACTAGATCATTTGCAAGCGACTTTCATCCCAAATATAAAACTTCCAGAAAGTTATACATCATAAAGGATGAGCAAATTTGAATGGCCGGTCTCAAACATTGAATGAAAGTTAAGATTGGTTCTGAATGGATAATCTCGTCATGTTTTCATGAGCTAGGCTAAACCTGGTCAGGTGACACTTTGGGCTCCCTTAGCTCAGTACTTTTCCTTTCTTTAAACCATATGAGTCTTTGAAGTGTCCCAGGTATTAAGAACAAATGATGGAAGTTGAAAATCAATGGACCCTTTTTATCACCACCATAAAAATGAAATAACCATGTCCATTAGATTAATTTTTCTGATCCATCATCATCACTGGCTTTCCATAATTAACTCATCACATCTTTATAAAAACCTCATGTTCCATTTTAGACTGATTTATTTTTAGACTCCATCTTTTCCTTACTTCTCCCATTTACTCTGTGTTCAACTTGGTCCTCTACTGAATTATAATTCTGACATTTATCATTAGCTTCTGTATGCCAAAGAAAGTGTTTGTTCAAAATCAAAAGCTTGAAGAATAAGTTATATAAAACAGTAAAAACAGCAATTTGCAAATATTTGTGCTGGAGCTTATTTCATCAATAATTTAATGTCTCAATGAAACAAAATTGCATGAAAATAATATTTTGTAAATTAGGATTGAAACAACGTTAACAAAAACAGCAAGTTTCATTTATGCAGTTGTATATCATATTTATATCATTAAAATGTACAATCAACTTTACAGGAAGATGTAAGGAAAATTTGATACAAAGACACATAAGAGATTATAGGAGGTGTTAGGGTAGACAAGATTAAGCTTTGTCAAAAATCACATGAAATAGATGTAGGAACACAAAATGTTTAAGGAGAAACTTGCAGAGTTTAGGGTCCCCTGGCAGTTGAAAACATTGCTGCCAAGAGTGCTGCAAATAAAATTAGAATTGCCTGAGAGGCCAAATTAGAGGAGTGCGAATATCTCAGAGTAGTGGGTTCAAAGGAAATTACAGAGATACAGTGTGTCCAGGCCGCAAAAGGTTTCAAAAACAAATATGAGACTTTAAATCTGAGTCACAGTTTAATCAGACGCTGCTGTAGATCAATGAGTTCAGAGGTGATAGACAATGTTACCTTTATATTGTTTTCACACTGTGCACAGCCTATTCATGATGCACCCTTTAAAATACTGTAGCTGCACAAAAACTTGAATGTCTTGACCTGTGCTCAAATCACAGTCCTGCAACTTAGTGGAAGCATTAATCGGGCTTTGTGCAAGTTAAGACATGGGGAATAGATTTTTGGATCACATCAAGCTCCCAGGATGGTGTGTATAAAACCTGGAACCAGGCAGCCAGGGTTAAATTAGTATAGAACCCAAGAGGCAAAAAGATAAAGTCTTACAAGATCATAGGGCAGCTCTCTTATTAAACAGAGATGACTTGTGTTGATTTAACCTGAGTGTCACCAAACCTAGGGCAAGGGGAGATGTTGAGAAGGAGAGTCCTTCATGGTAACAAAGGCATGGTTGAAAATTCCAACAGGTGATGAGCTGAAGCAGAGAGATGTTTGGAAATAAACAGTCTTTGTGACAGTATGGATTTGTGATCAGAAGCTCATCACAAACGCACATACGATATTGACATTGCTAAGAGCCAGGCACAGCCTCAGTCAGGGAGTAGCTGGGGAACACAGTTCGTCACAGAGATGAGAACAAAAAAGCACTGTAAATTCTTTGCTACATCTATTTCAGGGAAATTTCTGCCCATCCAACACTGACATTGGACAAGCAGTCTGACTATTTAGCATTGGCCATGATGTGGAGATGCCAGTGTTGGACTGGGGTGGACAATGTCAGAAATCACACGACACCAGGTTATAGTCCAACAGGTTTATTTGAAAAGATTTTGTTTTCAAATAAATCTGTTGGACTATAACCCGGTGTCATGCGATTTCTAACCTTATTTAGAAATAGGGCAGGGAGGAGGGAAGTGGTGAGGCAGATCTAGGTGTCTTAAATGTAAATGCAGAACCAGTGATAACACAGTGTGGAGCTGGAGGAACACAGCAGGCCAGGCAGCATCAGAGGAGCAGGAAAGCTGACGTTTCGGGTCGGGACTCTTCTTTAGAAATTGGGGAGGGGTAGGATACTCTGAAGTAAATAGAGAGGAGGAGTGGTGCTGGGGAAGGTAGGCGGGATGGTGATAGGTGAGTGCAGGTAGGCAATGGTGGGGATTGTTCAATGAGGTGTGAGGAGTGGATAGGTGGGAGAGAAGACATACAGGTCAAGGAGGCGGGGATGGGGGGGTGGCGGGGGTTGGTCATGGAATGAGGTTGGAGTGGAGAGATTTTGAAGCTAGTAAAGTCCACATTGAGACCATTGGGTTGTAGACTCCCAAGGCGGAATGAGATGCTGCTCCTCCAGTTCGCGGGTGGCGTCGTTGTCCATCCTGGGCCTCCTCCAGTGTCACAGGTCGTCCAGGGAGTGGGAGGGGGAGTTGAAGTCGTTCGTGACTGGAAGGTGTTGTCGTTTGATACAAAGCGAGCGTAGGTGCTCTACAAAGCGGTCTCCAAGCCTCCGCTTGCTCTCACCGATGTAGAGGAGGCCACATCGGGAACAGCGGATACAATATACCCCATTGGCAGATGTGCAGGTGAACATCTGTCTGATGTGGAATTTTTTGGGGGGCCTGGGATGGGGGTGAGGAAGGAGGTGTGGGGGCAATTGTAGCACTTCCTGGGTTGCAGGGAAAGGTGCCGGGGGTGGTGGGGCTAATGGGGAGTGTGGAGCAGGCAAGGGAGTCACACAGAGAGCGGTCCCTCCAGAAGGCAGATAGGGCTGGGGAGGGAAATATATCCTTCATCGTGGGGTCAGATTGTAAGTGGCAGAAGTGGTGGAGAATCATGCGTTGAATCCGGAGGTTAGTAGGGTGATACGTGAGGTCAAGGGGAATTCTGTCTTTGTTTTTATTGTCAGGGTGGGGTGTGAGGGCTGAGGTGCGGGAAACGCAAGAGATGTGATCAAGAGCGTTTTCGACCACTGGAGGGGGGGAAGTTGCAGTCCTGGAAATATGGGGACATCTGGGATGTTCGGGAGAGGAATGCCTCATCTTGGGAGCAGATGCGGTGGAGGCGGAGGAATTGGGAGTAGGAATTGGGAGCAGCACCTTGTTTTCCGCCTTGGTAGCCTACACCCCAATGGTTTCAATGTGGACTTTACTAGCTCCAAAATCTCCCCGCCCCCGAACTCATCCCATGACCAACTCTCCCTCTCATCTCCGCCTCCTTGACCTGTCTGTCTTCTCTCCCACCTATCTGCTGCTCACACCTCACTCACCAACTCCCGCCATTGCTACCTGCACTCACCTATCACCACCCCACCTACCCTCCCCAACCCCACCCCTCCTCTATTTATTTCAGAGCCCCGTACCCCTCTCCCATTTCTGAAGAATGGTCCTGACCCGAAACTTCAGCTTTCCTGTTCCTCTGTTGGTGCCTGGCCTGTTGTGTTCCTCCAGCTCCACACTGTGTTATCTCAGACTCCAGCACTGGCAGTTCTTACTATCTCTCAATGCGGAAACAGTGCCTTGATTTCAGGTGATGTCATTGAGGAATAGCACATGGATAACAAATAAGAGGTGGAGAAGGACAGATTCTGAGGAATAAAGATATTGATTGAGGGGCAGAAAGAGAAGCCACTGAAGATGGCTACAATTCACAAGATAGGAATAGAATCAAAACAGCGTTGTCTTAGTTAGACAATGGCAGAGACGCACTGGAGGATGATGGTATAATCAACCATGATAAAGACAGAGATATGAACCTAGCTGATGGTCATACTGGACAAGCCAAATCCCAGAGTGAAAGCTGGCTTGCTACAGCACATGTTTAATATTTTCTTTTAGTCATTTAACATGATCGTCAGCAACTGAAGCATAATTACACAAGACTGCAAATGTTTTTTTTAACAAAGAGCACAAGTTTATTGCACAAAAGGTGGAAAAGTAAAAACAATCTATGCGCAGAACATTAATTAAAAGATTCTTAATACAAACAACAAACCAAAGTTTTCGCCTTCTTCCCAACAATGTTATAGAGACTCAAGTTCAGAAAAAAAAAGGGTCTAGGTTTTCCACTGGCTAGACACAGTCATTATTGGGAGCTGTGTATGGAATTTGTCTGAAATCTTTAGTCTAATGCACTCCAAAGTAATTTCCTGGAAAATTGAGTTTTGTTCTGGACACCTTGTCCACACCTGGAACTCTCTGAAAGTGTCCATTTGACATATACTTTACAGAGTTCTGGTGAAATTAAGCAAAATAATTACTCAGTAACAGTGAGACTATTAAATAGACATTCTAACTTATGAGTAACTATTCAACATGCCAATAGTTATCTTACTCAGCACAAACTAAATCTCCCTCAAAATCCTTGTGCACCCAATACACTGACCCAGCAGCTCCCAGAACCCAACATCCTCGTCTGCAACCTCGATCCTTCTCCATGTGGCAAGACCCACTTGACACCACCCAACCCCTCACCCAATGCCACTTCCCTCAATCAGACCATACCTTATTCCATAGCCTCTGGCTTGACCAAACCTGACCACCTGCCCTGTCCAGAACAAACCTAACTGACCCCTACCCCTCCACCAGTTTCCAGCTGGACCAGAGCTGGCACCTGACCACACCCACCCTCAACCTCTGCCAAACACTTCTACATCTGTCACTGAACCTAATACCACACTTGCCAGACCTGCCCTGACACCTCCAAACCCAACTGAACCCAACCCTGCTTCAATTTTCTTTTCCAAGCTGGACCTGACCTAAACCCTCATGCAACCAAATCAGTTTGCCACCTTTGGATCATATTTCATTCATCTATCCAACCTGGCCTACCCTTAATACTGTATCACTGATCTTGCCACCTCACCCTGTAGCCACCTGTTACATTACAGTTAATAGTTACATTTAAATAAAACTTTGCACTTAAGTCAAACAGCTTGGGTTTGATTATCCTAGAAAATGAGGAGAATGGTTGGCTCTTGGTTAGTCGAGTAGAACCAATATAATGCATGTACATGAGATAAAAGGTACTGCAGATGCTGGAGAATCCGAGATAACAAGCATGGGGCTGGATGAACACAGCAGGTCAAGCAGCATCATAGGAGCAGGAAAACTTGACGTTTCGGGCCTAAACCCTTCATCAGAAATGGGGGAGGGGAAGAGGTTTCTGAAATAAATAGGGAGAGAGGGGGAGGCGGATAGAGGATGGATAGAGGAGAGGATAGGTGGAGAGGAGGCAGACAAGTCGAAGAGGCGGGGATGGAGCCAGTAAAGGTGAGTGTAGGTAGGGGGGTAGGGAGGAGATAGGTCAGTCCAGGGAGGACGGACAGGTCAAGGGGGCGGGATGATGTTAGTAGATAGGAGATGGGGGTGTGGCTTGGGGTGAGAGGAAAAACAGGTTAGGCCACCGACACCCTCATCCGCCTAGCCGAACTCGTCCTCACCCTCAACAACTTTTCTTTCAATTCCTCCCACTTCCTACAGACAAAGGGTGTGGCCATGGGTACCCGCATAGGCCCAAGCTATGCCTGCCTCTTTGTAGGTTATGTGGAACAATCCCTCTTCCGTACCTACACTGGCCCTAAACCCCACCTCTTCCTCCGTTACATTGATGACTGCATCGGCGCCGCCTCGTGCTCCCACGAGGAGCTCGAACAGTTCATCCAATTCACCAACACTTTCCACCCCAACCTGAAGTTCACCTGGACCATCTCCAACACTTCTCTCTCCTTCCTGGACCTCTCTGTCTCCATCTCGGGCAACCACCTAGAGACAGATGTCCATTTCAAGCCCACTGACTTCCACAGCTACCTGGAATACACCTCCTCCCACCCACCCTTCTGCAAAAATGCCATCCCCTATTCCCAATTCCTTCGCCTCCGCCGCATCTGCTCCCAGGATGAGACATTCCAATCCCGCACATCTCAAATGTCCTCATTCTTCAAGGACCGCAACTTCCCCCCCACAGTGGTCGAGAACGCCCTCGACCGTGTCTCCCGCATTTCCCGGAACACATCCCTCACGCCCCGTCCCCGCAACAATAATCAAAAAAGAATCCCCCTCGTCCTCACATACCACCCCACCAACCTCCGGATCCAACGCATCATCCTCCGACACTTCCGCCATCTACAGTCAGACCCCACCACCAAAGACATCTTTCCCTCCCCACCCTTATCTGCCTTCCGGAGGGACCACTCCCTCCGCGACTCCCTTGTCCGCGCCACACTCCCCTCCAGCCCCACCACACCCGGCACTTTTCCTTGTAACCGCAGGAAGTGCTACACCTGCCCCCACACCTCCTCCCTCACCCCAATCCCAGGCCCCAAGAAGACATTCCACATCAGGCAGAGGTTCACCTGCACATCTGCCAATGTGGTATACTGCATCCGCTGTACCCGTTGTGGCTTCCTCTACATCGGGGAAACCAAGCGGAGGCTTGGGGACCGCTTTGCAGAACACCTGCGCTCAGTTCGCAACAAACAACTGCACCTCCCAGTCGCGAACCATTTCAACTCCCCCTCCCATTCCTCAGATGACATGTCCATCCTTGGCCTCCTACAATGCCACAGTGATGCCACCCGAAGGCTGCAGGAACAGCAAATCATATTCAGCCTGGGAACCCTGCAGCCCAATGGCATCAATGTGGATTTCACAAGCTTCAAAATCTCCCCTCCCCCAACCGCATCCCAAAACCAGCCCAGCTCATCTCCACCTCCCTAACCGGTTTTTCCTCTCACCCCAAGCCACACCCCCATCTCCTATCTACTAACATCATCCCGCCCCCTTGACCTGTCCGTCCTCCCTGGACTGACCTATCTCCTCCCTACCCCCCTACCTACACTCACCTTTACTGGCTCCATCCCCGCCTCTTCGACTTGTCTGCCTCCTCTCCACCTATCCTCTCCTCTATCCATCCTCTATCTGCCTCCCCTTCTCTCCCTATTTATTTCAGAACCCTCTTCCCCTCCCCCCATTTCTGATGAAGGGTTTTGGCCCGAAACGTCAGGTTTCCTGCTCCTATGATGCTGCTTGACCTGCTGTGTTCATCCAGCCCCATGCTTGTTATCCCATAATGCATGTACATGTTCTTTCTCTAACTAAAGAACAAAGTCCTGTGCATTAATAAATAGCTTCTAGTATTTGAGTATCCTACACTGTGAGCCTGACTGAATCTTAAATTGGTCAATGTAATTCTTTGCACACTTGGCATTATTTCATAATTTTTTTTCCAGTTGCCGAATCCAAACCATTGTTAGCTATCCTCCATAACGTCACCTTGACCCATCAGAATTCACTTGTCAGCCAATCCTCATTATCTTCCCACAGAGTGTAAATGCTATATTCCCTATCCATTAGGACCATTTGCGAAAAATACCAATGAGTCTAAGTTTTGATGATGCTTTTCAGTAATAAACATTCTCAAGTGTTAAGACTGTGAGAAGTGTTCTGTATATTTGCAAAATCAGGCAGAGAGAAAAATTAGCAACCCATTTTACCATCAGTCTACTCTGCTGCTTAAGCCTATTGTCACCTGTTTAATGTCTATAATGCACATCAACAGTCAATGGGATATAATTTAGCAGAATTGAATGCCATTTGTAACAGAATCGAATTGGCATGAAGCACTGAAGTTGAAAGGATTGGACGGAGGAGTTAACTAACAAATGTTAAGATATGATTAAGCAACAAGCGATCATGGGAAATATTGGAACTTCTTCATTCACCGGCCACCATAACATTACCTTTTAATTCCAGATTTATTATTACATGCAAATTTCATAACGTCCCATAATGAGATTTGAACTTTTCCTCTAACGTGTCAATCTGGGTCTCAAGGACAAGCTATATTACCATCACATCACCACCTCCCGCTCATATGGTCAGTGTATTGCACATCGTACAAAGTGAAATGGAGCTATTGTTCTGAGTTAAGTATGACCTCTCCTACACTGGAGGAAGGTAAAAATGGGATAGATTTCATGCCATTGAAAAGAGACAGAAGATAGAAGAACAGAAGGGATATTGTAAACAGAATATTGTAGGATAGAGGACATGGGAGGTTAAATGACAGGAATTTCATGGAACAAAAGGCAAAAGGGAATGGTCATGGTCATCATGAAGAAACAAGGAATTTGTCAACAGTGAGTGAATGAAAGAAGAATGATAAGAACAAGTAGATCCAAGATGCTGGAAATCCATATATTAAGATTAAACCTGAAATATTTTGGCACATTTTACTCTTTCTAGACAGAAATTATGGAATGTAAAGTAGTTCATACCAAATCAAAGTTCACTTCTAGCTAAGTCAGAGGTGAACCTGAGTTTTGAAGTCTCTCACAACTATCGAGAATGACATGAGGAAACCATAGGGAACAAATAAAAATAAGTAAGGTAACTGCGACAACAAAGTAATATCAATTATGTTTGACCTATATCATTGCCTCACAATACAAAGCCTTCAATCAAATTGCATTCATTGTAAACAAAAAGAACGTCACAACTATTTTCATCATTATTTAGGCAAGCACAAATCTGGAGCACTTGATGTATTCTCCTGCTTGAAAGAAAGCAAAGAACTGAAAATTGTTGTGAAGAAGTTGAGGACTATTAGTGTCCCTCTGTCAACAGAAAGATGTTTGATATAATAATACCCCATGTAACAATCACACCAACAACAGGGAAATAGATATGCTGGGTAACATCTTAAAATCTAAGTCATTGCAACACACAGAGAGAATAACTGAAACCCTTTGGTCCCTTCCCTTATTTTCTTTGATCCACATGTTTTTGAAATGGAAGATGTGTATGTCTCTCAAATCCTGAGTGTTTGTCAATTTGAATTACCAATAGCAAGCTTCCACGTGTTTAAATAAAGTGGATTACTTATTTATGCATTTAGCCTGGAAGGCAAACATGATGCCACTCACTGAATCCTCTCATAATTCAACTCGAAGAGCAATATACTTTAACAGAATGGTGCACTTGCACAAATAATAACCAAATAAATGTCATAAGTAGTGTTTGGCTTGTTTTGAGGCCTGCACTGTAGGTAAAGATGATGTTTCACCCCTGCAGGTAGTCAAGGTGGATTCAATAGCTGGGGTTGTACATCAAGAGTGTTACAATAACTTGTCAAAGAGAGTAATTCCCAACAGTTCACAAAGTTAGTTTTTTGTAGTCTTCTTATTACAACATTGGCTTTCTCTACAGATGGAGTCGTAGAAGAACAGCCTTGTAAGATGTTGTAATTGCTAGTTTTTAAAGATATAGGTGTTGCAGCTTTTGCTGCTGTGGTCTCTGAAATTGTTGAATATAGATTGGCCATCCATGGAGGAAAATAAATTATTGTCTGAAGACAATTTTGACCACACTTCTTCTGTTCACCCAGAAAGATTCTAAGCTAGAAATGCTTGCTACAAAAATGAAGAATGGATGGGATTATACAATTTGCTTATGGTTCCTCTATGACTCCCCTCAAGTTCCACTTTCACAGACAGGGAGTATGGAAATCCAACAATGTTGGATTGAGTTTGATCAATTCCAAAAACAGATGTGAACGCCTTTGATCTTGGTATGTGTATAAAAAGGGCCATCTGACCTATGGTAATTCAATTAAAAACCTTCTAAAGACTCAGAGTAGTCTGTGGAGAATATGTAAAGGTCACTTAAGCTCTTAGTAGCTATCTTATCAGCCATTAATTTCTATATTTAAAAAGAAAAAGCTGTTTCAGTTGAAAAAAGGTGTACTGAACACAGTCTTTATGTGACATGAATATAACATGTTTGCATCGGGAATGATCAGTTGTGAACATTTGTCTATGGTGCTAACTGTGAAAAAACAAAATTAAAACAAAGTCATAGTGTGACTGAGGAATATTAAGATAGAGCTTTATCTTCAATTAAAAACGTGAACAGTGCATTAATTCCTTTCAAGTATAAAGTATGTCAATGTAATGTTTGTACTTTTTCACCTGAATCACATTTCACAAGCATTTAATCATCTTATAAAGAAGGAAATGAAATTGCTTTTTTCTGTCTCTAAACGGTCTTAAATTATTGCTGGTTGTTTTTCTTCATTTTTGGTTTCCATTTTTCTTTTCTAAATATCGTTAGCTTCTGATCAGTTTTTGGATTTTCCTCAGTAATGCTCCTTTCTGTGGTTGCAAGTGCAGTTTTACTAGCTCCATTCAAGACTGGCCCTGACATCTGAACCTGAAGGCAAAATGAATGTAATGTGGGAGCATTCATCATTGCAAATCTGTATCCTATCATTCAGTGAAAGAGTTGGAAATCAATAGTATTGTATGCTGATCTGCACTGTCAGCAGCTTCATGAATTCTTTCTGTTGGACTTGAACAGTGTTTTTCATTTTATGTTCATAATGCTTTGAGGACAAGAGGAAACCTGTTTTTCTGTCACTTCTTTTAGTATATACCTCCTGCTAGTTTCAGAGCTAACTGTTGTGATTTAACATGGTTTCTTCACTGCAACTCGTGAAGTAGAAACATTTTTCCATTTTAATCCAGTGATGTGACTTGAACTAAACTTGTAGGGAAGAATAGAAAGCACTTACAGGACTATGCTACGTTAAGAATGCAAACAGAGTTATGTGGCACAGCCAGGATGGAATGCTATGTGCAAACAGGTCAGTTCAGAGCAAGCACTTAAGAGTTCCTTGAAGCTGGCCTTGGAGTTAACAGAAACAATATACCCCTCGTTGCATACTGGCCCTCAACACTGTTTGAATAAGGAATCACCACCTTAAGCAAAACCAGAAAATAATCTGGTACTGAACCTTCATGACACCCAAATGTATTAAAGCAACGCTACTTCTTTGTTAGGAAGTGGACCTCACCCAAGGAATTGCCTTTACTCTCAGATACTTGTAAATGTTTACAGGAAACAGTATTGAAAAAATCACAATGTTCTCCAGAGTGCCTTCGATAATATTTATCCTTCAACCATCACTACTCAGATTGATGACTTCATTGTTACACATCAGTTTTGGGATCTTGCTATATGCAAGTGGTCTGTTGCACTCCATCAACACTGCCTTCACAAATACTTTTGTGGGTCCAGTAATGAACTGGGACATTGTGAGACTGAAAGACACAATACAAGTGCAAGTTTGTGTTTCCTATCTTGCCATAAAATTCCTAGGAACATATTGCTCTTCACCGTCATCCACTCACATAGAAACAATAAAAAATGGGAACAGGAGAAGGTTTTTCTCCCTTTCAAGCCATTCTGCACTGCAATATGATTATGGTTGATCACCCATTTCAGTACTCTATTCCCACTTCCTGTCTAAACCTTTGGATTCCTTTAGCCCTCTCATCTAACTCTTTCTTGAAAATATTCAATGGTTTGTCCATAACCACTTTCTGTGGCAGAGGGTTCTACAGGATCATCATTCTGTGAGTGGAGAAATGCCTCCTCATCTCAGTCCTAAATGACTGATCCCAGCTTTTGTTTTCAAAGTATCAGACATTTGCCTTCAAAATAATAAAAAAAAATTCATGGCATTTTAGAGGGGGATTTAGATTACTATCTGTCAAGAAAGAAAACTGTTTAAGGCTGGGGAATGAAGGCAGGAATGGTGACGGCCTTGTGGTAATATTCTTGGGATCTGGGTTCGAATCACACCATGGCAGATGGGGGAATTTGAATCCAATAAAATTCTGGAAATAAGAGTCCAATGATGACCATTATCATTGCTGATTATTGAAAAAAAAACCCATCTGATTTACTAATGCCCTTTAAGGAAGGAAACTGCCATCCTTACCTGGTCTGGCCGACATGTGACTCCAGAGCCAATAAATGCTGGCCTTATGAGTGACATCCTTGTCTTGTGAATGAACTTTTAAACAAAAAGTGGTGCTGGGTGAATTGTATCTTCAGGCATCCAGCACATGTATAGCAAGTCAAGTAATCTCCATTTATGCTATAACCATTCTATGATTCAATTTTAGATCGAGAAAAAAACCTTACAGAATAATTTGCATTTATATAACATCTTTCATGATGACATGATGTCTTAGAAGTATGTTTTTAGTATTTATGTGTAGTCCTATTGTAATGGAGGAAAAATATCAATTTGCACACAGCAAACTGCCATAAATAAGGACTGATGATGACCAGTTTATCTGTTTTTCTGATCTTTTGTTTGAACAATAAATATCAGTCAGGATACTTCTATTTTTTTTCACAGTGGTACCATGGAATATTTGATGGCTGCCTGAGACAGCAAATAAGGCTGATGGCACCTCTGACAGTGCAGCGCTTTCTCAATACTAGATTGGAATGTGAACCTCAGTTTTCTGCTCAGATCAGAATAGAAACCTTACAACCGAGAGGCAAGAGAGTTATTAACTGTGCCCTAGCAGACACATCTGTTAAGCAAAGAGGTGCAGGCAGCAGAGGATGAGTAAAGAAACAAAGTATTTACATCTCTGCCCTGTGGTCATTGAGGTTGATGCCATATTTGGAGGTTTGTTGTGGAATACTTCAAGACTTTCTGGAATATAAGAAAATTTCCTCACTAGCCATTGAATGAGGTTTTTTTTAAAAACAGGTCTCAAGATGTGTCCAGTATTTTAAGAAATGTGACTTGACATTGTCCCAATAAATACTGCAAATTCTACATATACCATCTTGTTGATTGCCAAAATAATTCAATCATACATGAGAAGAAGGTGTAATTGTTGCTTCTAAACAAACCTTTGTGGTAACAAGTTCGAAAAGACAATGTGGAGACTTAAATTTAATTGTCAAAAATCTTAATTGAAATGGAAATACCTAAACATCAGCTGTCATGGTAAATGATAAGTTATTGAATATAAAGACAATATTATATGTCAGTAGATCTTTGAGATTTTGAATAGAATTGACATAGAGAATATGCTCTACTTGTGGGATCTCCACACCAAAAGTCAAGTATAAGGCAGTCTGTCATTGACTAGAAAAAAATGTTTGGAGAAACATCTTCACCAAAAGACCACCAAGAATGTGGGACATGTGCCCATGGGGAGCAGTGAAGACAAGGACCAGAGACATGTTTAAGAGGAAGCTAGTTAAACATAGGAGAGAGTTGTAAAGAGTCTAATTGTAGCATAAATGCTGGCATAGATTAGTTGGTTGAATGTCTGATATAATTTGAGGTAAAATGTTTCATCACATCACTTAGACACTAATGTTAGTTTGAGTTCAGATAATGTAAAAATTAATTTCTACTGTCAAATATTAGGGTGTTAAATCTTCAAAACTGTCAAAAAAATTACTCTCTGCAAGTACAGCTTTTTCTTTAAAACAAAACCTTCAAAGGCATCACATTACTTTGACCACTTTTTATGATGGTGGAACAAAACATGGGAGCCGGAAAACAAAAGAAAAAATTGAAACAATCCCATCTGGTGCTCCCTACATGAAACCACTCCTCTCTGCTTGTTGAGCCTTGCCAGCACACTTGCTCAGCTGGATATTGTCAAAATCAATAACATTTCAGATTTATTTTTCAGTGGTGATTTTTGATCCTTTCAGCAGTTACAATCTGTTTGGCGCCTGAAGAGTAATCATCTTCTTAGATGCATGCAGCTTACAGATGACCTACTCCCTTCTACATTTGAGGTCCTTCATGCAGAAAAGGACATTAACTCATCACCTCGGCAATCTGTTAATTCAAGAATTGATCCCAATTGTTCCACTGAACTGAACTTGCAGACACCAACTTCCAAAAGTTCATAATCACTTGCTAACGGAAAAAAACTTTGCTGTTAAACCAATGTTTCAGTTGGCATAGCCACATAGTGGTTCAGGGATTGCACCAACTATGTGGAGACTTGGATCAGGACACATAGCATTCAAGCTAATTAAACCAAACTCTGGAATATAAAGGTAATTTTGGTAATGATGATTCATCGAACTACAGCCCTGGCAGAGATAAAAGAAAACACACTTGGTTTACCATGATCCTTTAGGAAGATAAATATGGTCCTACCTGCTCTGGCTTATATATGTCTCCAGAATCATAGATATAGCTAATCTCTCAAATGTCCTTCTGGAACACCTATCAATGCATTCGGTTGTATTCAAGGTGGCGAATCATCATCACCCAAAGTCAATTAGAGATCAGCTGTAGCAGTGAAACCCATATTGCAGGAATAAATGACTGAATGCAAAATAAACGCTCTTTTTGTCAAGAATATACAGGTTCATTCTGCAGTTTGAGTACACTTGCTCCAATTACATTCTGATTCTTTCCTGAGGTTTCATCATTCCTGTATGAGCCTAAGGAGCAGTTACCGTTGGACACTTTGGTAAATAAGCCTCATGATGTATTTCACAGCAGAAGTTATTGGTAATGCTCAGTGGTTACTCTGCATGATGATTTCTCTCCCTGCTCCAGTGGCACGCTGTAGTACCCTGAACAAGGTTTAATGGTCAAGATCACCAAATGCGACATTGACTGGGATCGATCATTGGATCGCCCTAACTAGTTCCAAATTCAATAAATTAAATTTTCCAATTGTTAATCAGTGAGATTAAGCCTATGAATGAATTCTGCATTTCCAGGTTGTAGAAAACATGAACTATTCTTAGTCAGAGTTCAAACTTCAAGTCAAAACTTGGGTTTATACGGCAGACAGCTGCAATGAGCAGGCACCAATGGAAACACCTCATGAATATCTGAATTTTGATACAAAAGGATTCTTCCCACAGACATCTGTTCTGAGTTATGGAAAAACTAAAGAATTGAAGCAGCAATTATCATCTTGAAATGGTTGAACATTTTGGAGATAAATCAACTCTTCATATACTGTGATCTAATCAAATTTTCTCGTTCTGCTTTCCTGTTTAATTATCCTTCCTAATAAACCCACATTACTGTGAGTAATTCACCAGATATCACTTGCAAATGTGCTATTTGGTCACCAGAGAGGTCTTTTTCACTTTGACATGGGATGGGGATAACACTGGCAAAGGCAACATTTGTCCCCAATCCTTAATTGCCCTTAAGAAGCTGGTGACTTAGTTTCTTCAATGACTGCAGCAACGAGGCATGGTTACACACACATTCCTTTTAGGAATGATGTTTCAGGATTTTGGCACGTTGGCAATGAAGGAATGCTGACATCGTTTAAGTCAGGATGCCATGTGGTTTGGAGAGGGTCTTGTTGGTAAGTGTTCCCATGCACTTGCTACATGGTAGACATCATGGGTTTGTAAGGTGTTGATGCAGGAACATTGTGGAGTTGTTGTAATGCATTGTGAATATTGTGCCCACCCTATCTACTGTGCAGTGGTGGAGGATGGGCATGTTTAGAGTGGTGGGGTGTTAATCATATGGTTTGCTTAGGCCTGATAGTGTTGACTTTCTTGAGTGTTGTTGGAGCCACAAACACCAAAGTAAATAGAGAGTATTCAATGATAGTAGGAACTGCAGATGCTGGAGAATCTGAGATAACAAGGTGTAGAGCTGGATGAACACAGCAGGCCAAGCAGCATCAGAGGAGCAGGAAAGCTGACGTTTCGGGCCTAGACCTTTCTTCAGAAAATCTTCATTTGATGCTCCTATGATGCTGCTTGGCCTGCTGTGTTCATCCAGCTCTACACCTTGTTATCTCAGAGAGTATTCAATCACAGCCCTCATTTCACACTCTTGTCGGTTGCAGACAGACTTTGGGGAATAGGGATTCTTTGGGAAATCAGGAATCAGAGAATTACATGTCGCAGCATTCCTAGTCTCTGCTGTGGCTACAAGAACAGATCATTCATTTGGCTGGTTCATTTCAGTTTTGGGTTAAAAGATTACCCCCAGGAAGCTGATAGCATAGGAGTCATCGCACAATTGAATATCATGGGGCAATGGTTAGATGCCTCATTTGTTAGACATGGTCATCGCCTGGCATGAATGTTACTTGGCACTTACCAATCCCAGTCCCAACATAGGTCCAAGTTTTACTACATATAGACATAGGCAGCTTTTCAATATCTGAGGAATTGAGACTTATGCACACATCTGTCTTTTTAATGGCGAGAAGATCAATGATGGTGTAACCAAAGATAATTGATTCTGCACAACCTGTGGAACTCCTTTTGCAACATCCTTGGACTGAGACAATTGATCTCCAGCAACCTCAAATTTGCTAGGTATGATTCAAAACATTGGAGAGTTTACACCTGGTTCCCATTGACTTCAATCTTCCCAAAATTCAAAGATGCTACACTCAGCCAAGTTCTGCCTTGGTGCTAAAGCTGTCACTCTCACCTCTCCTCAAGTTCAGTTTGTTTGTCCGTATTTGGAACAAGGCTGTACTGAGGTCAGATGTCAAGGCTCTGATGAAAACCAAACTGAGCGTCAATGAACGGGTTGTTGCTGATCAAGTATCACTTGATAGAACAGGCAATGGCATATTGCATCACTTTATTCATGATCAAGAGTAAACTGATTGATCAGGTTGGATTTGTCCTGCTTTTTGTGGCCAGGGCAGTTCTAGGCAACTTTCCACATTGCCAGATATATAACAATGTTACAGCCGTATTGGAGCAGCATAGCTAAGGGTGTGGCTCTGACTACAGCACAAGTCCTCAGTGCTAACACCAGAATCCTGTCAGGTGCCATAGGCTTTGCAGGATCCTGTAGCTTCAGCTGTTTCTTGGTATTATATGGAGTGAATTGAATTGGCTGTAGCTGGAATGCTGGAGATCTTGAAACGAGACTGAGACGGATCACCATTTGGTACTCCTTGCTGAAGATCTATGAAGTATCAGGGAGTTGAGGGCTATGAATAGCTGTCAGGAAACAGGAGTTGAGGCCTTGTGCAGATCAGCCACGATCTTTTAGGATGTTTGGACAGGCTTGAGTGGCTGAATGCCATATTCCTGCTTTAATTTCATTGGCATACTTCTCATGCTTAAGCACTGCAGCCATGTCATTTTCACTGATGTACTGGGCTCCCCATCATTAAGAATGGGAGTACAATAGAAGCCTCCTCCTCCTGTTGATCATTTCATTGGCTACCACCATTCATGACTGGATGCAACGCAGTGGCAGAGTTTTGCTCTGACCTGTTCGTTATCTGTTCACTTCGTTCTGTGAACTGCAAGCTGCTTCTATCATCTGGCATGTTAAAAGGTCCAGTGTTGGAGCTTCAGCACATTGCTTTGCTTGGTACTTTTCCTGACATGCCCCATCTGCACTCTCAATGAAGTGTGAATATTCAAAATAAATAGGCATTTATTTACATGGGGTACATTCTGCTTCCCTGTTAATTCTCTGCCCAAAACATTGTGCTCTCAAGGAAACATGTCAACAGGAAACGAAGCCTGTGATCTTGGCACTGAACTGATCTGCACCAGCCGTCCTGTCGACTGAGCCATGAAGTTTTTTTTTGTCGTTCAATCCTTTGGTGGAACTTAAAACTGAGGCTTCTAACTCAGAGGCAAGTAGGTGACCATTGCTTCACAAGACCTCCTTAACCTACATTACTTACTATCATTTTGCACACAATACTCTGGCTCAATTCAAAGGAGATTTGGGCCTGCTTTGAAATACCGGAAACAAGAGCAACTATCTGGAAAGTACTCAAATCATAGTAGTAACTTTCAAAATAATTTGACCAAATTCTTAACAGTGGTAAGTTAATACAAAATTTAATTGACTTCTGCCCACTTAATGGTCCATTATAACTCTCAAGGTGAGTTAATTTGAGTATTGCTAAATGAGGCAGAGATATAACTGCTACCAATAATTGGTTAGTTACACCAGAAAATACATTTGGTGTGGGAGTTGTGGCAGAACTTGTAAAGATGCAACTGGTATATTTGAAGCTGGGAATGCATCTGAAGCAGAACGATCATGAAGTAATTTTAAAATAGCTGCAGCAGGAGTCTGTAAGATCAGAGCTTCAAATATCTAACAGATATTATGCACAAGAGGAATGTAATAGTCGGAGTAAGTGGCACAAGATTGGTCAATCAACAGTCAGTACCATATGGAATGAGGCATTAGAGTTAGTGATTGGTAACTCTCCAACACTTTTCACTCTCCCTGGTATAGAAAGAAGTTTAGTGGCCTCACCAAGCTGGCAAAAACACAACTTGATCTTTAAATGTGTAAAAGTATTATTAACCCTGAAAGTGCAGAAATAAATTTCTGGCTGTAACCACATGATAGGCAAATCACTCATAGGCGGACTACTACACAATGAACAAATTCATTCTAAATCAATTAAGAACCCTGTAAAATGTCACAGGCCCTTTGTAGATTTACTTTCTCTCTCGGCGGTAACCCCATGAATTTTATAATTGTTTGGGCTGGAAAATTACAACCATCTGCTTCATGTCAGAGAAAATTGCTTTCAAGGCATGTGAGCAGTCAGCCAAAGGAGAAGAATCAGCGAAGATTCAGCCATGAGTCCAATAGAAAGAAGAGGAAGAGGCCATTGAGTTAAGGCAATAAGGAAGAGAGATGGGCATTGCATTCGCTACATCACTGGAACAAATGTTAAAGCTCAATGATCTCAGCATATTTGCTGAGGTTTATGTTTTGAGGGGACCCTTCTAAAAGTAGAGGAGTAAATAAATAGTGGAGAGAAAGGGGTCTCTATCTATCTCTTATCTTCCTCACTCCACACAACATAGATTGTGAAGGTCTCAGCATCTATGTGAACATCTCTCTCTTTTTGAAGCTTACTTTACATTTCTTCAGATGCAACATTCCATGGGTCCACAAGGATTTCTGTGATAGGGTAAGACTTAGGCTGAATTTACTAATTGTTTTGTGCCTGCAACAGTCTTCTTTTAAAAACACATTTGGAACTACAATGATAAAAAAAAGTTCAATGTACTTTGTCATAGTAATGGATCAGAATCCAAAGTGTAATATCTATCATATTCCTAATGGCAGATTCTAACAATTTCCCTACTTTGGATGACAGGTTAGCTGTCCTATTGTTCCTTGTTTTCTCTCTCTCTCCTTTCTTGTACAGTCAGGTTTTGTGTGTTATCTTCTAATCTAAGAGGGCAGTTTTTGATTCCAGGGAAATCTGTAGTTTCACCAGCAATCTATATACCATCTCTGCAGGTGCCTACTTTAGATTCTTAGAGTGCAACCTGACAATTTCAGTGGATTT
Source organism: Ginglymostoma cirratum (assembly GCA_024137785.1). NCBI lineage: Eukaryota > Metazoa > Chordata > Chondrichthyes > Orectolobiformes > Ginglymostomatidae > Ginglymostoma > Ginglymostoma cirratum. Next base: position 11,867,178 of record JAHRHZ010000035.1, on the reverse strand, counting down.
TTGATTTTCAATTTTAGCCATCTCATCATGACTTTTAAATATGCTTTTCACTCTCAGTAGACATTTGGCTGACTGCTACTTCCTGCTATTTTGACATGACTTCTACTATGAAGCCAAATGCAAAATATTTGATTATTGCCTTTTTTCTTATTCACCGTTATAATTTTTCTGATATATGCCTTTAAGCAATGGATGGTTATTTTGTTGATCCCTTCCTTTGTACACACTTGTCACAGCTCTTCTAAACTGTTTAAATTGTTAGTTGCCTGTCATACTATTTCCTTCCCCTTCATCAATTCATCATTCAGTTTTGATTTTTTAAACTTCCCAAACAGACTATCTCAATTTTCAGGCAATATTGGAAGTCTATTCCAACCAAAAGTTGTCTTTAACTTCTTTACTTAGCCTTGTTTTGACCAGAGCTCAATAGAGTTTTTATAAATGTGCTGAAAACATGCATAAACAAGTGCAAACATGCATTACTTCATTAAAATGTTTTGCCTATTTATCACTAAAAGTGTTCATCTAATTTCTAAATATATCATAGGAAGCCCTCCCTTCAGAACTGATTGAAGGTAGGAAAAGGCAGATAAATATGCTGGGGGTGCGGGGGCGGTGGTGGTTGGGTGGGAGTGGAGATGGGGTAGATGTAAAGGATAGGTGGAGATGGAGCCCAGAAAGAGAGAACAACAGTTTGATAGACAAAGGAATGGGTAAAGTCAGCTTGGAAGAATCAATTGCTGCTAATGCAGATGAATAGTGGCTGACAGCGAGTTGGCTGCAGTATGTGATGACAAGGCCTGGTGTGTTGGGATTGGGGAAAGGACATGGGAGAAGGTGCTCAGGCCTCAAAATTGTTGAACTTGATATTGAGTCCTGAAGGCTAAAGAATTCCCAAGCAGATAATGAGATGCTGTTACTCTAGCTTGTGCTGACCTTTACTGAAGTACTGCAGTAGGCCTGAGACAGAGATGTTGGCCAGGGAACACGGTGGTGTATTGAAATGATAGGCAACAGGAAGCTCAGTGTCATTTTTGAAGTCAGAATGTAGCTGTTCTGCAAAGCAGTAACCCACTCTATGCTTTGTCTCCCCAAAGCAGAGTAGACCACACCACACATGTGTGAAGTGCAGGTAAATCATTGCTTCACCTGGAAGGTGTGTCTGGGTTTTGTAGAGTGAGGAGGAAGGAAGTAAATGGGCTGGTGTTAATTCTTCAATGATTGCATGGGGAGGTGCTGTGGGGTGTAAGAGACGTTGAGAGTGGAGGACGAATGGAACAAGGTGTCCTGGAGGGAATGGTCTGTGCAGAATGCTGACAAGGGAATGGAATACATGTCTGGCGGTGGCATCCCTACTAGAGGTGATGAAATCGTGGCTCATGGCCCTGTGGATGGAGCGGAAGCTGAGGAACTGGGAGAATGCAGTTGAGTCTTTACATAAAGCAGGATGTTAAAATGTATGAACACTGAAAGAACTGCGGATACTGTAAATCAGTAACAAAAACAGAAGTTGCTGGAAAAGATGCTGCCAGACCTGCTGAACTTCTCCAGCAATTTCTGTTTTTGTTAAGATGTATAATCAAGGTAAATATGGGAGGCGGGGTGAGGAGAGGGAAAGGGAGGGGATGCAGGTTCCAGAGGAGCTTGGGTACAGATTAATGTTTTGAGAGTTTGCTCACATCTTTGACATTTTTAACGTACTCAGTGAACAGAAATGTCATCTAAACTGATGACGAATGCTTGACAATAATACTGTGGAGGGTTTCACAAGTCAGTGTAGTCAAGTGTGACCTACTTCTCCGAAAACTAAATTGCAATGTTATTCAGTTTTTTTTTTAAGATTCAACAAGGCCAAATGTGAATTTCAATCAACAAACTGTTTATAAAGTTTTCAGATTTCGAAACAAGTTTGTATTCTTTCTTTGGAAGATTCTATTTCACTCTCTCGAAAACTACAAGTTTAATATCAAACCCTATTATTAAGGGAAAAGAAACAAACGCATAGGCAGGAGTACTGTTATTAGAATCTAAAGCAGAAACTCCAATATGAATATGAAGCATATCAACTCACCTATTTGGGTGCACGAAATTTGATTCAAAATGTGCCTGATGATTACGTTTCATTGCCATTGTAAGATGCACTTTTCTTGCTATGAAATAGGACAGTGAAAGAAGAAATAATTGCACTTGGGTCATACTTCGCATTATTATCGAGATGTCCAAAGAAATTCACATCCAATGCAGAGACAAAGAAGGAGTGAAACAGGAAATAACAAAGCATGTAAATCCCTTGGCATCATGGACTGTTGAGACCAAGCAAGAATGTGCTCCATTCTTGTTAGAATCATTAGTGGAAGATGAGTAATAACCACAAATTTCTGAGGAAAAAAGGAAAGTCAGAGTGCAACACATATTCCTCACATGATTTTGACTGCAGTCACTTAGAGTTATAGAGTTGTGCAGCACGGAAACAGGCCCTTTGGTCCAACTCATCTATGCTGACCAAATATCCTAAACTATTTGGGTACCATTTGTCAGCATTTGGTTCCTCTAAACCCTTCCTATTCATGTACCCATCCAGATGCCTTTTAGATGTTGTAACCATACCAGCCTCCACCACTTCCACTGGTGTTCATTCCATACACACACCACTTTCTGCGTGAAAAAGTTTCATCTTAGGCCTTTGTTAAATCTTTCTCCTCTCACGATAAATCAAGCCCTCTAATTTTGGACTCTCCTACCCTGGGGAAAAGATCTTGTTTATTCACCCTATCTGTGCACTTCGTGATTTTATAAACCTCTAAGTTCATCCCTCAGCCTCTGATGCTCCAGGGAAAATAGTCCAGCCTACTCAGCCCCTCCCTATAGTTCAAACCCCCCAATTTCAGCAACATCCTTGTAAAGCTTTTCAGCACCCTTTCAAGATTAACAACACCTTTCCAATAGCAGGAGGACCAAAACTGAATGCAGTATTCCATAAGTGACCTAACCAATGTCCTGTACAGCTGCAACATGACAGAACAGTAACATTATTGAACACTGAGGGAACGGGGTGCCTGCCTGTCTTTGGCTACAGAAGAGTGAGAAATTCAAATATGCTGGAGAAAAAAAAGAATAGTGGAAGAGACAAGAAACAAATGCTTGCATTTGTAGTATATATTTCCTGACCACCAGATGTCCCAAAGCACATAAAATAAAGTAGTTTTGAGTTTTGATATGGCTCGTTCCATTAATCCTCAATTCCAACTTCCTATGTCACGATCTTATTTCTTTACTTTTCAGGGTCTCAAACTCAGCTGTCAGCTCACAGAAGCCTCCAAGTGGAGTCTGCAAAGTTCTCATAAGAGAGCCAAAGTGTTATTAAAAAGGTAGCCATTTGGCCATTGTGTCTGCACTGACTCTTTGCTGGTGCAAACCAAATCATAGTTTAGACGTCCACCTTTCAAAAGCTTGCCTCAAATATTTATTCACCTTTCCCCTAAAATATGCAATAGCTTCTGCGCCAACTATTCTCCTTTGCAAAGCACTTCATGCTCATTGATCAAGGCAGAAAATGTTTCTCTTGTCCTCATGCAGTGAAATTTCAATTTGATGAATCCATGTTACTGACTCCCAACTAGAGGAAGTAATGTTTCCCTATCCACTTCATCAAATCTATATTTGTTTTGCAAAATCTATTCACTTTTTGATTGGCCTTTTCCAACACAGTGATAATGGTCTCAGCTACACAAACCTGTTTGCATAACTCTAAATTACTCAGTCCTGGCAATATGTGAAAATAGCAATAACATAACCAGAAAGATTAACAGACTAGGCAATGGAAAAATCTTCTGAAGCCTAAACAAAATGTTATCATTTGCTTCAGTTACAATAGAGTTGGGAGTTTCTCTAAAAACAATGTTTCTACATAATAAGCTTCATATCAGATGGTGGAAACAGGAGACTGATTATCAATCATGAAATTAATGCAACTCCAGCCATTAAATTCTGAGACACATAATGTCTTAGGTGTAACCTGAAGCCCATACAGTGGTCAAAAGAAATGCAGAGAGAATGGTGGCAAGCCTGGAATCGAATCAACCAGTTTGGAACATATCATAAAGATATCATAAAGCATGATTGAAAAAAAAGCTTGACATTGAATGCTATCAGTGATCCAGCACCAGATAACAGCTTTGAAATGCTCCTGCTATCTTATACAATATACATAGTTATCGGGGATATTTACAAATTGAGGCAATTTAAACAGGCTCAATGTTGGCTTTTGTTAAGCCAATCAATATTTACAGTGACAGACATAATTGCCAACCGTGAGATATATTGTATCATTCAGTACACTATGTTAAAAACAATGCCATACTTTTCTTTATTCAGACTTCAGCAAGTATTGCACCTGAATGAGAAGCATGTCATAGTACAATAAACTATCATGTCATAGTCCTGTAGGTAGTGTGTTACCACACAACTGTATACTTACCCAATGGTGTATATCAATGTAAAATGGCCCCCTTCTTATCAATGAGGCAACTAAAGATCTGAGATTCAAAGCAAGTCTGCAAATGATGGGAACTTTGAATAAAAAGAGGCATATTGGAAAAATTTAACTCAATCTTTCCAAATCAGTTCTTTTTCTCATCCTTCAAAAATTAAGTGCTATTAGGATTGTTCTATCATCCATATTTTCTCTGTCCACATACATCAGATCTCGTGTGTGTTTTCAGTATTTGCTGATTTCATTCCCAAAGATGCTTCGAAGTCAATCAAGATGTGACTAGAATTATGTCCATATTGTCCCATTTAATCCATATTGTCTGCACTCTAGTAAATAAAATTTACCAGCTACAAAATACTTCTAAGTAGAACACTTGACAGGTTTTACCCAGGTTATCAATCTGGAATGTCTCCATCCTCTCACACATCTGCTTCTTATGGGAGCTCACACTTAAGATCCATGAGAATGGCTGACCATAACTTGGGTTGCCCCTTTCCTTTATCAAATTACTGGATGTGCAGTTTATAACTTACAGTTTGCATCCGCTTCAACTTAAGTTATATTTGGTGAAGGAAAATATTGTAGATGTTAAGACAGTAGCTGCCATATTTATGCTCCATTATCAACTCCCCTCCAATCACCTCAAACTGCACCCCCTCCCAATTCAATGTCCATATCTCCATCAGTGCATTTGTGCATTTTTTTCCAACATTTTTGTTGTGTTTGTGGCTTCACTACAGGGGACTTAGGGACAGATTAATTGCTGTCAAGTAGAGAAATCATACGGCAACTTCTTTTTCATTTCTGCCCCTGCATGTATTTGAATCAAATGAAGAGCAAACAGAGGAAACTCAGGAAAAAGGCTATGTTACATCCAGGATTGTCCTCCAATCATACAAATAATTTGATAACAGCACACCATTCAATACAGCCAAGTCCATGAATGAGAAGCATTCATCCAAAATGTTCCCTAGTGTTTAAACTGTTGAAGTGGTTAAACCCAATTCAAGAAAAGTGCGAGGAACACCACATGTGATTAACAAATTATGCATGAAGAATAAAAATAAAAGCGTTTACCCTGCTTGCTAAAGAACAGAATAATAGTGAAAAGTTGCAGTACATAAATTGCTTCTCACGCAATGTCGCTTGTCCACATAAGTCATGGCATGTTTGCAATTAAGAGAGGACCATCTGTGCATTCTATCACACTTAAATCCCAGTGGTTCTTTGACGCTGTATAAATTTTCGCTGGGCAGAGATAAATTATAGTTCTATATTTGATGGGTCCAATTTCAAAGTTAACAAAATACTAAGCAATTAGGAGATGAAACAAATTTTGAAAATAAGTCCTGACTGCAGGACCAAAGTTACTTCCAGTCTAATAGCATCTAATCAATTGTACAGATAGCATTATCACCCTGTCGTCATGTCTATTCAGTTTGATGGCCCAAATACAGGAAAAATTGCACAAAGCCCCAATATATTCTTTGATAATGTCAATTTATCAAGACAATCAATTTACATCAACAGTGGCCAGAAGAATTTTGCCAGTATTCTACCCGAGTGCCACACAAATCAAAATAAACCAGTTCATGCACAAATTCATATCTGCATGGGTAAAATCTTTTTACAGTGAACAGCATGTGGAATTAAGACACACCTGCCATTGCAACTTGATTATGGGCTATCTTGATGTCAACTACCAGTTGCAATGCATGAGAAAAAACTGTAATCATAGGGGCCTTTATTAGGTGCAAGATATCCATATCTAGAGGAAAAAAATGTAGCTACTTTCACTATCAAATAAAACAACATTACCAAGCGATGGAATAGCTCATTTCAATCATTTTTCATTTCAGTCGTTTTTCATTTCAGACTGCTTTTCAGTCGTTTCAGCGGCGGGAGTCCGGAAGGAGGCGCGAGGGCAGCCTGGGAAGGTAAGCTTCTCCTTTAAAAACTTACCTCGTGAATAGGCGGAGTGCGCGTCGAGCAGGAGCAGACACGGGACGGTTGAGTAAGTGAGGTAATATATTTGGGCAGTTGCTTTACCCCATACGCTACTAAAGTAGTGTCTCCCACCTATCTTCCTCCTCTAACCAAAAAGGTTCTGAGCGCCGATTTGGTAAGTTACTAGTTTTTTTTCCAATAGTCTTTTTTTTACAATTCAGAACAATGGCAATGGATGCAAGGGCAGTTGCATGCTCCTCCTGTAGGATGTGGGAGGTAAGGGTCACCACTTCACTGGTCACTGGCTTCATCTGCGGGAAGTGCACCCAATTCCAGCTCCTTGGAAACCGCGTTAGGGAACTGGAGCTGGAGCTGGATGAACTTCGGATCATTCGGGAGGCTGAGGGGGTGATTGAGAGGAGTTACAGGGAGGTAGTCACACCTCGGGTACAGGAAAAATGTAGACGGGATACAGTCAGGGGACGGAAAGGGAACAGGCAGACAGTGCGGGCAGCCGTTCCCCTCAATAACAGGTATACCGTTTTGGATTCTGTTGAGGGGGACGACTTACCGGGGTAAGCCCTGGGGTACAGGTCTCTGGCGCAGAGTCTGTCCCTGTTGCTCAGAAGGGAAGGGGGAAGAGGAGGAGAGCATTAGTCGTTGGGGACTCCATAGTTAGGGGGACAGATAGGAGATTTTGTGGGAACGAGAGAGACTCACGGTTGGTGTGTTGCCTCCCAGGTGCCAGGGTCTGTGATGTCTTGGATCATATCTTTGGGGTCCTGTAGGGAGAGGGTGATCAGCCCCAAGTCATGGTCCACATAGGTACCAATGACATAGGTAGAAAGAGGGATAGGGATATAAGGCAGGATTTCAGGGAGCTAGGGTGGAAGCTGAGAACTAGAACAAACAGAGTTGTTATCTCTGGTTTGTTACCCGTGCCACGTGATAGCGAGGCAAAGAACAGGGAGAAATATCAGCTGAACACGTGGCTGCAGGGATGGTGTAGGAGGGAGGGTTTCAGGTATATGGATAACTGGGGCTCATTCTGGGGAAGGTGGGACCTCTACAAACAGGACGGTCTTCACTTGAACCAGAGAGGTACTAATATCCTGGGTGGGAAATTTGCTAGTGCTATCCGGTTGGATTTAAACTAGCTCAGCAGGGGCATGGAAACCTGTGGTGTAGTTCCAGTACACAGGAGGATGAGAGTAGGGAGGATATGGACAGGATTTCACCGTCACAGGAGTGTGCTGGCAGACAGCAAGCTGGTTTGAAGTATGTCTACTTCAACGCCAGGAATATCCGGAATAAGGTAGGTGAGCTTGCAGCATGGATAGGTACCTGGGACTTCGATGTTGTGGCCATTTCGGAGACGTGGATAGAGCAGGGTCAGGAATGGATGTTGCAGGTTCCAGGGTTTAGATCTTTCATAAAGATCAGGGAAGGTGGTAAAAGAGGGGGAGGTGTGGCTTTGTTAGTCAAGGACAGTATAACGGCGGCTGAAAGAACTTTTGACGAGGACTTGTCTACTGAGGTGGTATGGGCTGAGGTCAGAAACAGGAGAGAAGAGGTCACACTGCTGGGAGTTTTTTATAGGCCTCCGCAAAGTTCCAGGGATGTGGAGGAGAGGATCGGCAAAACGATTCTGGGCAGGAGTGAAAGGAACAAGGTGGTCATTATGGGAGACTTTAACTTCCCCAACATTGACTGGAAATGCTATAACTCTAGTACGTCGGATGGATCGGTTTTTGTCCAATGTGTGCAGGAGGGTTTCCTGACACAGTATGTCGAAGGGCCGACAAGAGGGGAGGCCACACTGGATCTGGTACTTGGTAATGAACCAGGCAAGTTGTTTGATTTAGTGGTAGGTGAGCACTGTGCAGAGAGTGACCATAATTCGGTTACGTTTAGTTTAGCGATGGAAAGGGATAGGAACATGCCACTGGGCAAGAGTTATAGATGGGGGAAGGGCAATTATAATGCGATTAGGCAAGACTTAGGAGGGATAGAATGGGGTAGCAAAATGAGGGGGATGGGGACAATCGAAATGTGGAGCTGGTTTAAGGAACAGATATTGCGTGTCCTTGATAGGTATGTCCCTGTCAGGCAGGGAGGAAATGATAAGGTAAGGGAACCTTGGTTTACAAAAGAAATTGTATCTTTTGTTAAGCGGAAGAGGGAGGTTTATGTGACATTGAGACGAGATGGTTCAGATGAGGCGATGGAGAGTTACAGATTAGCTAGGAAGGATTTAAAGAGAGAGTTAAGAAGAGCAAGGAGGGGACATGAGCAGTCATTAGCAGGTAGAATTAAGGACAACCCTAAAGCTTTCTATAGATATGTGGGGAATAAAAGGATGACTAGGGTAAGAATAGGGCCAGTCAAAGACAGAAGTGGGAAGTTGTGTGTGGACCCTGTGGAGATCAGAGAGGTGCTAAACAAATATTTCTCATCTGTTTTCACTCCGGAAAAGGAGAATATTGTAGAGGAGAAGACTGAGATACGGGCTATTAGACTTGAAAGGATTGAGGTTAGTAAGGAGGAGGTGTTATCAATCCTAGAAGGTGTGAAGGTAGATAAATACCCTGGGCCGGATGGGATTTTTCCGAGGATTCTCTGGGAAGCTAGGGAGGAGATGGCAGAGCCTTTGGCCTTGATCTTTTGAGTCGTCATTGTTTACAGGTTTAGTACTAGAGGACTGGAGGATTGCAAATGTTGTGCCCTTGTTCAAGAAGGGCAGTAAAGATGACCCAGGTAATTATAGACCAGTGAGCCTTACATCTGTTGTAGGAAAAGTTTTGGAAAGGATTATAAGAGATAGGATTTATACTCATCTAGCAAGCAACAATTTGATTGGAGATAGTCAACATGGATTTCTCAAGGGCAGGTCGTGTCTCACAAACCTCATTGAGTTTTTTGAGAAGGTGACCAAGCATGTGGATGAGGGTAGGGCAGTTGACATGGTGTACATGGACTTCAGTAAAGCCTTTGATAAGGTTCCACATGGTAGGCTATTGGAGAAAATGTGGAGGCATGGGATTGAGGGAGATTTAGCAGTTTGGATTAGAAACTGGCTTTCTGAAAGAAGGCAAAGAGTGGTGGTTGATGGAAAATATTCAGCCTGGAGTCCGGTCACTAGTGGTGTGCCACAAGGATCTGTTTTGGGACCACTGCTGTTTGTTATTTTTATAAATGACTTGGACGCAGACATAGGTGGACGGGTTAGTAAGTTTGCAGATGACACTAAAGTCGGTGGAGTGGTGGACAGTGTGGAAGAATGTTGCAGGTTGCAGGGAGACTTGGATAAACTGCAGAATTGGGCTGAAAGGTGGCAAATGGAGTTCAATGCAGATAAATGTGAGGTGATGCACTTTGGGAAGAATAATAGGAAGGCAGAATACTGGGTCAATGGAAAGATTCTTGGTAGCGTGGATGTGCAGAGGGATCTTGGTGTCCAGATACATAGATCCCTGAAAGTTGCCACCCAGGTTGACCGTGCTGTTAAGAAGGCATACGGTGTGTTAGGTTTCATTGGTAGAGAGATTGAGTTCCGGAGCCGTGATATCATGCTGCAACTGTACAAAACGCTAGTGCGGCCTCACTTGGAATATTGCGTACAGTTCTGGTCACCCCATTACAGGAAGGATGTGGAAGCATTGGAAAAGGTGCAGAGGAGATTTACCAGGATGTTGCCTGGTCTGGAGCGAAGGTCTTATGAGGAAAGGCTGAGGGACTTGGGTCTGTTCTCATTGGAGAGAAGAAGGCTAAGAGGGGATTTAATAGAGACATACAAAATGATCAGAGGATTAGATAGGGTGGACAGTGAGAGTCTTTTTCCTAGGATGATGATGTTGGCATAGCTGCAAATTGAGGGGTGATAGATTTAAGACAGATGTCAGAGGCAGGTTCTTTACTCAGAGTGGTAAGGGTGTGGAAAGCCCTGCCTGCCAATGTAGTTAACGCAGCCACATTAGGGGCATTTAAACAGTCCTTGGATAAGCATATGGATGATGATGGGATAATGTTGGGGGATGGGCTTAGATTAGTTCACAGGTCGGCGCAACATCGAGGGCCGAAGGGCCTGTTCTGCGCTGTATTGTTCTATGTTCTATGTTCTATTTACGACTCGCAAATATTATGCGTGAAGTATCAGAACATGTCCCAGTATGTGAAATTTAACTGACATTTAAGGACATAATGACAAAACTTAAATTATTGAGAATTCTTTCATTAATAGACCCTGTTGGAGAAACATTATCTTTTTCATTGTGCATTGCAAATCATTGACACTAGTTGAATACAATTAAGATCAAGAATAGCAGGTTATTTTGACAGTTGCTTTTGTTCAACTCAGCAATGTTACTAATATGGGAAAATTGACACAACAGATCAACTTTTCTTCACAGCAGGAGGCCTAAATATTTCGGTGGTCTTTGAAAGAAATGATTCATAATGTGTCTCCAATTCAATTTGCAGATATCTAAACTATTTTTTCACAAGTATTAAAAAATTGAAGACAGACAAAGATGATGTTACTGCAGGAAGTTATTCAAATTCTACCTGCACAAGCACACAGATTACGATTGCTGGACATGACACATCTGACCAGGTCATTTGCAGTCTTAGCCACAACTTGCATGTTCAAATTATGCCAGTTTCGTCCAGGCATTAACTGATCAGGATGCAGAATTCTTACTGCTAAAAGGTAAAGGGAACTTCGATATAAAGCCTTAAAGCTGTTTTTTTTTTCTCCCACCATTCTGGCCCCCACTCATCCTTCCGGTGTAGCTAGCAACCTTTGCCAATGCCGACTGACTGATACTCTTCCTTCAAAGTAAATTAACTCATTAAATTGCCTGTTGCATCCTTCTGGGATTGCAGGGTTGGAACAATTGCAGCACCAACAGGATTGCACAGCATTGGCCTCCCAGATGACAGTGGTTTACCTTCCAGGAAGCCACTGTAAAGTTTCCTATGTCAGGGTTGCAAAGAGAATAGGCCTGAACAGAGTCCCATCCTACTAAACGCAGAATCACAGTTAAATGAACAGAAGCATTTTCTTTTCCATCAACACTCTTATGACAAGCCTTTGAAAACAATTGAATTATTTTCTTACTTTGAATAATTAAAACATATGAAACATTAACAATACATTTTTTTATGCTTGATTCATGAGCTTCCTGTTCTCAGTTACAGTGTTCAAACTTACTACGTGTGGTGAAGACACATTCTCCTGCATTTAATGCTGTTCAAATCTCTACACCTTTTCCATTACCAGACTACTGACTTCAAGATCCTTTTTTTGTTTACAAATCCTTCATTTGCCACCCTCCAGCCTATCGCTGTAGAAATATCCAGCTCCGTATGGTCCGTGTGCCTAATGCTCTTTTACCTCAGGAAAATTGTCTAAAACAGACTTAAGGATCAATCCAAAGCTAATTATTGACTGTTGTTGCAAGTCTCTCCATGTTACTACCCGCATGGCTCCTCTATTTATTAAATGAGCACCTTTACAATTCTTTTTGAGAACTGCAAAGAACAGAAAATGAGTAAATCTAAACACCTTTTTGTATACTTACTTCCTTCATCTAATTGCCTTTCTGAAACTGCACCTTAGGTCTGCAAGTTAGTGCTGAAATTACAATTAATATCAAGTAAGTTTTCCAATCGTCAATGAAGAATGACATAAATATAAAGTGGCCAACAGAAAATTTGCTGTGATGAGTCAACATCAGCTTTCTGAAGTGAAAGTGCAAGGTTTAGTTTGAAATCATTGCATTTGATGTACCACCAGGGAACTGTACCACAGATATTGAAAAGAAAATTATTTCAGTGTCAGGGTAAGGAGTTTTCATCTTTCAAAATGGCTGGCACTGTAGCCCTAGTCCCTGCAGGCTGAAAATAATTACACCTTGGAAAATACTATTTACTTGCAGGCTCCAACAAAACAGAAAGTCCAAATATATTACATGAACAGAAAAATCAAATTTTCTACACCAAATTATACAGCAGCACAGAGCAGTACTATTTTCAAAAAGTAATCCTGTTCTAGTAAACAATGCTAACTGAAATCTTATGGCCCAGTACCCACAGCACAACATAAAAATGATTAAACTGGTGGTGGAAATGTAGCTGCAGAATTCATCACAGCTCAGAGACGGAAGATGTTTCGAAATAGTGTAAAACGTTACCTATTACTCAAATATAAGTTTTTAATGTTTACAAGTGAATTTGATGTATTGCTGTGTAGATAGTTTGAGAAAGAGGGGAAGAAATGTTGGCAAAAACTATCCAAGGCTACAATCACTGTGCAGTTTATGCTGGTCATGTGAAGGGAACAATTGATTCTGTATCATATTGTAAAGATACTGGGCTCTGCAAAATGAGTTCTAGGTCTGGCCCGACAGCTAACATATTAGCCTTAAAATATGGTCCTGGATAATAGAAGAACCAATTTGGAATGCCTGACTCAACTTTCAATCTGATCATAATGTACTTGTACTTGAATTTTCTACCTTTGTCTTTTGAACAAAAGGAGTTGTTTCAAAAGTATCAGAGTCTCCACCAGCATCTTGGATTTGATCTCATTCAAGCATTTCACAGTGACGGAAACAAAACTAAACACTTCCATTTGCTCTCTTTTCTCCATCCTCACCCCTCCCCAAACTGACCTTCACTGTTGAGCACACCAAAATGCAGATTTTATTGCTCTTTCTCTTTCAACATACTCTGACATTGAAGAGTTGGCTGTTGCAGTTCCACAGTTTCAGACATCTACTGTTTCTCTCACAGGCAGCAGGTTCAAGATAGCACAAGTCAGCAGTCTACTCAGTTGTGGAGGCTCAGTCAAAGCTTCTTCATATGCATATTATGACAAACAATTGTAAAAAAAATTGATATAAGTTCTTCACATCATGAAAGATTGGAGACTGATGAGATAAGGTTCAGAACAGTTTTATAAGTAGGAAGACATAGGAATACAAAGCAGAATTCCAAAGAGTAAGGGCAGTTTGACCCAAAGATCAACTTCTGATGGTGAGACAGTGGGAGCAAAGAGCTAGCAACAGTTCAGAGTATAGAAGTTTGAAAACAAAGATAACCTAAAGGATTTGATGAGCCAGCGGAGCTTCATAAAAATAGAATAAAGGAAATTTGTCATAGAACTTTGGCTAAAACATTCTGGAACAACTGAGGACTATTGAGGTGAGCAGGCCAGTAAAGAAAAGACTCAAGGTATTATTTATCCTTGAGGTGATGGAGGCATACATTATAGTTGAAGTGATAATCTATCGCGCAGAGTTGGAGGTAGAAGAATATGATCTTACCAAGGAACTGGATGCAAGGAAAATAGCTAGTGACTGGGTTAACCAGGAAACTGAAGTTGTACACCAGCCAATTCAGGCTCAACAGCAAACGAGGCTGATAGAATCAGAAAGGATACTGAAAAGCATACCTTGACTTCTATTTGAATGAGACTTGAAGTCGTTAGGACTGACAAAGTTGAAATTAATGATAGTCATACAGAAGCAGGGATGAATGCAAAGACTGCCTATGTGTAACATAGCCAAGTATTTGCAGACAATGTGTCCAAGTAGGAGCAGTATGAATGATGATTGGAAGAAACACAAGGTCGAATGTTCAGGCACTCCAGAAAATTGCTGGAGGCAATTTAGTTTCTGTACCAGATTGATAGATGGATAGGAGTAGAACTAAAAGATAAGGTGCTACAAAGACAAACAGCATTAGAGTCAACAGAGGCAATTAGAATGTTTAACAACATCATCAGCAGCAGCCAGAATGAGATGGATAAGGATGGACAGTGAGATACAGGCACATTCAATGAATAGATTATGGTTCTGTTGTGGGAATGAAGTCAATGACATTTTAAAGGAATGGAAAACTGTCAAGAGTTTTTATTTAAGAAACATTAATTTCAGCATAACAGAAGGCTATTACGATCCTTGCATGCACTAAATATATGCCACTCTAAGGGCTTTGCCATTATGGTTTTTTTTAAAATTAGTGTCAGCTTGGATCAATTGGTAACTCTCTTAATCCTCATTAAGGATGTTCTCAACGCAAGATTCACTATCGGGAGTGAGGCATGCAGGTCCCCGACACTGAGTGAAGTACTGAGGAAACACTACTTTATGAAAGGAGTCATCCGGTGAATTTGGTGTAGAGCTAGAATGGTTCTTTCTGCCTGTTTCACTGGACAGAAAAGACCGAAGTCACCATTTGAAAGGGGACCAAGGAGATCAATGGTTCAATAACATCTTGATGTACATCAACTTTTTGCTCAGTTCCTTTAATGGGATTCCTATTTAATGAGCCTTAGCCCGCAATGAGTTTCTCAATTAAAATCAAGATACATTGCCAGCCTTCTCAACTAGAAATGCAAATCTAATCACTGCCAGCTTCATCATTCTCACTTAATAGTATGTCTTCCCATATTTGTTACTTAAGGAACCAAAGATTTACAATAAAAATAATTAACATTGATGACACTGAATGCAATGAGAGAAAGTAAAGTGCAGACATGCAAATAAAAGAGCTGAAATACTTATACGAGGTGCAAAAATGATGGGTTTCATAATGTATGTGCAAGTGGAAGAAGGGAATGTTAGAATAAGGTTATAGGGTGAAGGAGATTAGAGACTGAAGGTGCCAAAACAAAAGGCAAATGGAGTAGTGCATATCAGTAGTGATTGTAATATATAAGATGCTGAGGGGACTTGACCAGGTGGATATGGAAAAGATGTTTCCTCTAATGGGAGAATCTACAATGAAAGGGCAGTTGGGGGGGTGAGGGGGCACAATATGTAAAATCAGAGTCTGCCTATGTAAAATGGTGACGAGGCAATTTCCTTTTCTTGGAAGTCATGAGTATTGGGACTCTCTTGAAAAAAATCACGGTGAAAGCAAAGTCTTCGCATTTTTTTAAAAACAGAGGTAGATAGACTTGCGTTAAACCAGGGAGTAAAAAAAAACGTTATCAGGGCTAGGCAGGAATGCAGATTTGAGGTTGCAATCAGACAAGATCTTATTGAATGACAGATCAGGCTCGAGGGCTGAATGGCCTACTTTTGTTCGAAGCATATGTCTGTATGGCAATAATGAGAAAAGACATAGATCCAGAATAAGTGTTAGTGGCAGGCATTAAATCGCAGAACATAGCTGAGCTTTGCTGAAAGCAAAATCATAAAAACAAGGCAAAGAGGGAGTGATTGTGGGGGTATGGGGGAACAAAATGGAGGTCAGAATTTTTTGCATTAAGTTCAACAAATGAAGTTTGAGTCCAAAAGCTGTAAAGTGCCTGGGTGGAAAATTGGGCACTGTTCTTTTAGTTTTGCATTGAGCTTCACTGAAAATTGCAGCAGACCAAAGGCAGAAACATCAGTATGAGAGCAATATAATAACATGGCAAGCAAGCACAAGATTGGGATCATTTTGTCAGACTGAATGGCAGTTTTCTGGAAAGAAGGCATCAGTCTTTGTTTGGTCTCCCTCATATAGAAGAGACTGCATTGTGAGTAGTCAGTACAGTACATAAACTCAAATTAAACAGAGTAGATCATTATTTTAGCTGAGAAAAAAAGAAAATTTGGGCAATTGGATAGTGAGGATAAAGGAATAAGCCAGGGTGTCGTGGAGGAAATTGTCTCTTTGAAATGCTGAATATTTGTTTAATGGTGGGATCATAATGGAGGTGGCAGAAATGTTTGAAGTGATCGTTTAAGTATGGAGGATAGTGAGGTGGAATGTGAGGCCATTCATTAATGCAGTTTATGATTTTGAATATGTTATTCTGTGTAACATATACAGTAGAGAATAAGATTCTTAGTGAGATGGGTGTGTTGATGTTTATTAACAACATTATTTACATGGCTACACTATCACAGTCTTACACAAATAATCTGGGTTCTATGCTTATTGACATCAATGTACGTTACATATGAGCTGATTGAAAATATTACAGTAACGCTATTACTTGAAGTGTGAATGAAGATGCAGTGGGTACTACATAGCAGAATGTAACATAACGCAATGTCATGCAACTGTCTTCTAAAAGGTACAGTCCTGGGTGGTCTGGAATATATGCCAAATTACAATAAAGGCAGCCCTATCTTGGTTCTATCAGGAAGGGGAAAGGGAGAAGGCAAAAGTATGAGAAAGTGGTAAGGTAAGGCTAAGGACCCTGCTAACCATTTGGTGAAGCTCTCTTTCCGATTTTACACAGCTTCGATTTTATCATGTTCTGAGATTAGCTACTGGGTAAACAACTACATTACAATGTACAATGTCATTTCAGGGACAAAGAAAAATTGGTGAAGTGAATTACACGTTGTGAGAGACTGATCATTTACCTTTCAATACAGTTTAACATCATCAACAAGAAGGATGGAGATTGGAAGTTGGTGGGGGTGGGGGGTGCAGGTGGTGAAGGTTTTAATGAGCAAACTTCAGGGCTGCCTGGACAAAGGGAGACAGCAAGGGGCAAAGTTTGAGGAAAAGCGAGAAAAAGGCTGAATATGAAGTTTAAAACATGACCTTTGAAACCTGCATTTAATTGGACAGATTGCAGAGTCACATAATGAATTGAACCCAGCTCCTGAAATAGAACAGCCTTCTGCTGAGATTAAACAGACCTGCTGGAAGTGCTTCCAATTTGTCTGTGTATTTCACATAAATATCTCCAATCCACAATATCACCGTTGGGGCAGATTTCAAAAGTCCAATGCTAAGGGATGTTTGGGAGAAACGGTAATTACACATAATCAGATGACAGAAGGCAACGGTGATGTAGTTTAATGTAATCCCTGATGATGGCCTGAAATGTTGTGAAGTTCTTTTATCTGCACTCAGAGATAAAGGGCCATAATGTACTACTGACACTGAAGATGAATCAAGAACATGGCCTGTGTCTTGCTCCATTTCAATCAAGTCAATCTATTGTCTTTTATATTGGAATTGGGAGATGTTGTGAGGAAGTAAGGTTAAGGTGACAATGCAGGAAAGGACAGTGTCTGTCTCCTCAGTAAGGTGAAGAATACATAATTGAAGACATTTGCAAGTCCTTTAAATTGATGATTTCTGAAGGAATGTCTAATCAAAAATTTTATTTTTTGCAAAATGCAATTAAAAAGGATTTACAAATTTTATACAGTGATCCAACATCGATTTGCTGGGATATCATAGCTGGAAGACTTTTTAGAAATGGACAAACAGCTTAAGGACAAATCAATTAGGTATTTGGATGGACAGTACTTTGCACATGTGAGATACCATACTCGGATTGCAAGACAAAACCTTGCTTGAATTACATGTGCTTGGAGCAGGCACTAGCAGTCATTCAAAGGAAGGGAATCTGACCCCAGGAAACATTGAGAAATGCCACACCATAGGAGAGGGGAGAGATGCAAGGGACACGAGGCTGACAGTTGGCTGCAGATGTAGGAATGACCAGGTCCGAGAGATGCTCCAGATACATGTTCAAGTGGCACTGGGAATCAGAAACAGATTCCCATGGAGGTTAAAGTCTAGGCCCATCAACTAAAACACAGTGCTGAAAAATATTCTCTGACCTCCCGGAAGTGATCAAGGTCAGTATACATAAGAACTAGGAGCAGGGGTAGGCCATCTGGCTCCTCAAGCCTGCCCCGCCATTTAATAAGATCATGGCTGATCTTTTTGAGACTCAGGTCCACTTACCCGCCCACTCACCATAACCCTTAATTCCTTTACTATTCAAAAATTTATCTAGCCTTGCCTTAAACACATTCAGCGAGGTAGCTTCAACCGCTTCACTGGGCAGGGAATTCCACAGATTCACAACCCTTTGGGTGAAGAAGTTCCTCCTGACCTCAGTCCTACATCTGCTTCCCTTTATTTTGAGGCTATGCCCTCTAATCCTAGTTTCACCTGCTAGCGGAAACAACCTCCCTGCCTCCACTTTATCTATTCCCTTCATAATCTTATATGTTTCGATAAGATCTCCCCTCATTCTTCTAAATTCCAATGAGTATAAGCCCAGTCTACTCAGTCTCTCCTCATAATCCAACCCTCTCAACTCTGTAATCAACCGAGTGAATCTCCTCTGCACCCCCTCCAGTGCTGGTATATCCCTTCTCAAGTAAGGAGAGCAAAACTGCACACGTTACTCCAGGTGTGGCCTCACCAGGACCCTACACAGCATCGCCTCCCTGTTTTTAAACTCCATCCCTCTAACAATGGCAGACAAAATTCCATTTTCCTTTTTAATTACCTGCTGCACCTGCAATCCTACTTTTAGCGATTCATGCACAAGGACACCCAAGTCCCTCTGCACAGCAGCGTGCTGCAATTTTTTACCATTTAAAACATTTTGCTGTTATTCCTTCCAAAATGGATGACTTCACACTTATCAACATTGTACTCCATCTGCCAGTGCAGATCTTCAAGTGCTCTACAGTCCTCAGACACGGCACATCACACCCCCATCACTCGCACTGAATATTAACTATCAATCGGGACTTTAGCTCCCATTCATCATAGAAGTAGCAATGTTGTAAACCTCACGTTCACACTTCACAACTGACACATAACGTCAACTATTCAACAGCCGCAACCAGAGGGAGAAGGAACTAACTGGAACAGAAACAAACACACTCAAATGTTCCACCCCATAGATAAGACAAGGCTGGTCGTTATTGGCAAGCCCATGGCTGAAGCAGCGATGGTCACAAGGACAGACACAAGTGGAGTTGATGACGTCCTCGTGCTGATCCATCTTTACATATTTACAAACTGAACATTGTGTAAGCATACACTTTACACTTTCTCCCACTCCTGTCATGACCTTATACTTCTGCTTTACACCTTTCAAATGAATAAGGGCTACAGTGTGGCCAAGAAAAAGTGGAAGTATGGCAGAGATGACTGATAGTAACATACCAAACTAAAGTCTGAATGTAATTTAGATTCTATTGGTAAAACAAGAGGAGCAGTGTTAATTTTTGTAATTTAGAAATGCCAAGTTAAAAAATTAAACATTAAATTGCTTTGGATGCAAATTGATACAATTTATTTTACCAAGATTTCATTTATTCGTTGGGGTGTAAATATGTGGATTAAGAATGCTATAAGCAAAATATTTCAATCTGTTATGATTGGGTGAGGTGGGTGAATTGCTTCCCATTTTTTTAAACCCTATCGATTGATGCAAAGACTTTATTTTTTGCACACAGGCAGATTTCACTTCAATTAAAATATAAGTTCTGAGGAAGGGTCACCGGATCCAAAACGCGAACTCTGTTTTCTCCTTCACAGATGCTGCCAGACCTGCTGAGCTTTTCCAGCAACTTTGTTTTTGTTCCTGATTTACAGCATCTGCAGTTCTTTTGGTTTTCAATTAAAATATAATTCACTTGTTCACCTACATCAAAATAAGAAGCCAATTGCAAGGCTTCCTTGAGTGAAATAAACTACCAGAGTCATGACATCAAACAAACACACTAATACTGGTGTAAAGGTTTTTAAATAAAAAATCACAATATCTAGGAAGAATTGATAAAAGTAGATGCAGTTCAAAAATCCTCAGTGTCCTTCAGGTATTGGGTTTTCATCTAAGTCCACGATTATTTAATTGATTTGGATCCACTGCAGTAACAAATATTCCAGATAGCTTTGCATTCTCACTGAATGGAAACGTCTCCAATTTGCTTTATCACCGTCTTTTGAGAGGTTAAGAGATGGTTGAGAGAACTATTCTAGTTTTGCTGTTACAAATCCTTTATTCTCTGCAATGTCTGGAAACCTGCTGCTTGAACTACAGCTCCTCTGTTTATTCACATAAAATGACTTCATTGTTTTTCAAGCTGGACAAGTTGCAAGCAAATCTTTCATTTCCCAATATTCATAAAAGTGCAGAACAAACAGGAGATCCTTGGAATTTCAATGTCTTTGATGGATTGTTAATTTCAGCACAGACTGGTTGCTGGTAATTGATGATTTGATGAGCTGACTCAATCTGTGGCTAGCTGATTGCTACAGGCATTTCAGATCAGTGTTTTTTTTTAATTTTATTTATAATTTTAACCCATAAAGATCCTGGTAATAAAAATGTGATGTAAATGGTAAAAGATTGATTGTCTCATTTTACCACTATTGTAACACATGCCTACACATTCAGAAATCTATGGCCGGAGTTCATCTGAGTCACCAGAACTATCAAATACCCATTTTAAAATGTAGGAAATCTATTTTTCTCTGTCATATGGCAATTCTGTGGAAGCAAACATCTTCAGCTACCAAGAGAAGTTTAAACTGGCTTACATTTACCCCACTGTGATTGGCATTGTACTTTCTATACACTGCAGTTTCTAATCAAGCCAAATTTATTGCCAACTTATCAAGAGAAGATGGATCGTGTTTTTGAAGCTCAGTGCAGTAGCCTGACTGGACAATAATTATAAAATAAAATGAAATGACTAAAATAGAAAGCCAAAATGTTCAATTAGCCTGTAATTATTTGTGCTGTAAAGAAAAACAAATACATTTTTGAAAGCATAATTGCAAACTGTCTCTAGAATATTGAAAACACGAAAATATTTACAGATCTTGGGAAACAAAAAACAGAGACAACTTATCTTTCATTGGAAAAGATGTGTAAAATCAGTGGACTTGATTCCTTCCCAAAACATTCTCATGCAAGTTGGTGCTCTTCTGCCTGAACTGTCATTCTTTTCATTTCCACAAATTTGAATGTAATTTTCCCTCACAATCCATTCTGGCCTTATAAGACAGTCCCGCCACAGCAATGGAACAATTGAAGTTATCTTTGGTTCATGAAAATATCAAGTATGAAATACTTCACACAAACCCTGTTGAATTGGGGGCTGGTGACACTTTGCTGCAGCTACATTGTTATTTGTATGTTATTGCTCATGAACAAATTCGATGAAAATAATTTACCTTGCGCAACAGACAAGCCCATCCCAAAGCAATGGCTTGCGATGGGTATGACGTTATGATTATAAATTATTCATGCCCTAATTTTGTGAGCATATGATTCAGGAGCAGAAAGATCCATTTGGCTCTTTAAGTGTACTCCGCCATTCAAATAGATCATAGATACTGGAAATTGTTTTGGGATGGGCTTGTCTGTTGCACGAGGTAAATTATTTTCATCGAACTTGTTCATGAGCAATAACATACAAATAGCAATACAGCTGCAGCAAAGTGTCACCAGCCCCCAATTCAACAGGGTGTGTGTGAAGCATTTCATACTTGATATTTCCATGAACCAAAGAAAACTTCAATCTTCTACAGTAATACTCTGCTTTTTGACCCTTCCTGCCAGCAAACAACTTCCCACATTATCCTCGATCTATCAAGTTTCCCCACTCGGTCAGCCTATCCATATCCGTCTACAAACTCCTTATACCTTCTTCACAACATACCTTCCTACCTACGTCATCTTCACATTTAGCTTTGTCTCAAAAATTCCTTTTCCCCACTCAACCAAGTCATTTACAGTGAATGTCCACAGAGACTTGGGAGTTTGGATGCACAGATCTTTAAACTACAAACACGTGTAGAAAACGATCACAAAAATGAATGCAATGCTGCCCTTTATATCTCAAGGACTGAAGTACAAGGATGTAGAGGTTATGTTGCAGTTATATCAATCCCTGGATTCAGCCCACTTGGAGTTCTGTGAGAAGATTTGGGTACCATACATTAGAATGGATAGATTGTCCTTTGGAGGCAGCACAATATAGGTTGACAAGAATGATACCTGGATTTCAGGGGCTCAGCTATAAAGAGAAATGACACATATTAGACCTGTTTTCTTAGAACTTGGAAGGTTAAGGGTGATCTGATCAAAGTATTCAAGGTATTAACAGGAAAAGACAAAGTAGACAAAGATAAACTATTTCCACTGTTAAGGCTATTGGAACTGGTGAAGAGTCTAAGAATTAAGGCCACACCATTCATGTGAGGAGGTGTTAGGATGCATGTTTACACCCAAAAGGCGGTAAATGTTTGAAACTGTTCCACAAATGGCAGGAGATGCATGATTATGTTGTTAAGTTTAAGTCTAAGATAGATATATTGTTGTTCAGCAAAGATGTTCAGGGATGAGGGCCAAAAGTAGAGACATGGAATTAGGCCACAGATTAGCCACAAACTCACTGAATGGTGGAAAACACTCGAGAGGCTGAATACCCTATCGCTGTTCCCATGTGACTGTGAAAATTTGAGGTCACACCACTGACCCCTGCAAGACACCACTTGTGACATCGTGCAAACATAAGACGCCAGTTACATAGATAGTATCTGAAGAAGGGTCCAGACCTGAAACGTCAGCTTTCCTGCTCCTCTGATGCTGCTTGGCCTGCTGTGTTCATCCAGCTCTACACCTTGTTATGTCAGTTACACATTTTCTCAAGCTGGCTGGTAGCAAACAATTTTCCATTCATTCTATTCATTTATCCTTACACCGTGTACCTCAACTTTGCATAATAACCTTTAGTATGGCAACTTGTCAAATTCCTTCTGGAAATCGAACTCCAGTATGCCAAGTGCACAGTATTCGACTCTTGTATCATTATTGTGGACCAGTGAGCAGAGGTATGCACTTATTCTTATTCATTGTTGTTGGGTATTAAATAATTTAATCTTCAACACTTAAACATTGTTAAAACTGGTGTATAAATGTAAGTTCTTCCAATATTTTTTTCTGTACATTGTGACATATTTCTTTCCAGCAAGGAAACAAAAGAAATGTATAAATACTCTAATCAAATATCTCATTAGTTCATGCATGATGAATACCTCAACATGCAGCAACAAGGTCCCAAACAATAACACAATAAATGACAGAGGTGAGTTGGATTGACAGAAAGAGATGTTAGCTGGGGTACTGGAAGAGCTCTGCAGTTATGGCAATTAATGAGACATGAATGACATGTTGAGCTAATATGTATTTTTTGTGTAAATTATCCTTTGAAAATAGATAATGACATTTTAAATGTCAGCACATTAATACAAAATGAACTCTCACTTTTAATCTAAAGATATTTTTCAGACCAGAAGTCTCAAGGCAAACTTAGATCACATTTTTCAATTATTTTCAAGAACATGTTTGAATAGTTCCTAATTAGATATCTACAGTTATTCTTGGTGGGTGCCTGTGCAGTATGCATAATTTCATTAACGATTTAAGTTCGCTTTTTATTGCCTGCTCCATTTCTTCCAACTTTCATCATCTGCCGTTCCTTTACAAACTGTGATGCATTTAGTTAAATGCTTTGCAGCGTATTCATTGGTGTAACTAGATGACAACATTTTATTTTGTAAACAGTTTTTGAACATTAATGTTTAAGTATATTATACCAGGTTAGTTTGTCAACAGATGTTTGGAATCTCACATCAATCTGATAGAGTTTGCACTGAGGAACCTCTAAGCACAGGGGTAGAGCAGCCAGCTTGCTGAGGTCACTGCTGTGCAAAGGCCAGCGTAATATGCTGCCCAGTTTTGAGGATTTTACTCTATCAACATGTGATAGGTGTTAGCACATCTGTGGTGGTAGTTTGAACATAGCTATACTCATTGGTAGTGGACCAGCAGCATTGGAACAATACATTTCAACAGAGTGTCCTGGCAAGTGGTGACCTCAATGGATATCAGGGCAGCACGGTGGCTCAGCAGTTAGCATTGCTGCCTCACAGCACCAGGGACCTGGATTTGATTCCACCCTCAGGCAACTGTCTGTGTGGAGTTTGCACATTCTCCTCATATCTGTGTGGGTTTTCTCCGAGTGCTCCGGTTTCCTCCCACAGTCCAAAGATGTGCAGGCTAGGTGGATTGGCCATGATAAATTGCCCATAGTGTTCAGGGATGTGTAGGTTAAGTGGGTTATGAGGAATGGACCTGGGTGGGATGCTCTGAAGGTCGGTGTGGACTTGTTGGGCTGAAGGGCTTGTTTCCACACTGTAGGGATTCTATGCTGATGAGATATCAAACTGACAGTAGACAATGAGACCTCAAGTAGAGGTTTTAGGAAGTACTAGCAGTGAACATTGGGGATGGCAATGGGCCTGTAACAATGGTTTTAAATAAAATGTTATAAAATATTGATTAAAAACAATAGTTTTGAAAGAAGACAAATGATGCTTGATTTTGTTCATTAAATCCAATGCCCCATGGTGAATATCTGTTAAAGAAAGAGATTCAAAGAATCAGCAAAGACAACAAGTCCTTGCTGAAAAATATATCGAAGGGATGAGGCCCAAGATCACGTCATTTAAAACAGAAACTTCACTTTCCATAACTTTACAAAGTAACAGTGCATTAGCCAAATGGTGATTCAATATTAACTTGGAGTGTCAAATGGCCAAACAGAAGCTTTAAGTGCTTTGGTCTGATCAAAATACCAAGTGTGATGGACAGGGCTTTCAAGAAGTAGGAGAATGACGAGCACAAGGAAGGGCAGAAGGTGAAGTTAGAGTAGAATCGTGCTGTCAGTCACTGTAATATTATTTGTATCATTGGCACAGATAGGTGGAACAGAATAACAAAGAAAAGCACAAGTAATTTCAGGACCATCTACTTGAAATTTCAGGTGCAGAAGATGTTTTTGATATTGCTAGGTTGGCTGATTGAGGAGTTGCACGAGGTCATTCAAGATTCAATAGACTTGACAGAAGAGTCAACTTAATTGAAAGAAGTGAGATCACTATGAATATGAGCGAAAGAGACACCAAGAGTGGGTGGTTTGATCAATGGGAAAGTTGACACATTTGATGTTGTACAAAAAAAGATGAAAAAAAAGTTTCAAGATTGGGAAAATGAGCGACAATTTACATGAGATTAAAGTTAGATGATAGAAGGCTCAAGTTGAAAGAGCTCTTTTATTGGCGTCACTATATATTTTTCTTTTTCAAATTTCCCTCTCACTCTCACCTCAGTTATACACCATTGTTTCCTTCTTAGCTTTGTTAAACAATAAATTTGCCAATAGCCTACGTGTCCAAACAAACATTATCCATTTTCTCCCCGAAAGAGGGGTGAGCGAAGTGAGGACCACAAGACAGTTAGTCAGCATCACCAAAGGGGCAGTGGTCCAAGAGATTTTTCAAACAGTGTGAGAGTAGTTTCAGAGAATGAAAGCAGCTCAAGACATGAGTCTGCACTGGGAGCCCCTACACCTCGAGCCAATAACATTCAAGGATGTCTAATGAATACATTAAGAGCAAGAAGATGACTAAGCAAATGATTGGGCCTCTTAGATGTACATGATAACTTGTTCACAGATACGGAATATATGGGTAGGACTCTAAATGAGCAATTTATTTCTGTCTTCACAAAGTAGTCATGTAGTGGAGGGAAAGGATAGATTCATTGTATAAATGCTGCTCTCTCCACACTTCATGTCAGCTCTGATGAAGGGTCATCTAGACTTGAAATGTTAGCTTGCTGTCTCTCCATGGATGCTGCCTGACCTGCTCTGATTTCCAGCATTTTTTGTTTTGTTTTTAGTCACACAGTGCATGCTGCCAATGTAGATTTTAATAAGGCTTTTGCCAAGCTTCCACATTGCAGGCTGTTATCAAAAATTAAAGCCAATGGGACAGAGGAGAATGTGGCAGGTTGCATCCAAAATTGGCTCAGTGACGGGAAGCAAATGGTAACAACCAATGGATGTTTTTGTGAATGTGAAGTGGTTTTCAATGGTGCACCACATGGCTGAGTTTTGGGTTTCTTGCTGTTTATGGCAAATACTGATTTAGAATTAAATATGGAAATGGTTTGACAAAATTGGAGACAACAAATATTGGCCGTGTAATTGATAGTAAAAAGATGGTTGTTGACTGTAGGAAGATTTCAATGATTATGTTGTGTGGGTAAAAAAAATGGCAAATGGATTTCAGTTCAGGAAATTGAACAGTTATGCATTTTGAAGAGCAAATAAAGCCAGGGAATACAAAACAAATAAGAAGAAATTGAGAGGGGCAGAGGAAGTGAGAGACCTTGAAGAACAACAATGTGTTGCTGGAAATATACAAAATGCTGGGGTTGTGTTCACAGTTCTGGTCACATCACATGAAGGGCATAATTGCTCAACCAAGAAAAGAGCTGCCAGGGAATGAAAATTGCTGTTATGAGGAACAATTGGATAGGATAGGGTTGTTTTCCTTAAAACAGAAGAGGCTGAGGGGTGACTTATTTGAGATGTATAAAGTAATGAGGGGCTTGGATAGAGTGGACAGGGGAGACCTGTCAATTTCCAGGCTGCAGATTTAAGGTAGAAGAATGAAAGGAGACAAGTAAAAACCTTTTTGACTCACAGTGTGGTGGTTATCTGGAATTTACTGCCAGTGTGTTGAGGCAGAAACACTCATTTAAAATGGAACCTGGATCTGCACCTGGAGTGTTCTCACCTGTCAAGATATGGACCAAATGCTGGAAATTGGGATTGAACTGAGTGCGAGTTTCACTAGTCAGCACAGGCAATGGGCTGAATGTCTTATTGTGACTTTTCCCTGTGTTTTATGGTTTAAAACTATATATTTTATTTCTCTTTTAGTTTATTTATAGGAAGATGGTGGTGTATTGGCAATGTCATTGGATTAAGAATCCAGAACTCCAGGCCAAAGCCTATAAATTCAAATCCCATCAGGGCAGATGGTAAAATTTGAATTCAATTTTTTTAAAAATCTGGAAGAAAAGCCAAACCTAATGGCAACTGTGAAACAATTGTTGATTGTGGTAAAAACCCATCAGGTTTACTAAAGTCCTTTAAGAAGGAAATGTGCCATCATTACCTGGTGTGGCTTATATGTAACTCCTGACCTACAGCAATGTGGCTGAAGTAACTCCTCTCTGGGTAATTAGAATGTGCAAAAAATGCTGTCCAAACCAGCGATGCCAACATTAATTTTTTAAAAATTTTTTTTAAAAATATGCCCTTGTCTTCCTGTTTCCATATTAAGATTTCTTTCTTTAATTACATGTTATTTTCTTTGATGGCATTCTGCATTTTTTTTTGCTTAGCATAGCCTTTTAAAGAATTTCGATTTTCAAATGCTTAGTAATGCGTTTTTTCCTTCATTTTTTTCTTTAACACTTTCCTTGACTGTGCAAGTTTCTAAACTAAAGATGCATGTTCTAACGTCTTTTATTAATATATTTTGCACTTCTCAATTTTCTACTTTACAGCCTTTTGTCTCCTAAGTCCCAATCAAACATTTTTTTAAAAATTTAATTCTGTTCTGCATATTCTCCAGGCTTTCTTACATCAGCCTGTTTTGCTCTATGAACTTCTGTTTTGCCTTCCTGAATTGTGTTTTCCTCTTTCTCTTCTCTTCCCATTCTGCACTACTCCAGAGGGGATTTATAATTATGGGATAACAGCATGGCGAGATTGTAATTGGATTGTGTGAAGAACAGGATTAATGTGAGCCAAGGGGAAAAAAAAACTAGTCAAAATATTTGTAAGATTCAATTATGTTAGTGCAACCTCAAACTTGACACTACAGTCTCTTAATAATTTGCAAAGAAAATAAGATTGTTGTCAAGGGCTTCGGGGTCAAACTACCCCTTTTTCCTCACATAGAATCTTGATTGATTGTATTTTGGGGACTTGTATAATCATTTTCCTGCCGCAGGCTTAGGTGCAGTAAGTTGCTTAGCAACACAGAGTACCACAGACATTTTACAGGCTTCTTGTAAAGGTGCTCAAATTTCAACTGTGGTCTTAAATTTCAAACTTAGTTCATTACCAGAAAAGGCAGCACCTAATTTATCAGCAGTTCCGTTCTGGGTCAGCTTTCAAGTGAGACAGATAATTGTCATAAAGTTCTTCCTCCTTGCTACACAATGTTAAAATTAGCCTACGAGTAACTATTCCAACTCATTTTTCTGATACGTGTCAACCAATCAATGATTTTTGCTCATGGTCAGCACACTGAGTCTTACTCATTGTGTTACTCATAAAATAAGGTCAGCACAAATGGTTCCCTTTACCATTTCCCCACCTCTACTGCTTCTACTCACATCCAGCTGTGAGTGTAATAATTGAAAAATATATTCCTGCTGTTAGCGTGAGCAGCACCTGTGATGAGACAGGCAATGACTTCTGTCCATTAGCATCTAGGAAAGAAAAACTGAGATTGCTGGAAAAGCTCAGCAGGTCTGGCAGCATCTGTGGAGAGAAATCAGAGTTAACGCTTCGGGTCGAGTGACCCTTCCTATGAAGCTATAAAAATACCACTCGACCCGAAACGTTAACTCTGATTTCTCTCCACAGGTGCTGCCAGACCTTATGAGCTTTTCCAGCAATCTCTATTTTTGTTTCTAATTTACAGCATCTGCAGTTATTTGGATTTTTATTAAGCAGCTAGGAAAGGATGAGGTGAGATGGGAGGGATTGTGTGCCAGAGCAAGAGAAAAAGAAGAACAGTAATGAAGGGGAAAGGAAAGAGACAGAATCGAGGGTACAAGGGTTTGAGAGTTGGAGGATCTACTTTTGTGGTGGACATCTCATTGACAATCATGATCTTGAAAGTGGACCGGATGAAAAAACAAATTGAGCTTAAAGGGGAAAAGAATAATAAAAGATCACTCGACACGGGAGCAGAAATAGGCCATTCTGCCCATCAAGTTTGCTTTATCATTCATTCCATGAGATCACAGCTGATCTGATAATCCTCAATTCCACTTTCCTGTCTTTTCCACAAATTTGCAATTCCCTGACTGATTAAAAATCTGTCAATCTCAGCCATAAATATAATTAACAAAACAGCTTCCACAGTAAAGAATTCCATAGATTCACTACCAACAGATAAGAAATTCCACATCTGTTTTAAATTTGGAATCTCTTATTCCGAGATTATGTCCTTTGGTCCTATATTCTCACATAAATGTGTCACAATACTATGGCTTTAAAAGGTTATTTTGTCCTGGTTTCTATTAGGGAGAGATTGGTGGACAGGCGCCAAGCAGTCTGTGAGAAGATAAACAACTTGTGATGCCTTGGGTGTTCTTGTTTTAAAAAACTTGGAACAAGAGAAACAGCCTGATTGCGTGTGGTCAAGCTCCCACCCACAGAACAAGAATTTTTAGTTTAAGCATTCAGCAGTTGTTGCTGGTGTTTCAGCAGGGTTGGAAGGCAGTAAATCTCTCTCAGCTGCTATACTCGCTCTCAGAATTATCTTTTGGTTCTTTCCTCCTGAACTGGAGAATTGCACGTGAGACAACATGTTTACTTAATTTGCCTGTTGCCAAGTGTGTGCTTATGGGATGTTAGGATATTGAAAGATTTACTGTTTAGTAGTAAAATAATCTATTATTCTGGTGAGCTTTCCAATATTTAAGGAAGGTGGTCAGGAAAAGCCAGGGAACTACAGACTGGTGAGCCTGACATCAGTGGTAGGCAAGTTGTTGTAGGGAATCCTGAGGGATAGGATTTACATGTATTTGGAAAGGCAATGACTGATTAGGGATAGTCAACATGGCTTTATGCATGGGAAATCATGTCTCATTAACTTGATTGAGTTTTCTGAAGTAACAAAGAGGATTGAGGAGGGCGGGGCGGTGGAGGTGATCTATATGGATTTCAGCAAGGTGTTCGATAAGGTTCTTCATGATAGATTGGTTAGCAAGGTGAGATGACATGGAATACAGGGAGAACTAGCCAATTGGATACAGAGATAATAGGAACTGCAGATGCTGGAGAATCCGAGATAACAAGGTGTTGAGCTGGATGAACACAGCAGGCCAAGCAGCATCATAGGAGCAGGAAAGCTTGATGTTTCGGGCATAGACCCTTCATCAGAAATGGGGGAGGGGAAGAGGGTTCTGAAATAAATAGGGAGAGAGGACTCAAAGACAGAAGACAGAGTGTGGTGCGAGACGGTTGCTTTTCAGACTGGAGGCCTGTGACCAGCGGTGTGCCTCAAGGATTGGTGCTGGGTCCACTCCTTTTCATCATTTATATAAATGATTTGGATGTGAACAGAGGAGGTATGGTTAGTAAGTTTGCAGTTGATACCAAAATTGGAGGTTTAGTGGACGGTGAAGGTGGTTATCTCAGAGTACAATGGAATCTTGATCAGATGGGCCAATGGGCTGAGAAGTGGCAGATGGGGTTTAATTTAGATAAATGTGAGGTGCTGCGTTTTGGAAAGGCAAATCAAGGCAGGACTTACACATTTAATGGTAAGGTCCCCGGTGGGTGTTGCTGAACAAAGAGTTTGGAATTTCGGTTCAAAGTTCTTTGAAAGTGGAGTCACAGGTGGATAGCATATTGAAGAAGGTATTTGGTCTGCTTGTCTTTATTGAGTATAGGAGTTGGGATGTCATGTTGTGGCTGTACAGGACATTTGTTAGGCCACTTATGGAATGCTGCATTCAATTCTGGTCTCCCAGCTATGGGAAGGATGTTTTGAAACTTGATAGGGGTTTATAAAATCATGAACGGCATGGATAGGATGAATAGACAAGGTCTTTTCCCCCTAGGTGCGGGAGTCCAAATCTATAGGGCATTGGGGTTTAAGGTGAGAGAGGAAAGATTTAAAAAGGGACGTAAGGGGCAACTATTTCACGCAGGCGGGGTGCGTGTATGGAATGAACTGCCAGAGAAAGTGGAGAATGCTGATACAATGAATGACAATAATTAAAAGGCATATGGATGGATATATGAATACGAAGGGTTCCGAAGGATATGGGCCAATTGGCATTAGATTAATTTAGGATATCTGGTCAGCATGGATGAGTTGGACTGAAGGGTCTGTTTCCATTCTGTACATCTCTATGACTCTATGACTCTAATAGAATTAAGTTATTCCAAGTTCCTCTTTGTTTTGTTGTATCTTGACTATAGTGTTTGAATAACCTGTCTTTGCTTAATGACGAGTAGTTTAACCAATCCAATTGCATCTGGAACACATCACCTCATATTTTCCTTTAAAATAAGAAAGAGTTAGAGTCAAGACTACCATCTTATTATACTTTGAGAGGATCTGGTCTGGTCCATAATAAAGGGAAGCATCCTCTCTTTATCTCCCCTGTCAAGTCCTCCAAAAATCTTCTGTTCTTTCAGCAAGGGCACCTGTCATTCTTCTACCAAGATCAAACTGGGACATGTGATCTGGGCTACCTCCAATGACAGTCTATCTTCCATAGATAATGGAAGAAAAATTTTTGTAGCATTGAAGGTGTGGTGTTATAAGTGCTTTGTAAAGGCTTAGCATGGCTTCCCAGTTTTTGTACTCCATTCCCATTGAAATAAAGGCCAACATTCCATCTCTATCATTTTTTGAATTGAATGCCAGTTTTCTTTATGATTGCTACATGAGGACTCCCAAATCCCCAGGAGCTGCAGTGATGAGGTCTTTCTCTGTTTAAATAATGTACAATTTCTCTACTCTTCCTGCAAAAGTGCTTAATTTCACATTGTCCCACATTATAGAGTCATAGAGTCAGAGTCAGAAAACACAGAAACAGACCCTTCAATTCAACTCGTCCACGCTGACCAGGTATCCTAAATAAATCTAGTCCCATTTGCCAGAATTTGGATCATATCGCTCTGAACCCGTCTTATTCATATATCCATCTAGATGCCTTTTAAATGTTGTAATTGTACCAGCAACTACCACTTCCTCTAGCAGCTCGTTCCATATACACACCACCATCTGTGTCAAAAAGTTACCCCTCAGGTCCCTTTTAAATCTTTTCCATTTCACTTTAAACCTATGCCCTCTAGTTTTGGGCTCCCATATCCTTGGAGAAAGACCTTTGCTATTCATCTTATCTATGCACGTCATGATTTTCTCAACTTCTACAAGGTCACTCCTGAGCCTTCGAAAATCGATCAGCCAACTTGAATGGTCAGAAGAGGGGGGCGAGCTGAATTCCAATATGAATTGAGAAACTGGAAGGTGTGAAGGGTAAAAGCGTATCACTGAAAAATGGTGAGGAGTTGGATGGGCTGTAGAGTTTCTGAACGAGGTTTGGAAGATGGAGAATGCTATTGCAGTCTTGGATGGGTAAAGAGCTGGATGTGGGATACTCTTGAGGTAACGCTAGAGTTTTGGATTTTGATGTTGAATGCCCAACAATCCAAATATTACTTTGTTTCTTTTCAAAAGGAAGTATTTAATGGGGGTGAAATATAACAACTCTTAAAATAACAACCATAATGTAAAATTTCATGCGCTTGGATTTCATTCTAAAATTGCACCTTCTATTTATGCCTTTAACACTTTGCAGGCATTCACATGTATATTTCTCCTCTTCAGCACAAATGAAGGCAGGCCAAAAGGTGCAAGAGTAAGATACAAAGCCAACTGAACTACTTGTATTCACCTCAGCATGATCCTGAATGTGTCAGTCTTTTGGAGATTGTGCTAACATTTTTGAAATTGTGCCAGCTTTTGCTAAGTTTTCAAATCAGCCTGGAAGCAGTTCAATGACTACAGAACTCTTTAATTCCTTTACTATTTCCACAATTTCCCTCCTGGTTCACAATCTTTGGACTTTGAAAGTTTGAACCTGACACCAGTCAGTCAATCACTACCTTGTATTTGTTTGTGCTCACGCTAATCTTAGTACATGGCAGGATTTGGTGTTTAAACTCAATTACTCCACAAATTGTATCAATTTCGTCTGTCTGCTTGTCAACAAACCAGCACTCATTTCATGCAGTAGAAAATACTGTGTCTCCTGTACATCGTATTCCTGTGAAGGTCTTCATGAGCACATGATGGAAAACTTTGATAAAATGCATCTTTTTCAGCAACATTCAAGTTAAGGTTTATAATTTATCTACATCTCTGATTTTTTTTAATCCGAGTCAGATCAGCCATCAACGCGATCTTTACCATCAGTCAAAAAGATAAAGTCTGCACCAGAAAATATTTCTGCCGACCTATTCAGTGAACCAAAAGAATTTTGCAACTCTGGAAGAGTTCACATGGCCTATCATGTCTACATCCACCCTTTGGAGGCATATATTCACCTTGCAGGGTTTACAACCTGAGATAACAAGGTGTAGAGCTGGATGAATACAGCAGGCCAAGCAGCATCAGAGGAGCAGGAAGGCTGATGTTTCGGGCCTAGGTCCTTCTTCAGAAAAGGGTCTAGGCCCAAAACGTCAGCCTTCCTGCTCCTCTGATGCTGCTTGACCTGCTGTGTTCATCCAGCTCTGCACCTTGTTATCTCAGATTCTCCAGCATCTGCAGTTCCTACTATCTCTGAAAGGGTTTACAACCTGAATGATTTAACAAAAAAGATTGAGGTCAAGGTATACGGACTAAATTTGTGTTTCCTTTTATGTAAATGGATAAAAGGACGATCCAATGAGATGCTTAAGTTGTTAAAGGATTTACCAAGGTGCACAGAAAGAGGGGGTGAGGATGATTATGGGAGGGGATGGGGGCTGTAACTGTAAGATCAAGGAAGCACAACTTTGAGATTTGAACAAAGACATTAAGGAAGCACTTCATCATTCAAAGGTATGGAAATCACAAAAAACTCTTCCCAAAAATGCTATTGAGTCCATATCATTTAATTTCTGCTTGGCATCACTTTAATGAGTTTAGTGGTATACCCCTGTTACTACAATCCTTCAATTGTTACAAGGGCAATCTAAAGGATCACGATGTCCCGCAATTTCTTCATACTGCTGTAACTTCTTCATCTTTTTTTTTAATTTTTGCCCTAAAACATGTAAACATTACCTGTTTTAAGTACTTCTTTGCTCAAACAATCATCTGCTTAAGAAAATTCTCAAGAATACTTCACCATTCATTAAAACCATTAGGGACAAACTTCAATTAAGCTTCCCTTCCGCAATGAAAATAGATAGAATATCTCAAGCCTCTCAATTACAATTTCCCATTCCTTGCATCACTTTATGAATCTTCACTGAATGTTGTCTCTGATTTTAACACATTTTCATTAATTAGCAAATAGCATAGATTTGCCTATCTGTCTTATAACAAGTTTCTTTGCTTGCTCTCTGAATATTTTAAAGGCCCCCACTTACAAAACAGAGAGAAACACTGAGCTTTCTTGGACTTTGCATATCTGTAACCACATAACCCAGTTCCTTGATGCTTTGTCACCTATCGATACAAAACAAACAAAAAAATGTTCACTTACCGAGAGTAGTGGAGTTAAAATAATTTGAAAACAGACCACAGCACTATTATTTGATACAAGAATGAATCTTGAGTTCAATGCCCACCCATCAAGTGGGTTTGGAGGGGGAGGAGGCATTTAATCAGTCAGAAAGAGTGGTTGGGGTCTATGCCACCTTCTCATTTTATTTTCTAAATAAATCCAGGGTCAATTGGTGGCCAATGAAGGACCTCATCCTGCCCCGGATGATATTTAAATGGTGATAGTAGCAATGGCAGAGAGCATTTTGCCGTGAAAGTCCATTACCTTGTTCAACTTTCACCCTCCATGGCATCTGTCACATCCTCGGTGCATCCTATTCAATGTGTTCCTTTCAGATTGTTCTCACCCTTGAATTGAAGGAAATTGCAGCAACGACTTTGCACACAACAAGGTTTGACATGCAGAAAACAACTGGGTCGACAAATAGGTTTTTTTTGATTATGTTATTTGAGTCTATGAAATTAGGAAAACTCTACTTCTCCACTTTGAATAGTTGCACAGGGATCTTTCATATCCAACTTAAAAAAGGGACAATAAATACTCAAAATAAAAGTGGAAAACGGAATCAAACGTGATTTCCTTCCAGCTGAAGTGTTACCAGGTTCCTGTGTTTGTGTCAGATAGGTTATTCAGAGGGTCAGTATTTGAATCCCAAAAGAAACTTGCTCGTGTCTGATTTTAACAAAGGCAGGTCATGGGGTGGGGTCACAGATGACTAAACCAATCCAAGGAAACAATTTGACTCCTTAAGTATTTCAATGAAAAAAGCTTGTGATCAAGAAAAGTAAAATTTCTTCCAAGTTCTCAGGCTAACTTTTCAACTGAAGAGCAACATTTCTGAAACAGGACTCAAAGTACTGCCTTGAGATGTTAACCTATGTCATGCCTTCAAAATGTGCAACTTTCTGATTCAGTGACACCCACCATTGCACAAATACGTCTTTCCCAAGACATTTACAGCTAAAGGAGCAACACTTGGATTTGATATGGCACACAGATTCAATGCAGATTCAACAAGCCGTCCCATATCAAAAAGTCAGCAGTGAATACGTCACTTTGTAGGAATATTATGATATGTCTTTGACAAGAAGTGGAACAGTGTGTATGTGCAAAATAATCAAATAGATCTCACTTTCCATTGTTACAGCGTGGAGATAGACAGCCAAACCAAATCACCTTCCTTATCCTAGTATTTGCAACACTGGAAGAATTAAAGCATTTGCTGACCCTCAAAATTAACCCAATGGTTCCTAACCAGGCTTTTTGAAAAACCGATGGCTTAAACAATAGAATTAATAATGTACTAATGCAGTAGCTTCAGCTGAGCAAACTTAAATAAGGTAATCTAACTAACATCTGTGATTTAAACCCCATTTTATTTGACTCAAGCCCTCACTTACACACACAGTTAAGGGATAAAATTTGAAAAAAATACAGAAAAAGAGGTTTAGCATGCCATTCACAAATACTGGTTTGTATCTTGCTTAATTTCCGATACACTGGACAATGCAAATAGCTTCCAATAGGATCAAATGAATATTCACTGAATTCTTATGACTGTGATTCTATTCTGAACTTTCAGTAACTTGATAATGGGAGGGTAACCATAGAGCCATCAAACCTTCATCCGATAGCTTTCACAGTCAAAATGCTACCGATAAAAAACAGATTTCAAACTTTGGGCCTGGTTTATTTTTTTTCAAACATTCTGTGTTAGACTGGTTGGCACCAGCCTCCCGCTTATGACTCCCATTAACTTGATATGAGAATAATTACTGCAGATGCTGGAATCCTTACTGAAAACAACAAATGCTGGAGATCACAGCAGGTCAGACAGCTTCCACGGAGAGAGAGCAAACTGATGTGTCAAGGCTAGACATCTGACCCCGCTGTAATCTCCAGCTTTTGTTGTTTTCATGAGAATAATGCATCTCTGGATCCAAAACGTCTGTAGTGTAGAATCTACAGTAAGAATCAATCTGAAATTAACTCCCCGGCCAGCTCCTGTAAACAAATCAGTTTGTTATTTTCTTAAAAAAAATTGTTGCTCACAGTCCAAGGTTCAAATCAACTCTCAATTCATAGTTTCAATCAAAATAATTTTTTAAGAAAAAAAAGGGTTCTAACAACATTTTCTTGACATATTGAAGGTTCAAAACATTTTTAAAAATAAATATCATCAGTGCTCTATGTACAAAAGCTATTTAAAGACAATAACAGAATTCTTCTTGTTTTCGAAGACTGTTTCATTACTAAAACATGAAGCTGACCAGGAAGACCCCTTTGAAAAAGAAGATCAATGCAAATAATTATATTTGTTTTTATCTTGTAATTCCCACAAAGTTCTCAGTTTAAGCATTGGACCACAAAGCTTTTCTGTTTGCTAAACTAACAAAATATTCATTGACCTAAGAGAGCTGAATTAACAGAAGCAGGCTATTGTCGGCTCATAATGCTTCACTGATCTCACCTCTTTACTGATGTTTATGCATTCAGCTTCCCCCCTGCTGTGGGAACACCATCAACAAAATCATGGGTATTCACAGCTGAAATGAAACTACCTACAGACTTATTCAATAAGACAGCATTAAAGTAGCACTTTCTTTTACGCAAAAATGTTTGGTCTGTAAAGAAAGCCAAAGTTGAAATCTGATTTTCTCAACATTCCTTCTTTCATAAGAAAATTTTCCTGAAGGAACATTTGACATTGAATCTTGGAACTGATGAAGTTGGCAAAGTTGAGAAAAGAAATAGAAGAGACTCCCAAACCATGTAATATCAGCTACCAGTTATACTCTCAAAATTGTATCTTTTTCCTGAATCTGCAAAAACTCAGGCACTTTACCCCCAATAGAAGGAGTGTTCAGTGAAAGATATAAATCAATAATTCTGAAAAATCAGCTGCGGGATGCAATGACAAGGTGAACACAATTTAAAGTGAAGAGGATAAATATATGAGGGATATGGAATAGAAGTGAATGGTGAGTTGGTCAGATGAAATGGGGTGAGATGAGGCTCAGACACCACATCACCAGCTGAGGTTACCATGAAGGACGCTCTTTCTCAACCCCTCCCCTTGCCTGAAGCATTGTGACCCTCAGGTTAAGCCACAACCATTAGTCTCTCTCCACTAAGAGCAGGTAGGACTATCATGACTTTACACCACAGAAGGACTGCGGTCAATCCACCGTACCTAAGCTAGTTATTTGAAAATCAATAACTCGCACTACTCTAGTCTTCCCCATATCCTTATGACATGCTGCCTACCCAGTGTTGTCTTGCCCTGAATTTCCCATAGCCATTCCCTTCCAGTGCTATGTTAGATTTAATCACAAATCCCTAACCTAACTATGGACTTTTATATCACAGGAGACCGTCTAAAACCAGCTCAAATGGGAAGAGATCTCCAATTATTCCCGTGCCCCTGCTTGTTTCTCATAGCTCAGTTTTCAAACCACTATTCTGGATCTACTAGCCCAATCCTCTTTCAAACTTTCATACTTTCAAATCTCCATGTTCCCAAATTCACATCCACAACTTCGAATTGCGAATCTCATAAAAGTTTTGCTCCCCGTCCCCCACCCTTCCCCCCACAGTCCAGTGCTCTCTAATCTCTTATCCCAACCTGATTGTTTAATTCATTCCTCATATTTGGAAATTGCTGACTGGCTGATATTCTTAAATGCCCTGGAGGTGATGGTGAGCTTTTTTCTTAATATACTTCTGCAGTCCATGGGTGCAGGGACCATAGAGTTCTATTAGGAAGGGTGTTCCAGGATTTTGACCCAGTAGCAATGAAGTATTGGCAATTTAGTTTCAAGTCAGGATGGTGGGCGGATTGGAGGAGAACTTGCAGTTGGTGGCAGCCACGTGTCTAATGTTTTTATTCTACACAGTACTACAGGTCGTGGGTTTGGAAGGTGTATTGATTGGAACAAGGTCAGCCAGCCAGATCTCATAGAATATGAGTTCCCTGATTGGGCCTGTTAACCTGGTTTAATCAGGGGACCCTGGCTCACACATAAAAAGGGGAGTGTCAGCAGAACTGACATGTAAGAGCTAACTCTGAAGAGGCAGTATAAAAGTCAAGGACTGTTCATGTGTCAATAAAAGGGTGACTTGGTGACAGCATATTAGCCTCTGTGGAATTATTTCAGAAAGTGCTGGAGCAGTCTGAGTTGCTGGAGTGCATCCCGTAGATGGTAAATATTGTTGTTATTGTTGGGAAGAGAATGAATGTTCTAGTGGTAGATAGGATTCTAAGTAAGCAGGCTGCATAGTCCAGGGTGATATCAACCTCCTTGAATATCATTGGAGCTACACACATCCAGACAAGTGGAGAGTATTCCATCACTCTTGACTTGTGCCATGTAGATAGTGGACAGGATTTGGGAAAGTCAAGTAGTAAGTTATTCATCACAGAATTAAGCATCTGAACTGCTCTTGTAGCCACAGTATTTTTATAGCTGGTTCAGCTCCCTTTCTGGGCAATGGTATAGTCAGGATGTTGACAGTGAGAAATTCCAAGATGGTAATGACATTGTACATAAGGGGTGATGGGTTGGATTCTCTTTTGTTGGAGATGGTCATTGCCTGGCACTTATGTGGCATTGAATATAACTTTCCACTGATCAGCCTAAGCCTGGATGTTTTATAGACCTTGCAGCATATGGACGCAATTTCAATGTGTCCCAAATTATGCTGAACATTGTGCAACCATTCCGATCTTATAGTGGAGGGTAGTTCACTGATCAAGTAGCCAAAGATGGTTGGCCCATATGCCTAATCCCACACCATAACTTCTGACTCCTATTGCACCTTCTTTCCTCCAACTCTCACCATTAAAACACAATGTCTGGCAGTCAATCATCTGCTTAGACCTGCTGAGAACAGCTGAGCTGAGTAGCCAGTTTGTGTGCTATATAATCTGTGCAATCTAACTTGTACTTTTGAATGAATGCCAGGGAGTGGGAAAGACAGAATAATCATTCACCGTGCAATGTTGCTGTAAAACAGAGCATGCCATACACAGGTATCTTGAACCAGAAAGAAAGAGAAATGGCACACCTTAAGACTGAAGGGCATCTTAATTTTGAACTCAAACAAATAATTTCAGATGCAACAGAGAGGAAAAGAAATATTGGAAAGGGTGAATGCTGTGTTCAGAACCCAAAGGGGCTGAGGGCTAGAAAAAAAAGCTGACAACTAAAACTAATAAGCTATGCAATGAATGCCCATTAGCATGGCAACTGCTGGCCCAAGTGCAAATGTTAAAAGGTCTTCTTTAATGAACCTTGGATTGCTTGCTAATATTAAAATGCTACACCACATTACCTGGACAAGGCTCTGATGCTGGAGAATCAGCATAAATTAGTTTGCTTGAATGGAAACATTAGACTTTAGGTTTCCTTTATATTCAGGAAGTTTATTTGGAAAACTTTGTAACAACAATGCCTCTTAAAGATGTATCGCATAAGGATCAATTCTCTCCAGGAGGAAAACCAGTTTTTTAAAAAATGTTAGACTTGGGAATGACCACACAGGCTGTCGTGGACCTCCAGTTCGAAGAATACAAGACAAGTCAAACCAAGTAAGTCAGATTTATCTAATTTACTGTTTATTCCTTTAAACAAAAAGCATGCACTCAGATTGTCCAACCTAACAATTAGTGTCACTGTTCTGCATGCTTCCGATATCTCTCACCTATATTTTGATTTGCAAGACAAGAAGGTCGCTAATTATACACCTTTTGTAGGAAGTGGCCCAAAGGAAC
Source organism: Ginglymostoma cirratum (assembly GCA_024137785.1). Classification (NCBI taxonomy): domain Eukaryota; kingdom Metazoa; phylum Chordata; class Chondrichthyes; order Orectolobiformes; family Ginglymostomatidae; genus Ginglymostoma; species Ginglymostoma cirratum. The sequence goes on along the minus strand of JAHRHZ010000035.1, from coordinate 11,826,792 downwards.
TCATGTCATCGAAAGGCCACTATTTAAATAATTAGCTGTGGGGTTATCACAGAAGGAGGAAGTGATGAGACTGCAGGTCATCTCTGAGCTCATTACTGTCACATAAATGATACAGTTGCTCAACATAATTTCAATACCAATGATAAATCCAGAAAGGATTTCAAGAGAAATTACATTTCCCCGGAGGGTTGAGAATGAAGTTACCACAAGGAGTAGTTGAAACTACCAGCAAAGATGCATTTAAAGGGTAGTTAGATAAACACAAGGGAGAAAGGAATATACTGATACAGTGAGCTGAAGAACTTGGGATATAGTTCATGTCCAACTGGGTTGAATCACCTGTTTTATACAATTCTATATAAATGACTTGCCACAGAAGGAAAGTTAAATTTCAGTTGTATTACACAGAGTCTCAAAGAGGAATTGTGGGCCCTGATAAAGTATTCCAAGTTCTAAGAACTTCTTTTAAAATGCATGCCAACAATACACAGGCATACCCTTACAGGTGTATGTTCTTACAAATAAGTATTTCATTGTAAATGGATTTGGTGCCCTTGTAAAGTTATCACTTCAATAATAATATTTAGTTTCATGACACACATTTCCACTTGCAGCCGTTAGCTTCTTTGGAAGGATAATTAACAGCTTTATTCATTTGGCAATGATGCTGGAACTACTAGTTGACGACCTAAAAGATCAGGCCAAGATTTTCAGGCCTTTCAAAAGTATTTCCTCCAATGAACTGCATCATCATTAATGTAACAAACTGTCCCCTATTTCAGCACAATGAAAAATGTTAATTTTAATGATATCTTCTAACTCAAGGAATTTCCTGTGGAGAGAGAGTCATAAGCAACCGAAGGTTATAATAAAGTGCAATTTGTAAATTCTCTTAAAATGTACGTTCAAGTTTATGAATTCTTCAGCTGCACACCCTGTATGCGGTCTGGGAGGAAATAGTAGTTATAGATTTAGAATTGAAATGGCAATAATGGAGAAAAATGCTTCAATTTCTGATCACATTGCTCAAGACCTTTCAGAAGAGATTACATGTCAGGAAGCATTTCTTCACACAAAGGGTGATCAGCAGCTGGAATGAATTGCCAGAAAAAGGAGTAGTTGAAGTCAAGACACTGATGCCATTTTAATCAACAATTGGATGTTGTCAGGGAAAGATGGCAAAGTTAGTTCTCTGGATGGAAAGGATCAAATAGGCTGAATGCATGCCTTGTTTTTAGGAATGAGTTTAATTTTCAATGAAAGTCACTGTGATTTACGAGGATCAAATTAAATATAAAGAATAACATTTGAGAGCATTCAGTACTGAGTCAAATACAGCACTGTCATTTACTTCAGGAACTACACAGACAGGCAGGCAAGGAACAGCGGTACCACTTCAGCATTCTTTACCCAGGTCAATATATATGTGTATACTCATTCCTTTACTTGCAGAGGTCAAGTTATGTTGAGGACAGTAATGTTGGCAATGAGAGTCTTTAAGTGTTAGGTAAGTCTCCAGGTCATGTAAGTGCTTTTACAATGAGAATGATCCCTATTAAAGGATAACTATCGAGTTTTCTTTGTACTTGCACTATCAAACTAGAAAGCAAATAACTGTGGAAAAGATTTTGCAGACTTAAAGTTTTACTAGGTTATGGAGGAATTGCTATGTCAGAATTTCCTCCACTGTTCATGCATACCAAAACTCGCACTCAAACATATCTTGACTCAGTGTAATAATTACAGATTTATATACGCTGGTTTCTTAATTCAAAGTCGATAGAAAAAGTAAGGCTCTCTAATTATGCACAGCAGGAAGGTATTATTTTTCCTGGTGTTTCATGTGTTTTTTTTTTGGAATGATTTATTCATTGTTCCTCAGTGAGAACTGGTCTGTATTTTCTGTTCCTGTGAATTTTGTTTTTATGTTTAAAACATGAGTAACATTACAAATTGAAATGCTTCCATAATTGCATGCCTCAAACATGCTAAGCCTAATGTGAATTAATTATGGTTAGCTAATTTCAAACTTTAATCTCCATTCTTAACAGAAAAACATAAATGCCTTCCATGCTATCCGTGGGCCCCAATTAAGCTGACTTCTTGCAAACAAAATTTAGGAAAAAACTGAAAGCACTTAAATGGATGCAAAGGCGTCCAAATTGAGGGGAGTCTGAATTACATCCTCACAAAAATTCCATCCCCTAGTGCTTTAATGGGATTGGTCCACATTCTGTATGCATTTTTGTAAAATAGGAAGGAAGTATGAAGTTTTTTTCTCCTGAAAACAGGTAATTCTTTCCCCCCCACCCCCAATTATTTCCGTCTCATCTGATGTGATGGCTCAAATATAAATGGCACAAATAAATTTTCGTAAGTAATAAACATTAGAACACAAATGATTTCCACACTCTGCTGTTTCTATAAATTGCCCATTCTCAAAAGCTGGCGGTCTTGTGCTATGAGCAGAACGACAACTGAGAAAAAAAATCAGTACAACTACTCAGTGGATGTGTGATTTTTTTTAATGAACTGACTGGTTGAATAGAATCCTACTATTTTACTGCCCTTCAGCTCTGTGTCAGTTTATGACTGAGGGATTGTTTCCACACAAAAATGTCTCCTTCCATTCCTGATTAGAATGAATTCTTGTTGTCAACTCAAATTTTCAGACTGAGAAAAGCAATAATGAGGACGCATTAGTAATAGAAGTGTCATTTCATTATAATGCAACGTTTTTTCTGAGAAACATTCAAGCTAAACTATTCAGCAATAAATTCTCTGAAGACCACAGCCATTTTCCACCGTGCCTGTTACTCGAAAGATATAGAAAATTGGCTAATAGTTGCCGTGGACACTTGGCATCTGATGGATTTGACAAGTAAATGAGACACTAACTGAAGTAAAACTGTGTGTTCATGTGTCGGGATGGAAAAGAGAGAAAATAAATGGTGAGAGACTTAATGAACTAAAAACATGATGGAGGGGTTCCTCCTAAGAAACAAACTGGAGTTCAGAACAGTAAGAAGCAACTTGATTGAAACATACAAGAGCTGGAGGGCTCTTGACAAGATTCATATGGAAAGAAGGTTTCCTGTTGTGGGTGAATCTAGAACTAGGGCTTACCATTGACATAAGTGGTGACCTTCTGAAGACAAAAAAAAAAGCATAAGACTATAAGAAATAGGAACAGGAGTAGGCTGTTTGGCCCCTCAAGCCTACTTCGACATTCAATAGATTCAGGCTTGATCCGACATTCCTCATATTCACTTTGCTGCTCTTTCTCATTAACTCTTCATTCCCCTACTGACCAAGAATCTATCTTAGCCTGAAATATATGCAAGGACTCTGTTCCACAGCTTTCTATGGCAAGGAATTCCAAACACACTCGACCCTCATAAGAAATTCCTCCACATTTCAATATTGGATTGGCACTTCCTTTTTTTTTTGAGACTATGTCCTCTGGTCCTCGATTCTCCCACGAGGGGAACTTCCTCTAAGCATTTACCCTGTCAAGCCCCTTAAGAATCCTATATCTCTCAATGGATCACCTCTCGTTCTTCTAAACTCCAGTGAGTAGAGTTTCAACATGTTTAGCCTTTGCCCATAAAATAATCCTTATTATGTCTCAGATGAAATAATCTCCTTCCTTAAATAAGGAGAATCTTTTTCTTGGAGGCTTGCGGGTGTTTGGAACTCTAGTCCTCAAAACAGGTTCAAAGTAGAGTCCTCCAATACATTTTAAAGACAGTGGTAAAAGATTTTTGATGAACAAGGGGGCGAAAGGCTCTTAGGTAGGAAGGAATTTGGAGTAATCATTACAGCCATGATCCTACTGAATGGCTGAGCCAACCTGCAGGGAATGAGTGGTCTACCTCTTTCTCTGATTCATAAGTTTGCATTTTTGAAATAAAGACATGCAACAGAGGATTCAACCATTGGATTAAAGTTCATGGCCAATCATCTGCTCTCCCTGCATTTCCCATGGCATCCGCACTTGTCAAAGTGAAGGTTTTGTCAGTACAGTACCAGCTGGAGCAGAGAAAAAAAATTCAAAGACAAATTATCCCACTGTGTATGCCGTAAAATTGTTATTTCAGGACCTGAGATGAGATGACATCAATTGCCTTCTCTTTTGGCTGGAAATTGAAAGCAAGATAAACAACATTATTTAAGCAAGCTGCTTCTCCCTTCTTCAAACCGTGCCCTGACAGCATCTTTGTTGACATACTGCCCCACGAGGGCACTAAACTTCTGATATCTTTAAGACGACGTTCCATCAGGTATGAGCTTACATAGAGTATCAGGTTAACTGCATGTCCATGAAACCAATCTAGTTATTTTTTTCAGGAACATTTCTAAGACCTCCGTAAAAATTTCAGAAGATTTTTAATTGTAGCAAAATTCAAACATTTTACGACAATTGAAAGACTCCTTGCCATCTCTTTAAGTTATTCAGAGTGCATTACTGGTAAAGCCAGCTCTTATTACCCATTGCCAATTGCCCATGAGAAAATGGTGGTTGTGAGTTGCTTCTTGATGACAACTAAGTAGTTTGCTAGGTCATTTCAGAGGGTAGTTAAGAGTCAACCACATTGTTGAGAGTCTGGAATCACATATAGCCAGACTGTATAAGATAGGTGATTTCGTTCATTAAAGGACATTAGGAAATCTGATGTATTTATAAAACAAGTTGATTACTTTATTTCTATTGCACTGATTCCCTGCTTATTTTAGATTCTATTTAATTACATTTAAATTCACAACCTGCCCTGGTGAGATTAAAACTCATGTAGTTACCAGCAAGAAATGGTTGCCATGTTCTGGATCAGAGAATGAAAGACATGAATTTGAGTTTTCTCAGCCCAATTGCTATTTGGAAATGTGCTTCAGACTGCACAACCTAGGAGACATTTGTATTGGATTTGGATGTGGTAACCACTGCAAGTTCTAAGGATAAGCCAACACAACACGGTCACGTTTCAGTCAAGGAGGATAATCACATGTGCAAGTTTTGCACATTTTGCACATTTTGCAAGTACACTCATCTTTATTCCCCATGCCACAAAACTATACATTGTCACAAGAACAAGAAAATGCCCCATGTCATAAGAAGCGGTTTAGCAAATAAATGCTAATTATTACAAGTTACTTGCTAACAAAGGATAGAAAATTGCACCCAACCTCGAAGAACAATACCAAATTTGTCACTTATGGACTCAAGACTCAAAACTGAGTTCAACAATTCCAGGGCATGGACACTGTCCACTATTTTGATTATACACCCTCCCCTGTTCCCCAGTGTCTGATGGTACGCGTTTGCTTTCAACAGAGCTGACTTATTTTTGACCATTCACACCCTGCAGTTGGAAAGATTTTGTTAGACTTGAAAGGTTGTAAAATACATTAACAAGGATGTTGCCGGGGTTGGAGGGTTTGAGCTACAGGGAGAGGCTGTATAGGCTGGGGCTATTTTTCCTGGAGTGTTGCAGGTTGAGGGGTGAGAGGTTTATGAAATAATGGGAGAATGGATAGAATGAATACCCAAGGTCTTTTCCCCAGGGTAGAGGAGTCCAAAACTAGAGGGCATAGGTTCAAGGTGAGAAGGGAAAGATATAAAAGGGACTTTAAGGGCAACTTTTTCACACAGAGGGTAGTGCATGTATGAAATGATCTGCCAGAGGAAGTGTTGGAGGCTGGTGCAATTACAACATTTAAAAGGCAACTGGATGCATTCGTGAATAGGAAAGGTTTAGAGGGATAAGGGCCAAATGCTGGCAAATGGGGCTGGATTAATTTAGGCTATCCGGTCGGCATTGACCAGTTGGACTGAAAGGTCCGCTTCTATGCTGTACAACACTATGACGCCAAAATTTATACTAGCTTTAGATCTGGATCTCCTTTACAACCATTAGCACTCCCTTTGACTTTTGCTCCAGATGCTGAGCATCTGTTACGCTCCTCCTTCTTCCATTTGTCAATGGTATAAAAATTATTTTCCAGCCCTTTCAATTGCAAAGAGGGGTCACTGGAATATGAAGCATGAATTGTCTCTCTCTCTCCACAGATAATGCTGGACCTGCTAAGCTTCTCCAGCACTTTTTTTGCCAATTATTTCTGCTCTCCAAATCTGCAGCATTTTTCTTCTATGTAACCTGAGTGTTTTCTTCATGTAGCACAGACAGATGACCCTTTAACAATTTAAAAGGAGTTTCAGTTTTGCATCAGTACGATCAGTTTGGGAACAAATTTGGTATTCCCGATTCCCAGCAAATAGTTGGGTATAGAGCATCCAATGTAAATGGATTTCTTACAAACAGTAAATGACTCCTCTAAAGTGCAATTCACGTGACATTTGTGCTGCACAATCACTAAAACTTGGTCTAAACCAAAATTTAACAGATTAATTTTAATTCATTTTTAGTGGAGAGGTGGCTGGTCCATAGGCTTTGTTCATATAGAAATACAGTTAGCAATTGGATTCAGCTAGCTCAAGTAATACAGAAGCAGTAATAACATTTAGTATTGTAACTATCAGAATTTTCAAAATAAAAAACGTACCACATTGTCTTTGTACAAGAACACATTAAGTATATTAAGTCTCACTTAATAATACTGTGACTAATTTGGATTTCCTCATATGGTAGGCAATATTACGGCTTGGAAAAGGGTCAGGGGAGACCACAAGGTTAAAAGTCACAGTTTAAAATACCTTAACTACCCAGACAGAATGGGAACTATGAGATTTCACAGAACCCAAACTCGGGGCAATTTGATTGGGCTCCATTAAACAATGGATATTGTGCACACTGACTTACCAGTTATTTAATTTGGCGAATCAGAGGATTATGCTTATAAATGACACAAGATTAGAGTTAGGTTGGATGCTAGTCAATGCTTATTTTCCCATGAATAGTCGGTCCAGTCTACAAGTTAACAAACTTGAATGCTGTTTCATCATACATCCGAACCCTGACTGGGGCACAGATTATATCAAAGACGTAAGGCCCAAATTAAATATCATGGTCAAGGTGATCTGCTGGACTGGTTTTGAAAACCTAGAAATGATCAGAGAGTATTTTTTCAGATTTTCCTTCTCTTATAATTGGCCTTAGGCTATTTGATCTGTTTTCTGCTCGATCTGAAGACCACACAATGCCTAGAGAATAGAATTTACTTAAGGGATGCATCCAACATTTTAATGGCATTGCTACTCGCACTAACTAGTATTTCGCTGTCCAAAGCTGTCTTATGTTCATAGCTTCACTTGAAGCATGTGGGTTTATCAAGTTGTGAGCTGCAAGTTGACAACACCTGTAGCCTAATGAACACTGAGTTTACTTCAGGCGAAAGACACCTCTCACCAATACTTTGATGTTTTAAGATAAAGCCAAATTGAATGATAAATTTCAAAATTGTTTTTTTCATGTACTTATTATTTCTACCTTTAAATGGTGTATTTACTAAAATAAGTTAGGATGAGTGACATCATGACAGAAACTAATATGGAGAAATCAATGAGTTTCAACTGGTAAAAGTTAGAACCATTAGCATTCACTCATTCTCCCTTCCCCATTGAGTGTTACAGATTTCCAAATCAACCTGTTCAGAGGTATTGTTACACACCTCTGGAGCAGGTTGAACGTAGGTCTCCTCACTCAGACGCAGGAACACTAACACTGCACCATTAGACCTTATTCCATTGGGGGTTACAAGAACTAACAGCTAATTGGAACAGTTTAGGTATTCCTACCACTATCCTGGTTTGCATCATATGAACCAGAAAGTTAAATTAATCAATACAAGAACTGCTGGCAATAATGCCTTTGTCCCCATTGTATCAACAGCAACATGCTTTAACCTGAATGCCTGCAGGAAGATGTATGGAGGAGATTGTGTACACTTACTGAGCATCGCATGTTTCTCACTGCCAGGTTGTTTTATTTTCAGTTTCTCTTGTTTTATAAGTTGGCTTTTGTGCTGCAATTCTTCACTTTACGGAATATCCACCTTTGTTGACCACATTATTGTTTTCAAGGTCATGTCTCTCCTGAGCAAGGGAAAGGAAAGTTGAGAACTGCCTGCAGCTATTTTGTGTCCCCCACTGGTAAAGCACCTCTGGATATTACACCTTGGGATTCAACTGATTTTCCTTTCAGAATTAAGCAGGCAACTGGCACTTTTGAACGGCCACTTAGGCAAGTGTGTTTTCAGGGGGGAGAAAAAAAGGCAGGGAAAAAAAAAGGCAAAGCTGGAAAAAATATGTTAAAAAGAGTAACACAGGAGGCAATTTTGAAGTTTCCTTATACATATAGTACAAACAGCAAACAAAATACAATAAACACCTGACATCAACAATTTTCTATCAGGTCTCCATTGTATTAGATAAGTGTCATTTATTCTTGAGGTTCCCCGACAATGTGGGCCATGAGTTGATTGTTGGGAAATGGCATTTGTTAACCAGAATCCTAGGATTCAATGATATTTGTTCCCAACACCTTTTCCATCATAAAATTAGCAGCTTCACTGGAGTGGTTTCAGGGCTTGTGCGGTGATTGTTCATCTTGCAAGAAGCTGCAGGCTACACATTTAATTCAGAGGAAGAAAATCTTCTGTGGCGCAATGATCAGTGTCCCTACCTCAGAGTCAAGAAACTCAAATCCCACCTTTTCCAGAATAGTGTCAAAATATCTCTGAACAGATTGTTCTGAAAATATCTTCACAAAGTGTGTTTTAAAGAAACTCCGGCCACACTTTAAAGTGTCGGACTGTGATTTAACTAGATACAATCACAAAGGGGCCGTAATTGTAGATGAAGTGATTCCCTGCCACCCCGTCCCCCCTACAATATTGTTGCATGTGGTGACTTCTGCCTGTTGTGCACTGATCTTATTTACCACACCTCATGTATTTATATGCATGAACTGTGAACTTGGACATATGAAATAGGAAAAGTAGGCCATTCAGCCACTGATTCCTTTCCACCGTTCAACATGATCATGGCTGATCTGATTGTGTCCTTCACTCTACTTTGCTGCTTGGCCCCCATTTCCCAAGATTCTCCTTTGTCAAAAATCAGTTCAACTAAGTATTGAATGACCCAGCCTCCTCTGCTGCATGGAGGAAAATTCCAAAGATTGCCTTGTGCCTGCCTTCAGTTTGATCCAACCCATTTCTGAACAACTCAGTTGTCCGTCCCATAGTACTAGGTGCACCCAGTTTCTCATCTCCTGTGTTTTGTCCTGGTGCTGGACCCTTTATACTGTCCCCATTATGTTAGTTAACTGGAAAGACATTGGGCCCATGTCTATTGAGATGCAATAGGTCTATCTCCATCTACAAACTGGTCCCAAAGAATCTGGAACATGATGTTTGCTCTCCTGCGCAATTTATTCAGCCACGTGTTAACTTGCTAAGACACACACACACACACACACACACACACTCATCTGAAAAAAATTAATTTAAAAAAGCCAGAATCCAGAAAAGAAAAAAAAAATGCTTTCATGAAAATTGAAACCTGGGATTCTTTGTGCAGTTTCATTCTGAACTAGTTTTGATCGGTAATTGGGAATTCTTCACCGTGCTTCCTCTTGCTCACTGCTGATCTGTTGCTCCTTACTTCCAACATGTGTTTTTGCCTGAATTACACAAAGTCTTGTTAAGGAAATGTTAACAAGTTAAATGCCTGAAGTAATTCCACATTCAGAACAATCCTTTGTTTAAGCCAAATGGATGAAGACATTCAGCAACAGGAAGTGGTTGATGGAATTATTATCATTTCACAGCAACTCCTGATAAGTGATTAAATATCACAAGAAAGGATTGTTGACTTGGCTGGAACAAAGAAGAAATAGTGGCTCGAAGTTCAGCATGATAGCAGAGCTGGCAATGCAAGTGGATATCATAGAGTGGCATGGTCAATAGATTCCTGATGCAGTTCCGATATGCTGTGATTTTTGGGAAGCATTCGGGAAATGGCAAGTTGCCTGACAACAGTAAGTCTGTAATGAAGCATATAAATAAGCTCTTTCTTAGCTCATTGAAAGGCAGTTTACAATTTTTGAGATGAGGCAGTTTCAGGTCCATCTGTGAGTAAGAGGTAGAATCACAGTAGCGAGAAAACAGTGTAAACAGGGATTACCATCGAGAAAGAGAGACCATCAGCTGTTACACGATCAGTACTCCCAGAGAGTTTAATCAATCTGTGCTGGGGCAATTGGGAAGGGAAGTGAACCTACGAGAACAGTAGTCACTGAGGCAGATAGCACGGAAACAGATCCTTTGGTCCAACTCATCCGCACTGAACACATATCCTAAATTAATCTAGTCCCATTTGCCAGCATTTGGTATACATCCCTCTAAACCCTTGCTATTCACGTACCCATCCAGATGCCTTTTAAGTATTGTAATTGTACCAGCCTCCGGCAGCTCTTTCCATACACACACCACCCTCTGTGTGAAAATGTTGCCCCTTCGGTCCCTTTTAAATCTTTCCACTCTCACCTTAAACATATGTTCTCTAGCTTTTGGACTCCCCTACCTTAGGAGAAAGACCTTGGCTATTCACCCTATCCATGCCCCTCATGATTTTATAAACCTCTATAATGTCACTCTTCAGCCACTGAGTTGGTTGGGGCTGGCTGAGTATCGAGGAAACCCTGGAAAGTACAGTTCAAGGTAAGAAAGGCCATTCCTGGGCATGAGGATTAGTTACTCCTGGAGATAAATACTGAGAAGGGGCAGACTCTGCAGCAGCCAATAAGATCCATAACCATGAGAGGTGCATAGATGAGGAGCCAGGGACTGAAAACCAATGAAATAACTGAGTCCCTGGCAATCAATGGAGATCAACGGAGAATATGTTCCCGAGAAACATCAAAGCATCAGTCCTGCAGGAGGTACATAAAACCAGACAATTGATATCTGACCTGCGTCCTCATGGAGGATCACCTGAGGCCTAGAAGATCTTGCAATCACATTTGAGCCATTCCAGGCAGCAACTGGTGATCTGGGTGGCATTTATAAAGTTATAGTCATAGATTAACACAGCATGGAAACAGATCCTTTGGTCTAACCAGTCCATGCCAAACATAATCCCAAACTAAACTCCTCTGACCTGTCTTCTCCTGGCCCATATCCCACCAAACCTTTCCTATTTATGAACTTATTGAAGGGGCTTTTAAACTTTATGATTGTGCTTGCATCTACCACTTCCTCAGGAGGTTCATTTCACACACAAACCACCCTCTGCATAAAAATTTACTCCTCGTGTCCTCTTTTTAATCCCTGTTCTCTCACCTTAAAAATATGCCCCCCTAGTCTTGAAATGCCCCATCCTAGGGAAAAAAAACACCAATCAATAACCCTATCTGTACCCCTCTTGATTTTATAAACCTCTGTAAGGTCACATCTCAATCTCCTCTTAAGTGGTAATCCATTACAGGGTAAGGAAGGTCACAGATGCATAGCTCGAGGGCCATGTAGAGTTGCAAAATGAATAGCATGGTGGAGGCACAGAGAGCAATGTGATTCTTCTCCTCTTATGAATGCAGAAGGTCAGATTGTAGCCACTGAGTTATCAGGGCATCAACTGAGCAACCAGGGAGATATAGGATGGGATTTCTCTCTGATTGCCCAGCTGGTTCTTGATTACAACAAGTGATCCATGCGAGTATGCACAGTATCTTGGCAACTCACATGGTTCCTGCATGCCCTGGCAATCACATATGCCACAGCTCTTTACGGCACCCATGAGAATTCTTGAATGGATGTTCTGGGACAATGGATATTCCCAGAAGACACGGCCACCAACAACCCTGCAACAGTAGCACAGAGGCTCTGTGATGGATGTCATTTCATCACAAGGACTGCCATCCAACAGGCCATCAGAAATCTGAAGATGCAACTCTAGTGCCCTGACTAGAACTTGACTGCTCTCTTACCAGAATGACTCATGTTGTGGTGGTCTGCTGTGATCCCCATAGCATGGCCTTCCAGAGAGATCTGAACCTTAAAGAGGAAGAACCAGAGAAAGTGACAGTGCAGAACCAAACCCATGTCTTATAGGCCTTTCATACATCTAAATCGGACATTGAGGCATTGAGCAAGGTGGCAAGGACACTCAAGCAGCGCTTGTATCCCATAACATTTCTCTTGAGGGCACATTAACCTTGAAAGCATTCAAGTTTGATACACACTCTCAATTATAAAAGACAGTGCCTCCACTGTACAGATAGTTGGCATCACTCCATACAATGGAAGTTACAGAAATCTTCACCAGGCACGCATTTAGCCCAAACATAAATCCTTCACATCACTTCCCACTCTTCTTTCTGTCTCTAGGTGTCAAAGACTGGAAATATACACGCCTGGTTTTACTTTTGTAGTTTTATTGAATCCTCAGCACTTCACAAATGTCACTCAAGTCAACCACAACATGAAATGACCGATGCAGTGACTGTATGTGACCATGCCCACAAGGTGCTCAATGGGGAAAATGGAAGCAGCCTACTCATTGTAAGATCTCATCCAAGTATAACATGGAACCCATCTTGTTGCCAGACCTCAGAAGGTCATTGAAGTTGCTCACAATGAATCCACTTCCTTCTGACAACACTGCTGACACACTTCCTGAGTCAGTACCAGGTATGGCCTCTTGGCCTGGTTGGCTGTACTTCTCCAACTACTCTCTGGAAATTATGCCAAACATCATGTACCTCCAAAAGAACCTCAAGATAGACGTTAGTGAATTGTGAGGCTATTTTTACAAGGTTGTTTTATCCTATTGCAGGGCTGCTGATTTCCTCTGGCTACCACAACAATGGTGGTTATTTTTTAAATTGGACCCACAACTTTGCTCTCCTGCCTACTTCACATCTCCTCTATTCTTAATACAAGGATAATCATGCCATCTGACCACTGGCTGGCTTGCTCTTTGAAAATCATCCCAACATGATGTTGCCTCAGGAGTAGAAATGGTCTCTATGTTAAAGTCTCAACCCAGAAATGAAATTTCAGTCCACTGTTTCAAATAAAAACTTGCCATTTGAAGTCAACATCTCATTATGTGAGATGGGCGCTACAAAAAAAAACATTCAAACTGAAGTGGAGAAACAAAAGTGAAATTAATATTAAATGAAGTACAATTTTGAACAAAGACTGCTTATCGAATTCTCCATAAAATTCGGGCAACTTTCCTTCATTCTCTCAGTGATTTATGCATTAACCTTTAATTAGATTATTTTACATCTGCTAATCGGAAACATGCCTCATTTGACACAAAGCTTGATTGAAAGTCATCAATTCACTGCATAAAAGCACTATTTTCCTGTGCTTATGCAATCAAAAGAATTCTGGACTTTTTGTTGCAGAACAACTTTGTTATGAAGATTATGATAACGGCATGTGGCAACTTAAACAACCGAGCACCAGCTGCTTTGTTCGGTGTTTCATCCATCCTGTAGCAATTGTTTTCACTGTTCCTTAGGCAGGGATCCTCCCGTGCCAAAGCTGCTGGTTCCTGCTGAATAATTGGTATTACACGGTTCCAGCTCACTAGAATGGCTATTAAGCATGTGTGAGCCTTGACAACAAATGTTAGCAAGACATATCGAAAACATCACAGCTGAGTATCAGTCTACTCCTCTTTGACCTTGACAGGTTTCTTTCCAATAAAAGTTATTGGCTTTAATTCAGTGGAATCTTGGCTATTACTTTTTTTTCCCTGGAGGCTAAATTCTTCCATGGCTCCTTTTATTGACTGGCAACCCAATCTCAATACATACCAAACTGTCCCGTTCATAGGAGTGTAGAAATATTTACAAATTGGAAGAAGGCCACTTGATCTGTGGCTTTGATGGCCACAGAAGAATAATCCAGTCTTCTTACATCTTCAATTTCTTGGTCCAAGAGTGTTTTTGCCTTTATCACCCCTTGAGGGAGTTAATTCAAGAATTCTAAAACGTTCAACCGAAAAGCTCTGCTCTAATCTTTCTAGCAATTGCTTGATTTTAAAACTGCCCCTTTGTTTTTAACCTTGCTGCTAAAGTTGTGAAGTATGAACTATCTACTCTGTCTATTTCCACATGCTTGATTCCATGAGTTGGGCCATGGACTTCCATTGTTATGGCCCATGCTTACAGGCTAAGAATGCAGAAATTTACCATTGCCTTCAACAGGATAGTTGACCAAGAAATGCTCCTGCACCTATTGCCTGTCTTGAGCCATACTGGAAGAAATTATGGGTTTGCAATCAACTTGTTTGACCATGTTACAAATGCACCTTCCATGGCCAACATGTGACTCAAAGCCAGAGCTTCTGGTCAAGAGGTAGGGGTACTACCACTGTGCCATCAGACTTGTCTGTAGTCTATTTAAGCCTCTCATTATTTTGTAAACCTCAATTAAATCTTTCCTAACACGGTTTTGCTACAAAGTAAACCATCTGATATTGTCCATCTTTTATTCCCTTTTGCTTAAATGCTCCATTCCTGGCACTACTCTTGCAAATCTCCTCTGCACCTGCTCAGAGTGTGATCACACCCTTTCTGTAATGTGGCAACCAGAACTGTGCACAGTACTCAACTGCTCTCTTATTAATGTTTTATACTGTTCCAGTATAACCTCCCTGTTTTTATAGCCTTGACCTTCGCCAATAAAGAAAAGCAGTTCATCAGCCTTCTTAAATCCCTCATCTGACAGTGCTGCTTCTTTCAGGGATATGTGGGAATCCAATGTCCCACTGTTCCTCACCACTTCTCAGAATGTCTGCATTAATAGAACACTCCTGTGCTTTGGTTTCACACTGCCTTGCACTTCTCCATAATTAATTGAGTCTAGTTCTTTTCTGCCCACCTGATCAGACAATTGATCTCTTCCTGCAGCCCACAGCTTTCTTTCCCTCACTATCAATCGTACAATCAATTTTGTATCATGTACAAATTTCTGGTTTACATTTCCTACATTTAAATATGAATCACTGATATGTAATCATACCCAAAGTGATGGTCTTATTGTCTTATGGTCTCATACAAAGAGCAAAGCACCCAGTACTGACGCCTTCAGAGCCTCAGTTGAAACTATCACATAATCATGAAGACAGCAGTCAACCACTAATCTGTGCTCCCTACCACAACTCTTGATCGAACTTCCCACTTTTCTTGGAATCACGAGCTTTTCCAATCAGTTTCCACATGCAATCTTGCCAAAATCTTTGCTAAAATCCACAGACTGTATCAAATCCTTTTGTTTTTGACTCTCTTTGTTATACGTCAAAAATTCAAATCATGTTCGTGGGACTTAATTTTTCTTAAAAAAAAAATCTATGCTGACGGTACCAGATTAATTTGTGCGTCTAAAATGATGATGTATAATGTCTCTCAGAAACCCTTCCAACCTGACTGGGAGGGAGGGGGAGTGGTGGTTGTAATGACTTAATCCATTCCTTGCTTACATTTGAATCAACAGTACCATGCTAGTGGGTTCTTCAACTTATCGCCAAAATAAGGGAAATGATGGTCAAAGTCTCTTCTATTTCTTTCCTTCGCAGTTGGAGATACATTTTCTCCTGCCTGCTGACTTTTCTATTTTCTGGGATGTTTTGTAAATTACAATTTCCTTTCTTCCTGAGTTTAGCCAGTGAAGATTTAACACTCCCTCTCAACTACAATGTCTACTTTGCATCTCATCTTTCATCAAACTCTTCGCTTAAACTGACGCAGGCACAGAGTTGCAGAATAAAATTGAGTCCATGTCAGCTCCACAATTAACAATATAAGTTTGGCACATTCTTTGTGGCTCAGTTGACCGTATTCTTACTTCTGAATCCAAAGGTTGTGTTTAAAACCCCATTTTAAAAGGTTTAAAAAGGCTTAGATAGAAAATTATAGGCTGACATTGCCATAATACAATTGGAATGCAACAGTGTTACAGGTGTCTTCATTTGATGGGACATTCATCCAAGGTCATGTCTGTCATTTCAGGTGATTGTCGAAGATCCCATTGTACAATTTTGAACAGGAGCAGTGGGTTAGTCTATTTGTTTCACCAAGTACGTATCCCTCAGTTGAAATCAGAGTACGAGATTATCTGATCATTATCATGTTATTGTTTGTGGAAGCGTATTCTGTGAAAATTATCTGGCTTGTTTCCTCTGCTTACAATCCCAGCTACATTTCAAAGCACTGTACTGGAAAGTGATTCTCCTGAGGTTGTAAAAATTGCCAGATAAATCTACGCTTTTCTTTTTCTTTCAAATACCAGTGAGATGACACCTTTAAAAAGGGGACAATTTAATTAGTGCTTTAAATATTGCTGCATTCCAGTCAAAAGGACATGGATTTATTATTAACACAGGCCCAGTGTGCAGTCATCAGGATGAGATCCATTTTCTGCACGACAAAATCATCTGAAACGGTCACCACTTACAATTTACGTTCTCCAGTCTTCTGCATTCACAGTTACCAGCAACAATACCAGTATAAAAGGAGAGGAACAATGAGAATGAAGAATAAACATTATTCTTGCCAATCTCCACAAAATTGTTAACAGCAAATAATTTGAATGGTAATCCAATTGTTTCAGAAAAATAAAGAGTATATCTGGTCACTGTGGACATCTATTATGGTTTGGAAGAAATAAAGATTTGAATTTATCAATGTGACCACATGAGCTCAGGGTGTCTAAAACTGCTTCAGAACCAAAATGTACTAGTTCCACAAACAGCGTGTAATACTGTCTAAATGATCAATTTTAGTAATGTTGGTTGAGAAACAATCACTAGAAACTTAATTGGGTCAGCCATATAACTTCTGTGTTTCTAACAGTAGTTCATAAGATGAGACATAAGACATTGGAGCAGGAAAGGCCATTCACCCCATCAAATCTGCTCCACCATTCGATCGAGACTGATATGCGTCTCAATGTCATTTTCCTGCCTTCTCCCTGTAACAGCCGATCCCCATACTTATTAAGAACCTGTCTTGGTCTTAAAGACACTCAATGACTTGGCCTCCACAGAACCAGGCTGTAATGAGTTCCACAGAGTCACCACACTCTGGCTCAAGAAATTCCACTTCATCTCAGTTCTCAACAGTAACCCCCTCACTCTGAGACTGTGCCCTCGGCTTCTAATGTCTGCTACAAATGAAAACATCCTCTCCGTGCCCATTCTATCCAGGGCTCTCAGTATTCTGTAAGTTTCAATCAGATCCCCCCTCATCCTTCTAAACTCCATCGAGTGGAGACCCAGGGTCTTCAACCGCTCCTCGTATGACAAATCCTTCATCCCTGAGATCATTCTTGTAAACCTCCTCTGGTCCCCCTCCAATGCCAGCACAACTTCCCTTAGATACAGAAGCTAAAACTGCTCACAATATTCCACATGCAATCTGACCACAGCCTCAGCAGTACGTCTTTGCTCTTGTATTTTAGCCCTCTTGAAATGTTTGCTAAAATTGCACTTGCCTTCATAACTACCAACTGAACTTGAATGTTAAGCTGAGGAGTCCTAGTTCAGGATTCTCTTAAGTCTTTTGGAATTTCAGATTTCCAAAGACTTTCCCCTTTTAGAAAATGCTCTATGCTCCTAGTCTTCCTTTAGAAGTATATAACCTCACATTTCCCACAAAGTATTCAATCTGCCACTCCTTTGACCACTCTCTTAGCCTATCCAAATCCTTCTGCAGTTTCTTCACTTCCTCAACACCACCTATCCCTCCACATTTCTTTGTGTCATTTGCAAACCTAACTACAATGCCCTTAGTTCCTATGTCCAGATCATTACTGTACAGGATAAATAGCTGTGGTCACAACATGGACCTCTGCAGAACTCCACTAGTCACCGGCTACCATCCCGAAAAAGATTCCTTTATCTCCACTCCCTGCCTCTGTTAATCAGTCAATCCTCTATCCGTGCCAGCACCTTGCTCCTAATGTTATGGGCTCTTGTCTTATTTAGCAAACCCTGGGCACCATCTTGTCAAAGGCCTTCTGGAAATCCAAACAGATCGCATCCATTGGCTCTCCCTTGTCTAACTTGCTCATTTTTCTTCAAAGAATTCAGAGACTAGGAACAAACAGTGAAAGCTGTGGAAACTCAGTAAGTCTGGCAGCATCTGCGGAGAGAGAAACAGAGTTAACTTTTCAAGTCTGGTTTGACTCTTTAGAACCAGAGTTCTGAAAAAGAGTCAAAACAGATGAAAAAAAACAGATGCTGCTGAGTTCATTAAATGCCTCCAGCGTTCTGTTTTTATTTTCCCCAGATTTACAGCATCCACTATTTATCAGAGGCTAGAAATTTTATTGCAAGTAACTTACTTCCTGACTCTCCAAAGCCTGTCCATCATCTGCAAGATGCAAATCAGCAGTGTGATAGAATACCTTCCACTTACCTAGATGAGTGCAGCCCAAACGACACCCAGCAATATCCAGGGCAAAGCAGGGCACTTAATTGTGACCCTTTTCACCAGATTAAGCATCCATTGCTTCAACCACCATGGTGACCGTGATGTGCGTCATCCAGAAAATGCACTGTATCAGGTCAACAAGGTTTCCTTCAACAGCCTCTCCTAAACACATCATCTCTACAACCTTGAGGAAAAACAATAATTGCATAGGAATACCATCACTTTAAATTCTCAGCCAAGGCATATCATCCTAACATGGAAATAGCTTGCTGTTCCATCGTTGTTGCCAATTCCTTGAAGACCATAAGTAGCAGTGCCGTGGGTGGCACTTTGACCTCATGGATAGCAGAAGATCAAAGAAGGCAGCTCACCATTACCTTTGATAGGCTACTGCATGTTGGGCTGTAAATGACAACCTTGCTAGCAACTCCCATGTGCCAAGACTGAATAAATAAAAGTTTCCAGCTCCAATACATTCTTCCTCATCTCCTGGGAAATGGACTCGAGGTGAAAAGAAGCACTACTATGTCTACTGTTAATTGATAGCAAGCTGCTAAAAGAAAAGGCAGAGTTGTGTATGATATCCTTGTGAATGTTTTAAATGGCTCACTAAGAACAACAGTAGTAATGATAATTGTTAAGTTCATACAGTAGAGAACCGAACTGAATATCGACTGGACGGAAGAAAGGGATTAGAATTAGAATTAGTTTTATTGTCACATGTATTCACATGAGTGCGGTGAAAAGTTCACAAAGTTGCCATTTATGGCACCATCCCAGGTACAAAGGTTGCTAGGTACAGGATCTGAAGAATAATTTAAATAAAAATAAAGAAATAAAAAGTTCAGCATTACAGTCCTAGGTGCCATCTCAGGTACAAGGTAACACGGTACAAAATCTTCAGAAAAAAATGGAAAAATAAAGGAAATAAAAAAGTCAGAATTACAGTCCTTCAAGCTGCTTTGCATCTAGACTGCGCTGAACTCAAACTCATACTGCACAAAGGATGCAGCTCTGCTCCACGCACCAAACTCCACCTCTGGGAAACAGAGACAGCTTCACGATTGGAGAATAGCTTAGCATCTAATATAAGATAATGCAGAGGATAAAGTTGACCTCTTGTTATTTAATTTGGGAAGAAATAGACAATTCTGTTCTCCAAGGGTTGCTGTTAGGACTACTTTTCCTTTTGATATAGACAGTCATGACAATGGACCAGAACTTGAGGTTCTGTGAATACTTTGTAAACACTTCTTGGAATTGAAGGGTTTTTTTTAAAATAAGACAATGTAAATTTAGTCACTGCTTGGCAAAAGACAGACAGGAGAGCGATGTAACAGGACGAGATAATGGGTGGGCATGCTATCTTCCCTCTCTCAGCAGAAAGCCACCTCTTGCAGGCAGGTTTTAGTATTTTGCCTTTCCAGGGTTATACAAACAAAAGGTATTGCAACCCTAGTGTCTGTGTGATCATTGGAGATGATGGACCAATGGATACAGGTATTCTTGTGAACTGTGCTCCAGGTTTATGAGCCTGTGTTCAAGTTCAGCTCACACCAAACTTCACTGGACATCAACTTAATAGACTCTAATTCTGCCAGTATCATGTTTTTATCTGTAAATTAATGCCAACACCTTTTTTTTTACCCTCAAGTAACTCATCATTGTATATTCTTTTCCTCTTTTCACTTCCTTCTTCCGTGTATGCTTGTCTTTTTGATTGTGTTTTGAATGCATTCACTTGACTTTCATTTTAAAGAATTCTCTCTGGGTTATATTTGAATTGGAAGTTAATTCCCAAACAGGGTTTGGGAAAACACATCACCACCTTGTTCAAAGGGAAGGAAGAAACAGATTTTTAAAAAAAAAGGCAACACTGCAATGGACAGAGAAGAATCCAAAAAAGAAGAATCATATTCTGAAGAATCTTTCTGAAAAAAGGTCCTGACCTGAAACGTCAGCTTTCTTGCTGCTCTGATGCTGACTGGCCTGCTGCGTTCCTCCAGCTACACATTGTGTTATCTCTGACTCCAGCATTGGCAGTTCTTACTATCTCTGAGAATCATATTCAACTTGCTTTTCCTTCTTGCCTATGAAAGGTATGATGGGCAGAATGGCTTCCTTCTGTGCTGCATCATTCTATAAATATATTGTGGAATGATTAGAGAAATGAACATTTAACTTCCTGGTTTCAAAATTAATTGAAATCAAATCAATGACATATGAAGACATTTAGGCCTTTGTTACAAAATAACATTACAAAATTAATTGACAAAACAAATCCCAAACTTTCCTTTATTGTCATTTCCTGTTCCTTTTCCAGATTTAAACATGCATTAAGTTTCATCATAAGGATGCACTAAACTGCCTCAACCAATCCATGTAAAATGCCATTCCACACTCTGAGCGTAAAGTTATTTTGCTAAGCCTTTTGCTCATTTAAAGGCAATTTGAAATCAACACCAGTTTATCATACAAAGTCTATTAGTCTTCGCCTGTCTTTATTTACCTGTACTTGTATTTCAGTAGTATTGTTTTTGCACCCTTTTCAACATCTTTTCATTGAATGTCTAATTTTATTCCTTCTTTTGAGTGCCTCTCCAACAATGCAAGAAGCTTGACACCATCCAGGACAAAGCAGCCTGCTTTATTCATACCACATCCACAAACATCCACTCTCTCCTCCACCAATGCTCAGTAACAGCAGTGTGTATGATTTACAAGATGCATCGCAGAAATTCACCAAAGACCCTTAGACAGCCCCTTCCAAACCCACAACCACTTCCATCCAAATGGACAGAAAACCACTACCTGCAAGCTCCCCTTCAAGCCACTCACCATCCTGATTTGGAAGTATATCACTGTTTCTTCACTGTCGCTGAGTCAAAATTCTGGAATCAATAGCACTGTGAGTCTACGTACAGCACATGAACTGTGTAAGTTCAAGGTAGCAGCTCACCACCATCCATCCTCCTAGGGACAACGTGGGTGGGCATCAACTACTGGCCTAGCCAGCAATGTCTACATCCCATGAATGAAGTAAAAAAAAACTCAGCACCACCCAACTTTCAAGGCCATGACAGACTGACAACAGAATACAATGAAAGAGCATAAACTGAGCAATGCTGAACTGCTTTTGAAAAACTGAAGCCTATTTTAACAATGAGCCTATGATTGCAACTTCAAAAAAACTTCGATCAAACATCTAAAGCAGCCATTGAAATTCATGACATTGAGGTAGGGTTGTTCTTCTTCAGGAAGGAGATTCCAGAAGAGAGCAACCAATTGGGTACTTCTCCAATTTAAAATAAGTAAACATTAGAAACAGGACCCCACAGTAGAGAAGGAGAACTTTGGTTTATAACTAGTGTCAAAATACTTAACAGTTTACGGAATACACTGAACACAATGCATTAATTTATGGAACAGTTTTAAGACCCAGAATGCCAGACAATTCCTTCAGTGCATTCCTTCAACTACACCACTTTAAAAACACCCACATTGCTGGGAAATCAAGTCTGATTACAGACACAAAAACAAAGTTGCTAGAAAAGCTCAGCAGGTCTGGCAGTATCTGTGAAGGGAAAAAAAACATAGTTAACGTTTCGGGTCCGGTGACCCTTCCTTAGAACTGTTCTGAGAAGGGTTCTGAGGAAGGGTCATCGGATCCAAAACATTAACTCTGTTTTTTCCCTTCACAGATGCTGCCAGACCTGCTGAGCTTTTCCAGAAATTTCTGTTTTTGTTCCTGATTTACAGCATCCACAGTTCTTTCAGTTTTTTACGATTACAGACATCCTGTCTTAAAATCTAGAGAGACCCAATTAGAACCGAAGAGATATAGTTGATCAAGAGAGGAATGAACATTTGTGTGAGTGTGCGTGTATTTTTTTCAAATTGATTTTTGTTCTTTTCTGTAATTAAATGAGAATAAATCATATTCAATTAATTATATGGCATTAGCGTGGCGATCACAGATCATAACTCTGAATACCCTATGGGCATACAAAGTTTTAATTATAGTGTACATTTCCTCAGAAAAAAAGTACCTAGGACTAAACATTGTATGTACATGGGTAGCCAGGTCTGCCTGAAAACAGGAAGAGGCCCTCTGGAATGTCATGCCTGGTGAAAAGGTGACATCGAAGATTAAAAATGGAGAAAATGCATACAAACAGAACTTGTACTCAGAACCAAAAACAAAAACAGAAGTTGCTGGGAAAGCTCAGCAGGTCTCAGTTCTGAGGAAGGCTCACCACACCCCAAAATGTTAACTCTGATTTCTCTTCACAGAAGCTGCCAGACCTGTTAAGCTTTTCCAGCAACTCCTGTTTTAGTTTCCGATATACAGCATCTGCAGTTCTTTCAGTTTTTATTTAAAAGTTGTAATCTCCCAGGATCATCTCAGGCTATGAACATGATTGGGAAAAAAAGGATAGGCTACAGACATTTGTATTTTCCACTTTCAAGACACAGACATGGTTAAATATGTGTGTATGCGCGTGCGTGTGTGTATGTGTACGTGTGCGTGTTTGTACATGTGAGCGTGCGTACACATGCGCATGTGTGTGTACGTGTGTGTGTATATGTGCACATGTGTGTATATGTCTGTGTGTGTGTATGTAAATATGCATACCCTGACATCCTAATGCAGGTCTGTGTATTTTGAGGGTTACAGCTCTCAGAACGCTCATTGAAACACAGCTCCACTGAAGTTAAAAGCAAGAAAAACATCTTCCTTTTACTCGGTGCTGCCAGTCAACAAATTCCCAAAACCTAATGGAATCATGACAAAAACAAGCTCTTTCAATTAATCTGCAAAGCGAAGAACCTCAAAATCAATTGTTTAACTACCATTGTCAACACTTCCAGCCACTGCAATGACTGCAACATTCAACCATCCAATTCAAGAACAATTCAGAGACTGATCCTCATTTCTTTTAAACTTCTTTTGGGCTCACCTCTTATTTCTAGTCTGTGTACATGTGTTGTATTACTATTTCTTCACATGATTAGCGATTAAAACTTACTCCTGTTGCTGTTTCCAGAAATCCTGGTTAAATTGCGTCCTTTAAAAACACAAGTTCATTTGAATCTGGAAGAAAGGTGTCAATAAGGAGATCGATCCTTTTCAAACTAACATTGCGACTAACTGAGTGGGTAGATGAATAACCAGGGACAACCACTTCACCTTCTTCACCTGGGTGGTGTAACTGTTCAAGCGTAATAAAATGGGGCTCCTCACCTGGGGAGAGGTCCTAACACTATAGGAAAAAAAACTGGATGCTAACAAAGAGTTAACACTACACTCTAAATCACACTAAGGATCCCTGAAACGTTCTAGCGCAGAGAAACTATAAGGAGCGTCTGTTTTCTGCTTGCGCAATTCTAAAAGCAGTTCTAATAGTATAAGATGACTGATCAGTGTCACTCACATCCAAAATGTTCTTTTATAATTTTTTTTTACATGCAACAGGCATACAGTCAGAAGTACTCTTGGCCAAGAGTGTTTTGAATTCAGCAGAAGGATTAAAATCTGTTCAATCTGGGTCGATGAATCCACACAGCAGTATCATTTGTATTACTACACAGCTCATGGAAAGCAGTTTCTTCACTTTAACAACTATATTCAGCAAGCCAGTTTCAATTTGTTTTCTCTCTGTCACATCTGGAGGTCTTTGCCGCCTAATAATGGCTGTTATAATTACTGCTGGTTGGTGGTATTCAAAAAAAAAGTGACGCGAGGCACCACACAGCTTCCTTCTCACTCATTTGTAAATTTCCTGAGGTGACTACACTTCAAGGTTAATGTCAGAACATGTCACTATCTCGGTAGCACTGCAAGTCCAGAATAATCATTGGAGATCAGCAGTTCTGTAATTTAGGGACCCACTGTCTGTCCTCTGGAGAAAAAGGTCTGTTGTCTTTACAGACTTTGCTCAACTCTAAGTCAACAGCAAAGCACACTTTGCTCATGCCTACCATCCTAACTTCTCCTGTAACATTGTTGAAACACAGAATAACTGCATTAACTGTTAGTTAGTTAGAAATGGGCACATGAATGGTTATTTGACCAAGATTGTCCCCATAATTAACCTCTCCATTGAGGCAGCCTGCCCTGCTGAGGGTTTAAAGGCTTTTTTTTTAAACCCGACAGGTGGCCATTTTGACCAAGTTGTTCAGGGAAGCATCAGACAAACACTCGAGGAAAAACAATAAAGCATGAAGATCTTCCCATGGAGAAAATTCCACCTCTGAGATTTTGACAAGTCTATCTGCATTTTGAGAGTTTGATTGTTGGTCTTTTGCAGTTCCAGTGGCAACAGTAATTCTGCCTTTTGCACAGTTCGTAACATGGCAAGAAGCTGCTGGCCTTCCCACTGACCATGGCAGTGTTGTGTTGACTGCACTTCTCAACAATGGCAAGGGGTTGGTGCTTACTGCCCTTCTCTGACCATTACAGGGATCCCATTGCACTGCCATGCTTATTCTTCATTTGAGAGCTTTGGATCTCCTTTTAAATTTAACTTTCAATTTACCTGAAATCAGGTTATCATACTTAATTTCTGCACTGAAATATACACCAGAGAGGTTAGCTGCTGTGTCGCTGACCTGCTGCTTGGTTACTGTTATTTTCAAGTCACTTAGATCAGGATTTAGACCTTCCTCCACTGCTGTTGCTCCCTCCTGAGACTGATTCAATCTCAGGTTCTATTGGACATCTAGCTTCAGCTGCACACTGTTCCTGGCCAGAGATTCATTTGATGTAAATTTCTCAACCACTTTCAGATCTTATAGTGACCTCAACATTTTCCTCCTTGTAACCAGTTCTGCACATTATCTGGGTCATCATTTTCATGGAAATACTTCCATCACCATTTGCTCTGATAATCTATTCTTCAAGTAAATTCTGGCCTTGAACTTGCATAATGGTTCACTGTCCTATGTCAACGTTACTCCACTGATGTTAAGCTTATCATTTCAAACAACCTCTGATCTTGACTACGGCTCACTCCCCCATTCTAATGACTGCTACATAACCAGACTTATTAAACTCGAGTTCTCCCTATTCCAGTCACTTCTTCTCCAAGTCCATCACACACCTACTTGATTTGTTCTTTCTTCCGAGGATCCTCTCTCATTTTCACGCAATTTCTCCCCTCTTAGATATTCCATCTTCTCAAATACCAATCCAGACTTTCCTACCTCTCTTGGAGTTGGGGTTGAGGTCGGGGTCAGGGTTAGCGTTTTCCCATATGTGAGTGCAAATGTGCTTCCTTTGACATTCTCCAATGGGTCCACGGAGGCACTTACTGCTGGCTCCTTCACAGCAGCAAAACAACATCTCATTCCACTGTCTTGCTAATCATCCCACTGCGGGTTAATTTTGCCTATTTCCTTCCTGTCTACATCACCCCTCTCACTGTGGACTCTCCCACGAATCAGTCATCAATACCCGTTTCCAGGTGTCTTTCCAGAATGCCTGTTCAAGTGTGAAGAAGGATCTGGTCAATACTGAAAGGTATTGTGAGCAATTACAGCATCATGGTCTCGACCAAGAGTTGGCTGAGCAATAGTCACCTGTACCCCCTGCAATGAATCCTTCCACTGAGCTATCCCATCCACTTCTCACCCTACCAAGACCATCACGGTGACAATGTTGCTTTAAGATTCAAATTTTATCTTGTTTTTATCTCAAATCTCATCTTGTTCTCACTTCCTTAGCACTCACTCCTTATTTGAGCATCTTGCATTGTTCCATTCCTCTCAACTCTCATTTAAATTCCTCCGGCCCAATCGCCCATCCAAGCAAACGATTTTTCACCAGAATATTTTCACTGCTTTTCTCCTTCAGCTGAGCAACTTTGCAGCCTTGACGATTTCAACTTCCATCTCAGTTGCCTCTGGCTTTGTTGATTCCTTGTATAACCCTCCTTTTATCCTCCACGTAAATTCCCCAATCCAGATTCAAGACCACCACTTTGAAGCTGCAATCCCATGTGGACCCATTATTTCGACCACTGATACATCCATTTCTGATTGTTTCCTACCTACATCACTTTCTCCTTCCAATCCAAATTCTTCCTGTATTCAGTTTCAGGAAGAAAAATAACTAATTCAATCACAACTGTGCTGAAAAATCCTATCTATCTTTTCACTGTCTATTCATCTCAGCATTCTACGGCTGTTGACTGACTAATGCATGCCCTCAATTCCATATTTGACACCCTAATCTCCAGCTAAATGTTACTTTCTCTCCCTGATAGAGTCCTCATTTCACACCCTTCCATCCAAAATAAATAGGCTTGAATGGGTGTGGCAGATACCTGGTTTATCATGCACTGTAAAATTTGTCTAGATTGCAAAATGTACTGTTGCTCCTGCTTTCATCTGCTAAAACTGCTCAATGTTTTAGAGCAAACTCTGCTTTCCTTTCTACTGAAAATGGACTTTGGTAACCCCTCCATTCTGTTTTCCCTTTTCTATGGTGAACATTGCATTTCTCCGCCACTGGCTCTCTACTGCATCTGAATGGGCCAGCACTAGGTTGGTTCCATTGTTCTCCATCAAATTGTAGCCAGAGTTTGACTGGGAGCATACTTACTGAGTCAGAATGCAGTGGGGCCAAGTGTCGTTTCAAAAATTAAGGTTGCCACTCCAGCACTATGTTGAGAGAGAATGAGATGTTGACTTTTGGTGAGAAGCTAAACTGCAAGTATGTGTAAAGGATCCTTGCCTCTGTGATGAGGAACAGTAGGAGTACTATCCCTGTTGCTTGCAAATATTTATTCTTCAACCTACAAAAACATAATTTTGGTGTTACAGATCAGGTATCCTTTATCCGCGTTACTAAAATCTGGAAAGGCCTAAAAACCGAAGAGCTTTTGAAAGTGGATCCAAACAGCCCAGTAGAAATGCTGAGATTGGGCCTTTTAGAGAAAAAAAATTCCCTTTGGTTTAAAAGCAACTTTATTTTCCTCAAAGGGCCCAAAAGTATCTATAAGAGTAAACGTATCCGAAAAGTGATAATAACTTTTACCTGACAAGGATTTGGTCTTGAAGTTTTTAGATAAAAGCATTCCTGACCTGTATCGTCAAATTGCTAATACATTAAAGAAGTGAGTGCACTTGAAAGGTACTTTATTGGCATTAAAAGTACCTTGGGGCATCCTGTTGTGGAAAAGCGTGAAATAAGTTTACTTTTGTTTTAAGAGAATCATCTGAAATGGTTTCTCTCCCTTCTCCTACTTTTATCTCCTGTTACCAAGAGTCTTTCCTGGACAACTTCTTACTTCTCATCTATGTGCCGTCCCTTGGCAACAGCATCTGAAAACACAGCACCATATTCACATGTACATCAATGACACCAGTTCTACATCAGCACCCTACTCTCAAGATTATTAAACTGCTTGCCTGGCAAGTCCTGAATGGGGAAAAAAAAATTCAATTAAGTACTGGCAAAACAAAAACTGTAATCTTCCAACTCAAGATCCCAATCCACATTTTCCCGATTTTAATAGCTCCACTATAGGTGGCTGTGTTTCAGCTGCCGACACTTCCTGCTCTGAAAAATCCCATGTTAAATCTTGACACCTCTCTTTCCTACCCCTATGTGTGACCAGGCTACACCAGTCATTCAACAGCAACTTATATTCATAAAGCACATTTAATGTAGTAACACATATATGGTTCATAAGAACAACCTAAAACAATGACTCTGAGCCACGTAAGGAGATTCTGGGTCAGGTCATCAGAAGCTTAGTCAAAGAGGCAGCCTTCAGAAGTGTAATAAAAAGGAAGAAAAAATGTGGGATGGAAAGGCGAACAGGTGTACTCCTAATCCCTTTATTCCATTACTGCATTGGTCTGTTGCCCGTGCATTCAGGTTTATAACTAATTCCTAACTTTTCCTTAACAGCTTTGATTGCAGTGATGTCCCGTAGAGACCAGCCGCTCTGCAGCAACTCACTAAAGGGTCTAAGCATTGCAGAATGCTCCCATAGCCCTATTTCCTCAAATTCCACTCTCCATTAGATTCTGACAGCCACCTGCCTATCTCGCTGTCTGATTCACATGTCAACCTGAGTGACATCTAAATGGCATATTGCATTGTTCCTCAGTGCTGTACTCTGAGCGATGGGTCAACCCACAGCAGATGGACTGCAGCGGTTCAAGAAGGCAGCCCACTACCACCTTCTCTCCTTTTTCAAAGGAAACTTGGGACAGGCCATAAGTGCTGGCCAGCCGCGAAGCCCACATCCCACAAATGAATAAAACAAATGTTGTAAACTGGTGCCTGAGGGACTGGAAAGATGTTGGGGAAAGAAACATCCAGTGGTGAATAGCAGGCAACACTCAGTAAACTGAGTTTCAGTACTGTTTTTGTAATACAAATGGAGAATCATTACAGAGTTGCATTAAGACCAGTACATCACCGACTTCTCTAATGAGATTCCAGTCCAGCAAGATACCGTTAACTGCAGATCTTCATCAGCCATCATGAAATCAGGAACTTCCATCTATCTTTGGGTTAGATTTAAACTCGAGTCTCCAGGGCAACAGTGAAGTTACAAAGGAAAGCTAATTACAATCCGTTAAAATGCCATCAGCCCCATAGATCACTCATGTCACATATTCACAGCACAATCATTGTAATTTTCACATTTTAATCTATCAAAGAAATGTTCCAAGCTCCACAAAGATGCAAAATTATTTTCTGGACAAATGACAGCTTGTAAGCTTTACAACTGACACCCAAAAATAAATTTTCTGAAAACACAATTATCAAGACATGGATTGATTGTAAAAAGTCAGTTTAAAAAAAAGGAAGGCTCCAGTGAGCCTGAACAAAAAATATTTAGAGGTGCCTTTTAATGGAATATGGCATTCTTGTTATATTTCTGCATGAATCCTTCAATAGCTATTTAATGATAAACTTGCAGACAGACAATTGAGCACTGACTCAGATGGTGCTCAGAAAGTCTGGTCATATGATTGAACCGGGTCCAGAAATGGACTTGGAGTGCATAATGGACAATTACCCTGCACAAAGTGATTCCAATAGATTGCAGGCAAACTTGGTACAATTTTAAATAGTTGTGTTCAGCCAGGGATTGGCGCACTATTGAGAAGCTGCACAGCTGGGTAGGGGTCATAAAACTGAGGCCAACAACTTGAAACCAGTCTGCATCTCTTAGAGAGGTGTCTCTTAGATGGAAGTAGTGCTGCAAGTCATTCTATAAGCAACATAACCACGGAGAGCACTGAACAATGGCACATTATGGTAGACAGTGAGCAAGATATTTCAAAAATTCAACAGAAAATTTGGTGAAAGAAGTGGAAAGGTCATTTATGTACAGGGGTCAGGAGGAAATCCTTATCAAGACAAATACAGTCTTTATAAAAACTTTACAAACCAGATAGCTGTGGCGGTCAGTGGCAGCACATGTATTATGTACACTTAAGGCTGAGATAGATATTGAATAGATGGCTATGGGGAAGGGGCAGGAAAGTGGTTGTGAGGATTGTCAGATCAGCCATGAGTCTACTGAACAGTGGAGCAGGCTCGAGAGGCTGAATGACCTCCTTCTGTTCTATTTCTTATGGTCTTATGGAACCTAGCCCTAAGGATCTGGACACAGTGCTGCAAAAAATGTTCAAACAAGAAGACTAATTTATTAGCTTGCTTTCTTGTCACAATATTGAACACTGATTTAGTGTGATGTCTGACATTGTTTCTGCTTGTACAAGCAGCCAAAGTCTGCCTACAATGTAATTATGCAGAGTAATCAAGGTAGAAGCCAGTTTGTCAGGATTGACCTTGCTCCACTTCTGGTCATTTTCATTTTGAAAACAAACTCTTGACAGCACATGTTGCTGAAAAAAGTACAATGAATCAAAGGGAATGTTTAGGCAGATTTGGAGCTCACATACCATCAAGGGTAATTTCAACAATCCACCTGCTCCTTGTTTGAGTAAGATTGGAAAAGAAAATTCTTGGGAATCTCATTGTAGATGCTGATGTTTCATTCCCAAACTGGGACTCAACACCAGCATTAACAGAGGTTCGGTCTTGGTTTCAATCACAGGATTGAGCTGAACAGTTTACATCGGTCTCCTTTTGAGATAGCAGTTGCTGCCTACATCACGATCTTGCCTCTCCCACATTCTCTCACCTTGTAGTCTTAAGTTCAGAAACCATGCATCCTCTCTCTGGTCATATTTGTCTGGTAAATCTGTCCTGTATGTTGACCAGAAACTCAACTGGACTCACTACATTAATAGAGTGGCTACAAGAGCAGCCCAGAGCTGGGAATACTCACCTCCTGTCTTCTCAAAGCCTGCCCACCATCTACAAGGCACAAGTCAGGAGTGTGATGGAATACTCCCCCCTTGCCTGGAT
The DNA here is from genome assembly GCA_024137785.1 of Ginglymostoma cirratum. Lineage (NCBI taxonomy): Eukaryota > Metazoa > Chordata > Chondrichthyes > Orectolobiformes > Ginglymostomatidae > Ginglymostoma > Ginglymostoma cirratum. The sequence goes on along the minus strand of JAHRHZ010000035.1, from coordinate 11,795,982 downwards.
GAGGGAAGCTCCAACAACACTCAAGAAGCTTGACACCATCCAGGACAAAGCAACCCGCTTAATTGGCAGTACATCCACAAGCATCCACTCCCTCCACCACCGACGCTCAGTAGCAGTGGTATGTACTATTTACAAGATGCACTGCAGAAATTCACCAAAGATCCAGATCCTCAGACAGTACCTTACAAACCCACGACCACTTCCATCTAGAAGGACAAAGGCAGCAGATATATGGGAAAACCACGACCTCCAAATTCCCCTCATAGTCACTCACCATCCTGACTTGGAAATATATTGCTGTTCCTTCACCGTTGCTGGGTCAAAATCCTGGAACTTCCTCCCTAATAGCACTGTGGGTCAATCCATAGCAGGAGGACTGCAGCGGTTCAAGAAGGCAGCTCTCAACCACCTTCTCAAGGGCAACTGGGAATGGGCAAGAAATGCTGGCCAGCCAGCAATGCCCACACACCACAAAAAAAATGAATAGAAAAAAGAAAGAGGGGACCGAAGAAGCATCAGATTGGATTCTAAATGTTAACTTTGTTTCTCTCTCCATAGCTGCTGACAGTCGTGCCGAGTTCCTCCAGCACCTTGTTTTTATTATCTAATATATGACTTGTCCTTCAGGCGAATACAAAGATTATCAACCTCGCTTCCAAACTCCTCACACTGTGCCCAGAGTCCTGCTCTCACCTATATAAGATCGAAATCTCTAGCAGAAGGGGCTGCAGACCAATGCCCTTGAGTGTGATCATAGCTGCTGCGGCTGCAGAATCTCAAAACTGTGCTGTGACTTCTTTCGTATTACTGTCAATAACACAAAAGATGGAAGAAAGTGGTTGAGTAACAATGACCGCTCCAGCCACATTTCAAGCTGTACTGCCTGTGATTCCAAACCTCTGCCACTGACTCTTGAAAAGTTTTCTATCCAGCCTGCCAACCTACGCTGGGCTGAACTCATGGGTCAGATGTTGCCAATCCTGCTTTCGACTTGAACAACTTTGAACAACTCCAGAAAGCAACAAATACTTTTACAATTGCAGCAACAAATAGAAGTTAATCAGTAACAAAGCCTGTAAACAGTTGATTCTTTTAATTAACACTAGCAGGGTACTTTCCTCTTGTTGAACATATGTTCAGCTATATGGCACAGAGGAATGCATTAGCTGGACCACTGAGGTCCAAAATGAAATTGTTGTATCAAACCAACACCCCAGCCTGGTTGTTATGATCCACCTACTGTGTACATCTGGACAATGCTTCATTCAGGTTCACTAAAACTTTCAGCAACATAACACACTCTTCGTTTACACCAGATGTGTTTACATGTTGTACAGACGCCATCTGGTCATAGAACATCACATGGTGCTGAAAAATTGGGCACTAAATAACCTAATTTCATGGACTTCGTCTTTTGGTACAAGTTGTTTGGCAGGGTTTTTGTAGTATCTTCTGTGTCTATTGCTCAATGAAGTGACCAATTTTCTTCCACTGTTGTCTATTCAGAGCAATATATTTGACTCTAATGTGAGTAATTGTTGCCATTGATGGTTGCATCCTTTTCAATAAGGGCTAAGGGATCAATTCCACGCCTAAACTGACTTTCCCAGTATCAAATGGTACTTAGTAAATTACCTCAGCAGGTGCTTGAGAGGGATTAACTACAATTGACTTCATGGCAAGTTAATTTACAACAAAAAGAACTTGCAACAGAGATTGAGAGGCTAAGTCTCTCCTTAAGAGAAAGTGCCCAGTTTTAGCATTCAAACATGGGCAGTGTGGATTTGTCATGTGTGTTTAAAGTCTACATCTGATTTATGAAAGTTTTCTAATTTATGATCCACATTGTGGAGACTTATTTTGTTTTAGAAATTGATATTTTTAACATCATTTTTGATTAAACCATTACTGAGAGGGATGTTCAAGATAGATGTGTTTGTAATGATGAAAAATTGCATTTTTCATTTTTCCACACAAAAATATTGTTCATCTCATGAGAGATTAACAAGGACCACAGACTGCTTCAAAGCAGATCTACATAGCTTGCCGGGTACTGCCACTTCATAATCTTAATTTGGCAGAAACTATGCTTTGTTCTGAAACTTGCTTCTGACAGGCTGTTTGGCCATCTGCTACTCATGTTTTGACAGAGTGACTGGAGTTTGAATAATAATTTATTAGGCCTTATTTTACCTTCCTTCAGCATCCAAGGATAGCAACACTTTTGTCCTGCATGCTTGTGAGAATTAATCCAGCAGTAATAGCAAAGAGGGCATCATTAAGTAGGCTTTGATATCCACAGATCAGTCAAATATCGAAATCAAGTGCTTCACCTGAAAGAATGGATGTGTTTCGGGTATAATGATTCCCCTGACAGGAAGTAAGGAATCTGTGAATCAAACTGCACACTACAAAAATATTACCTCATCTGCCCTGCTCTCGAAAATACAACTTTGAAAATTATAATGCATCACTAACTGCATAAAACCAAGCAAAGTTGAGATTTATGTTCGCCAACACTACTTTGGGAAAGGTCACGCTATAGAAGACAGATCTTCTGCTGGAAGGCAGCATTAGTTGAGAAACATAAATAATAGGGCTTTTGGGAATTTTTGAACAAAGATTACTCCTGCTTTCCCTAGAAATAAACTCAAAAACCAGACAATGATTCCATTAAAGGTGAGCTGCTGGCACGCTATCAGAAGTTCTCAGGCAGACATCTGATTTGAAGAGGTTTTATAATTTCAGAAATAGATACCTATCTGTAATGTATTCATTATAGCTGCCAAAGGCTGTCTGAGCAGAGCACAAGTTAGTTCTGTTGAACTATAGTGTTCTGCAAAAAAAAATCAATATATGCATTCTAACATTAGCTCTATAATAGCTTACTTTGTAAGAAGAGTACTTGCTGTGGAACTGGTGAGCAGGAATATCCAACACATTGCTTTGAATAAGCTGACCTTTGCTGCATTAAATAATGCTGCAGTTTTCGTCAGCTCAGTGTTGCTGAGAAGTAAAAAAAAAATCATGTTTTCCTGATTCACTTAGTTTGCAGCAGGATCTACGGCCAAAGAGCTTGATTAACATTGGGCAAAGGCTAATTGTTGGACTGGTTAATACAACCTCTTCTCTTAAATTCCCCATCACAACCACCCCTGCACCTAACCATCCACCATATATCCCTCTTTGGTGGCTTTCTGACTATCCTGTATCAGGTTACAGAATAAGAATGGGCATTCAGAAAGTCACCAGAAAATGACCGATACCCACCTGTGTAATTTTGGATCTTCTAGATTCTGGAGACAGCATAAAATTTGGACAATGAAAACACAAAGAAAGCTAAAATAAGCAAATGACTTTGTTACAGTTAAAAGGCTTTGTCGTAGCTCAGTCTGTACTCAAGTCAATGACATCTTGGTTACACATTGCATTTTACCAAACTGATTTATAATCAAAAGAAACCATACTAACCTTTACTGGCTTTGTGTGTAAATGCACAAAGTTCCTAATCATCAGCAAAGTTGCTGTCTACTTCGACGTGAACTACCAGCAAAGGAAAGGAAAGCTCCTGACCAACTAGTCCAGAAAAGCCATATCCCAGATGTGCTGAAGAGATCCATGACTGCATGTTACTAATCTAAGTTGTGAAAGAAATGCTGGACAGCAGAATAATTTACTCTTCCAGGAAGTGATGTGAAATCTTCAAAATTGACTTGAATGTTTGGAAAAGACAGACAAGTTTGTCTCTATGACTCATCTGAAGGACAGAAGTTCTAGGATTATAAAACTCAGATCTCTTATCACAGAGGAGCAAGGAGAATTCTTCTGCCCTGGCCAACATTTATCACTCAGGAAGATGACAATAGTCACATAATTGGTCACATATCTTACTGCTTTTTGAGTGACGTTGCTTTGTGCAAATTGACTGCTGCATAACGAAACCTTGACTGTATTTCAAAAATAATAAATAAAATACCAAGCACATTGACATCCCACATAAGGCAATAGATAAAGGCAGGACCCTCTTCTTTCCCTTCTCTTGAACTATAAGCGTCCAAAGGAATTGAAAGCTAGTTCAATTTCTGATACAGATGAACTGAAGGACGCAATCTATGGTCCCATCATTCTTGTTTAGAGCTTCCAAAAACACTTTGACATGCAAAGCATTCTCATTAAAACTTACACAGTATGGCTACTGTCAACACAACAGTGTTCCATCATCCAGATTAATGGGTTCTGAAAGCTTTGATTTACTTCTAAAACATATGGAAATAGTTCTCATTGTTTTGAAGCCAATCGTTTCATTTTGTCAGCCACGTCCTCCGAGAAAAGAAATTCTCAGTAATATATTTTGTTCACTGACCACCCCTACTTGTGTTGGCCAGCCTGAAGTTTGTCTATAATTGCTGAGTCATAAAAATTAGAAACTGAATGTTCACAGTGATATATAACCTCAAGAAACAGAATAATTAGTGCAACACTACCTCCATCTTAAGTGCCCATGAATCAAGCAGCTATTCTGGTTTAACTACTTCTGCTAATCTTTTCCTGCAGAGAAATCATAGCCTAATATTTTTTGACAAACATCAAACGTAATTCACTTTTGACTTTAAGTGTGTTAGTGCAAATTGTATCCTGGATTTCTCTGGTTTATAAACCTGATATTTAGCAAGGATTTCATTACTAAGTCATGAGAAGTGATAAGAATCTTCATGATTGCCACCTTCAATGAGAAACAACAAGGAGCGACAGTGCAAAACTGTACCACATGTCTGGGGGGCATCACAAGTGGCACTTACTGCACCTAGAAAATTACGACAAGTAGTATATAGGCCTTCTTTGCAAGAAGATTTGAGTTAAGAAGTACACAATTCTCACTACAGTTTTACAGGGCTGCAGTAAGGCCACACCTGGAGTTAATGTGCAGTTTTGATCTCCCTATGTAAAAGGGAGGATATACTTCCATAGAGGAAGTGCAGAAGTGGTTCACTAGGTTGATACTGGTGATGCCAAGACTGTGCTAGAAGGAGAGATAGATTTGACTGGGCCTATATTGACTGAGATTTAGAAGGATGTGGGGATCGGATTGAGATCTTTGAACTTTTAATAGAGCCAGACAAACCAAATGCAGGGAGGATGATTTCCCTGGTTGGGGAGTCATAGTCTCAGGACATGGTGTTGGTCATTTAGGACTGAGGTGAGGAAAACTTTATTTACTCCAAGTTAGTAGAATTTCCCGTCTCAGAAGGCTATGGATACCATGTCTTTGAAAATATTCACAAAAGCGATTTTTAAAAAAAAAATATTAAAGGCATCAAGGATTTTAGGGAGAAAGCAAGAATATGGCATTGTGTTGGAGGATAATCCATGATCACATTCATTGGTGGAACAGGCTCTAAAGGGCTGAATGGCTCAACTCCTCCTCTCAGTTTCTCTACTTCTATCAATTAATGAATTAATTAATTTTGTTAGCACCATCAGAAATGCCAATGTACACAAATTTCTCGCCATTTTAATGTTTAGAATGCACTTATAGGAAGTAATGGGGAAGAAACCCTTAGTTACTTGATGATAAGAGAATGTAAAGCCTTTCAGATGAAAGAATGAAAAACTGCGGTGAACACACAAATCTAGGTTCTAAATTATGATGTTTTGTGTTGCTAAAAATCTCAATGGCCTGGGGATCAGTTAGCTCACTTGGCTGGATGGCTGGTTTGCAATGCAGAATGACGCCAAAAGCAGGGGGTCAATTCCCACACTGGCTAAGGCTACCACAAAAGAATCTCCTTCTCAACCTCTTCCGTCAATTGAGGTTAAACCACCACCAGTTATCTATCTCCAGTGAGAGAGCAACCCTATTGTCTGGCAAGGCTATAGTGAGTTTACCTTATCTGTTTATATCAAAGACCATGATTGAGAATGGATAATTCCATTTGATAGTGAAATTGTGAGTGTCCACAAAATGTGACTGGCATCATTACTTGTACAAAAATGGTAGAAAATTCAGGATTCCACACATGTACTGTTAAATATGGAAATTCCAGTGTCACTGTCAACGATTCTGTGCTTCTTTGTGTGATACATTGGTATCTATACGATTAGTCGGAAGATACTTCAGCAAAGATTTAATACAATTCAGTCCCTTTATGCAACTAGACTCTCCAAAACTGAAAATGTAACATCTTGTTGAACAATATTCATAACTGTTCCTGAAATAACAGCCTACTCCTGAAACATTTTATATTTATCAAATGACATTTTGATAAAAATTGAAGTTCCACTTTTTGAAAAACAAAATTTTTCAGTTTCAACCTACATCTCATCTCGTATGACTGCAACAATGATTTATGTTGTCCTCTGTGAAATGTGTTTAAAGATGAAGGGTATTCGGTTCAATTTGCTTCCTGGTTTACTGTCTTTGAGAATACTTCAATGTGATTGATTATTTACCCTGCTGGATGATATCACTGTTACTGGTCCACTTGAGGTCTACTTGACTTGGAGCTAAGTTTGTATTGTGAAAGGAGAAATCCATGTCACACAAAGATTTGCTAAGTCTTATGTGGGGTATTATTTTAGGGCAGTGACCAGTATTGTCACTTTGCCACTGACCACATAAACTTGGGCCATTGTTTTAACGCACATTACTGTGCAGTTTGAGAGATTTGCAGTTATTAGAGATACTTTAAATGAAAGAATACAAGAAAGGTTTGGTGTGAACAAACATCTCATTAAGAAAGGTGAAAGCTGTTAACTAGTCATGATGACGTTGGCATACTTGTGCCTATGAGTTTAATAATAATGAATTCTAAAACAGTTAGAACACAAGCTATGCCCATAAACATTACTATAATAATGAATCAATAACACAATGCCCAAGAACTAAGACACATGAAAAATTAAATTCATGTGCCAAGTACGAGTTTGTATTACAGTCCATTTCAACAGAAGTGAGTGAAACAGGATATGAACAGAAAGTGCCAGAGAAACTCACTGTTTCTGCTAGCATATTTCCCACATTTGCTGCTTTTAAATATTTCAGAATCCATATCAGGTTGCCCATATGTGTGACATTGGGAGTGTTTACAAAACTGCAATCTCCATGCCAGGTCCTGATGGAGTCAGTCATGGTGGCACAATGAACAGAAACTTATTCGTGAAAGTCATAGGTTCTATTGTCTACTTATCTTTGCTGGGAAAACTATCACTGTCCCAGTATTCAGCAAACTAGAGAGAAGATACTTCAATGAACAGGCTATTCCGACAGATATGACTTCTGTTGAGGTAGTTGATCTCACTGGAAACAGCAACAGAAGACTATTTGAATTAGCATTCCTTCCCTATCTAAGAAAAATGATCATTTAGGATACCCCATCCTCATTTTTGTCTGGTATCTACTGCTGATCATGCATTTTAGTGGGCAGGATCAGGCTTGGCAGAGAGGCTTCTCTGAGCAAACAAACAGTTTGCTTACATTAAAGTATAAGGAGTCATAAACGATAGACAGCCGTCTATTGCTGGAGGATGTTTGGTACCCGAGACTGAATCAATCAAGGCAAGAACCAAAACTTCCAGATGTGTGAAGTGATGGAAAACTGGAAAAGAAAGCAGAAAAATGAAGACCATAATTCATCTGTGAGGGTTATCAAGGATTCTACAGCTTTGCCAATTTTGAAATTCAAGTGTAATGGCATAGAGGTTCATCGTACATATGGTAGATTTGATGCTGTTGCTGAAGACTGTTGTGATCTCTGGCAAAAGTTTCGCCAAACATCAATCTACCCAAGTCTTCAAATACCACTGTAACACTAGTAAGGGTAAAAGCTGGGGAAGGCCAGACAGCTTCCGAGGGCTACTCTGCCCCTCAATGTGATTGATGCTGAACATTTGTTTCAATTCACAGTGAGATGCAACAACTAAAGAATGATTATAATAGGACAATTTAATTATTTTAATATAAACCTGGATAATAGACTGTCAAAGGGCAAAAAGTTACAAGTGCTTCCAGATTGCATTTAGAATCACAGAATCCTTACAGTGTAGAAGCAAGCCATTTGGCCCATCCGGTTCACACTGACCCTCCAAAGAGTATCCCAACCAGACTCACACTGTCCCTACCCTACCCTACCCTATTTCTGTAAACCTGCAAATCCCATGGCCAAACCATTTAACCTGCACATCTTTGGGCTGTGCAAAAAACTGGACCACCTGAACGAAACTCATACAAACATATATAATGACCTAGATTTGGATCGTTTGGTGAAAATCAGGGTCTGCAGGCAGAGGAGGATGGTGGTGAGTTTCTATGGGCAACTAAGTTGATGGAAAGTTCTCCAAGGTCGTTCCCAGTTGTCAGATTTTAAAAATGGAATTTGAGGTTAAAGAACAGAGTGAATGGAGATCATTTCTACTCTCTGTATTTTTCTTGTTCTCGCCTTGCTGTGAAAATACAGTCCACTGTGCCTCTGGTTGGATGGAACACACATTGTGAATCCAGTGGTAGTTTCTCAACCATTGAGGCATGGTGACTACAGGAGGATTTTTGCAATGAATTGTGGACAGCAGGGATACTCCTCACTAGTTACCACAATCACTCTTACTGCCTTTCTTGCATGCGAACCCAATTACAATATCTCCAGGATCCCTTGGCATGCTCTTCTCCATCAAAATGTGAGAGAGATGAGATTGTGTATATGATCCAGATTACTCTTCTCTGGTATTTTAGCATCTTGGCAGGATCTGGAATGCACTGCCTGAGAATGTGATGGCTTCAATCCAGGCCTTCAAATGAGAATTAGAAAATTACATCAAGAGAAAACATTTACAGGGCTGCAGCAAGAAGGTACGAGATTGGGAACTAGTGCTGCTCTGTCAGTGGGATGACACAGAAATAATAGGTCAAATAGTCTAATCGCACATTGAAACCACTCTATGGATCTGTGGACACCACTTCTTGGATCTCATAGTTCTCCATTCCTGTTGTGCTGAAATAAAATCAAGTAAATTATTTGTTTAATATGAAGAAATGACAAAGCCTCTGGGGTAAAAAGGATTTCAAAGGTTTACAGCCCTGAGAGAAGAATTTATGATAATGTCTCAAGCCAGATGGCCAACCTCATCTCCCGAAGGAAAAAAGTCAAGTAGTGCAATGGCGTCTACCTTACCACTAACTGTAGCAACTGATTGGCACCTGCAGCTGCTGGAAGAGATGATAATTCATGCCAGAAATAAAACTGCACCTGAAATATTATGCAGACCTCAACTGCCATCAGTTGTTGTTTACAAGGGGCAGGGAACCTTGGTGGCACGTCAGCTCAGTGTTTAGCACTGCTGCCCCACTGCTCCAAAGACCTGTGTTTGATCCCAGTGACTGTTTGTGTGGAGTTTGCACATTTTCCCAGTGTCTGCATGGGTTTCCAGTGGATGCTCCCATCTGAAGATGTGCAGGTTAGGTGGCTTGGCTGTGCTAAATTGCCCATTGTGTCTGGGGATGTGCAGTCTAGTTGGATTAGCAACGAGTAATGCAGTGTTAAGGGGGTTGGGGGGTGGTGTGTGTGGCATGCTCCTCGGAGGGTCAGTACAGACTTGATGGACTGAATGGCCTGCTTCCTCAGTGTAGGGATTCTATGCTTTTCATGTATTGTGCCTTTAATGTAATGAAACAAAGGCACTTCATGGTGCACTATAAAACAAAGTATGACAAAGTCATATATGAAGATCAGAGATATGACTGAATCACGATCAAAATAAAAGTTGACGATTGTCTTAAAAAGGAGCTGAATGAGCTGGAGTACCGGACTGGAGTAAGGGCAGCATTCCAGATCCTGGGTCCAGGTAGCTGAAGAAACAACGCCAATGGTGCAGTGACTAAAGTCAAATGAGAAATTTAAATGCACTTAATGCTCTTTATTTGAAACTTATAGTCATCATGGCGCTATATTTAATGAGGGGAAGGAAGTTATTCTCAGTGGCCTGTAAGATTATCCGGTTGCCATACTTCTGTTTATAGAAACTTGTTTCGTGCAAACTGCCTGGTGTATTTTCTTTTACATCACAGAAGTGAGTGCATTTAAAAATAAGGCAGTCAATTGCCTCTAAATTTCTTCAAAATCTCTTTAACTCTAGAAAAGTGAGTCTTCCTTTTCTCCACCAATTGGCTTCTCCATCCTCATCTCATGGGCGAAAATCTTTTCCCCTTCCAACTTCATCTCATGCTTTATCATTAGAGCTAAACCTTTCCACTTGTCCTATCTTTTCTCAAAGTTAAGTTCCTAGAATATCTAGTTCCCAACTTTTGGTCTCACTGTAATCATATTTCAGTAATGGCTCTCCAATAAAGCCCACATCTATTTTTGCCATGAATACATTTACCTTGTTACGAATGAAAAATTGAAGCATTTGCAACAATTACAATCTTAAGCTTTTAGTTTCTCAATGTGAACTTTTTCACAAATGTCCTATTGCCAACTATTCAACTCTCCATCCTTTCTTGACATGCCCTGTTTCAATTTTAAGTAAAATCAGAGCTTTGGCCCAGCCTAATTCTTCTTATGGGGCTCCTGTATCATTTGGGCTTAATTTCATGCCAAATTATTTTGAATTTTATAGTTGAACACATTTGTGTACAGTCATGCCCACAGTGAGTGGGCAACTACATGACAGATGAAGTATAAATATGGCTAAATGGGAGGTTATCCACCTCTGTAGCAAAAACAGGAAGGAAGGTTATCTGAATGGCAATAGTTTAGAAAAGGGGAGTCGCTGAAACCCAGCTGGCAGTGAAGGCAGCAAATGGTATACTAAGAAGATTTAAGCACAGGATGAGGGATGTCAATTGTACAGGGCCTTGGTGAGACCAAGGCTGGAGTATTGTATGCAGTTCCAAAGGATGTTCCCAACGACTAGAGAGTCCAGAACCAGGAGTCCAGCACAAGGAAAAGATTGAAGTGGGTCATTTAGAACAATGAGAAGAAATTTCTTCACCCACAGAGCGATGAGCCTTTGGAATTCTCTGTCACAGAACGTGGTTGAGGCCAAAGCATTGAATGTTTTCAAGAGTTAGATTTAGGGCTAAAGAGATTGAGCGGGAACAAGGTACTGAGTTAGATAATCAGCCAATGATGTTGCAGGCTTGAATGTCTGAATGGTTGACTCTTATTCCTAATTTATTATTACTTTAGAGAACGCCACATGTACATAAACTTACAAATATGTAAAAACGCAGAAAATTTAAACTTGCTAGTTAACAATTATTCAAAGTTATTTAAGTTCAAAGGAAATAAATGTGGTCACAAGCTGTCAAAAGTTAATTTCTGAGGGGATTACAGAATGTAGCTTTGCCAAAAATGAAGTACTTGTGTAACAGTTACTGGTGAAAGCCATTATTCAACTTTAGTTCGCTCTTTCACTTCAGCAAACTCACTCGAAACTATGCTGACACTGGCGATCAAATTCAATTCCAGCTGCTTTGGTCTGAGCTGAGAATTTTCTCCCATATGATAATACCCAGCTCTGCCTTGGATCGTGACATGCACCAGGCAAAATCAATTACAGTCTGCTTTGTTCATTGGCGCATACAGTGTCCAGAAGGAGACTGGGGATTTAAATTGTTTCAGCAAAAGGAGACCTCATTCAAATCCAATTAGTTTGGAGCCAAGTCCAAAGCAGCAGTGGGAAATAAGAGTTCAAATGGTGCCATCAGCACACTTCCCTGGCTCTGACAAAGTTCAGTGATTTACAGTTCTGAACAAATAGATCATTTCTAGACCTAAAAATAATAGTGGAGAACAATCAACAATCCTGTACAAGCAAAAGGTGATTCAAAGTACTCAGCACAATGGGCTAGATCTTGTTGAAAAACTGATGGCATGTGAATTACGCATAAAACTATTTGTGGAAATTTTACCACTAAGTTCAAAAGATTGAAAGACAGATCAAGGGTTGCAACTATCCAGCAGCTATTGATCACCATATACAGCTTCACCATTGGCTTCAAGCAAAATTGTATTTCGAGTCATAGAGATATACAGCACGGAAACAGAACCTTCGGTCCAACTCGTCTGCACCAACCAGATATCCTAAACTGATCTAGTCCCATTTGAAGCATTTGGCCCATATCCGTCTAAACCCTTCCTATTCATGTTCCCATCCAGATGCCTTTTAAGTGTTGTAATATGGCTATTAATTGCCTATTAGACCTGCAAACTCTGAGAAATTTAAGTCTGATCATGAATGGCACACATACCTCTATTATAATAGGATTCTTATTAATGCAATACCAACAATGATCCCTTTCTGGGCCAGAGATAACGAACTGAGAAATGTAATCCTTATCGTAGCCTGCATCACTCAGAGTTAGAAATGGAAAGATTTAATTTATCTGCTTTTATTACCTCCTGACCTGATTTCAGTCATTCTTTCTGTTCTCTTCTTGTATGTGATATAATTCACATTCACTTTCTATTCATCTTCATTGTTGTTGCTTTTTTCTCCTTTTTAGATTCTGAATGAATCAGGGAATATGGGAATAGGGAAGGAAAGTTGGTTTTGAATTAGAAAATCAATCACAATCTTCCTAAAATTGTGGTGCAGTCTCAAAGAATTATACAGCCATTTTTGTGTTCAAATCTTAAAACTCATTGCCAAGGGAAATACAACCATAGTGTACTTAAGGTCCCAGACGCTGGACAAACCTGCCTGAATCAGCTTGCACTCCCAGCAAACTACGTTGCCAAGGTGTTTTCAGAGGAATGCAGGAAAAAAGTCTAACACTGGATGCTGTGACTTGGTCCAGCAACATTGGATCTGGACAAGATAGAATAGGGAGCCTCTCAGGAAGCGTTTATTCTGGATCTTATTTAAAAAAATTCATTCACAGGAAGAAGATATTGCTAGCTAGGGCAACATTTATTTCCCATCCCTAATTGCCCAGAGGGCATTTAAGAGTCAACCACATTGCTGTGGGTCTGGAGTCACATGTAGGCCAGACCAGGTAAAGATAGCAGTTTCCTTCCCCAAAGGACATTAGTGAACCAGATGGGTTTCTCCCCTGGCAATCAACAATGGATTCACAATTATTGTGAGGGTCTTAATTCCAGATTTTCATTGAATTCAAATTCCACTGTCTGTCATTGTGGAATTTTGAACTCAGTTCTCCAGAACAATACCTGGGTCTCTGGATTAACAGGCCAGTGATAATACCACTAGGTCATTGGCTCCCCAAATCAGACAATGACAATCATCTCCAACAGAAAAAAATGAGAATGAAGACTGCATTAGATTCACTGAAGTAAACAGAACAAGCTATCCGTAATGTCAATCCCCAGTTGTGAAGTTTGTGGACCTCAATCATGAACAACAACTAAGCTCAGCTTCTCCAGCGTAGAATAGTCAGGCATCCCAATCTTTCTCCCTGTGATAAATTCCTTATCTACCACAGTCTTTAACCAGGGGAAAGAAAACACACCAATTACACCTTAGAATGACATCAAAGTTGCACACTTGTATTGTAACAGTAAAATATAATTTCTTTTATATAATTTAATATTCTTAGGTATTTAAGGAAACCATATCCTCCAGTGTATTAGAAATGCATTCTCAACTGCAAAGATTCCCATTCAGCGGAAATATCATTCATAACAAATCAAAATGAGCAGACAGAAAAGGACAAGCATAACTTTTAAAAATAAGATTATGGAATAGAAAAAGGATGTGCTGGAGAATCACAGCATCACAGCGGGACTGGCTGCACCTGAGGAGTGAGAAACACATTGAAGATTTCAAGTCTAACATAACTCTTCTTCGGAACTGAAAGACAGGTGCAACTTGTAATCATACCAAAGAAAATAGAGGGGAAGAGCAAATGGAGCACAAGGGAAGATTAGAGGGCCAAGGAGATTCGAAATCAAAGAACAAAAGTGTTAACGGCAGGTGTTAATAAGGGAAAATGGGTTAGCTTGGCTGAAAGTAAAAACTACGAAAACTGAACAGTGGCAAAGTTGGGCTGGGAAAGAACAGAGTTCAGGTCTGAAGTTATTTGATTCAATGTTGCATATAGAATATTATAAGGTGCCTCAACGGAAAATCAGGTGCTGTTCCTTTCACTTTACTGGAATACTGAAATAAAGCAAGGACAGAAATCAGAGCAACACAGTAAAATGGTGTATGAAAATGACAAACAAAAACAAGGTCAGGGTCATGCTTGTGTGCAGATGTTCCAGAAGGCAGTGATCCAGTCTGCCTTTGGTCTTACCAGTTGCTACTTCATAACAACTAGGAGAAGGAGGCATTTCAGCCCCTTGAGCTTGTTCTACCTTTAATATGATCATAGATGGTCTCATCTCAGCCTCAACTCCACTCTCCTTCTCACTCCCAATAACCTTCAACCCATTACTAATTAAAAACCTTTCTCCTCAAATTTACTCAATGCATCCTACATCCTTTGCACTCTGGGATAGCAAATTACACAAGATCATGACTTTTTGAGAAGTAATTTCTCCTCATTGGTTCTAAATCTGCTATTCCTTATCCTAAAACTATGACTTTGGATTCTAGATTATCCCACATGAGGAAACATTAACTCTATGTCTATACTCATGTGGAAGCAATGTTTGGGGCCTGGACAGTGAGCAGGGAGGAAGTAACAGGACAAGCAGATCTGACTTGGATAAAAACCAAAAGAACTGCGGATTACTGTAAATTGGGTAAAAAAAAGACAGAAGTTGCTGGAAAAGCTCAGCAGGTCTGGCAGCATCTGTGAAGAAAAAAAATCAGAGTTAATGTTCCGGGTCTGGTGACCCTTCTTCAGCTTTTCCAGCAACATCTAGATCTGACCTGAATGCTGCAATTAACACTTTGGGCCTATCTCTTCCTCACAACCGTTACCATTACCTTTACCTTTTGTTCTGTGATACTGTAATGTCCCTCAGTTTCAGTGAGCTAATGCTTATCAATTTGAATGCATGTCCATGAGCGGTCACTGCACCATCTTGCAGTAAACTGGTAATAAACACAGCCTTGTCACCAGCAATTACATTAGTTAACCAGCATGACAGTCATGAATCATGATACTACTGGTTGCATCGAAACAGCTGAATTATATATCCTGTATTCTCAGTTCTGATCAACATGTACCTGATTTAATACAAGCTTTTCCACCAGAAGTCTCCTGAATTTTAATAACTTTAAGGAGAAATAATTGACAACTTTTCATGTTCTGGAAGCACCCGGCATGTTTCTTGTAACCTAGTTTAATCTTTAGAGTGCATCAAGTAGTCTCCAGAGAGAAAGTAACATTCACAGGGGAACAACATAATTGTGGAAAAGTTTCAAATCCCATGTTAAAAATTTATTTCAGTTAAGAACAGCTGACATCAATATCTGTCACAATTTACTCTGCAACATTTGCTTCAAGATATATTAAACTGGCACCATCCCTCACCTCTTCCTCCACTACATTGATGACTGTATCAGTGCTGTCTCGTGCTCCCATGAGGAGCTCTTCCAGTTCATCCACTCCAATACATTTCACCCAACCTCAAATTCACCTGGACAATCTCCGACGCCTCCATTTCCTTCCTGGACCTCTTCAGCCCCATCTCCGGCAATCGACTCAGCACTGACATCTATTTCAAATCCACTGACTCCCATAGCTACCCTCACCACACCTTCTCTCACCAACCCTCTTGCAATAAAAGAGTTTTGATGAAGGGTCCCGAGCCAAAAGGATGAATTTCCTGCTCCTCTGATCCTGCCTGATCTTCTGTGTTCCTCTAGTTCCACACTGTAATCAAACCATATTTAGCCTGTCATTTTATTTTATAATTGATTTTGTTATTTTGGTCCTCAGCATAATAACAATTCACTATGAAATCTTGAAAGGGAACAAGAATTTTGTTGAATCCATCCACAGGGTGTGAACATCAGTAGTTATTATCAATCCCTAATTGCCCCTTGTGAAGGCAACAAGCATGTCATCTAAAACTCGTTTAAATTTTACACTGGAATCAGATGACAGAATTAGAGCCAGTCAATCTGGTTCTTTCAACCAACAGAAGACAAGAATGATCTGTGATTGGCGATTATTCTTTCATAGCACTGTAAAGTGCCCATGGAACAGTGTTGGATTATTATATTACTTTAAACACAAAATGACCTTCACAACCAAGTTCAAAAAATGGATAAAAGAACCTGTTTATGACTGCCCGGTATGCACCGAGCAAACTGAAAACTACCTCAAACTATTGCAGGATGACATTCAGAAAATGCAAGGACGTGAAGGCCAAATAGGTCATGGCAAATTGAAATACTGCCACATGCAATGCCAACAGAATAGCTTTACAATATTTTACTTATTTGTTCATAAGATGTGTCTTGTTGTCTAAGCTATATATCATTATCCATTTTTGATGAGTCTTGTAGGTAGTGATAGGCTGCAGTCCATGTGCTATAGGTACACCCAGAGTGCTGCTAAGGTGTTCTAGGATTTTGACCCAACATTAGTTAAGGAAGTGCATTGTATTTCCAAGTTAGGATGGGTGTGGGATGTAGGGGCTTGAAGACAACTTCTATGTTGTCATGCTCTCATGAATCTGTTGCTTTGACCTTTTTAGTGATAGGGATCATTGATTTGGAAGACATTGTTAAAAGGAGCCTTGTTGCAGTGCATCTTGTAGATGGTACATACTGCTGTCTCTATGTGGAAGAGGGATTTAATGTTGCAGCGGTGGATGGGTACTAATCAAGCAGGATGCTTTATTCTGGATGGTGTTGAGCTTCTTGATTGCTGTTGGAACCATCCCAATTGAGAAACATAGATAGATTTCCAACACGTTCCTGACTTATGCTTATGATGTGCACAATCTCCCTTCATGGCTACTCACCAAGGTTTGATGCTCAAAATGGAACAAATCTGGTTTCCTTCTCAGATGATTACCAGTTATTTTCCTTACACCCTCAACTTTCAGTTCAAAGCAAACCAATCATGTTTAGAAGTCCTCAAGTTAAAAAAAATCTTTAATTTCTATATGGCACAAAAGGATAACCACAAAGCAGTATATTCCGGGATTAAATTAGCTCCGTAGGTCCCTTAATGAATGTCAGGAGTTCCCAATTAAATGGCTTGATCGGCGCTACTTTCCTATAATGTGATTACACCCTGGCATCCTACTTCATAAATCATTGATGTAATCCTTTGTATTTAAGTGAAATATTAAACACATATTCATATTCACTCCCAGTTCACAGGAAGGGTCACCGAACCAGAAATGTTAACTCTGATTTTTCTTCATAGATGCTGCCAGACCCCGCTCAGCTTTTCCAGCAATTTCTACTTTTGTTTCATAGTCACTACACTTGGCAAACATGTTTTACATTTTGTGAGATATGGCAAAGTATATTTTCAATTCCATTATGTTTGTTGGCATTTCTTGTTCTCTCATTTTTCTCACTGGGAACTCATCCATGAGGCACTGTTCTATAAGGCCCAGCTGCCTTCTGGTACATGATCATGCGTGACCATCCATAGTAAGTGCAGTCAAGCAATTAAAAGTATAAGAGCGTTGTTTCTTAAATGCCCAAAGAATTGCCTTCGATATGTCCTCAAAATAAAATCAATCAATTTAATTCTCAGAATTTATGGTTATTGCTCCTTCAACCATGAAGATGTGACTTATTAGGGACAGAAAATGTGCCTTCATAATCACAGGCCCAAAAATAATCTTGAAGAGTTAATATCTTCCACTTATCTGTCCCTCTAATACATCTGATTTTTGAGAAGATCAGAAAGGCTTAGAACACGACCTTCCTGATTTTCATGCCAATACTAAAAATCTCCACCTTTATCCTTCATAGCAGGCTAGAGGAAAGACATAACATTTCATCTAAATTTTTGCTGACATTGAAGAGGAAATAGGATGTTCTACCTATGGGTTAACACTAGCTCTGAGCTAATTCCGTCTCAGTTGTGTCCCCATGTCTGACATTCAGACAGCCACTTTCTATTGGGTGACTGAAAGGTGACCAACAACAGACACCCCGGCTCACTTGTCACCTTTTCCTTGTAAGGTCAATGAGGTGAGATGTGGTGCCACTGTTGTTCCTTAATTCACAGTGGTCGAACTTTGAGATCCCGTTAAGTGTTATTAATCAATTCCACAACAGGCAGTTCATGAGTTGTCAAGAAAGTGATGTGAAATGTTCTAAAATGTTATGAGAAATCTGATACAATAGTTTCCAAATGCATGCACTATCCAGAACCAAGCATCAAGACTAGCCATCTGGAGATGGCATTGAAGAACATCTGGGCAAATACCAACAATTGTAGTGAGGAAAATAAATGAGGGGAAAATGATAAGATGAATGAGTAAATTTGAACAATATAAACCAAAAAGACATAAGACAGTGAGCAGTAGATCCAGTGATACACTTCTGCTGGAAACTTTCCATCTTCCTATACTTTCACAGGTTGCAATTAATCAGAAAAGTATGCATTGTTGTCGTGCAAGCTGGTGACTGGGAGAACATAATGCTTAGCTAATTTTAACCTTAGAATTTTAAATCTATGATTACTAAAAGCTCATTCTCCATTTCTAATGGTGAAAGGTTTACAGCATCCACTACTCTGCTTTCGGCCATTCTTTGATGGAGAGTAAATACTTGAATTGCTTTACAGCTTTCCTGCATCCCTTGCTGTTGTGATGTTCTGGCTTTAAGAAAACAACCATTTTGCAAAAGAAAATAGAAATGTCTCTTCTGTCTGACTTATTCTTGATCAGTTTTTTCAAAGAATTATCATCACTCTTGGGATTGGTAAATAGAAATAGAATGCAAAGGAAAAATTGGAACAATGCAGTGAAACCTTCAACTTCACTCTAGAAGCTTGGCAGGCACTCAAATGTAGTAACTTCAAAACTGTTATTGAACTATCTAATTTGGCTTCATGGAATTGCCATCTGCAAATTAGATGTCAACAGGTCTGTTTATTTTATAAAATGCCTTTGAACATGTAAAGAACTTACTCCTGTTTATATTCCTACAATCAGTTCACCTACATGTGCAGTATTTTTTCTCACCCCCCTGAATGGGCAGTTTTGGGTTATGGACCTAAGGATTTGTCTTCAAAGCATCGTAAGTTAAGCATTATTTTTATTAAAAGATTAGTCAGGCACACAAGTGCAATATTGTTGATGCATAGTGTGAATCTCATTCTCTCAATATGTTTGCCCACGTGAATTTTGCCTCTTGGTGCCATGCCAAGTAGTCAGTGATCAAAGGAGAGTCAGTTAATGTAGTTTTCTCAAGAAGAAAAGAGTAAAAAAAGACACAACGGTATCATTGCAAACTATTTACAATTAACTTCTTCAGTGCCTCAGGATCAAGGATGATGATTTCTTTCAATCAGGTTCAATTGGTCAGCTCAAAACCCAGTGTGCTATCTCCAAACTCTGTCATATCAAGGAAGTGGTGCTTGTACAGCTGTTAGATGGATTTTTGAGGTTTGTGTGCATGCTCTGAAACCTGATTCTTTGCCTCTACACATTCCCAACCATGCCTTCCTTAATCGACTTTTTGCATTTTGATAGATCATAAGCCAAGGTCTCCCATGAATCAGTGGTGTCATGGAGATAGAATATGCAGACTATTAACCTTTAAACCCATTGACTGATTTAATATCTGTGATTTTGCTTGAAGGAGAACAACTTGAAAATGAGCCAGTACAGTGTCCTAAAATGACTGGAGATGTACAGAATGTACAGAAGTAGCCAAGCTTCTAAAAATCTTTGAAATAGATGAACAGATACATGTCTGGGCAGTGCATCTACAGAATTCCATACCTATTTTTATTCAACTCTCAAAAAATAACCTCAGCACGGTATGCAATATATTTCTCATCCGAAGCTACTGCCAGGCGCAATCAAAAACTACAGAAACCCATTCTGAAGGAAAAGTCAACCGAGACCCACTGCCTGTTTTGATGATACCTTGATAGCTTTGAAAGTGAAGAAAAGCTCTTTGTAAAATGGATTGTTACCATTTTGAAATCAGCAGCTAGCTATCACATGACTGAAGCTCCCCCTTTTGAAAAAGCTTTAATTATAAGTTTGTTCGTTACACAGTGGTGTAACATCATCAAGGCCTGCAGTGTACAATTGTCACAGCAGCTCTCTTCCCTACAGATATTAGTTTACAAACTCAAACCATATCTGTTATGAGTTGGATTATATCATAAATAAATAATTTCAAAATGAAAGAAACTTCAAGTTCATTAGCACCAATTCTAGGAAATACTTAAAATAAATCATCTCCACAATAAATCACCATGACAGCCACTACACCACTGGAACTTACAAACGCCTCAGGACATATAATTCTTTTGACTTATTGACCAACTTTTATCCAAATTCATCTCACTCACACTATAACTTTTTCTGTTTTGCGAACCAATGTGTGTATATGTAAGTCATGTCATGTTTCAAGATAGGTTTTACTGGTTTGAAAAGATCTTTACACTGATAACAATAAAACATTTTTGCCACTGGTAGTACTTTTACATTTCTTTAAGGTGTTTGCTGTCGGCAAACCAACACTCCAAACGCATATGGCAGTATGAGAATCCGGTAAACCATGGCTTGGGCTTGATATCTGGGTCTTCAAATGCACTTTCCCTTAGTTAGCTGATTACTGAGCTGACACTTTAGAGGTGAATTTCAACATCTACGTTTACCTTTGTCAAGAGGACTCATCCAAAATATGGAAAACAGTATTTTCAAGGAACTTGCCCTTGATCTTAATTGATAGTGATGAGGGGGGTGTTTTGCTCTGAAAATTGGTTGGAAGAGGAAAACAATTTTCTGGGCGTTTAGTGAAAGACCATTTTCTCACAGAAACAGTGAGCAATGTCACTATTTGCTCTAATTATTTTTGGAATGGATACCAGAAAATAGCCATATGGGCACTTCAATTGATTCTCTTTGCTGTATACTTTGAGGTGACAATTAACAGGAAGTTCTTTCACATTTGCAGCAGTTCTTCACAAAAGGACATAGAAGAGTGACAGCTTTTTATTAGTCAATCAGAGATCATGTGAATTAATGCTGCTGTGAATTCATAAACAAATCCTTGCACAATCCAAAACTATAATTACTTTTTTTTTGCCAGATTGACATTGGAGTCAATTAAAGTGCATCTCCACTGAGCGTTAACTTGCTATTTAAATACCAATTAAATACTTGGGCCTTCTTGTGCACTTTGTAGTCAGGACCAACCTTGGGACTTTATTGCATTGCTGTCCTCCGGAGCTTAGACAACCACCTGTTAAATAATCCTTTGCAAAGCTGTGCAAACAAGTCTTTGTGACTCATACATCAGTCACTGCTCAGAGAGATGTGAAGGTTGAAAATTCCTTAGGCTATGAGGCATTGAGATAGAGCATGAGACAGAGTGCTTTTGATCTCACTGATTTTGCTATTGAAGCCAAAATTAGTTTTTTTTTGAAAAAACTGAGGCTTTTAATGCATGCCAATGTCACAATCTCAGCCTTTAAGAATGTGCTCGCCTTATTTGAGCGTCTGCACTCTTCTTGCCATGGGCTGTTCATGAAGTAATTTTAAATTGAGACACTATATTTGAGACACTTTATTTTGTTCATGCAACTTCTTTGCTTCTCGGAGAAGGCTAAAGAAAAAGCAGTAGCTGCTGAACAGGAACAGCATCTTCTCAGTCAGACTCCAGTTCTTCTTAGTAGTTTGTAATTCATCCAATCGGCCTGTCCAGGTACAGTGTTTTTTTTCCTGAGTAATTGCTGTGCTGATTCTGGCCCATGATGCATGTGTGTTAAATTAACTCCAATATGGTACACAGTTGACAATGTGCTAAAATAGATCACTGGCAATTGGCTGTGAACTACCTTTATCTGTACAGACATGGTAGCTGTCTCCAACATACATGGATCTTGAACATTAAAGTGTACTCCACTGCCCTGAAAATGGTGAAATTTTAAATGGTCACACAGGGGCAAATTGTAAGGCATTTACACTCTCAAATTTACCACCACTGTGTTAGTTAGCCACCACGTCCTTACCTCATGGCTGTTTTGGAACATGCCTGACCAGTGCAGGGGTGGGATTGTATTAGCTAGCTGCTCACAAGTGGTGGAAAACCAATCAGAGCTCATTATGGGCCGAGGAGAACCAAACTGGTATTGGACTTTCCTGTTCACAGAATCCCTACAAGACAGATAGGGACCATTCAGCCAATCAAGTCGTCATTGACTCTCCAAAGAGCATTCATCTGCCTGTACTGCTCGTAAACAAAGCTTTCATTGGTACATGTGACAAGAAGTCAAAGTACAAACTCCATAACCCTGCATTTCCCACAGCGATTCCATCTACACATACTTGGGCACTATGGGGCAAGTTAGCATGGCCAATCCACCTAACCTGTAAGTCTTTGAACTGTGGGAAGAAACCACAGCACCCAATGTAAACCTGTGCAGGCACAGGGGGAAACATGCAAACTCCACGCAGTTGTCTGAGGTTAGAATTGAACCCAGGTCCCTGGCACTGACAGGCAGCAATGCTAACCACTGTGCCACTGATTGGCAGAAGGATCCTGTACAGGCTGAAACAGACCAGGATGAGGGCAACCTCCCAGGAGCAGACCATGGGTCTGTCCATGTGATTACATCAAGGTCATTGCTTCTGCCCAAGTCCACCCTGTGAGCACAGGTCCGTCCCCAGAGTAACCATCTTGTAGCTATGGCCAATCTTAATCTCACAGTGAGAAAAAAAAGAAAGTCTTCTGAGGGTGTCTTTCTCATGGGCTGCCTTGCTGTCTCCTACATACAATTGGAAGCATCCATCTTTGACAATGCAGTTGCTGATTTCTGAGGGCCAGGTGGCTCTCTAGTTGGACCCTTCACCTTTGGGAGCATGTCTTCTTTTCTTAATTGGACAGCAAGTGCACTGCCTAGCTACTGACTTTTAAGCCAATCAGTGATTAGATCCAGCCACAGATGGTAACAATATGCAGTTGGGACTCAAAAGTGTACCGTCTTGCAGGATCTCCACCCTTCGACTAAAATCCAAAACTACTTCTCTCTCAGCAGATATTACAAAACCCACAGAGCATTTTTACACTTTTCCAGGAGATATCAGGAACTACAGACACTGGAAGTCAAAGTTGATACAGCGTGGAGCTGGAGGAATTCAACAGATCAGGCAACATCGGAGGAGCAGTAAGTTGACGTTTTGGGTCCCAATGAAGGGTCCCGACCCAAAATGTCGACTTTCCTGCTCCTCTGATGCTGCCTGAACTGCTATGTTCTTCCAGTTCCACACTTTATGATTTTCTAGTATTGTTTCAAAATTTTCAACAACCACAGTATTTTGTTCATACTTAAATCTCGGTTTACTGACTTTCATATGTGTCACCTTAACTGGCTGCCATCCTTCCGATACTATAATAGTGATTTCATTCTTCATTGGTTGTGACATTTATAAAATCATGAGGGACATGGATAGGGTGAAGAGCCAAGGTCTTTTCCCCCCAGGGTAGGAGAGTCCACAACTACAGGGGATACATTTGAGGGGAGAGCGGGAAGAAATATAAAAGGGACCTAAGGGGCAACTTCTTTACACAGAGGGTAGGGCTTGTATGGAACAAGCTGCCAGAGGAAGTGTGGAGGCTGGCATGATTACAACATTTAAAATGGCAGTTGGATGGGTATATGAATAGGAAAGGTTTACAGGGATATAGGCCAAATGCTGGCAAACGGCACTAGATTCATTTAGGTTATCTGGTCAGCCTGAAGGGTCTGTTTCTGCGCTGTATATCTTTATAACTCGATGACTCTAAGAGTTTGTGATGTATTTATCTTGTGAACTGCTGACTAGAAAGGAGAGTTTTTTTTTTTGTCCCAACTTCAGACCTCAACCTGAAGTTTTAATGGCTAGTATACACCTGTGTACTTGCAGTACCATTGCTCCAGTATTTCATATGCTCAGGCAGCCCATGTTTCAATGACGTGGATTCAAATCCCATACCCGCAGTATTTAACATTTTATTTCAAATGAATTAAATATGTTGTGGGATTGAAAGCCACTCACAGTAATAGTGACCATGAAGCGTCTTCAATTGCTCTGAAATAACTCTGGATCAGCGATGCTGATTGAGATATTTTTGTCTGGTCAAGTCAATGTATGTGCCACAGCAATGTGGATAACTCTTAATGCCCCTCGCTATTGCCCAGCAACTAATTTAAGATGGGCAACAAGTTCCATACCTCGCCAGTGATGCACACGTCCCATTCAATTAAACAAAAAGCATAGTGAAAACAGAAATTGCTGCAGAAACTCTAGTCTGGCAGTATCCATCAAGACAGAAATAGTTAACATTTCAAATCTTGTATGAAGCTTCCTTGGAACTGAGGCTCGAAACATTAACTCTATGCTGGAGAGACACAGCAGGTCTGGCAGCATCTGTGGGGACAGAAATAATGATTTTATTTACAGTATCCGAAGTCTCTTGATTTTCTCCGAAATGAGACAAGTAGGCTGTTGCTGCACTGCAAAACCAACTCGGTTCCAAAAGCAACGTCAATATCATCGAATAGTTAAGAACTGAAATGGTTCATGTTAACTATATGTTTCATAAGTGAGCTGCAGCTCTGTGGGAACAAAAGGATAAACTGAAGTAAGTTATCCATTGACATTAGTTCCAACCCTTTCTTCATGAAGAATTATACTTTTAATAAACAGGACACTGAATTATTTAGGTCTTTTCGATGTTGCATTAACAAGTGAGTTAGGTCGCCAAATCCTTGAGAATCAATTAGAGGAAAATAGAATTGTTCATCTGTACCCTTGGTAGTTTTGTGGCACTGTGCATTAAATTACTGACAAAAGACATTACTCCCACTCAAGCTCACTCCTGCAATTTTGTCACGCGTAATGATTTTTCTGCCACTAAAGCCCAAATTCACATTCGTCACTACCGGCTGCATCCTTTGTTTTCCAAGGGAGACTCCTGTTATTTCCTGTCTGTAGAATCTGCAGTTTTGGGAATAATCCCAAATGCTGCAATTTGCAAGAGATTGTGAACTAATTTCATGATGCAGTCTTCCACTTTCCTTATGCCCAGTAGATGCCCTTCTCAATTCTATTACACATCTCATTGATATGAAGCATTTTAATTGTCACCTTGCACACATGGATATAGACACGCTTCCTTGGTCATCTGTGGGAGCATGTGGATGACAGACAAGTACCCTTTTGCAGTTGGAAAATGCAGCTGAGGGGAGGTAGGGTGGAAATACAGAGGTATACAGTCACAATCTCCAAATCCCTCTTCAAAAAAAAACGACAGCACCAGAGGACTGGAGAATGGAAAATGCTACACCTTTGTTCATTTAAAAAAAAAGTGCAATGATAAACATAGCAGATGGCAACGATAACTTGGGACAAATTTAACAGCCACTCAAAGTTCACTTCATTTGGAAAGCCAGAATGGGTGTGTTAAAAGAAAATTGAATTAGAATTAGCTTTATTATCACAAGTAATCAAATGACGACAGTGAAAATTTTACCAGCCACTACTTGCAGCGACATCTTAGGTTCAAAGGTACCTAGGTACAGATTAAGTACAAATTCTTAGGGGAAAAATATTAGAAAAATAAACGAATAACAAATCCAGCATTATTTTTCAAATTTATTCCTATGATTGGTAAAGAAATAAAAAAGTTCACACCAACAGTCCTTCCAATCCAGTCCATAACTAACGTTTTTCTGGTTCGGTCATAGAGGGTTAATAGGGGGCCATATCTCCAGCTCAGTGGTAGCAGAAAAAGGAACATATTGCCAGGATCCTCACGGACAACGTTGGACGGCAGTGATCATTTGAGGAGAGAGGGTGAAGTCTACAGACACGGGAAAAATGAACTCTTGAAGCTATTTCAGTTTCAGTAACATCAATTTAATATTAATTTATTCAGTACTTTACAATTTGTACAATTTAATCAGTAATTTGTTCATTAATTTACTCTGTAATCCAAGATGGCCCCAGAGTGTGGTGATATTATACATATTTCACTGTACCTAGGTACAAGTGACGTTATTAAATAAGTCAAATCAAATCAAATCTGGGCTACAGAGTTCCAAACCACATTTGATAAAGTGTCACCTAATTGGTTTGGCAGCAAAGTTGAAGACCGTTGTAAAGAAGATATAAAATTGCAACAGGAATACAAAATTGGCTGAAGGTGACAGCAATGGTGGGAGGTTGCTTTTGATTACAGAACAAGTTGATAGGTTTGTGTGTAAGGGCACTTTCATAATTTGCAGATGATACAAAACATGGAATTATGGTCGGAAGATGTTGATAGACTTAGGATGTTATGCTTCAGTTAGTGGGGGCAATGTTAAGACCACATCCTGAATACTACCTGCAGTTTGATTTCCTTACTTCAGGAAGAACGTAAATGTGTTGGAGATAGTTCAAAGAGGTTTACTTAATTAATACTAGAATCAGTTGTCTTGGGAGGAAAAGGTTACTTAGGCTGGGCTTGTTTGCAGACTTCAAGAGAGGGAGGGCTTACTTGAAATATGTAAGATCTTGAAAGGTCTTGACAAGGTAGAAGGGGGGAGGAGATGGCTTCCTCTAGAGACATTCCAGAACTAGATGTCACTTTATAGGACAATGGAGAATTTTTGTTCTGAGAGGGTGGAGGTTTTGAAAATCTGACCGAGATGGTGGTGGACATAGGTTCATTTAACATTTTTAAATGTGAAAGTCGATAAATTACCAGAGGAAACAGACCATTGGGGTTAATGGAAATGGAAGGAAATGTGGAATTTGAAGCAAAGACAGATCAGCCACAATCCTTTGACTGGTGGGAAGGCTCAAGGGGCTGAATGCATGTGTGAAATAGGAACAGCAATAGACTTTTCATAGATACTCCAAGACAATTGAAACAGTCTGAGCAACAGCAGACTCATGACAAATGAAACTTAAGAGAAGCTCTAACTGCTCTAATTTTGAAGATAAATGAAGGTCAGCAATATAAGCCAAAGGGTGCTATTTTAAAATACTTCCAAGAACAGAGAGATCTGGAGGCTTGTATGTACAATTCATTGAAAGAGAGAGGAAAGTTTAAGAAAGTGATTAAAAAGACATATGGGTTCTAGGGCTTTATCAATAGTGTGAATAATTTACAAAGTTCATGAGCACAACTAGGATCATTGTATCTAATTATGGGTACCACAATCGAGAAGGATATGAAGTGATGAAGAGAGTATGGTAAAGATTTATGGGTAGCTCTAAGGATGAGAGATTTCAGTCAGGGGGATAGATTTGTGAAGTAGAGGTTTTGGAGAAAAAGAAGAGTAAATTTGATAGAGGCAGTAACAAGACCAGTTTGAATAGAGTAGATTGGAAGAGACTATTCCCATCGACAGAACAGATGAGAAGCAGAAGATGACAATTTAGAGAAAGTGGCAAAAGAACTGAAAGGTAACATCAGGAATTGCATTTCAAAATTAAGTCTTTAGTCATGATCCAGAAAGCATTTCCTGAAAATTCAAATCATGGCTCCCAAAAAGTGAAATTTGATACCTACATCTGAAAGGAAAGAAAGTACGGATCTGTGGGGAGAAAATGGGGGAGTGGCCAAATTACTCTTGCACAGAAGCAAAGATCTGAAAAGCCTTTCTTCTGGTCTCCAACTGTTCTAGGATAGTTGATTGATGGATAAATATTGACAAGGGAATCAGGTCGCGAAGCAGTGGCTAACCACTATAAAAACAAAGGACAAAAACCAAACTCAGAGCTCCAATGCCACAGCTTGCTGTGTAAAATCCTGTCTTTGCTTTTATTTAGGCCAGATCTGTGAATGAGAGGTTTGGGAACTCCATGTCCTGGATGAGACTACCATGGGCAGCAGCATAACCTGCTCCAAATCTGTCACTGGTGGAAAGCACCGAGCACATACATTTGACCTCTTGCCTCTGATATAAATACAAATTCTGCATTTGGCCAAGAAATCCTGGACAAAACATGTCCCGAGAAAGGCATGACCCAAGACAATGAGCAGAATATCAAATTACAAAAAAAAAGCAGGGATGGTTGGTCACTGACTAATAGAGCCATACTTTTCAGTTTGCCACATCTTTGGAAATAAAGAGTTGCGACAATTTTTCATTTGCCAAATTAATAAAGCCCAGACGCAATGGCTGGTTTTCTACTTCAAATCTAAAATGGATTATAATTACTCAGGAGTGCTCCAAGAACAACGCTAAACATTAAAAGTAGTAGTTATGGTAACTGTAATGGTGAACTAGTTGCAGAGAATACACTTGAAGTGTAAATGTCCTGAAAGAAGAGGGTCAGCAGACTGGCCACACATTCAGAATAGAGTTGGTTATGGAAATGGATCAAAACCAGAGAGGTAACATTGAATTGCAGGAAGAAATCATTATATAGCTAAGATAATGGAAGAAAACAAGGAAATGCTCACTAACCAAACAGATGATCATGCACCAGCTAAACAAATCCCCTTCCAGAAGAGGATTGTGCATGAGCAGTCAAAAGCTGCATTTTGTAAGTGAACATCCAAAAAAAAGGTCTCACAGAGAAGCACTTGAAAAGAAGACAGGAAATTCACAAGTAGCACGCCAGCAAATAAAGGCAGAGAACATATAGGGAAGTCAAGTGAAGAGTCCCAGTCAACCAAGCAGGAAGATCACAAACAAATGATGCACTCCTAAATTGACCTACAATCATTTTAGATTGACCAACTGGGGAGAAACTATGACTTACTTGAAAATATTTTGTTTAATATTCTCATGAAAAGGTGTTGAATTTATTGTGTGATTTTGGCAATCATATTTGTTCATCTATGACCTTCAGGAGGTTAAAAAAAAATCACTTCCACTACAAGTATGTAAGTAATGATTCATGGAATCACAAATAAGCCATGAGGAAATTCTAAACCGGTATCAGCTTGAGAAATATAATATGAATTGAATGGAAACAATACAAATTCTGCCTTTCAGTTGAATCTCATACACCTCCGGCGTATGTGACTTACATTGGGTCCATCTTCATCAACTGACCTTTCGAACAGGATCAATTGCAATAAAAACATTTTGTTTTACAACAATAATAATGTTGCCAGGTATTTGCACCAATTCAGACACAGCCATCCTAATTCCTGCTGAAAAGCTAATTACATGCAGAAATTGCTGGACATCGATTCAAATAACATTTTAAAATGTTTTAAAATCTGAATTCTCCATTCCCCTCAGTTTTCTTTAAGCAATTCAGGAAATCTTTAACTTGAGTGTTCATATGACAAAAGGCAGTTTATCTTTCTCCCTTGCCCTGTATGTTAGGGGTACCTGAACGCAAAACATTAAGCAACTTACTGGTTGAAATTATATAGGTCTTTCACATCTTTATAGTATCCCACAGCTCTTCACAGCCAATTAACTATCTATGAAATATATGGCGCGTTATTCACAGCAGCCAATTTAAGCACATCAAGGATCCACAAACTGCAATGAGATAAATGATCAAGCAGTCAAAGGATAAAACTCAGCCAGGGCTCTAGGGATCTCCCCTCCTTTTCCAGCAATACAGTACAACCACTGGCATCCAGCCCAAAGAACTATTTCCCCACTCTAGACCACACGCTACCAAGTCCTATTCAAATTACATGAGAATTGGACTGAATTTAGCTCGGACACTTCTCCCTTCTCCTCCAGCCAGATAGCCTCTACTGCAAAGACTGACTCCTCATTCAGAACAGACTTTTGAGCAACCTCAAGTATGGAAAGACTGATGTTTTTGTGGGATCATATTCAACAATGTGGCTGCATTATTACAACAGAGCTTAAAACTGAGGGCAAAATATTCAAAGCAGAAAAACTGAAGTGGGGGGGGGGGCAGGAAGAAAAGAGCAGGTTCAGAGGGTTTCCATAGACTGACTTCCAACAAAACCTTACAATTTAAGCAACTATTGCCAACAGGAACCAAATAAAGCAGAGCTCAGCTACGGAACTACCTTTAATTCAATGTTCTGCAGCCTGTAAGTTTAGTTTTCAAGTCCTCAACTAGCTTATACTGTGAAAATCACAAATAACGGTTGGAGTAGTACTTGCTATATAGAAACAAATTCAGAAGATGCACTGATGCTGAGGTTCCTTGCTCTGGTCAGCTAAAAGCAGGTTCGTAGTTCCACGAAAGTGGAGTCCCAGGTAGTCAGGGTAGTGAAGAAATAGTTTGGTATACTTGCCTTTATCGGTCAGCACATTGAGTATAAGAGTTGGAAGGTCACGTTGTGGCTGGGCAGGACATTAGTTAGGTCACTTTTGAAATATTGCGTTTAATTCTGGTCTTCCTTCTAGATGAAAGATGTTAAACTTGGAAGGATTCAGAAAAGATTTACAAGGATGTTGCCGGGATCGATGGGTTTTAGGTACAGGGAGAGGCTGAGGCTATTTTCCCTGGAGTGGAGGTTGAGGACTGAGCTTATAGAGGTTTATAAAATCATGATGGGTATGGGTAACCAAGGTCTTTTTCCCTAGGGTAGGAGCGTTTAAGACTAGATGGTATAGTTAAGGTGAGCAGGAAAAGATATAAAAAGGGATCTAAAGGACAACCTTCCCCCCAGAGGATGGTGCATGTATGGAATGCCAGAGGAAATGGTGGAGGCTGGTACAATTACATCATTTATAGGGCTTCTGGATGGGCATATGAATAGCAAGGGTTTCAAGGGAAATGGGCCAAATGCTAGCAAATGGGACTGGATTAATTTAGGATATCTGGTCAGCATAGATTGAGTTGGACTGAAGGGTCTGTTTCTGTGCTGTACAACTCTAGAGTCGGAGTCCCAATGAGTTGAATCAGCCAATCTCTGCAGGAAATGTGGCAGGAGTAAGAAGATCTAAGTATCCTTTTTAAAAGATATAATTGTAAAAATAGAAGTTTAATTACTTTATCAGATCTGCTAAAAATACTTCACAATATTTGTGATTGAAACAAATGGAAAAAGATGTATGGAGGAATAGCCTGTCTGAATTCTAAACATGCAGTTTGCGTAAGGTCACAATGTGAATGATCAAGTACATTTCTGGCCAAAATCAGTCAAGAAATATTGCATAACCTACCTATTCAAATTGAAAACCCAGTATAATAACTTGTTTTCAGATGCCAGGACTATGTTTCAGTTAGGCTTGTGAATACATTATTTTCTGGAACTGTTTATCAATTGTGTAGGATGGTTTGTATATTCATATGCAAAAGGGTTCCAGATTCTTTAAATTACAGATCTCAGTGGGGGAACTACCATTAGCCTCAGTATTTGTGCACTGAAAAAAGTTTGTCAGATATGACAGTCAGCCAAGATGCGCACATTCGATTGTCAACTCAACCTTTTCAGAAGGATGGTCCTTGATGCATAATGAATGGCTGTCAGATGCTGCTTGAAATGGCATGGCCTTCAGGGGGAAGTAAATTCTGTCAACACTCACCATTTTAAAAAAAAAAACTCATGCGAAGAATGACAATTTGGGCAAGCACAGAAGGATTGGCATTATGTGCAGAACTAAAATCAGGCGTAGCATTTCAAGAGGTGTCAGGAAAATGGGGAAAGAACAGGAAAATGGGGAAAGAACAGGAACAGATCTACATATGAAATGGTTATCTTTGACATCAGTTAATTTCACTGTTGCCAAAATAAAGAAACAAACAGGACGAACGCTGAGAAGCTATGATCATAAGGTTGATTGCTCAAGGTAAGAAGGCATTTCCTGTCCAGTGGATATGCAGCATGACATTGTCCCAATTATTCCAAAGGCCAAATAGTTGGAGCAGTGATGACTAGACAGCTGTGTGTCAGGACCATGTGGAATTCCAGACACCAATGCAGAGAACTATTCAGGAAATTGAAACTTCTAATTGGAAATTACCCTGCCTGTGGGGAAAAAAAGAAACAGCCCAAGTTGGAAATTTCAGAAAGCATTTACTCAGTTAAGCTTAAATGGTTATTCAACAAAGGAATTAAAAATTCTCCTCTAACTCCAGGGCAACTATGAAACAGAATCCCCAGTACACCATTGAAACACCAAGCTACACCTCTCCCCAACCTCTGACAACCCTTGACCAGATGATTCCCACTTGACCAGACATTTCCAACAACCTAACCCACTGACAATGCCCCTGGACCCAACATTATCTTGTCTCAACCCTGGACAAACCAACCCTGACTTGACAGAAGCACCTCTCTTTGCCCAGGCTCAACATCCAATCCAACCTAACCCATTCAACTGAAGTTCTCTATTTTCCATCATCATTTCTTCAAACTCTTCTCATAGACTTCATGCTCACTTTCTTAAAATCTTACCTTTATCAAACATCTACAGTAACTCTTATAATCTGTTTTATACTTTTTGTTTTTGTTTTGTTTGCTAATTTTTCTGGTTTAGTAATTTTTTTGGTTTAATATTCTATCAGAACCTTTGATGGCCACCTGTCTGCCAAGTTATGCATCTTTATCTTCAACTTTTCTACTTAACCATAGATAGTGAGTCCGTGTCTTAGATTCTTTTTCCTCTTGGGAATGTATCTCTGGTAGAAATAGCTCTTAAACATCCATCACTATCTCAGTTGACATATCCTTGAGCCTAGCTTGTGTATTCACTTTAGCTAGTACTGCTTCCATGCTGTCAGAAGAGCCACTGGTCTCTCTTTCAAACTGAACCTAAAATTCATCCATATTCTGGTCACTGCTACATGCAGGTTGGGAGGCCTCTCTACGTGATCATTAATCAGATTTCACTGCACAATACCAAGTCTAGCAATAGCCTAAGCTGTGCTTGGTTTAGAAAAAAAATCTAGGAACTCCTCATCTAGGCGAACTTACCCAGACTACATGCAAATTAACATCTCCCCAAAATATCACTGCGTTTCTGAGAAGATGATGATTATTTTCCTTTATTCTCTACTCTAGCATTTAGATGCTGTTAAGGGACCTGTGCATCACTTTGGAAAAATTAGAACTAATACATCAATTATGTCACTTACCAATTCTTTTTAGACTTTAGGATGAAGCCCATCAGACTAGGTTCTTGTCAGCACACACCAACAAGTGATCTCTTGTTTTTATCATTTCTCATCTTGACCAAGACTGTTTCTATATCCTGGTTTTGTTTGTCCTTTATGTGCATATTAAAGCTTGACTACAAATACATCTTTGCTTTTCTCCAATTGATGATTTGTCAAATTACATTTATTCACCCCTCGCCCAACAGATTGGCAGGTACACATTGCTCCTTCAAACTAACAAATTACAACCTGAGATAATAGGTACTGCAGATGCTGGAGAATCCGAGATAACAAGGTGTGGAGCTGGATGAACACAGCAGGCCAAGCAGCATCATAGGAGCAGGAAAGCTTGACGTTTCGGGCCTAGACCCTTCATCAGCATTTCTGATG
>JAHRHZ010000035.1:11734984-11750581 GCA_024137785.1 Ginglymostoma cirratum | reverse complement strand
GTAGAGGCTGCAAGGTCATGTTAGACAGATTGAATTGGGAAGATGGAGAGTCCATACAGTTGACTACGACGTCTGCAGCAAGGTAGACACTTGTAAATTTTCTCATAAGCCTAACAATGGTTTGTGGTTTGTGTTCTGTGGTTAGATCCTACTTAAACCTCTTTTGGTCATCCGTTGCAAGCAATGTTTGTTTTTTTACTTTACGCCGAGAGTTATACAAATTCTTCTGTTTTTCTTATTAATGCTTGTGCATGTTTCTTACTTAATAATGGTTATCTGAATTAACATTCAGTCTTAGATTCTGCTTCAGTTGCATACACTGAGCCCAAAGGGCAACTCTGCTGGTGAGCATTGGTTGCTGATAAGCGTTACTCTTGAGCTAAACACAAATCACTGTTCTTAGTCATCAGCATTTTAATGGTTTTCACTGCTCTCTCAGGCTCATTATTGGTTCTCCTTCATCCAATGTTAGAACCCTCGCTGAATTTTCATTGATAAGGATGAAAACAACTTTAGCTCAGAGCTGAAGATGACTTGTGGACTTTATTAAGCAGCTTGTGGTAAACAGAAAAAAGATCAGACAAAACAAATGACTCAGAAGTAGCAAGAACTGCAGACGCTGGAGTCAGAGACAACACAGTGTGGAACTGGAAGAACGCAGCAGGCCAGGCAGCAGCAGAGGAGCAGGAAAGTTGACGTTTCGGGTCGTAAACTTTGTTTGTTGAGCGGTCAGGCTGTTAGACTAATTGCAGGTCAATTCTTGATTTTAAGAAAGGGTTTGTACATACACAGCGACCTCTGGATCAGCATTACATTTAAACAGATAGAAGTTTGCTATTAATGAGGTCAGTACCTGAAAATTGGCTCCAGCAAGTTTGGATGAGATCCTATGTTTAAACAAAAGGCAATTGATGCCTCAGAAAAAGATGTTTAGTCCATCAGGATAGGACCATGGTTGAAGTGGTGTTTCAATGATGTTTTCCAGATGAGATGATCTTTGTTGCAGACAACACAGCATGAAGATTTGAAAACTCCCTGCCTAATCTCCCCCACAAATTTTTGGAAGCCCAGAGGGCGTGGAAGTGGAGTTAGAAGAATTACTACTGTTACCTGAGTGAACTGGGAGAATGACCCTTATCAACATTTCCAAAAAAGTAACCAAGGAGTCCACGTCAATGCCTGTGAAACAATACTTAAATGGATTTTATGAAGCAATCTGGCAAATTCTTATTTTCTTTTATTAGCTGACCTGAGTTTGTCCGTCTGCCTGTCTTGTGTATGAATGGGGCCTGAAAACAGCTGTTTCAGGTTTTAAGCATAGATATTAATTAGTTTTTTTGTTGATAAATATCTTCTGTATATTTAATGAACTGTTAGTCTTTGATTTGAGATACGAAACTGGCAACTGAAATTAATTATTCAAAGTCTCGGATTGGTTATTCACAAATTTCTTTAGGAACCATTAGAGTAAATATTTCAATGGCTTAAATTTCGCTGTTGCAAATGCTGAGGTCAAAAAGCTGATTTGGTTCAGCTGCCTGTCTGTCTCATAAAACAATGTGTCTAATTACACTTCTGTAAATTTCTTGGACTATTTGTTCATAAACAGTGGACTCTTCAAGCCAATTTCATCTGGAAGACTCTGCATTGAAAGGGTTTTTTTTAAAACTGATTTTAATCACAGTCTCAGCTTTTGTACAATAGAATCCAGTACTGTTGAAACATATTAAATTATTTGCATGAACCAAGAACACTTTTCTTCCAAATACAAGGGCAAAAATCTAGCTCCAACCCTTGCCAAAGTTGGTCTGTAAAACTAGATGTTAACAGTTCTTTGGTGATTGGCTATTAATTGCATACATTTTTCAGGATGATGAGGTCTTTGAATGTTTTGGAATTCCTAGCCACTATACAGACTGTCACTTGTGTAAAAGTTGCGCAAATCATGTGCAAAGCCATCATGGCTTAATGAAGAATTCCTTCCTTAAAGCCTTAGGTATTGCTAATCTATGGTTCAAGACTTGAATACTGCCCTCTAATGTCAGATATTTTCTCAGTTCATGGTACTTCCTTAAGTGCTGATCATTTGGGCCACATCATGACCAACTTTGTCAGCAACATTTCAAAATCGATTCTAAGTGTTCATCTTTATTGCGTTTTCCTGATTTTTTGAAGCTTGTTTTATTCCTGAAGCTAGGATAGATTGTTAGAACTGATGAAAATGTTGCCACATCCGATGAAAGGGTTAAGTCAGGAGTATTTGCTTGATCAACTGTAATTTTAGATAATGCACCCGTGATCTGTATTTTGTCTAGCATTGCTAAACAGCTATGGGAAATCTCAGTGAAATAATGTCTCGTCACACTGTGGGACTCCATCTGTGACATCCAGAACAGCACATGTGCATTTCTGCTCAATAAAGATATTCTTTGATTGCATAAAATATAGGACAATCCACAAACCTGTCACCGCATATTGTGAGCTGTGAGGGATCTGACCTTTTACTTTAAGATCTGTGCCACACAGACCTTGTAATTTAATTGTGGATGGCTGAATAGTTACTATTTCGAGCCATTCAGTATGATTAACAAGGACCATAGCGCCTGCACCGGTGTCAAGGTTGGCTTGTGTTTCCAATTGTTGGGCACCTAAAACAACTGAATAAAACTTGTTCTTGATCCTTTACTGCATCTAGGAAATCTTGGTTTTAATCTGCTTTTATTCTATCTGCTGTCTTGAATTTTCTTGGTTCCAAAGTCTTTTTGTTTTGCTTTTCTCCCCTCTAACTTGAGTTTATATAATCAGAGCCATGCAAGGTTGAAGTATCCTGTCTGCCTGCAATAGAAACACTATGCTCCCTCCTGGGCAAATTTCTGCTTTGTGTATTGGTGGATTTTTGGATCTACAACGCAAACATGTGTGGCTGCTAAATAGATCTTCCAATCTTCATGCCATTTTGGTTGATTTGAACGGACAGTGCTTCAAGTTTCAGTTTTAGACAACTTCCAGATTCACCCAAAACCTTAACATTGCAAGCATAGGCTCTAATCTGTGGCAATCAGTTTGACTTGCCTAGCTTAGTGTACTGCACTGTTTGCTCAGGTCACTTTTCGTTTGTAAAAAAAAATTTAGCATCATCACTGCTTCTGCTGGGCTTACTGTTTGGAGTCAACTGTTGGGATTCTACTGTTGGAGCACTCTCTTGCTAACTATGCCCTGTCTCTGCTGAACAGAGACTATAATCTCACTTTCTCTTCCATATCTGCAAAGCTTCTTTGTTTAATAAATGCTGTACTGTGAGATACATGCATATCTCACGATTACAGCAGCTCCCAAACTTTTCAGTACAAGGCACACTTCAATGAAACCAACAGTTCCACAGCTTATTTTCATACCACATGTAATATTGTAAATCTAAGCATGTGTGACTCTGGAGGCTGTCACATGCAGTCAACAGGGGCGTTTGGTGTCAGCAGATACTGGTTTCAAATGATTCACACCAAGGGTCTGGAGTCACTGTTCAGGTGAAGCGGTGCTGCTGCTTCCTGAAGATTTTGCACCAAACAGATTGGAAAGCACTGCTCTCGTAAAGGCTGTTACCACTCTTCTCGGGATCTAGCACGTGATTACTGAAATTGTTACTTTTATTTATTCTTTCATGGGATGTGGACAACACTGGCAAGGCCAGAATTTGTCGCCCATCCCTCACTGCCCTTGAACTGAGTAACTTGCTTGGCATTCTAGAAGGCTGTAGGTCTTGAATTACATGCAGGCCAGACAAGGCATGGATTTCAGGATTTCTTTCCCTGAAGGCACAAGTGAACCAGATGAACTTTTCCAACAATGACCGTCACCATTTCTGAGAACAGCTACATATACCAGATTGATTAATTAATTTAAGTTCAACTAGCTGCCATGATGGGATTTAAACCTTTGTCCACAGCATTACCCTGGCTCCTGAGTCCACTGACATTAACACCATGTTACAACATCATATCCATCACTAGTTCATTAATTTACAGTCATAGAAATATATAATATATACTTTGGATTGAAGATAATTTTACAGCATTATTCTATAAATTTACAGCAATATAAATATGTTGTTTAGAGTGCAGTCTTCATGTCTTTGGAAAAAAAAACAAGAAACTTCACATGGAAAAAATATCAGTGGGTCAATATGTCCTCAGACCGCAGTTAGGATTCAATTTTGACTTTATTTATAAATGCAAAATGACTCTTAACAAACCAGTAGCCAAAACAGACTTCAAAAAATTTAATCCATACTCTCAGTTTTTGCTCCAAAATCTTGCTTTGCCTTTCGCGTTTTCACTAACAAAATGTCAAGGTCTATAATCCTTGCATTATTAATTATTTAGCGAACAGATTCTTCCATTCTAGAAGAAATCTTATCACAGTCATAAACACGAGTCATACTGCGAAGATGTCAGTTTCAAAAGTGGTTTATTTCATTGAAACTAAGAGATAGTGGCTGATTTTGGGAAAAAAAATCTTCAAGCGACAGACGACATATGCACGCCTTACACTGTTCAGTTCAAAATCGCAAACAAACAGTCAATTGATTAGTCAAAGGCTATTAGGGAGATATTGTCAACAGGATTACTCTTTGTTACTGGCTCAACAGGGAGTCTTTTTTCAAAAGCAAATAAAATATACGTCTATATCTCATTCATAGAGAAGAGAGAACACAACTTATCTCACAATACTTGGCAAATCATATTTGCATGGGAACACTGAGGCAACTCTCAACGTCCCCTGGTAGAGCAAATCATCAACCGGTTATAGAACTCTCAATTTTTGTTCCGTTGCCTTCAATGCAGTTAAAAATTTCAGTAGGCTATCCCTAGATTGGAAATGCTCCCTATAAATCAACTCGTGGAAAGTCTTCTTGTCACCATTTTTAAAAGGGGGTCATTTTTGAATGTAAATATCAGCAGGACAGTAATCAAGAAGCTAAGCTTGTTCTCTCCATTATCCACAAATCCATACTTTCTTGCTCGTGCCAATGAGGGGTGCTGAGGCCAAATAACACATCTTGATCAGTGACATCAGCACAGGCCACTGACTGGACTGATGCAAAAGGAGATGGGGAGTACAATCTTTAACTAGTTGCTCCATTGGAAGCCTAACTCCCTAACAAATATTACAAATAACCAAGTTACGGGCCCAAACCAACCATACAGACACCTTATGGCAAGGCCTATACAACATAATAGGATACAAAATGAAGCAGAGCAAGATTGTGGAATAAGGCACATCCCTCCCTGATGTGCTCAATGTTTTCTATGCACAGTTTGAGCTGAATGCCAGTGGCAGTGTCACCTGCCCCGACAGCCCCGGACGCACCTGATCCCTCCGTCACCGCTGCAAGCCTCAGATCGGTCTTCCTGGGAGTCAATTCAAGGAAAGTGATGGGCCTGGACAGACTCTCCTTTCGAGCACTCCGATCCTGTGCCGACCAGCTGGTGGAGTTATTCACTAACATCTTCAACCTGTCCCTCCTATAAGCCAAAGTTCCCACCTGCTTCAAGACCACCATCATCCCAGTACTAAAGAAAGCACATACAAACGTGCCTTAATAACTACCGCCTAGTGGCTTTGACCTCCATCATCATGAAATGCTTCGAAAGGCTGGTCATGGCCCACATCAACTCTAGTCTCCCAGCCTGCTTCAATGCCCTGTAATTTGCTTACCGATGTAACAAGTCCACAGCAAATGCCATTTCACCAGCCCTGCATTCATCCTTGGAGCATCTGGACAACAAAGACACCTACATCAGACTCCAGCTCATGGACTACAGCTCCACCTTCCACACCATTAGCCTGTTCAGACTAATCTCAAAACTCCGAGACCTTGGTTTCAGCTCCACCCTCTGCAACTGGATCCTTAGCTTCCTGACCCACAGACCGCAATCAGTGAAGATAGCCAACTGCAACTCCTCAATAACCTTCAACACTGGGGCCCCTCCCAAGGATGTGTCATCAGCCCCCGTACTGAAATCTCTGTAACCCAATGACCATGTAGCCAAATTCCAAACAAATGCCATCTATAAGTTGCTGATGACACCACCGCAGTAGGGCAGACATCAAACAATGATCAGTCAGAATACATGGTGTCATGGTACAATGATAATAACCTCTCTATGTCAACAAAACAAAAAGAACTGATCATTGACTTCAGAAAGAAAGGAGGAGAACACACCCCCATCTCCATCAACTGAGCAGAAGTTGAGAGGTTTGACAGCGTAAAGTTCCTAGGAGTGACAATAACCGACAACCTGCCCTGGACTTCCCATGGAGATGCAATAGTTGAGAAGGCATAACGTCACTTCTTCCACAGGCAGCTTAGGAAATTCGGCATGCCCATAAGGACCTGCAAAGTTTGTAGATGTACCATTGAAAGCGTACTGTCTGGGTGCATAACGGCCTGGTACGGCAACTGCTCTGCCTACACACACCAACAAGTTCAAGCTTCTTCCCTGCCAATGTTAAACTGATGAATGGACTCTCTAACCTAAAACAATGCCGATCATGTTAATGTTCATCTTCCTTCGTGCGTGTCCTGGGTGATGTAACCTGTATGCTTCACTCTGTCCAAGTTTGTTTTTACCCTTGCTTAATATGAACTACCTGAACTGCTCGCAGAGCGAACTTTTCACTCTACTTAAGTACACGAGACAATAAATCAAATCAAAAATCAATATTAGCAAATATAAACAGTGCAACGAGCCATGTCACAAAATGCCACAGGAATGCAAAAAAGTTCCTCTCCTTGGTGATAAAGGCTGTACCTGTTCAAAAAACAGTCACTGCATTACCTTATCTGCATTTCCATTCAATAAGATGGAGTATATGAAGAACACAAAATGTTAAATTAGACACAGAGGTTTCTTCCCAAGGAACAGCTCAAAAATGTATAACACGCTTCTATTGTATATCTTAACTACAGAAAAGTGAACAAATTCAAATTAAAATGACTGCACAGTTCCTCCCAGGTTAATGAGTACCTTGTAAATGACTGCTTTGAAAGTCACAAAGTAAAATATTTCAACCTCAATTCTTCCTGGTGGTAGCAGGTGCTAAGATCATCTTAGGATAAGAAAAGGTAGCTTTTCAAATTATAAAGGCAATTCTTTAGATTAGTAGACTTTGACGACAAAATCATTTGAATAAATGGAACTGAAATACCAATTACACAGTCGTGACAGAGTGCACTGCTGCTTTCCTCACAATGTCCAAGAAAATTCCAAGGTTACAACAGAAAATGAGTAACATCGTCCAAAGGTCATAGATGAAAGTATATCAGGACTTTCATTCTTATTCTGAAAACACGGACACTCTTACAGTTGATCCTCAGCAGTTAGTTACCAACATCTTAGGCAGTACCTTGGGACTGATGATTTACTTCCACTCTGGTTTGATGGGGTCAGAAATGGCTGTTAAGTCTAATACACGATCTGCAGACTCTTGCAGCCCAAATGGTGTTTGAAGGGTCAGGTAAATGAACTATTCTGAAATTTCTGTGACCTCTCTCACACACTTTGACATTGGGAAACTTTGTCAGGAATATGCAGAGACAAAGTATTTGTCACCTTCCTGAGTCAACCTCGGCCATCCATGAGTCTGTCTGACCTCCAGAGGAATGCTTCAAAGTCACCTCTAAAACATTTCCCCTGTTCTTTTGGAAGTTTTCCACCACAACATGGTCCTGACATGTGTAGTCCAATGTCACGTAGGTTAAAAAAATGACAAAATCCCACCCAAGGGGAGAGATTGAGTGAGTAGCACCTCGAATGTTAGTCATGTTGTCTTGGGAGAGGGCAGTGCTGTAGGACTGCTTTGTCATTTGTCACAACTACCTATTGGGAGATCCATCTGTCGGAAAGGGACAGACATTGGAGACTGGTGAGGTATAGTCACCGAAGCTGTTCAATACAATTGTTGTTTGAACTGCAAATTGAATTTGGAAAAAAAAAATTTCACTCTCAACAAACAGTACACAAATATTACTCTTTGTAGAACCATCTTGATAAATAGGAAGCGAGTGAGTCTGGTGATTCACTGTTAGCTCCCGGTAAATTCAGTTTAGATAATCTCACTCCTCTGGTTTACTCGTGCCTGCACCCCCTCCAATTTCTTCCCACATTTTGGCAGTTTTCATTTTTGAAAAATTCACTTTTGAAAGCTGCAGTTGAATGTGTCTCCATCTCCCTTTCAGGCAGTACACTCCATTTTGTAAAAGCTCGCCACTTTCCTTTATGTTGCCTTTGGTTTTCTTGCCAAGCACCTTAAATTGGTGTAGTCTGATCTTGGCCCATCTGTCATGGGGAGAGTTTCTCTTCAAATGTAATGTGCAGTTCACGCAAGAAGTATACTGAATAGCTGTCCTGAATGCACCTCTCCAGTTTCCTGCATCTGTCACCTTTCGGGTGAGTGGCTGTCAATGATAAAGCACATTAACATCAGCACCTTCTCCCAAGCAAATACGTACAAACCTCATGATTTTAAAATACCCTTGCCAAATGGCCTCTTAACTTCTTATCTAGGTTAAAAGGAAAACAATTCCAGTTGCGCCCATCCATGCAGAAGTAACAGATATTTATGCCACTGTACTCAGTTCAAACATACCACAATGACAATATAGAAGTCACATTTCAAGCATTGCAAAGTCATTAAAAAATTTGAAACATAT
Organism: Ginglymostoma cirratum; assembly: GCA_024137785.1. Taxonomy (NCBI): domain Eukaryota; kingdom Metazoa; phylum Chordata; class Chondrichthyes; order Orectolobiformes; family Ginglymostomatidae; genus Ginglymostoma; species Ginglymostoma cirratum. The sequence continues at coordinate 11,741,868 of JAHRHZ010000035.1, read as the reverse complement.
ATTGCATTCCTTCAAAAGGACTGGAAGAGGGGTTCAGGGCATCAAATGATCTTTCTGCTTGTTTCTTTTTCAATTTTGAATAAGAGCAGAAAGAGCCAAAGGGAAAATGTGGAGAATTTGTTTTTCGCAGCACATTGTCAACAATTTGGAATGTATTGTTTGAAAATAAGGTAATTAAAGAAAGTTCAGGAACCTTTGACAGGAATTGGATATTTCTTTGTAATTATTTGCAGGGTTTTTGGAAAAGAGAGGCTAAACACATTCACAAAGAGGAGTACAGGAGCGTATGACCAGAGCAAGCCTACCATTGAAAAGGACAACCCAGAGAAGCCACAACACAGAACGGCATGTAACTAAAACAGCCAAAGCAGTTTACAACAGAGAGCAAAGCAATTCCAACCAATAGATGAAACAACAGAAATTAGGAGCAGGAGTTGCTCATTCAGCCCTTCCTCCATTCAAAATGATCATTGCCGATCCTTTCCCTTAATTATGTTGGGATTTTAAAGGCATCAATCTTTCTTCAATGCATTCAGTGACTTGGCCTCATAGCTTTCTGTGGTAGAGAATTCTAGGGGCTTACTCGCTTTCAGTGAGTGAAGAACTCTTTCCTAATCTGTTCTAAATAGGCTACCCTATATCCAGAGATTGGTTCCCTGGTTCTAGGTTCCACAACCAGGTAAAATAAGCCTTCCTGCATTAAGTTTGTCCAACCCTGTTAGAATGTTTTGATTTCAAAAAGATTCCCATTCATCCTTCTAAGTTCTTGTGAACACACACCTAGGCAAACCAATCTCTCCTCATAGTGGGGATGGCAGGACTGTCCTATCAGCCGAGTAAACTTCTAATGAATTCATACTCTGGCAAGTACTATACATCCTCTTTACACAGGGAGATCAAAACTAAACAATATTCTAGGTGCAGTCTTACCAAGAGTATGTTTAACTGCAGTAATATATATCCTCTTCCAAAGTCAAATCTTCTTGTAATGAAGACTAATACCATTGCCTTTTCGATTGCTTGCTGCACCTATCTACTTTCACTGACTGGTGCTTCGCAATATAATCACTACTTAAATAATACTTTGTTTTTGTTTTCCACAAAGTGCATAACTTCACATGTAGCCTCTTTGTACTGACTGCCATGCATTTATCCATTTACTCAACTTGTCTAAAATCACTCTGAAGCCGCCCTTGCATCCTCCTCAACACAATCCCATCCAGTGTGTTGTCATCAAAATTGGCAATGTTGCATTTGGTTCCCTCATCCTCATCCAGGTCATTTCTGCATCATGTATATCTGTTGCCTGTGCATGGATCCTGTGGAACCCCAATAGTCACTGCCTGACACTTGGAAAATGACCCATTTATTCACACTATTTCCTATATGTCAAAAAATTCTTGATCCATGCCCACGTATTAGCTGCAATCCCACATGCTTTAAATTTTACCCACTATCCTTATCAAAAACCTTCTGAATATGCAAATACACATTCACTGGTTTTCGCTGAGCTACTCTATTGGCCGTGTCCTTAAAATCAGCACGTTTAGTACTTCATGGAATTCCAACAGAATGGAAATAGGCCCTTTGGCCCAACAAGTCCACATCAACCCTCAGAGCATCCCACCCAGATATATCCCACATAACCCACCTAATCTACACATCCCTGAACACAACAGGCAATTTAGAATAGCCAATCCACCTGGCCTGCACATCTTTGGACTGTGGGAGGAAACCCACACGGACAGTCGCCCAAGGGTGGAATTGAACCTGGGTCCCTGGCACTGTGAGACAGCAGTGCTAACCACTGAGCCACTGTGCCACCTCAGCACAATTTGCCTTTCAAAAAAGAAGAAAATGCCAATGCTGGCTTTATCCATTTCTGTTGACATTTGCCACCCTCCGATCTGTAGGTACTGCTTCAGAGTCTACAGAATTTTGGATGACCACCAACGCATTCAATATTTCCTGGGGCACTTCCTTTAGTGCTCTCAGACGTAAATTCAGGCCCTGGAGATTTTTTGCCTGTAACCCTGTTAACCCTGGTTGTCCTGCCTCAACCAGTCATGGAAACAGCTGGAAAATTAAACAAATGGGGGAGGAAGCTGCACAAACTTTTCCTTCCTCAAATGATAGTGGAGCCCTGTGCAGAGGTGCAGAAGTCACAACCGAAGCGATTACCATCTTCACCAGAAGTCCCAAGGGATGATTAATCTCAGCATCCTCCTGAGATCCTCAGCATCAATTTTCAAACAGCTTGCTTTATTCCAAGTAATAAATTGGAAGCTCAAGATTAGCAGAGAGTCTGAGCACTGAGCACCTGCCTGTTGTACTGAGATCTTTTGTTTTAGGATAAGCCGCACCCCTGACCAAATTGTTCCAGACAGGACTCAAAATACCTGAGAAAAAAAATAAACAGTGGGACAATTCATCCCATAATGTCTGCAAAAATTCAGCCATGGGGTGACTAGTCACCTCTATGTTGCAGTGGCACAATTTGATGAACAGCTTCTACAATCAGATTCTGTCTCTCCCATACACTTTGCTCCAACTCTTCCAGCCTCAGGGCCTCTCTCCCACTCAAGCTGTTCCTCCTGGGACATTCGTGATTGGAGGAGCTGCAAGACCAAAAGAGGGAATCCATTATTGAACAAGGCTTTATTCTTGTTGGTCTTGGGGTGACCATTCAGGAAATGTCACAAGGCTGGAGTAGGGAGCCAAGCCTCGATGATCCACTAATATAATTGTCTTTTAAGCAAAATGTATCTATCCAGGTAACTTTACCCATTATTCACTGCAGTTATTGGCATTTACAATCAAAATGCTGACAGGAGGGGACGGGAAACATTATGCCTCCTAACGCACAAGAAATCTTTATGTAAAGGGGAACACTCAGGGTAGCTGAGGCCTTAAATATTTCTGTATCAAGGCACAGAATAAGAGGTGTATAACACGTGAACTGGTAATCTAAGTGGTAGTCAGCACTCTGCATCCATTTTGTGCAAATTACTGTTTTTACTTCAGAATTTCAAACACTGGCCATCAATTAATTCATATGCCAACCTCATTCCAAGCAGTTGTACTGCAGTTAAACACCTATGAATAAAATAGAAAATTCTCATTTACAACACTCTCTTGCAAATAGTTTCACAAGGAGAAGATCATGTAAAACTTAATTGTAGGTTGTGTATCAGAAACACTTTCTCCCCACGATTCGCGACAAGTAATCAATTTAACAGGAATTATAATCCAACCCCTGGGGCTTATCTTTCAGGTGTTCCTTGGTGAATTAACCTTCCAACTACAGTCGGAGCAAACCTGCTAATTGGGACCAGTGGGTATTAGCTAAAATTACTTATTTTTTTCTGCTACTTTCCAAGGGTATATTGTGCTCTCTTTTCAATGCCTTTGAGATACAAACCATCTACCTACATGAGCAGGAAAACCAACAAACCAAATCCTTCAAATTAACTACATTTCGTTTATTATAGGTTAACGATAAACCTTCAGTCTGTATAATTCTTGTGCGGAGACAGTGGAAGATCCTTGTATCATCATTTAGCAAAATATTTACACAGTCACCTCTCTTCTCAGCTGAAGATGCTGAACTAACCCAAAGCATGACAATTTTAGTGGCAGATCATAGCACCAACTGGGTCATAACTGACAATAAGGAGGAAAAGTATTAGCTTTGTTATATTTTTAATTGTGTTAAAGCACTTTATACAAGTCGCTTTTGAAATGTAGTCATTGCTTAGCAGTCCCATGTTTATCCGAGAACAGAAATCTTCAGTTGAATGGCCGTCTTCTGTACACAGTATAGAAAGTTAATGCTCTCTGCTTCAGATGCCCAATTTGCTCGAGAACTCAATGGCTGGAAGGGAGCCAAGGACCCAGAACTTGTCAGTGAAGTGGCAATATTCACCATGAGTATGAAGAAAACATTCCAGAAGTTCTCATGAGGAAGGTAGTCACTGATTTGCCCTTTGCTGAAATCAGCAAATCTCCAGGCATTAGCAATAGTGCTGTCCTTAGGCAGACTAAGCAGCGCGCCAATGTGAAAGAATTCTCAGATAACAAAATTAAATGCCACGGATTTCCGCTCCATTTTACATGTCATTACAGAATATGAAACAAAAAGTCAAATATACAAATTATTTAAATATCATAAAAGCTTTAAAATAAAACAAAACTATTTTGAAGAGAGACATAACATAAATGAAAGCCTGTGCGCTCAACTTTACTACTTTATATTTTGTGATTCAATTGAAAGCTGTGGCTAAGCTGACTGTCCTTGAAGGTTCAGCCTCATGAAAGGCATCTTGGCACTAATGCTATGTGACAGCTCTTGGATCTATCATAACAATGAAGAGACATTTTGATGCAGGCTAAGACCACTACACCTGGTTATTTTATGATGAGATTCTGTACCTTTGCTTATTACTCCACTGTAATAACAAAGGGATAGAACAAAACGCCGCAGGACAGGACACTTAATGACCAAAGATAAAAGAGTTGAGGTAAATAATTTATGCTGGACGATAATACAATCAAGCAGCAGACCAGGTGTTTTTATCTGGCCACAGCTTTTGCATTTGTCCTGAGGCATTTCGATGAGAAAGGATTTCACTGTCTAAGTGTGCACCAAGATAAAACCTGCGACACTAACCTTGTCAAATACTCTTCAAGCCTGCAGTACCCTTTTGCATTGACAGCTGTGTTTAATTGTAAAACATACCTTTTAGACTTCCATTTGTACTGGTGTTTAGGTCAAGAGATACAACCGTTGCATTTAGAAAATGGTTCTCCTTACGGCTCACTTATTTGTGATGTGGTGGTGCCGGTGTTGGACTGGGGTGAACAAAATCAAAAGTCATGACACCGGGTTATAGTCCAACAGATTTATTTGAAATCACAAGTTTTCATAGCGCTGCCCCTTCATCTGAAGAAGGGACAGCACTGCGATAGCTTGTGATTTCAAACAAACCTATTGGACTATAACCTGGTGTCGTGTGACCTCTGACTTTCACTTATTTGTCAGGCAGCCATTTATCCAAGAATCAGGAAGATGGCATTAGTAGTTGTTTTTAGTTGCACAATTCTCAAAACATTCAAACTGGACTAGCCAAGTGGTGAAAGATGCAAAATTGGAACTGAGTCTCCTTACAGTTCTGATTATTTTTGGACCACCAACCGATATTCAGTACGAACACCAGTGATGTCCAGTTACTGGCCGAACGTAATTAATTACGCATTGACATACAATTAACAAATGCTGGTCCAAAGTTCATTTTTACAAAAAAAAAATAAGATGGTCTTCACTTTCAACTTCCCCCAAATACCTCATCAATTTTACACGGTGGAGGGTGCTGGCATTGCCAAGGGATAGAATTTCTGTACATAGTCAGATGGACTATAACCATTAATGATAAAGCCCAGCACGAGATTAACTTTACATCTGAGAATAAAATCAAAGCTAGTCATTATAACAACAATTTTAATCAGTTTAAGAAGAAACTGGATACTTAGGCAGTTTCTATCACAGAGAGCTAAAATCTGGTTTTGCACCTAAACAGCAAATAAATTACCTACCCTGCATATCAGACAGCAATTATGGAAAAAAACAACAGTAGATTGCTGGCCAGTCTGACCAAAGATAATTGACTTGAAAAGGCTGTTTTCTCATTTCAGACATCGCTTGATCTAATTATTTCAGCTTTCCAGCAGAGACAGTATTTTTCCTTTGCTAAATATGTATCCCTATGATGTGTGCAATTACAGCTGTTTGATTTGAATTTCCCTTTAATTTAGCTTCTGTTTAAATTTTCACTTCAGTAAATTAATTACTGGTTGTGCCCAGCTATATCGTCTGAAAATGCTATTTGTTCAACATTAAAAAAAACATTCAGAAAAGTATAGCATAGCTAGTGATTAACTCACAAGCTTCATTGCAGAAATGTGCTTTTCCATATATTTCATGTAGAAGGGCACACTTTGATTTACAGAAAAGCAGAAATCACTCAGAGAATTGGAGTTGGAATTGGGAATGAGAAGAAAATCATTGTGAGCATGCCTGAATTGTAACGAATGGTCTAAATATGATAAGGCACTCAAGTAGTGCTTCAAGTATGGAAGAGCATTGTTTCAATCAAGATAATGCAACTCCGAGAGTCAGACAGTATGGAAACAGACCTTTGGTCCAACCATTCCATGCCATTCATGTTTCCAACTAAATTAATTCCACTTGCTTGCATCTGGCCCATATCCCTCCAAAACTTTTTCTTATTCAAACACTTATCCAAATGTCTTGTAAATGTTGTAACTGTGCCTGCATCTACCTCTTCCTCTGGCAGTTCATTCCACTCACGAACTACCCTCTTGTTAAAAAAAAGTTGCCCCTCATGTCCTATTTAAACACTTACTCCTCTCACCTTAAAAATATGCCCCCTAGTTTTGAACTCCCCCATCTTAGGGCAAGTGACATATAGCAACCTGGCCAAATCTGACTTTAAAAATAAGAATCTTGATTCGGCAAATCTTACTGAGGGAAAGTGACGAAAGATGGCCAATTTCAGATTGTCCTTTTGTACCCAAACAGATTCTGGCATCTGGGAAATCACCAAAAGACAAGCATTCGGCCTTCAAGATAACAAGGTGTGGGGCTGGATGAACACAGCAGGCCAAGCAGCATGATGGGAGCAGGAAAGCTTGACGTTTCGGGCCTAGACCCTTCATCAGAAATGGGGGAGGGGAAGAGGGGTCTGAAATAAATAGGGAGAGAGGGGGAGGCGGATAGAGGATGGATAGAGGAGAGGATAGGTGGAGAGGAGGCAGACAAGTCAAAGAGGCGGGGATGGAGCCAGTAAAGGTGAGTGTAGGTGGGG
>JAHRHZ010000035.1:11672173-11734584 GCA_024137785.1 Ginglymostoma cirratum | reverse complement strand
GGTGGGAGGAGGGGATAGGTGAGAGGAAGGACAGGTTAGGCAGGCGGAGATGAGCTGGGCTGGTTTTGGGATGCGGTTGAGGGATGGGAGATTTTGAAGCTTGTGAAATCCACATTGATACCTTTACTGGCTCCATCCCCGCCTCTTCGACTTGTCTGCCTCCTCTCCACCTATCCTCTCCTCTATCCGCCTCCCCTTCTCTCCCTATTTATTTCAGAACCCTCTTCCCCTCCCCCATTTCTGATGAAGGGTCTAGGCCCGAAACGGCAAGCTTTCCTGCTCGGCCTGCTGTGTTCATCCAGCCCCACACCTTGTTATTTCGGATTCTCCAGCATCTGCAGTACCTTTTATCTCTGATACATTCGGCCTTCAATCTATGCAAACACTTGAATCAACTAATTTATATTTCCCCTTTGAATGCAGGCTTTAAAATGCAAAGAACAATTTTCAAAGCTTTTTCATCAGAACACCAGTGGATGTTTCATGTTGCTGTTTTGTATTTAAAATTATTTATAATCCACAAAACACATTGCTTTAACAAAACAGATAAATTTCCATCAAATACCTTATCAACCTTCCATTCACATTATCCAATATTTAAGAGAAAATGTGGGATAATTTCAATTCTTTACTAAGATGTTCCAAGATAAACTGTAAGGCAGAAAATATGATTCGGTAAATATCATATCTGTGTCTAAACTTTGGAAATATTAAAACGGCAGGCCTAACTTGGAAGCAAGTCACAAAATCAGCAGAGTTTTTTTGACAAAGATTATTTCTACCTACTATATGGTCGTTTTCCTCAAAGACATCTGAAATCACTGCGATTAACAGACCTCATCTGGAGTACTTATAGCAACACATTAATTAAGTGATGCTTGAGTGTTCTCTTGGATCATTAGCAGAAATTTTCGTAACATGTAGAGTCACACCACTAACAGTGATGACTGGACGTTGTGTCTGTCCTGAAACTGGATGGAATCCAATCCCCATCTGCCATGATCAATCAACCAAGTTGAATGAGCCAGTGCTATGATAACCCAGCTCAGGGGTTTGTCACTTTGGTTCAAGCGCCAGCATGGATTCTGATAAACTGGCAGCTGACTTGTATTTGAATCCACCCCCCCCCCGCGTTCTCTGCCCCAGTTCCAACTCTTCCTTCAGCTGCTGTTAACACAGTCTGTACCATATAATTAAGCACATTCTTAGCAGAAGAATATGCTTGACCTTTTATGACTTTACAATCAAGCTGCAGAGCAAAACCCATCTTGGCATCATGACTCAGTGGCAGAATATAAACTACTTTTGATCAAGATGGCTCAGTAAAAACCATTGACGCATTAGTTAGTGAAAAGCAACAGAATCGAGAATAGCTCACGGTATATATGCTTCAACATTGAGTTATGAGCATTTATTTTAACTATAAACATAGGCTAATATATTTTTTATATTTTTTCATATAAATTTCATTGGTTACAAAATTGTTACTTAAATGATAGCATGTAAGACACTTAACTACCCCATAATAGTTTCCATTTTAATTTGTGCTTGGTTATCTTACCTGTAATATTTAAATAATTGTCATTTCTACTCAGTTTTCTTTTTTGGCCCAAATTAAGGCAATCTCATCTAACCCCTGCTTGAAAGTTTACTTCAAGGCAGCTGTCAACAAAGGTTAACGTTCACGTTTGAGTCCCACTTGTCTCAGAGCTGTGTAATAACATTTCTCAACAGGTTAATTCAACAAGAGTTTTTTTTTTCTCCCATCCAGTCTCCAGCCAACAAGACTCAATACTCTTTCTCAGGACTATACCATCTAAACTTTTGGGCAGCATTGAACATTCTGAAACCAGCTAATGACTTGGAATTCAGGATCATTCTTTACAAATTGTCCAGATCAAAGATAAGAACGTGTGGGGCTGGAGGAACACCGCAGGCCAGGCAGCATCAGAGGAGCAGGAAAAGTTGACAGTTCAGGTCAGGACACTTCTTTTATGAAGAAGGATCCTGACCTGAAACATCAACATTTTCTGCTCCTTTGATGCTGCCTGGCCTCCTGCGTTCCTTCAGCCCCACAGTGTGTTATCTCTGACTCCAGCATCTGCAGGTCTGACTATCCAGATAAAAGATAACTTTTTTTTTAATGCTCCTTATAGGACAGACAAATTTAGTTCCAAGTGAATTGGCTTTTAGCCCTTCTCTCCTAAGAAAAATAGCTTCTGCTGCAATCAGTTTCTTAAGTTGTGATAGCCTCCTAGCACTTTTCCAATAATAGCTTTCTGAATATGTCTGGAGATGAGCAAGGTATTCAAAACCACAAGCCTTAAGTCCAAACAGGATAACCTTTCCATTTATTGTCCAAGCATGTACTTTTTGGAAGGGATCATTAACCTGAAAAAGAAATACAAGCTACCTTCACCCAATCAGCAGAGATGCATTCCTGAGGCTGTATGTGGTCCTGGTGAGACTGCATCAGGAATATTGTGGGCCGTTTTGGGCCTAGCATTTAAGGGAGGATGGTCTGGCATTGGAGGAGGTTTACAAGAATGATCCCAGGGATGAATGGTTTGTCATATGAAATGCAGTCGGGAACTCTAGGTCTGTGCACACAAGGGTTTATAGGGATGAGGGGGATCTGATTAAAACTTAGAATACAGAGGTACCTGGATAGAATAGATGTGGAGAAGATGTTTCCACTATTAGCAGAGGCTAGGACCAGAGGGCACAGTTTCAGAGTGAAGGGGATGATCTTTGAAATTGAGATGATGAGGAATTTCTTCAGACAGAGGGTGCTTGATCTGTGGAAGCCATGTCATTGGTATATTTAATATATGAGAGATAGATAGGTTCTTGAGTAGTGAGTGGCTCAAGGGTTAAAAGGAGAAGGCCAGAGAATGAGGTTGAGAAACATATCAGCCATGATCAAATGGCAGAACAGATTCAATGGGCTGAATGGCCTAATTCTGCTCCAATATCTCATAGCCTTCTCATCACCAGGAAGAGATTCAGCAAGGCCAAAGAGGAAGCATCTACAATAGTCACTGCAATTACCAACTGAAACATTACAATTCACTTTAAATAGGTACATGTGATATTTTGGCCTAAAATATCAAGTCACATAAGAAAGCTAAACAAGTCAACAGGTAGACATGTCTTTCCCCACAAAGAAATCCAATTGCCTAGCAATCAATAATCCTCCCCTCTCACAATCAATGCACGAGACACAGACAATGTATGTTCATCTGCTAGTTTTAGAAACAGCTTTATATTCCTGTTTAGTCAACTTTTTCCATGGTTTTATTCCCTAACTTGATCTCTGTGTCATCATTTAAGTGCAGATCCAAGGAAATAAATGCATGATATTACAACACTTAAACATTGTTTAAAGGAAACTAGATGTCAAAGCATTTGTTTTTACATCCATCAGAAGTGGGATACAACAAACAGGACTTTTTTTTGGGGGGGGTGGAGAGAAAGAGGAAGATACCATTTTATACAGAATAAGAAGCGGGTGCTGATTGGCTGAGCCAGAATTGGCATGCAAGAACATTTAATTGTCAATCTTATTACTCAGACGAGTCAGGTAGAGTCTGATTCATCAGGGAAATGCAATGGGGATGCAACTGAGTTTGACTTCCTACCTGACCCCTTTTTTTGAGAAAAAAGATGCAATGTATGTCCAAATTCCTTACCCTGCATAAAACAGGATCCTGCATACTTATGTTTGTAAATTTGTGTGTGCTTGAAGTATCACACTATGGACCATATCGATGATCATTTATTGGTTTTTGATGTTCTGCCATTTATGACTTACTTCATCAACCTTAAAAAGAAGACAGTTTTCAGAAAGTTTATATGAAGTTTGTTCCCCTTGAAAAGTCATCATTGTGAACAATTTTGTGTAATAGTCATACAGTCATGCTTTCTATAAAACTTGCTGTACAATTATTCTGAACATTGTCTTAACAAGGTTATTTCTCAGGACAAATTATGTTTATTTATTAAACAAGTGCTTAATGAGCTAATGAGATGTAAAAGGAACAATTGTGCGATTTCACAGTCACAAGTCTGCAGGATGAACAGGTCTCGAGGCAGAGCTGTGTCATTATATACTGTAATGCCACCACCAGACGAGCTACCCCAATTCAATTCTTGTATATATAGCTTATGGTTGGGAATATAGCATTACTCATTGGATGCAATGACATTAATTCTTTCAAAGCATCTAAATATATCACAAAAATGTGTGTGACAAGTTTCATGATAATCTATTGGTTCCTCTCTCTTCACATAAGCTGATCAATTATTCGTCACTATAATTCTAGCTGTAATACAGTTGACTTCTACCCAAACTTCTTTGGGCCAATGAATCATCTTTGGACTGTTTACATTCATTCATGCCAAGTTCTTAATTTCTGGTTAGATAATACATTTCCTCAATTAGTTACCCAAATATAAACCAAAACTAAACTTTTAATAACTTCCTTCTCTGATGCCCTACATCCAAATGATTAAACACTTTGTAAGCATTGGTACGCAGGTCTCACCAGCATCTCAACATAGCCAGCTCCTTATATAGCTACATTTTATCAAGAACAGATCGTATTCTCTAACCTTGGGCTGTCTTGGCCCTTTTGGCAATGTTAGCTGTTTCTGTGTCACAGCTGAACCCATTAGTTGCTGATGTGCTGTCAGCAAGCTCTTTCACCGTGAATAATGACAGTGCATCAACAGCCGAGCACATGCTGAGACAGATATCAACAGTTTGCTTCCCTGTCACCAGTGAGCCTCCAGTTTCTCTTGAGTGGGGATATTTCCTGCTGCTAACAACTACATCATGTTTGGCACCACTGGTCAGATGTGTATTTTCAGCTTGTAAAATTCAGGCTTTTCAACTGACAGTATCCATCCCATGTCACTCTATCACCCAAAGGTGCACATACACCTCTGCTATTTAACCCTGAGGGCAAGAGAGGAAGCTACCACTTCCTTCACCAATACAGTGAAGGAACAGATATTGGTTCCCATCTCTTGGGATTATAGCCATGTTTATGTTCTGCTCAACTGTACTAATTCCTTTGTTTCTTGTCAAAAACTTTTGGACATAATCTGAGAGGAAAGAAGAATTGGCACCTCTCTTCAGCAGTCTAGATGTTTGTCTAAGCCTACCATGCAATAATGGACAGCTACAAGCAATGACATAATCAAATGCTTAAGTTTACATGAGAAATAGTTTACGTGAGCTCCCATCTCGTTTGAAATGCCAAGAAAAGTCAGGTTCATCTTGTAATTTGACTTCCATTTGCCACTTGAAGCTACTTGAAATCTGCAGCTTTGAATCAGCACAAGAAGCGACAGGAATCACCTCTGGCAAATATAAACACTTCTCTGTGTAAACTGACAGCTGAGACAATTTTACTTCTGATCTTCTTATCATCCTTTCTGGTTCTCTTTTGAATAAATAGTTTGAGCGCACACTTTCTTAAGCATGTATATGCATGCATATGTACATAAAACAAATGTAGATTACGTATAAATAAATAATACCTGTTGAACATAGCCATGTATATTGCAAGACGGAGCACAGGTTTGCCATCAAAATTCAGCAGTTACATAATTGGGGGTGACTGAATCAGAGATCACAATCAGTAGTGAGTTTAGATGACAAAGACTTTCAAGGTTTATTTGATTTCATTCTTCCAGAATGCCAGTCCTATGGTTTTCATATTAAAAGCACACAGCTCCATCCTGACATCCAGCATCTTGTTCATAATGAATTTCATAGTCTATTTACTGCAGCGCAAATCCTTATTGACCTTATTGAACTTACTGTCTCTTTTGTAAATTCTTGGTCATCTTCACTGAGCTCTGTGTTTCTCTGAGATTGCAAATTTAGCCATTGTGAGCTATGTACACATCATTGATATACAATAGGTTTATAGGATATTCCAGCTTTCTATCACCCTCACCTCTATTGAATCCATCTCAATCTCTAAGTTGGTGGGCACTTTTTCAACATCCACTACTTGATCAGCAGAAATTTCCGCCAACTAAGAACTGTAAGAAACAATGGGAAGATCAGTTGCCCTCAGAACAAACTCTCTTCCTCGCCACTGCCTATATTCCATTGTCTGGCAGCCGTACAAGGCTGAACCAGGCTATTTGAACAATTAGTGTCCTACTTAATCCAGAGACAAACCAGTCACTTCATCTCTGAGGCATTCGTAAGGCAATCTACTTCGATCTTAATAACATCACTCAATTCCACCCCTCTCTTACGTGCTGTTGCACCACTCAGCTATTCCTTTAAGACCCCAACACTTGTAAAATCCAAGCTTTGGGATTAGATCTTTAAGCAAATAGTGGAAGGTCTTTTTTTACACAAGAAATGCGCTCGAGACGTGGCTCGGAAAGCTACGCTAAGTGTTTGGAACAGCCGAAAACCTCACAGGCCCCTGGTTGCTGGCCATGGTCCTGAATTCAGCAGGCACCAGCTGTCCCAGGTTGTTTATGAGAATTTCAAATGATTAAACGAGAGAAATTTTGAAAAAAAGGGAATTGCTGTTCCAGTCTACCCCACTCCCAAAACAAGCAAATGTATGTTAAAAGTGAAAGACGCGGGGTGGGGGTGGGGGCAAATGTCAGGGGTCAATTCTTACACAAGATCGACCATTACTTGAGTACATGTGGTAAATCCGATACAATCAGTATTTCCTTCCTTTCTTCCGAACAGACTGAAGGACTCACAATTCTGTCCACCCTGCCTCTTTGTGAGATCTGTTTGACATAATCCCACTCAAAAGATTTTCTTCTGTTCACTGTCTTTTACACTCCTCAATCCGTTTTTAAAACTTATTAAAATTTTATAGTAGTTGGCCTTGTTTAAAAATGAACATGCTGTCATAACCATAGCTACTACATTGATAATGCCATGTTTATTTATAGTCTACAAGGCAGATAATTCCTTAAATTAAGGCAGATTAATTCTTTTGTTGTTGGGTGCTAATCTACCCAAAATCAGTGCACAGAACAAATCAATATTTGAATCATATGACCAATGTCACCTGGGCAGGTAGCTTCCAGGATATGGATTAGCTAATGCATAAATACAACTGGCGCAAAACCCCACCAAAACATGGATCTTCCAAAACAGAATCAACCTTCTTGTGCCACGTTTACAGAACTCAGTCAGATCATTCAACCCATCAGGTGTATCAGAGTTAATGCTCTGCACAAATCTCCGGCTAACCCATTTAATCTGAATTTGACAGCATATCCACACAACTTTCCTCACTCATTTGTATCTAGCTCCACCTTAAATGATTATTGCGATTTACATTAGCTACTCCTCGTGGTTGAAGTTCTACTTTCTAACTACTCTCTGGATAAAGATGTTTCTCTTGAATGATCTTTTTGTCTATCACTCACATTTGTAATGAAAATCACCAAGACAAATATGTATATTGTGAACAAAACTTTGCCTGATTTTTGATCTTTACCCCCATTTTGCTAATATAGCATCAATCAATGAACTGTATTGTCCCACATCATTAAGATTAGGTTTCATGATTAAGTATTTGGCCTGCTTGTTGGTTAGGCCTTATGAAACCACTGAGACAAGAACAAGAACATGCTGTGAGCATGTTACTCTCTATTTGATTGTACAGTTGTGAAGTTTTATTTATTTGCATTTGCTATGTCCTCATAAACTAGGAGGTAACCAATTGTGCAGTTATTGGCAAGATGCAAAGTCAAATTTCCTAGCCATCCTCAATCTCCCACAAATCCTTGGAATTTGCTTTGACATTTTCTTGTTGCACATACCAAATTCACCAGAGATTGCTATTTTTTTCAAAACTGCAATGAGACAGGATAAGCACTAGTAGGGATTTTCAACACAGGAATCAAAGCATTTTGTGCTTCAAATGGAGGTTTTCAGCTGCTGCTGTAAGAGAAAATTGAATTCCAGAATGGCGAGATGATGAAAATACATGAGCATAAAAAAGATCAGCTGAGCACTCAAGTAGTTTTATAGTTTCTGATTGTTTCACTTTTATTTGTGTTCAAACACTGCAAATATAAGACAAGGTCACTGCATGGTAGCTCTTCCCACAGCTTCATAATAAACACAGCCAGGCTTTCGTAAAGCTTCGAATGCCTTTGTTGCTCTGCATCAGTGAAGTCATGATGGGTAGCATTAATCTCAATTCTGTTAGAAATCTCCTTGGTGCAGCATTCCATACATTTTGGTCTTACTGTTTCAGTGAGCTCTCTCTCCTACAAATAGTCCTTTGAGAGAATTCTTTATTTTGCAACCCCTTTTACACTCCTTACTTCTCTGAACCACTCTGAGCTGGCTTGGGAACATCTCTGATAACCTTAGGTACAAGTCAAAGATGAAGATTCTTGACAAGGCATATCCTTCTGTGAAAGGCAAGGTTATTTAAAGTTCCAAACATTTACTCTAGGATTGGGGTAACATTTCAGCCCTCAATCATTCTGTACCAGTATATTTAAATCATGCAGATTACAATCAATAAGTAAACAAGCAACTTTCATAACAACAGCACTACATCACATGTAAGTGCCAATATTAACATTTCATATCTACTTATTCTCTTGTGAATCCTGTACATCCTAATTCTTTGCATCTATAATTAACATAGATTTAAAAATTCATCATGGCCGGTCAGGTCATTGATCATAACCAATATTGAAAGAAATGTACATTCACCAACAATGCTATTTGAGCATAATAAGGGATCAACCTGGTCTATAGGCTCAAACAGTGATCTTATCTAATGACTTGGGTAGTGTGCAACAGTTGACGACTATTTGATCAGTAAAAGCCATGCCAAAGGGAGGATATGTGATAAAATAGGAATCTATGAACATGCGGGCCAGAGAATCAAAGCTGCATTGATGCAGTTCTATCTCTGGCCCAGCTCAGGATAAATGTAACTCTACACTGGAAGAAGAGAAATGTATTTGAATTACCTTTTAGTTGCATGTTTTAAAGTTATATCTTTTTTCTCAAAATGCAGAATTTTAAATTCAACTGTTAGACAATTTATGCAAATTAGTGCAAAGTTAGAAATGTATTGAAATATGCAGAAGTCACTCAGCTAGAACAATTTACTAAGGGTGTTCTTCTGTAAATTGTCAGTCAAAACAATGGGAAGTAACAGGTCTTATTTCAGTCTTCTTGGTTAATTGCACTCCAGTGTCAAATCCCTGTTTACATTGCCAATCTCAGGCATGGTGTACTGAATACCAGCTTGAAGCTACCAGTGTAGATAGTGTTACTTCTGCTTGGAGCCTGTTATTATTTTATTCTAAGATTCAAAAGTGTTTATTTATCTTGTAAATTTTCAAAATATCTGTCTCCAGGAGAAACAGTTAATAAATCAAATATTTTAAAAATATTTTTAGGCTGACTGTTACATTGCTACATGTTGTCAAGGGCAACTGGTTCAAACAGGTTCTTTAACATCGTTACTTGCTCTGACATGAGTTCAAATCATTGCTAAGGTAATATGAATGTACAAAGTGGGATAAGATTACACTGGCATCAATTCACGGTGAATAATTCTGGTAAAATAGGTTGCATATGATATTGTACTCAATCCAATCCATTCTACAAATTGTGCATTCTTGCATCAGCTAATACCATATCTGGATCTTTTTTAACTTACAATTTCTATGCTTCCAATTTAAAATATGGAACTTGTCCGGTTTCAATGCCCTCATTACATTTCACCTCTATACAATATACTGTGTAGATTTGCAGGAGCAGCAAAGGTATTGGTACAGAGCCTCAAGAATAAATACCGCTCTACCAGTGTCACCAGCTGACTTTGCAAAATGTCCCACGTAGAAAGCAACCAATTTAAACTGTACAGAGGCAAGTAAATAACTGCACTGTTACACCGGACAATTCATGTGGGCTACGTATCTCTCAGCTACAATGAACAGGGATATCTCACCAGCCACATTTGGCAGAACAAAATTTCTGAGAAGGGGTAATAAGTTGAAAGGGACTAAAGTAAAAGAGATAATCAGCATAACATGGTGAGGTTGAGGAGGACAGTTTTCTGTTCCACTGGCAGTGGGGGTGTTAATAAGAAAATGGTCTGGATTAAACCTTGATTCATCAGTGTTCTAGCCTTTTCCAGTTCTTGAAGAAATCTCAGATTTGCAGATCAGGAACATATTATGCCCTTCCAAATATAGGCAGATGCTTGTGCAGTGTAGAAGCAGACTCCCTTATTTATATCCTCAACCATGCAACATTTGAAAATTCTGTCACTTACTCTCACTTTTAGGAATGGCATCCCAGTGGCAGAAGAATGGTAGAATATCTACCTGAAGGTTATAAACTGGCATCACACTGAATGTTCAGGTAGACAAAAGGCTTAACCAATATGTGACTGTCCATAGCCTCAGTCTCATTCCTCATCACTCTATCAGCTGAGTGCAGTTGCTGACTTTCAAATCATCACTTGACTACCCACCACGAACTACCCTGCCAAATTAAGCAGCTTATTTTCTTCCATTAGCATTATCATTCAGAGTAAAGAAACAAGAAACTGGAAAAAGATAAAATCACTTATGTATTTCTCCTGGGTTGCTTGCAGCCATGTTCAAGAGATTAATGTTGAACTCCCAGAATGTTGATACTACAAAATGAACAACTCCTACTGCTAAAGCATTTAAGAGAGATTTTTAAAAACTCAGGACAGCTTCAGATAATGTTGCAAGTATATTTTACATTATTAACACCAAGTTTATTTTCAAGCCAATTCTTTGCAGAAAACAAAACTATTGCAAAGTAACGAATCACTCACAGACAGTCAGGGTCATCTCAATATAAGTCTTTTCAGACCTCATTTAAAATGTCAGCAAAGCAACATCAATCACTGAACACATATCCAGAGTCTGCACAGATCCCTGGCCGCAGAAATGAAGAGTATTTGGTTGGATTACGCTCCCAGGTAGAATACAATTTGGCTCAGTCCCAAACAGCATGTTACAACCAGACCATGCATCGTCAAGTGCAGCAATTCCTTCCCTTCACCTGTGTTCTTCTAACAATACACCCACAAATTTGGTTACTTAAACTGAAGGTGGACTTTCTTCAGCTATGTAACAAATTGGTTCTAAATAACAACAATTTAAGAGTTATAGGCCTTGTCAATGTAAATAAATGATAGCTGTTGAACTTGTAATGGGTCTTTTTATGCCGGCATTTTAAAATGTTCACAGGCATAGTGCTGCATTTGTAGTTTTTAAGCATGTGAGTAAAATGAGACCATTATTTTGGCATTTTAAAATATTCACAGGCATAGTGCTGCATTTGTAGTTTTCAAGCATGTAAATAAAATGTGACCATTGTTTTATTATCAAAAATACATGAATTGCAAACTTTTTTTAAAATTCAGCTGTGACAGTGAAATTCTATGATGTTAATCTGGTATGTGAGCCCGAGGTGAAGAGGGAGATGTAGGACTGGGCAATCATTGTTTCTGTTCAAATCAGAAGAGGTGGTTGTGGGGTGGCATACAAAACATGGCAGGTAGGATCAGGTAGGCCTGAGATACAACAAAGGCTATGGCTCCTGCCTGACAAAACACTAGCTGTGGAAGTGAACATCTGTGTTAACCAATTCATAATTCCTTCCTTTTCAAATACAAAACTGGCTTCTATTCGTCATGAGGAAAATTGCTCAGAAGGTCTTGTCGACAAAAAGCAGGCCAGATTCAATCTGGCCAATTATCACACCATAAATGTACTCAATCATCAACTTCTGCTGGATAGTATAATTTACAGGGCTATAAAACAGCACTTGCCTACCGAAGACCGACCCAGTGCTGCTCAGTTTTAGATTCCGCCAGAGACACACAGTTGAAAGACAATTGCAGTACAGGCCCAAATATGGATAAAAGAGGTGAGGGAGGCTACTGTCCTTGACACCAAAGGATGTGACTGAGTGAGACATCAAGGCATCCTCACAAAATTGAAGGCAATAGGAATCGGGGGAACTCTCCACAAGCTGGATTCATGCATAACACAAGGAGGAATGGCTATACTTTTGAAGAGGAATCTTCTTAGTCATGGAAAGTGAAGAGTAAGTCAAGGAGGTCCTCAGGCTAGTTTCCCACACTAAATCATCATCAGTTCCTTCCATTATAATGTCAGAGTGAGGATGTTTATTGATGACTGAGCACTTTTCAGTACCATTCACAGCTTGTCATACATTAATGCAGTTCTTACCTGCATGATGAAAAAACTTGAACAACATTGAGGTTGGGTTGATTAGTGAATAGTAAAATGTTTGCAATTGAAATCGAAGACAATGACCACCTTCAATAGGACAACATTTAACTATCTCCCCTCGATTTTAAATTGTGTTACCATTGCTAAATTCTACTGTAAAGTCCTGCGTGTTACTACTAACCCAAAATGACATTGGACGAGCATACATGTCCTGTGGCAACAAGTACAGGTAATACGCTGGCATTTCTGCAATGAGAATCTCACTTTGCAGATGGCTGCAGGTTGTCGGCGGTGTCAGTGCCTGGAGCGGGGAGGTCTGGTTGCGTTCAGCCCGGAGCAGGGACACTTGGTACTATTGGTGAGGCAGCGGCAACATGCAGAGCTCGGTCTCCTGGGGAATTGGTGTTGTTGTTGCTGTACGTAGAACGGGGACTCCTTGAGGACCACCTTACAGAGACTCTGCAGAAGCCCTGGAACCATGTTTGGGACCCCAGCTGGTGAAGATGAACTCCACTTAAATACTTTTTAAAATTGTTTTTGTAACTCAAAATGGTACTGGACTGTGATGACGTAACACTTTTCACCGTACCTCCCTAGCTTTGTCTGACAATAAATTCATTCACCTTCTGATTTCCTTAAGCCTTTCCATTATCGACAAGGCACAAGTTGAGGTAAAGTTAGAATCCTAGAATCCTGACAGTGTGGAAACAGGCCATTTGGCCTAACAAGTCCACACTGACTCTCTGCAGCGTATTCCAACCAGACACCACCCCCCCACCTTACTCTATCCCTGTGAGCCTGTATTTCCCATGGCTTAATCTACACATCTCTGGACACTATGAGTAATTTAGCATGGCCAATCCACCTAACCTGCACATCTTTGGACTGTGGGAGGAAACTGGAGCACCTGGAGGAAACCCACGCATAAACAGGGAGAATGTGCAAACTCCACAGAATCGCCTGAGGCTGGAATAGAACCTGGGTCCCTCTCTCTGTGAGACAGCAGTGTTAACCACTGAGCCACCATGTCACCCATAAGCCAAAAGAATGAAAACAGACCAGATGCAAAATGAATGAGATGGAATATGTAGCGATTGTAATGAGGTCAGTCAGGTAGACCTCATTGAATATGAGTTCCCTGATTGGGGCTGTTAATCCAGTCCAATTAGGGAGCCCTGGCTGTCAGATATAAATAGGAGTTTCAGACATCCTGTCACTCTAAGGGCTTATTCTGAGTGAGCTGGATCAGAGTCAAGGACTTTCCACATGTAAATAAATGATGGCTTGGTGATGGCATACCAGCTTGCGTGGATTTTTTTTTCAGAATATTCTTTAACAGGGGGAATGAGTACAGCTTCGACAATATTCAAGAAGCTCATCATCATTCAGGTCTGGTTGATCAGCACCCATGTTTAAATAGAAGGTTTTGGCTGAGGGCACAGACAATCATTAGAGAGCTGAAGCAGCTGAGCCCCTGCTTGATTGATAACCTTGACTGTATACACTGGCTACTACTTTCACCATTTTTGTTTATACAAGCCTAAACTGTTCGAAGCACTTTAGGATTTCAGATATTAACTTTTTAAAAGATCCTGAATGATTAAAACTTCTATTGGATGACTATGAATAGAATTTTCTTCAAACTTATTGGTTTCAACACACTAGAAAGTTAGAAATGAAGCCCATTAAGTTTGTCTTTTCTAACAAACAATCATATTCTTATGTTACTATAAGGCTCATGCACTTCCGTGTATCATGGGTGTATCAAGGTATCATATCTTGGCATAAAGGGCATTAGGAGGAGCAGCATATGTTGAAATGTTGAAAATTTGTACTTCCCTTTCAAAAGGTTTGCTCACTTAATGGTTCACGACTCTTGTTATGCCACAAAACAAGACACTTTAAAAACATGGGCCAACTCGAAACTACATAGCGATAGCCCATATCTACCTGTGCAATGTAGCTGGTCAGATCAAGAGAGCTGAGTGTGTGCTCACAACCTGAAATAGTCTGCATCTATAAAAGGCTATCCCTAAAATTGAAAAGTCTAGGAAAGAAATTAGGAATCCCAGGATTCCTGCTCCTATGATGCTGCTTGGCCTGCTGTGTTCATCCAGCTCCATACCTTGTTATCTCGGATTCTCCAGCATCTGCAGTACCTATTATCTCTGATACAATCAAAACTCACCTGTTACTTTCAAAAGCATTCCCTCATTTACCTGTCTCAGTGAAATTCTGACCTGATTCAGTTCAGGCCTTTTTTCAGAGAAAAGTGCACTCTCCAACTTTGATCCGAACTATACCACTCTCTGATTCCATCATTCCACTATTGACAACACAAATTTACCCAATTACTGAAAGGCCAATTATATTCTTTATTGATATCAGGTTAGAATTTGAAAAGAAACATCAGGTTGTTTTAATAAATAATTAAATGAATTGTGGAAACTGCATATTTGGCGAAGACACAAAACTGACTAATACAGTCGGCAGTATGAAAGTAAAGATATTTACCCTTCAAAATAAACATTATACAATGTCCACCCTTCCAATTAAAGAAAGAAAAGAACGTTCTCTGCAGAGATTAATGTTGAAAAAACACTTCACCAAATAAGTTTTGGTTTTTGAGGAAAGAAAAGACAAGACATGAAATGTTCAAAGTAGCAATTATTCAGCGTTCTTGCACATGTAGCTACGTATCAAAAAATATAGGCTGCTGTCACTGGATCGTTATACAGGCAGTACATTCAGGAATCAGTGAGAAATCAGGCTTTTCAAAGCAAAACTTGGATTAGTATTTCAGTTATCATTTGGACCCTCAGAAAGGGTCTTCTCAGAAAGAAAGAATATGAGCTAGGTAACTTCTCTCATTGAACAGGCTGTACCCCACTTTAAATAATCTCCATGCAAAACCTAATAGCTGACAGCCATATACCCAGGCAAGTGATTTCCAACAAACAAGTCCAAGTAATTATTTTAAGCCATATGGTTCTCAAGATTGGCCATGCTAAATTACCCAATAGTGTGCAGGGATGTGCAGGCTAGGTGAATTGGCTATAGTACATACGGGATTATGGGCATAGGGTGGAGGTATGGGTCTGGGTGGGATGCTTTTAATAAGCCAAATGGCCTCTATCTGCAGTGTAGGGATTCTATGATTCTAGAAGTCTCCTTAAAAAAATTCCAAACATTAATAACTCTGTCTGAGGCTCAACTTACCAATATTACAAATGATAGTGTTGCCTCAATTTATGCCTCCTTATCTTGATGTCATGGTTTAATTTGAAATAGGATCCTAGACCAACCATTTATTCAAGATTTACCACCTTACTTGCAGGTTAGATAGCTCAGTTTGCTAGATGACTTGGGTATGGTGTAAAATAAAGCCAATGGCATGGATCCAGTTCCTGTACTGGCTTTGGTAGTTCATGAGCATTTGATTTCCCACCCTACTCCAAGCTTGTAAAATGGTCTCCCTCAAATTGTACATAACCAATTGTATCTTACCAATTGAGAGAGATACCTCTGGCCTTTTGTGGCTTATGGCTGCTTACCTACCGATTCCATCCCTTTGTAAGGTTACCTCTTAGATGTCTCTTTTAAGGCCGAAAAATCCAAGCTTCTTGAGTTCAATCTCAGAAAATAGTACTCTATTTGCTTTGTTTCACTTCTCCAAATAATTTCTAATACCCTAAAGATGTTTCTCTGTATTCCAATAGTCACTGAATACATACAAGGTGTCATTTAACTAGGACAATGTACAATTTGATGAATTCCCTCAATTTGATAGCTTCTTGCTTCATTATGTTGTTTAGCACTTATCAGCTCTGTGAATACGTCCAATCACTACATTTAAGAGCTCAATCAAGTAACATCTCTTAATCTCTCTTAACTTTGTCCTTAGCTATCTTGACACTACTTGTAGAGTACTTAATTCACATATTTTTCTTCTTTAAATTATTTAAAGTCAGTTTCGATTGGTATTGATATATCCCTGACATATTTTGGCTAATTCACCGTACAGCTTTTGAATTGACTTTGCCAATTCAACTGCTTCATCTGTTTTATGGTCATGTGGGAATTTGACCAATTTGCATTGAGCTTCAATCGATAACTGTAAATGAAATGTCAGTTATAACAAAGTGAGCAGGTTGCTAACTGCATGAAGGGAGATGTGACATTAACTTATTATTGCGTAAAATAAATTCACTTTTGTGGTTGGAATTTGCAACACAGGCGCTGTTTATGCACTACGTTCAGCAATTTAAGCATTTACAATATCAAGATTTGTAATTCTTCCATGCAATATCATAAGGTCAGCATGGTACGGAATCATAATATACGATTATGCATAGGTTGAGTACTGCTGACCCTCAATTGTTTCCTTACAAAGCTTAAAAACACAAATTTTCTCCCAGCCCATCTTGAATCGTTGATCTATAAACACATTTGATCATTATTCACATCAGCATCAAGCTCTTCTCTTTAAACTTTAAGTGTTTTGAAAAAGAGCACACAGGTCCTTTCGTTTAGTTATCAATCTGTTCAGACAGATATTGCAGATGGCAAGTCCTTCATTTTGGGGCATATTTCTGGCATAAAACAGTTGAGAGAAGTAATTCTTATAATGAACAGATTTTCATGCTCTTTCATTTCTGCCTGCTAATTTAAAAAAAAATTGTATTATCCAACTCATACAAAGAATGCCAGCTTATTCAATTTTGATTTGATAAACTATATAATTATCATCCAAAAAATCAAATATACCACCACTTTAACAACAAACAAATTATATAAGTAACAAGGATTCAATGATGACAATGAAACAAATTATGCCTACTGCCCAAGTTAATTTGAGATTATATCTTAGATATGCAGCACAGTGGAGTCCAGGTCTAATGTAATCACCTTGGCTGATTTATTGGGAATGAAGACTCCATTACCTGAAGAATTTGGTTCAGAGAAGATTTTGCAGCATGATATGAGATTTCATGCATTTATCTGAAAGCTAACTAGGAACGGAAGATAGAGTTTCAGCCAATTTTATATGAATTAATCAAAAACAGAAAATGCTGGAGAAACTCAGCTGTCTGGCAGAATCTGTGAAGAGAAAACAATGATAACGTTTTGAGTTCAAGTCTTGTTCTGAAGATGGGTCACTGATTTGCCAATGTTAGCATTGTTTTCTCTTCATAGATCCTGCCAGGTCTGCTGAGTTTTCCCAGAAATTCCTGCTTTTGTTTGTTTCAGATCTCCAGCAGAAGCAGTTCTTTGGTTTCTAATATGAATGAATGATTTGGGTATTCAAGGTATAACCTGCAAGACTGTAGATTACACAAAACTTAGAATTGTAGAAAACAATAAGAAGGATAGTGACAGCCTTCAAGGGGACAGAAATATATGAAATGGGCAGACACTTGTCAGTTAATATTTAACACAATATGGAGGAGATTCAATATGAACTAAATGGCATAGGGTTTTAATGGACATGCAGGAATAGACAGCCGTGTGGATGAACATACACAAATCTTGGGTGATGACAGAATTGGCTGAGAAGGTTGTTAAAAAACATTTTGTTGTCTTTAACTTTAGAGGAATAGTATACAAAAATAAAGCTGAACCAGTTTAAAACATTGATTGCATTGCTCAGGTTTCACTTGGCACACTGCATTCAAACCTGTGCAATATGTCTTGGCAAGAATGTCCAAAAATTAGAGAGGCTGTAGCTTTAACAGAATGAGATGAGGAACTTCAGTTAAATGCAGAGACTGGAAAAGATAGGACGGAGCTCCTTAGTGCAGAGTAGCTACGAGGAGATTTGATAGAGATGTTCAATATCATGAAAGAAGCCGGTGGAATAAATTTGGAGCAAACATTTCCAGTGGCAGAAGAGTCATTAATCATAGTACACATACCTAAAGTTTTTGGCAATAAAAAAAACAAGGGGGGGGAGACCGCTCAAAGAAATTGCTTTCAAATAACAATGGGTTTTGAGACGTAGAGGACATTGTCAGAAAGTGTGGTGGAAGCTGGTTCAATAATGGCATCTTAAAGACAACAGGATAAATATTGGAAGAGAAAAATATTTATATGACAATGGGAAAAGAGCATGGAAGTGGAAGTAATGGGATAGATCCACAAAACAGCCAACATTGCCATGATAAGTCAAAAGGCCTCCTTCTGTGTTACTTCATTCAATGATTCTAAACCTGAAATACCTAATAAATATTGCTGAATGATTATTTTTAAATTTAAATTTAAGTTTTCATATCAGGAGACTTGGCAAGGTCAGAACTTCATTTGGTTGTACTGCCAGAAGCAGAATTAGATTGGATCCACAGAGAGGGAATGGATAAAAACCAAGCTTTGGCAGGAAATTCACAGCATACTGCTTTCCAGCATTCTCTGTGGTCAGTCAGAGAGAAATATTAAAAATCCTCTGGGATTCAGATGTCCCTGCTTCTACCTCTATTTGGCTCCATGAGGTCAAAAGGAGAAAATAGAACAAAATACAGTTGTGAACAGGATCCATTCTGGAATCCATTCACAAGTCAATTTCTACACAAGTCAGAACACATTGCAGATCAATATAAAATAGCCATTCCTAAGTATAGGAAATGTTCATATGTCAGGTCTTTAAAATTACATTCCTGTATGGGATTGTGTTTGTAAGTATGAGCATTCGTAAGACGAGTGTTTGTAACTCAGGGAACCCCCTGCAACTTCCTGTTAGCAAGTGTAAATAGTATGCACCTCTGAGAACATCCAAATCGTGCTTCTATTTTGAAGTATTCAAATGAGTAGAACTGACAAAAATTCATAAACAAGATGTTTTTGCACCTAATTAACTGACATTTGTTCTTTACTTGCATTATAGCTCGTCATGTGACAAAATGTGAGGTAGATTCACACACAATAACAAACTGAGTGTTTCCAACATTGGCATCTGTCTTCAGAGCTTCAATATGCTCATAACAAAGCAAAGGCTTGTTTTTAATTACTACTCAATTTTAACAACAATACAATTAAAAAAAAGTCAGAGATAGTAAGAACTGCTGATGCTGGAATCAGAGATAACACAGTGTTGAGCTGGAGGAACACAGCAGGCCAGGCAGCATCAGAGGAACAGAAAAGTTGACATTTTGGGTTGGGACCCTTCTTCAGAAATGTTTTTTTTTGGTTGCGTTAAACAAGGATCAGATCATCACATTTCATTCTATTACAAATGTGACCTTGAATGTAAGTTTATAATTTGAAAAGCACTTAGCATCTTCATGAACTCTGAGCACTGCTAAAATGGGAATAAGTGATGCTTGACCAAATCAATGGGACTGAAATGAAGTCAGATATTGTATAGCACTTTAATGAGGTAGGGATTTTCCTTTTATCCTTGCACTCAGTACAGAGATATGAGAAACAAACACATAATACAGGAATCACTTAAGCAGCATTTTACTCAACAATATTTTCAATAAAGCCAATTGTACTCAAATGATAAACAACAAAAGAACACAGCAACTTCCATCTTGGTGAGTGCTTAACATCTATTTATTGACTTTTCACAGCGTCTTGCATTCCAGCTCATGCCGTGTCCTCTTTCCTTCAAAGGCACAGTGCTCATTTTCATGATTAAGCTTATCCATGACTGCAGTTAATTTTACCTCAGTCACATATATTCACTCTCGTAACAATATGCAGAAACATTTTACAGATGTAACCTTCAAATTGGTTCTGACTATAAGGTGTCAAACTTTAATTCAAGGCCTTGAATTGTCTAACCACAATTCATTAATACCTTTAATTTACGAAGTCTCACAGTAACCACCAAATGAAAGAAACAGTAACCAATCTCTTTTTTTTGTACAACTATCTTTCTTTATGGCTCAATCAGTTGCAGCACATACCTTCAATCCTGCTATGTGCCTATTTTTTTTCAGCTACATATTGTGCACCAAAAACTGCAGCATAAATCCAAAAGGAATAGCATATAAAAGTAAGGATGCTTACTAGAACTATATAAGGTACTAGTCAGATCACAGTGAGAATATTGTAAATATCTTTGGTCGCATGTCTGAGGGAAGGTATATACTTGCACTGCAGGTAGTCCAGATAAGGTTCACTTGGCTGATCACAAGTATAAAGGGACTGCCTTAAGAAGAAACGTTGAGCAAGATAGGCCAGAAACTCACTGGAATTCAGAGGAATGGGAGATTCATTCTTATTGAAACAAATAAGATTCTTTGGGGACTTGACAGGATAGATATGAAAAAGTTGTTTTTCCTTACGGGAGGGTCTAAGACCAAAGGGCATAATCTCAGGATAAGGGGTTGACATTTAAGACAGTGATGAGAAGGAATATCTTCTCTGAAAGTGTAGTGAATCTGTGGAATTCATTTTTACCATAGAGGGTTTCTGAGATTGGGTTGTTAAGTATATTCAAGACTGTGATCGACAGATTTCAATCAGTAAAGTAATCAAGGGCTGAAGGGAAATGCAGGAAAGTGGAGTTGAGCATTGTCAGATCAGCCACGATTTTATTGAATAATGGAGCAGACACGGTAAGTTGAACGATTTACTTCTGTTCCTATATCTTATGGACCCTTTTGGATACAATATATCTGAGAGTTGACATCTGGTATCCACAAAGTCAAAAGTGTGCTGTCAATGGAAGGTCAAAGCAGCCTGCAATCCTCACAAAATCACATGTCCACTCCACAAGGTGATGAATTTTTTTGACAACTCTTTAAATATTGAGCCTCAGTAAAGTCTCCTTTACTGCAACAGGGAGCAGACTAGGAGATACTGCAAACATTTTCTGCTCTAGTCTAAAAGGTGCGTGGTCATTTTCAGTCCCTCATAATGTCATCCTGCTGTGAGGTTGTAGTTGTATCTGCAGATGGCAGATTTCATGTGCGATCAAACTCAGTGAAGTGCAGATGACTGACACACTGGGTTAGGAATGGGAAAGCACACATTTTTTGGGCGCAAGGGTCATAATCTAAGTCTTTATAATGACCATTCAAATCAATTTGAGATATAAGTAAATTTGGTGGACTGACATCATCTGAATGATTGGAACATTATTCTGAGAGGCTTCCCAAATTCAGAGGCTCCCCTCCTCTCCACCTCGATCCCAACAGCTGACAGGTATGATTCAGATTTTTCATTCCCAAAGGAATACTGTATGGCCAAGTGCTTGGGAAGCTTTATTATCCTGCATGAGTATTGGTAGTTCTTGAGCTTTTAGGTAGAATCATTCTAGGGCAAGTTTTTACGCAGTAAAAAATCAAAGTAATTTCCTACAGCACATGCTCTTAATGAAGTGCATGCCTTAACAGGCCATTGAGTTAAATGAATGGCTGCATGCATAAAAAAACAGTAAAATTGCACTAATTTTTGCTTTCCAACATTTGAGTGGAAGGGTTTATGCTGTACAGGAACATTCCAGGCACAATGCATACCAATGATGGCTGTACTGGAACTGATTGTCAAGCTGGAAACAATAATCCTGTTCTTGTTTCTGATAAAATGCTACCATACAGTTTAGCCTTCAGCAATCCTAAAGAAGATTAAAATAAAAAGAGAATTTAATCAGCACCGATCATTGATAGATTTCATTTTTAGTTCAATAGTGTAGCAAGGTAAGTTTAGCACGAGTATTTTAGAAGTGTTTCTGGTTAAGTGGTAGTGTTTATGTACGTATACATTGGTTTGAATTTGTGGTCAGTGGTGATGCAAGGACACTCACTGCTGACTTTGAAGAAAGCCTGACTAAGAATCTCATGCTGTTCATCTTCAGATAGTTAACTCTTTCAATTTGTAATTGGTTGTCACAACATTTTGTAATAATTCATAGCATCAAACTGCAGTGGTGTGATCAAACTCTCCAAACAGCCAGCCACACCAAAGAATTCTCATTGACAGCCAACGAGGAAATGAATTGTATGAATAATCAAATCATTTTTGAACATTTCAGGCATTGACCAAAGCTACATTTGTGTCTTACTCTTAAAATCTCAAAACACATCATGGATTTACGATAACGAAGGGATTGATGAATTAAAGTAAGTAAGTATAAAATCAAACATGAATCTCCAATAAAATAGTATGCAAAATAATACAAACTACAGTAAATGAATGAGGTTGTGAGGAACTCACCTCTAATTTTTTAATGTGGTGTTTGTGATGATTGAGGATTTATATTGGACACGTGTAGTCAAGTCATAATAACACTTAAATCCTGTGGACGTAAACTGGCTTCAAATATGGCTTCTAGAGATGCATAGATGGTATTTCACACTGATTCAGAACTGAAAGTTAACTAGCTAATGCTTTGCATGCAACTATCTGTATTGGACAGTGACTATGTGTAAATCTATGATCGAGTCTGTCAAAAAAAAATGCAATCATTGCGTACAAACTTCTCTGACACAAGTGACAAGGAATTGGGTCCCAACTACTTCATCCGTTCATCGTTTTCAGGAAATAATCAAAGCATTTTTCCCATCACTTGTTTCATTTGCAAAATACTGAAATGGCGCCACAGTTGTCAGTTAAGTTCCAGGGAGGACAAGGCATGTAATATGCAAAATTTTAAGTTGTTTATTTTCTCCCCTTTCATTTCTCTTAATAACTTTACCACTATTTCCCTGAAGACTGTAGGCATGAGATATATTGTCAAGTTCCAACATTTTTGTCACAATTACTGTTAATCCAAACACTGGATGGCAACTCAAAACACGAATGTTAACATCTATGCTTGGATTACCATGTCTATTCCTTTAGAAGCACAGCTATAAAGGAACATTCATTGTATGGGTGAACTATGGGTTCAGAACGCACACCTTCTCACTCCCTGGATCATGTTTTCAATTAACTATTTATACTGGCAATCTGACAGTTCCTAGAGTCCTCAACTAGGTGAAAGACACTCTACACTCCATTCTGTCAACACTGTTTGCTCAAAGAGTTCTTCAATTAATTGTGTTCCACTGTTGTTTACTGACCTGTAATACTACTTCCATGCTATCAACAAGCTTAAGTTAAGATCCCTTACTGATAAATGAAAATTCATACTTCATAGTAGTACTGGTTCGCTGAGAGAGAACATGACTTATTTTAAGAGGTCTCACCATGACTGAGACATGAAGGACATGCATCTGTTCATCTACAATCTCGGAGGGCTCCCGCAGAGTTGGTGGAGTTATCTGGGAAAGGTGCTCAGCATTACTCATGGAGACATGGAAATACAAGGTACCATTCTCCAGCCATTGCTGCTTCCAGTGGACCAAAGAGATATCAGCAACCGTTCCAGTCATTTCTGAAATGAGAGAAAAAACGTGCTCAAAGCTAATGTTTATATTGTGAACAATTCCATCACATAGTCATCTCAGGAGTAGTCAATATTATCTTGAGTATTATCTTAATGAGAGTGGGTGGGTGGGATTATTTTAATATTGCATAGTTTTGACACAATTAAACCTTTACCTCACTGATGTTAAACTGTCTAGAACAAAAATATTTACTAATAAAATTTTAAAATTCTTCAAATCATCATATCTCATGCTCTGCTGCCAAAGAAAGTGAATCAATGCTCCACAGAATGATGAAAAAGATTCTTCACACAAATTGCTACAAATTCCTTCAGAAATCAATTAAGCAATGGAACCAATGCTTAAGAAGACTAGTTAGCACTCAGTTAGGATCTGGGTAGGCGAACAAAAAGGCAAAGAACTGTTTGAAATCAATATAAGAAAATGGTTTGAATGAAACATGTTCATCTTCCATAGTCCAGTATTCACTACTGCTGCAATGTTTTCAAATTTGGGGAATGGGATGAGGGGCAGTGTTAAAAACCAATATTAGATATTTAGCATTCAGACTTGTGTGAAGATTTTGAGACATTCCCTTAAAGAACACTGAGAGGTTCATGGAAATTATCTCCCATGTCATTTCCTCACCCTCTCCATACTCATCTTTACTCATTCCTCTTAAAGAATTAGAGTTGAAATAAGTCAGCCATGTTTACTTCTCCAGCTGAGAGACCATTAAACCAACAGTACAAATGACATACAATTATCCCCGTGCTTAATGTGTTAGATAACTCAGCAATCAAATTACAAGTTTTACACACTGAACATAGAACACATTTCATTTCAATAGAGACAATTAATATTGTAACAAAAATGTCTTCCTTCAACTGAATTCTATGTGGGTTCAAATGTCGAACAACTATATCTTTCGACTTTATCATATGTGTTTTTCATTAATAACAATATTAAAAATGCATTGTAAATTTCACTCCCTTCCCTACCTATTTCAGACTAACACCCAAAATATAAATGTTCCAAAGAGTAAAAACTAAATTTGATGACCATCATGTGTTGTGAATGAAACATTTTTTTGGAAATACATTACGGTAAAACTAACCAAAATATGGCATTGAGGATGAAGGTTTCCGAAACCATCTAAAATGTTTTGTGTTCCACTTACTTATCTTTGTGATACACTGTAATGGTAACAATAATGAGAGAAAAGTAAATCACTGTAGAACCAAGTCAATTTCACCCTGGCAGTTTATAGGATCAGTATATTACCGATTTTGCGAACCATTGCTAAAGAAAATAAAATCAAAATGTCCAATATATTAGTCTAAATTGTTTTTTATTTGCTTCTTATATGCCTTAGCCACACATTGTTTTTTTCAGTCTGACTATTCTAAATCCTGGTAGGTATGCAGGCACGGACACCACAAGAGAGAATGAAGTTACCCCCTCCTTCTTTGATAATCATATAATTTAAAGAAATGGATTCTCTTCTCCATTACTCATTTAACTTACAACAAATTAGATCTTAAACCTTGAGGGACTTCAGCTAAATGTTGGGCAGAGGCTACTGTAATCACATTAGACACTGCCAGAATTACAGTAATCACAACAAGATACCAAGACACAAAATACCATAACAGTACCTACTAATTATATTCATATATTTTCCATCTGGAAGGAATGCAATGTTTTGACAGGTAATCTTTAATGTATTGTTGGCCTTTCATAGAGATGATAAGCTTGGTGGATAACTAAAATCCATTCACTTTCATCATCTCATTGTATGGGTTTGCACAGCGTAAACAAACTTCAACTGAATGAATGAGCTGCATCATATTAGTTACTGGGCGAACAATAAAACCACAGAAAAACGGTTGATTGGTTGTTGCCCAAAGAAGCCAAATTCAATCTGTGAAGGAAGTTGCTGGACAGATTGCAATCAAAATGAAACATTGTGAGGTCATGAATTGCTGACCAGCAAACAATTGCGCTCCGGATTCTTTGGGTTATTTTCAATTTGTGACGGTGAGAGGAGAGGTGGAGAGAAATTAACTCATACATGGCAGAGGAGGCCATCTGGCCCTTAATATTTGTGTTGGTTCTTCGAAAGAATTATTAATTTTCCAGTACTCTTTCCTAAGGCTACACCAATGTGTTGTCATTCCTGAAATTGCCCGTGGTGTTTGATGGCACTGGAATGCTGGTCTTTCAAACATCTGGTTTGTGTTCAATACAAAGTGAAAGATATGCAAAAGAATTGGGTCTTATGTTTGCTGAAAGTGTCATGACCATGGATCTTAAACCCAGATCAGCTAGACACTTAGTTTTGAGTCCAACTTGTCTATTTAAGAAGGGGCTTCTACAGCCAAACAAATTAGTGCAGACATAAATTCAGCAGCTGTCTGGAGGGAAACTCTTTGCTTTGTCATGCCTCATGAGGTGTCATGGATGCTTCAAAGTGATGGATCTAAAAGGGGGAAATGCACAACAAACTGAACTATCATCCCCTGAGAGTTATCTCAAACTGTGAGCATGATGGGAGAAAAAACAGAAGTCTGGGCAAGGGACATCTTTCTGTGTTCCCTTTTCAAAGTGACTCATAAAGAGGCGTTAAAAGCCCATTTAGCCCAGGTCTGGAATGTGCTACTGAGCTGACGCACAAGTGCCAGTGGGTTGAGGTCCCAGTGTGTACTAGCCTTGGTCTAAGCTCTATTATGCTATGAAGATCATCAAAGAACAATCTCCTAGTCACCCTTGCATTGTAGATAAATGATGCATTTTACTCTGATTGTTAGAAACCTTTCGGTCAGCAAGCCTATGAAAGGAAAGCAGGAAAAAAAACAAATCTGTCAACCTGTAATGCCAAGAGGTTTGAAAATGACTGCTCAACTATCAATGATTTGCCATCTACTTTCCACAAACAACAGAAAGTGAAGCACATACCTTTTAACTTATACTTTCTTTTTGGACTCACTTCTCATTTATAATCGGCATCATTATTTCTTCCTGTATTAATAATGACTCTTATAAATGTAGTCTTCTGTTAACTCAAGGAAGCCAAGTTAAATTGGCTCATAAAAAATAAAATAAATTCCTCCAAGTGCGAGCGATCCTTTGTAAATTAACATTGTTGTGACCAATGAAGGAGTATTGGGTGAATAAAGAAGGGGAGCCACTTCATCCCTCCTCACCCATAAGCTTGACCATTTGGGATAACCTGGTTGGAATCGTGGCAATTGAAGGAACCTCATATGGGATCTGGCTGTAACAAAAGCTTGCTCAGACGACAAAATTAGTTCATTAATAATGAAGACAGCCATTAATTCATTCATCTGGGGAAAGACAGACAAGTTTTAAAGATAGGTAATGGTACCTTTGGGCGCTATCCACTGACCCTATCCTGTAGCCGTGTATTTCCCATGTCTAATCCAACTAGTCGTGGACATTATGGGCAATTAAGCATGGCCAATCCACTTAACCTGCACATTTTTGGACTGTGGGAGGAAATCAGAGCACTCGGAGGAAACCCACTCGGAAATGGGGAGAATGTGCAAACTCCACACGGACAGTTGCCTGAGGGTGGAATTGAACATGAATCCCTAGCAATGTGTGGCAGAATGCTAACCACTGAGTTACTGTGTTGCCCAAAGTTTGGAAGATCTGCCAGGCCTCTTCTCACTTTCAGCGTCTACCTAATGTACCCTGCCAGAGCATATAAATAAAACAATGTCACCATTGTCTTACCAAACCATAGGGTGATTCTTTCATTAGACAGTAACGTCTGGTGGTGGTTTAACACTAGCGTCACCATCCCTCAGGTGAGAAGAAAGATTGAGAAGGAGGGTGCAGCTGGTGTGCGAATTGAACCCAAGCATCACAGTGCAGTGCATCTGCTGTCCAGCCAACTGAGTTAACCAGTCCCCCAAAATAAATCAATCAAGTTTAGTTTTAAAAGGACCAATTAATTTAGCATTAACTGTTGTTTATGGAGGTGAGCTTCAAACACCCTGAGTAAACAGAACAGTCTCCTAATTTCATCGTGGGACACCGTCACAAGATATGCGGTGGACCACGAAGGAGAGAGATGAGGAAATATTCCTTCAGTGAAAGGGTAGTGAACCTGTGGTATTCTCAACCACAGTACGCTGTGGAGGCCGAGTAACTGAATATATTCAAGAAAGAGGTAAACAAATATCTACATTTTTGGGCGTTACAGGGTATGGGGAGGAAGTATTGAGATAGCAGATCAGACATGATCCTTGTTGAATGGTGTAGCTTGCTCAAAGGGCTGAATGATCACTCCTGCTCCTAGATTCTGTGTAATTCTTGACAGATTTGGCTGCAAGTTTTTGGACAATATCTTTTAAGTCCTAGACTATCAAACTTTTGTAAATTGTTTCTCCCATTCTACTTAATCCGTTCCTCGAAATTTTGATAACTGCAATCAATTCACCCTTCAACTTTCCAAAATTCCAGGAAATACAACCTCAGTTTATTTAATCTTTGGTCACAGCTGACATTTCAGAGCCCATCTATCATTCTAGAAAATTTTTTCTTCCTCCGAGACCATCATATTTAAGTTATCTCGCCCAGAACTATTCATAGTAGCCCAGGTATTACCTAACCTAGGTTTGCCAATCTGAAACATGTCTTCTCCTATCCTCTTCTCTTTTAATTGGGAAGCTTTTTTTTTGTAATCAACTTGTAGATGCTATCAAACAAGTCTACAGCAGGTGGGTCTCTTGATCCAGGCTCTAACCCTAAGTGCGCTTAGCACTCATTGTTTCTAGACTGGCAAAAGATCAAGGTGAGCCTGTAAATTTCCTGTGTTTTAAATTTTAGCCCATGGTTTAATGTACTTTACAATAAGGTCTCACCTGTTCAGTTGTGAACCCATGCAATTCAAATGGCCAGTAGTCCCTTTTACACAGGACGAATGGGAATATTAATCCAAATATATTGCCTAACTGTACAACAGGCTACTCAGAATACAATGTTTGTCCTTTGTTGCAAGGATAGTTGGTTCTTGAGAAGTATCTCAAGTATTCTTGTGTGAATGCTGCTACCTGATGAACTTGGTAGAGAGAACACAAGTTCGTTACTAAAACATAGCTTGAGTAAATCCCGCAAAATAGCTGTGTGTGTGTGTGCGTCAGTGCCTGTCTTCGCAGTTCTGTTTAATTCAGAAAAGACCACCATTTGCAAAGGGAAAGATATCAGAATATAGGGCATTGTGACCAATCAAATGTTACATTCTCTGAGTTATCAATGCGTATGTGACAGGCATGGAACACAGTTTCAAAGTAACTTTGTTCTGTTTCTTCTGCCTGCCTCAGGAGTGCTTGTTCTTTTCCCAGATCAAAAATTGAACATCGACTGGATCACATGCATCTTTTGTGATTGATTTAACCAATCAAATATGTTGACAAGATCACAATGCAGGAGGCCTGTTTTAGCAAGTACACCTGAATCAAAGTGATGCTCGGCAAAAAGTGTGCCTTTGTTGGTTCAGATTCCTTGTGCAGACACTGATCTAATGGTCAGTGAAGCATGACATTCTTTCCATGAATGTGGAAACCTTCTGTTTGGTAATTCTCTCCCAATCTTGTTATATAATGAAGGCAAATAATAGTTATTTTTTCTTTAATTTAGGATGAATTGGAATGAAATGACTTTAAATCTGTTTTTTTTTGCTGCTAAAGACTTGAGCTGGGGTCTATGTATCAGAGATAGTAGGAACTGCAGATGCTGGAGAATCTGAGATAACAAGGTGTAGAGCTGAATGAACACAGCAGGCCCAGCAGCATCAGAGGAGCAGGAAAGCTGACATTTCAGGCATAGACCATTCTTCAGAAATGGGGGAGGGGAAGGGGATTCTGAAATAAATAATTCTCTCTCCCTATTTATTTCAGAATCCCCTTCCCCTCCCCCATTTTTGAAGAAGGGTCCAGGCCCGAAATGTCAGCTTTCCTGCTCCTCTGATGCTGCTCGGCCTGCTGTGTTCATCCAGCTCTACACTTTGTTATCTTTGGAGTATATGTTTATGGCCATAGACCTTTATACAAGTGGTCACTCATCACATACCACAGAACACATTATGAGCAGCTAGTTCTGCCATGCAGGGTATGATTATATCTACAAAGGGAACATGCAGTCTTGTCGTCACCAGTGCCATAAAGTCACAAGCATGATCAAAGAGTGGTTTAAACCCTTGAAAAAAGTAATAGATATTTTGCTTCTTTCAGTTTTTTGCTTTTCCTTACTGAGGCAGGATTATTACCTGAACCCTGCTGATACAGAAGGCAGGATGGTTAATCAATGTGTGTTAGCCAAAAGCAATGAAGTTCTGAGGAAGGGTCATCAGACCCAAAACGTTAACACTGATTTCTCTGCACAGATGATGCCAGATCTGCTGAGCTTTTCCAACAAATTCTGTTTTTGTTGCAGTGAGTTCCATGTCTATGTTTTTTTCATGTCTCCTGATAGCTCTCGTCATGTGTGAAGGTTTTTTTCTCTGCTCAGTACCATAGTTGGAAATGGAACCCAAACTGGAAATCATGACAGGTCTGTAGTTCTCATTGCTGGGAACTGGTCAGTCAGCCGCACTTTACATCTGAACAATAGGAGGAAACATTGAAACTGAGGTAGGCTGTGCTTACCTGAGTCTGTGTTTGGTCTCCCTGATATCGAGGAGACTGTATCAGCAGCAATGGATGTAATAGTTCAGGTTGGATGAAGCACAGGTGAATCTCCGCTGGATCTAGAAGGATTGGTTAGGGCCTTGGATGGAGGGAAGAGGGGAGATGTAGGGGCAGGTGTTGCACCTCTTGCGGTTGCAGGGAAAGGTACTGGGTGTGGTGGAGGAATTGGTGGGGAGTGTAGAGCTGATGAAGGAGTCACAGAATGAACAGTCCCTGCAGAATGCGGATAGGGAAGGGGAAGGAAATAACTTTTTGGTGGTGGGGTCTGACTGTAGGTGGTGGAAATGTCGGAGGTTGATCTGTTGGATTCAGAAGTCGGTGACATGGTACGTGAGGACCAAGGGGACTCTATCCTTATTGTTGTTGGGGGGAGGGGGTTTGAAAGCAGAAGTGTGGGAAATAGAGGAGATGCGGTTGCGGGCATCCTTAAGCACAGAGGAGGGGAAACGATGGTCCCTAAAGTAGGAGGATATCTGGGATGTTCTGGAGTGAAACCACTGATCCTGGGAGCAGATGCAGCAGAGGTGGAGGAATTAAGAGTATGAGATAGCAGTTTTGCGGGAGGGTGGGTGAGATGAGGTGTAGCCGAGGTAGTTGTCGCAGTCAGTGGGTTTGAAATGGATGTCTGTGGTGAGACAGTTTCCGGAGAAGTCCAGGAAGGGGACGGAGGTGTCCGAAATGGACCAGGTGAATTTGAGGGCGGGCTGGAACGTGTTGGCGAAGTTGATGAATTGCTTCAGTTCCTCGCAGAAGCATGAGGCAGCACCAATACAATCATCAACATTGTGGAGAAAGGAGTGAGGGGATGGTGCTGGTTGAGGGACTGTTCCATGAATCTTACAAAGAGGCAGGCATAGCTCATGCCCATGTGGGTGCCCATGGCCACCCCTTTGGTTTGTAGGAAGTGGGACAAAACAAAGGAAAAATTGCTGAGATTGAGGACTCAGTTTTCCTTTCACTACTCCCCTGTGTCCACCTATCACTATCCCACCTACCCTTCCCCCAGCCCCACCCCCCTCCCTCTATTTATTTCTGGGCTCCCCTCCCCCTCCCCAGTCCTGATGAAGGGTTTCAGCCCAAAACTTGACTTTCCTGCTCCTCAGATGCTGTCTGACCTGCTGTGTTTCTGTAGCTTCACATTTATTGCTACTAGAACATTCTGACAATCAGTTGCAAAGAACAAAGAAAGGAAATTAGGAACACTGCTTCATTAAGAAAGTGCAGCTCTTGCCACGTAGTTTGGTACAATTAAATGTATTAGTAAATCGATCTGTACATTTAAATATAAATAAACGTCACCATTAATGTGTGAAGTTTAGAATTAATTTGTATCACAAGGCACTTGCATGCCAGATAATGAATACAGCAGGCTAGCTCATTTGCACTATCAACATGCAAAGCATGCTGTGAAAAATGTTTTGCTGCTTCCCCGCTATCCAGTAACTTGTTTTTTTTTATATACTTCAAGACCATGGAAATGGGAGATATGAATTGAGCTGCTGAATAGCAATGAATCAAGTAAAAATATTCCAATTAATTTGCCACAGTGAAAGCTCGT
This sequence comes from Ginglymostoma cirratum, assembly GCA_024137785.1. NCBI lineage: Eukaryota > Metazoa > Chordata > Chondrichthyes > Orectolobiformes > Ginglymostomatidae > Ginglymostoma > Ginglymostoma cirratum. Next base: position 11,702,722 of record JAHRHZ010000035.1, on the reverse strand, counting down.
TTAGTGGCTCAGTGGATAGATATATTGCCTGGCACAGTATAAGAATCAAACATCCAGCATCTCACTTCATTGCAGTTGTATGTTATAATAATCTTAACATTCAGACCCTGGGAAAAAGAAAGCCCTAGCCATCATGAAGTGAAAAAAATATTTGCAGAATTGCAAAAGAGAAGAGATCTTTCTCAACAACTCAAAGACTGTTTGAAGTCCATGAAAATGTAGCTCTTAAAGTTCATTATAGTTTCATATGGATCTTAGTCCACTTGTCTAAGACTCTGAGGAGGGAGGTTGAAATAGCTGTACAAGAGAGCTGCATTTAGAGAGATCAGTATTCAGTGTAGTGATATTTAACAAATAGAGTTTATTGGAACTTTGAGATACAGGTGATAGTCACTCTTAGTTAAGCAGAGGCAGAGATGTACAGATGCAACAAGCTTGCAGTCTAATCTAAGGAAGAGGCCCCTATATGCAGAACCAAACCCTAATGCTCAAACTTCATAGGAGGAAATGACTGCAGATGCTGGAATTTTAACTGAAGATAAAAAAATTCTGGAGATCGCAGCAAGTCAGGCAGCATCCATGGAGAGAAAGCAAGCTAACGTTTCGAGTCTAGATAATTCTCCATCACAGCTCTGATGAAGAGTTATCTAGACTCAAAACGTTACCTTGCTTTCTCTCCATGGATGCAGCCTGATTCACTGTGATCTCCAGCACTTATGTTTTCTGCCCAAACTCTATGGCAGGCAGCATCCTTGGAATTGATCGAGGGGCTGTCTCCACAGAGGCAGGTCAATTCATGGTATCAGCTCAAACCACATAAGGCAATGACAAAATGCCTCAGGGAGTTATAAAGTCATACAGCATGGAAACAAACCCTTCGGTCCAACTCATCCATGCCAACCAGATATCCTAAATTAATCTAATCCCATTTGCCCTGCATTTGACCCATATCCCTCTAAACCCTTCCTACTCATATACCCATCCAGAAATCTTTTAAATGTTGTAATTGTACCAGTCTCCATCACTTCCTCCAGAAGCTCGTTCAATACATGCACCACCCTCTGTGTGAAAAAGTTGCTCCTTAGGTCCCTCTCAAATCCAACCTCTCACCCCTTAAACCTACGCCCTTTAGTTTTGGACTCCCCCACCCTGGGGAAAAGACCTTGGCTATTCACCCAATCCATGCCCCTCATCATTTTATGAACCTCTATAAGGTCACCTCTCAGCCTCTGACATTCCAGGGAAAATAGCCCCTGCCTATTCTTCAACAACAAAACACTAATGCATTTCAGTGTAGTAACAAATAAAATACCGCATGAAATCAGGAGATGTTTGGAGAAGTCAACGTTGAAGGCCTTGAAGCTTTAAGGACAGCCTTACAGGACACACAATATATTGATTGGCCAGGAGGTTTAGAGTGGGAATTTCAGACAGTCAGGCCTAAATAACTGAAGGTTGCTTATGGCGGAACAGAAAAAACTGAACAAGAAACCGAAACTGAAGGAGAATTGGGATCTTGGAGAGCTGCAGGTCATTTTTAGGAACAATACAAGGCCAAACAGCGATTCCTAGACAAGCATGCTGTGATGAGGCAGTGCCTTTAAGAAAGGTTTTCTATGCTGCTCGTCTTGCAGAAGAGTGTCGTTACAGTGGTATCAAAAAGTCTCCTTCAAGCGAGCAGTTGACAAACAGCTTTTGAGTTCTCCCCGTTTTTTGAGACAAAAGAATCATGAGTGAGTCTGGTGAGGACTCACACAGACCCAGGGAGGCTTTCAGCTTTGCTATCAGATAGTTGAAGGTTTTGTCTGGCTGCTGAGCTAAAAGCCTGAGTTCTGCGGTGCCAGAGTGAGGTCTCAGACAGCGAGGCTTCTTCTTAAAACTCGAAAGGGGCGGATTGTTTCTTTCTTCAGGACTGGAGAGATACAGCACATAAGAGTCATAACTGTTTTACTGAATTGCACTGTTGTCAAAGGGGAGATTTAAGGGATGTTATCCATATTGCAACAGTTGATGTTTGACGATTAAATATTACATTATCTTGTTAAGTATTTCAATCTTTTGTAATAGATGTGGCTACAGGCTGAGGATTTTTCAAACTAATCCTCTATTTATTAACTGGATACATTCAAGCTAAGCACAAAGAGGCGGCCACCCCTTCCTCATCCTTACTTGATCATGACATTAGCATTGGCATCGGTTCCTATGTACATGTTGTGTAGTTATTGCTGGAGTTAATCCTTTAATTTAGTGTTTATCTCTAAACATCTCTAACACAATCCACAATGGTTGCAGGTAGTCTGAGAAGGACGCAAAGGGTATTGTGCCACAGTTTCACCGTCACCAGTAATGTTGCAGGAATGGTGATGCACCTTTAAGTCGGAGTGGTATCTGCAGGAGTTGCATATGATGATATTCCCATATATGAGCAGCTGTTGCTCATCTCGCTGGTGGATATTATAAGCTTGTAAGCTGCCATCCAAGATGGCCTAACGGAGCTTGCTTTGTATAATCTAGACTGTCCCAGTGGTGGAATGATGCCCTGACCACAGTGTGCTTTTTTTAAATTTATTCTTTGAATGTGTGCAGTGCTGGCTGGCCAACATTTCTTGTCATTCCTAGTTGCCCTTGAGAAGGTGGTGGTGAGCTGCCTTCTTGAACCGCGGCAGTCCACCTGCTGTAGGTTGACCCACAATGCTATTAGGGAGGGAATTCCAGGATTTTGATCCAGTGACCGTAAAGGAACGGCAATATATTTCCAAGTTAGGATGGTGATTGGCTTGGAAGGGAACTTGGAGGTGGTGGTGTTCCCATATGTCTGCTGCCCTTGTCCTTCTAGATGGAAGTGGTCGTGCATTTGGAAGGTGCTGTCTGAGGATCTTTGGTGAATTTCTGCAGTGCATCTTGTAGATAGTACACAGTGCTGCTACTGAGTATTGTTGGTAGAGGGAAAGGATATTTGTGGATGTAGTGCCAATCAAGGGGGCTGCTTTGTCCTGGATGGTGTCAAGTTTCTTGAGTGTTGATGGGGCTGCACTCATCCAGGCAAGTGGGGAGTATTCCATCACACTCCTGAGTTTTGCCTTACAGATGGTGGACAGGCTTTGAGGAGTCAGCGGGTGAGTTACTCACCACATTATTCCTAGTTTCTGACCTGCTCTTGTAGCCACTATATTTAAGTGATGAATCCAGTTGAGTTTCTGATCAATGATAATCCCTGATCAATGATTTATAGTGGGGGATTCAGTGATGGTAACACCATTGAATGTCAAGGGGTGGTGATTAGATTGTCTCTTGTCGGTGATGGTCATAGCTTGGCATTTGTGAGGCGTGAATGTCACTTGCCACTTATCAGCCCAAGCCTGGATATTGTCCAGATCTTCTTGCATTTGAACATGGACTGCTTCAATATCTAAGGAATCATGAATGGTGCTGAACATTGTGCAATCACCGGCAAACATTCCCACTTCTGACTTTATGATGGAGGGAAATTGAAGCAGCTGAAGATGTTTGGGCCAAGGACACTCTCCTGAGGAACTCCTGCAGGGATGTCCTGGAGCTGAGGTGATTGACCTCCAACAACCACGACCATGTTCCTATGTGTCAGGTATGACTCCAACCACAGGAGAGTTTGCCCCTGATACCTATTGATTCCAGTTTTGCTAGGGCTCCTTGATGCCACATTCGGTCAAACGCAGCCTTGATATCATTCTGTCACTCTCACCTCACCTCAAGGTGCTGCTTGATAGTGTACTATCTACAATATGCACTGCAGAAATTCACCAAAGATCCTCAGATGGTATCTTCCAAACCCACAACCACTTCCATCTAGAAGAACAAAGGCAGAAAACATATGGGAATACCACCACCTCCATGTTTGAATCAAGGCTATAATGAAATCAGGATTTCAGCAGCCCAAAAACGGAACCCAAACTGGGCGTCAATGGGCAGGGTATTGCTGAGCAGGTGCTGCTTGATAGCACTGTTGATGACACCTTCCATCACTTTACTGATGATCGAGATTAGACTGATGGGGCGGTAATTGGCCGAGTTGGATTTGTCCTGCTTTTTGTGTACAGAACACACTTGGGCAATTTTCCACATTGCTGGGTAAATGCCAGTGTTGTAACTGTATTGGAACAGCTTGGCTAGGGGAGCGGCAAGTTCTGGAGCACAAGTCTTCAGTACTATCACCTGAATGTTGTCAGGGCCCGTAGCCTTTGCAGCATCCAGTGTCTCCAACCGTTTCTTGATATCACATGGAGTGAATCGAATTGGCTGAAGACTGGGATCTGTAATGCTGGGGGCCACTGGAGGAGGCTGAGATGGATCATCCACTCAGCACTTCTGGCTGAAAATTGCTGCGAATGCTTCAGCCTTATCTTTTGCACTGATGTGTTGGGCTCTTCCATCATTGAGGATGGGGATATTTGAGGAGTGTCCTCCTCCAGTAAGTTGTTTAATGTCTACCACCATTCATGACTTGACGTGATAGGAGTGCAGAACTTAGATATGATCCATTGGTTGTGGGATCACTTAGCTCTGTCAATCACTACTGCTTATGCTGTTTAGCATGCACTAGACCTGTTTGCTGGCTTCACCAAGTTGATATCTCATCTTCAAGTATGCCAGGTGCTGCTCCTGGCATGCCCTCCTGCACACTTCATTGAACCAGGGTTGATCCCCTGGTTTGACGGTAATGGTTGAGTGGGGGTATGCCAGACCATGAGGTGACAGATTGTGCTGAAGTACAATTCTGCTGATGTTGATGACCCACAGCGCCTCATGGATGCCCAGTCTTGAGTTGGTAGATCTGTACGAAGTCTGTTCCATTTAGCGCGGTGATAGTGCCACACAACACGATAGATGTTATTCTCAATGTGAAGGTGGGACTTCGTCTCCACAAGGACTGTGCGATGGTCACTCTTACCGAAATTGCCATGGACAGATGCACCTGCAGCTGGCAGATTAGTAAGGATGAGGTCAAGTATGTTTTTCTTGGTGGTGGACATCGAAATCCCGCACCCAGAGTACATTTTGTGCCCTTGCCGTCCTCAGTGCTTCCTCCAAGTGTTGTTCAACATAGAGAAGTACTGATTCATCAGCTGAGGGAGGACGGTATGTGGTAATCAGCAGGAGGTTTCCTTGCCTGTGTTTAACCTGAAGCCATGAGAATTCATGGGGTCCAGATTCAATGTTGAGGACTCCTAGAGCAACTGCCTCCCGACTGTATACCACTGTGCTGCTCCCTCTGCTGGGTCTGTCCTGCCGGTGAGACAGGGTATATCCAGGGGTGGTGATGGTGGTGTCTGGAACATTGTCTGTCTGTTATGATTCTGTGAGTATGACTATGTCACGCTGTTGCTTGACTAGTCTGTGAGACAGCTCTCCCAATTTTGGCACCAGTCCCCAAATGTTAGTGAGGAGAACTTTGCATGGTCTACAGGGCTGTTTCTGCCATTGTCTTTTCCAGTTCCCCGGTCAATGCCAGATGATCCATCCGGTTTCATTTCTTTTGAGACTTGGTTGTGATTGGTACAATTGAGTAACTTGCTAGGCCATTTCAGAGGGCAATTGAGAGTCAACCACATTGCTGTGTATCTGGAGTCACATGTAGGCCAGACTAGGTGAGGGTGGCAGATTTCATTCCCTGAAGGGCATGAGTGAGCCAGATGTGGGTTTTCCCGACAATTGGCAATAATTTTATGGTGATCAGTAGATCCTCCGTTCCAGGCATTTTTAATTATTGAATTCAAACTCCACCATCTGCCATGGTGAGATTCGAACCCATGTCCCCAGAACATTAGGTGGCTTTCTGGATTAATAGTCTTGTGATAATACCACTCGGCCATCGTTTACCCTGTTGTTTTGTCTAAACTGTCCCAAAGATGAAATGTGTGATACTTAGACAATACCATGACTATTGTTGCAAGAGTTATAGGAATTCAGACTTTCCTCTACTCTGCAGGGGAAGAGGATCAAATAATGGATGAGGTCAATCATTATGGACCACAGTTGCACATCGACATGGAATAAATTGAAAGTAACATATGCTGAAATGTAGAAAGAAACTAGCCCCCTGAGCTCTGTGCCAGGAAAGGCAAGTCACTCAAAAGATCTAATGAATTAGGAAGGTTCAGGCAATTACCTTAAAAGCTTCAAATTACTTCTTGCAGTATGTCTGTCATTTTCATTTTACATTCCTGTCTTCAGCGTTTTGTGACAGGAACAGGCAAAAAAAAAAACATGAGTCATCGTAATACACAGAGGATTGAAGACCCCTTTCAACAATAACTTTGTTCAATTCATAATGTAATAAAACACTACTGAGATAAAACGCTCTTCAATTACACTGTGCTTAAAGCAAGTAACAGTGACATAATTGATTTATTTTTAACCTCTTTAAAGAACACACTGGCCCAGAAATTTTGATAGCCAGGCTATCATTTCTGGTTAGACTGAAATTGTGTGTTGGGACCATGCTTAAATCCTGACACAGCTGACTCCACAGGAGAGTTGCCCAGCAAATCTTAGACCTTCTAGAAATGTCCCTTAGGCTGAGAAAATTCGGAGGCTTGTGATTCACTCAAGTTTAACATTTACCCAGGAAAATGACTGAGAATTAAAACCTACTCTAACTTTGGATTAGCTATTAAACAGAGTCCCTGATTAACTATTGTTGCCACCCCACTTCCTGACACATGCAACAACACCTCCTCCCAAACATTGAAAAATCTCCTACCCCTCGCCCTTTGTCGATGGAGCTAACATACTCAATAGAACTGTATGTCGCTCTCAAACGAATGCACCCTTCATCCTGATTCGATACATCACAGCCTCCTGCTGACTCAATATGAACTCTATTCCTGCCAGCTTCCAACCCTGATTGCAATATAAATTCTTTCAATTCACTTATGGAATGTGGGCATTGCTAACAGATAGCATTTACTAACCATCTCCAATTGTCCTTGACAAGGTGCTAGTGAGTCACTCTCTCTTCAATAAGCTAGGTAGCTTATCAGGATATTTCAGAGGGCAGTTAACAGCTAAACAAGATGATATGGATGTGAAGTTGCATAAGACCAGGTAGAACAGCAGGTTTCCTTCCCTGATGAATATCAGTGAAACAAACAACTTTTATGGCAATTGTACAGTTAAATGGCTAACAACATGGTCATCTTCACCTTGGAGAATGTTCAGCTAGGATGCTATCTGTTACTATTCCAATCACTGGAAGTTATTTTTCTTGCTGACAGTAAGATATATAGTTCCCATTCCTCCATATGATGCTCTGTTCTTGGTCTTCGGTAAAAGTTTAAAATTGCTTAACCATGCCTCGCTCACAGTCTGTATTAGATGGGATGAAGTGGCCTCCTTCTGCACCATAACGATTCTGTGATTCTGTCACAAAAAAAATCCAACTTCACGACTGAAAAAGAGCAAGGGACCTCTCGTGTCCAGACCAATAGTCATCTTTCAAAATCCACAAGTTCTTTTCTTCCTTTGTTTATTTCACTGCTCTCTGTGTTACTTGACTATAATTCAAAAATACTTCATTGACTGTAAAGGACTGAGAGGTTTTCCTCAAAGATGCTATATCAATGCAAGTTTTTTGTTTACTCCTTCCACAAACTTGAACAAATTCATTTTTCCGACACCAGCTCTGAACTTGCATTTATCAGTTTGTGCCAATTCTCCCATCCTCCAGTAACAGTTTGAATTCTGTGAAGGTCCAACCTTTTCTTTATTCACTGTCCTTTCTGAAGATTTTCGTTCATTTGCCTTTCTCAAGGCTGAAAAATCAGAGTATTCTAGTCATTCCTTACAATCCAGTCAATTGTAACTATGAATATGCATCATGGCCATTCTCTGCACGACATCTATGCTATCAATATTTCTCCTGTGTATCAGTGACTAAAACACAAAGCATTATTGGAAGTGTGACTTACAGCAGTACTGTACACCTTTAACCATTGTGACTCGGCCCCGCAAACAGACCAGGCTGTTCTAGAGAAGGGCCATTGGAGTCAAAATGTTATCACTGTTTCTCTCTCTGAGCAGCCAGACCTGCTCAGCTCCTCCAGCAATTTCTATTTCAAGTGGTTTCAGATCTCCAGCATTCACAGCTCTTCGTTTCATTTTAGATCAACTGACATGTTTTGATTTGACACAGGTGGTTATATGGTGATGGCATTACTGAAATATTAATCCAAAGAGTCTGGAAAAAGTCCTGAGGAGACAGCTCGATTTCCACATTAGCAATTAGAGTCACAGAGTCATAGGGGTAGACAGCACAGAAACAGACCTTTCAAGAAGTGCAAGAATTTACATTGAAGTAGCATCTCTATCAAAATAAAATCTCAGGCGTATTACCAAACAAAAATATTACTCCGAGCTACTTAGAGAAATATTAGCTGTCTCCGTAAATGGCTTAGCAAGCTACCCAGTTGTATCAAACTGCAATGATGAAAAATGAAACAAGTGATATCATTTGACTTCAGCCTTGACATTAGACAGACATACAATGAATGCACATCTGGTCAGTCTACCCTGCAAAATCCTCCTGATCAGCTATTCCGCAGACTGGTGTGATGGTCAAACTCATATCTTAGACTTTTTCAGACAAGCTTTTGACACTTCCATCACTATCCTGAACGATATTCTGTCCCACTGCAGGATAGACCAATCAATGGTAATGCAATATTAGCACACGGTCAGGAGGGATTGGTCATGGGAACCCTTAACATTAATTTAGGAAGTTCGACAGTTTGAATGAGACCGAAGTTGAAGTTAGACACAAGTATGTTTTTTCCCAGTAAAAAGGAGATTGTTCACAGCAGTTAAGGAAATAAGTTACCCGAATAAAAGAGTTCAGTTTGTGAAAGCTTTCAGACCAGAATTGTTTAGTTAGAAATCTGCATTCGTTATTCAAAGCTGAGAAAAATCTAAGATCTCAGTTCTCTGGATGTTTGAGAGGAAAAAAAAACTCTCATCTCATGGGAATTAAACTAAAAAGAAGTGGTTAGGTCACATTTACAGATTTGATAATGGAGGAATTTCTCTGATTATCAAACAACTGTTAAGTGATAATTCTGTTGCATGTAGACAGCATGGTTCGTTTAATGTTAGTTTTGTTTCCTCGGTGTCATGAACTTTAGTTTTATTGTTGAGACAACATTGGCAGCCTGGCATGTCCATTTTCAGCAGAAGACCGTTACTTTCAGTGGAGCCAAATAGAAACAATTTTTCAAAATAAATTTCATTCTGGTATCTGACTTGTCCAGGAGTAATGTAGCAACAAGTAACTTTAATTGGGGTCATCACAACCTATGCTTGTGTGATTTCAACTGTGTGATTTTGTATATATACATATATATTCTTTATATATATAAATATATATTATCAACATCTTTTATTTTATGTTTGGGTTTCAAATTTTGCATTAATTACAAATGGGTTTGTAGTGTCACTGAAATTAACAATAAACTTGCATAAATTTCTGTAATTGTGGTGATTTCTTTTAAAGCAGTTTGAGATGGCTACTTTAGCAGCCTGAGGGCTTGTTGTTTACTTCAGGATTTCAGAACCTAGTAAAGTAGACAACTCTACTTCAAGGTTTTTGCTCTAAATTTCTGCACTGGGAGTTCTTTTGTTTTGTTAAGCTTATTGGAAACACCCATAACCTACTGATAGAGGTTTGTGTTTCAGTTTTACTTTGTTTTAGTCAGTTCTGTGAAGGACTTGGCTGGAAATGCACATTTAGAATCCTGCTCCTTGTTATGGACCAGACCAAAGCCCCTCAACATATAGGAGATAGCCTAGACCCTAACTCTTTCTTATTTTATAGGTAAGTGTAAGACATTGCATTCCAGATGCAATTTGATTGGTTAAACAACTCAACCTGAACCAAAACACACTTAATTTTGCACTGCAGTTAAAATACAGACAAAAGTTAAAGAAAAGAATTTGATTAACTGTAACTCTATCAAAATGCTTCATAAAATAATAGACATATTAACTACTATTGATTAACTGTTCCAATATAGCAACATCCCTGAAACACACTCTTGGCATAGGTAAATTCAGTAGAACACATTGTCTCACTTGTAATTCTGGCAGCAGGAATAGAACGACAGCTTTTAGCTGTAACAGAGACAGGAATAACAGCTTCCATATCTAGATTCAAGACCCTAGCAACTGCGACTGAAGGCTACATCTAAAAAAAATTCTGGCTTTCTGGGAGCTTGACTCCACCCATTCAGGCTGCTTCTATTGTTCCAACTCAAAAAAAAACCCAAGGCCTCTCAAGCTGTTTACTTTATTGGCCTTGGAGCAGACCACTCTGTCTCAACCTTTCTTCATTAAAAAAAGGACAAAAATACACCTCTTAAAGCCATAGTATCTTCACATCCTGAGAAAGGACGTATATAGTGAAACTTGATTATTTTAGATTCAGGAGTTAGTATTAGTCTCAGGCCAGAAGTGTTGGGATAAAGGCCTGAAGAGGACTTGAAGCTTAGTTTGTTTCAATTCAGACACATGAAAGCACCAGAAATAAGCTATCAGAGGTTTCAGTCGAGGATTTAAAGTGACAGTTACCCGAAAGGGATTTTGATACAAGTACTGAACAAAGATTGTTCTCGGTACTGTAGAAGAGATCTATCTTATTTTTGGAATTGGTAAATGAATGTTTTGTGATTAATGGGATAATACTTTTACTATCTGTTTAAAACTGTTTGAAGTGGTGTTGAAAATAATTAGATTGGATTTTTAAAATTATATTTGAATTTCTTTTGTTTACTAATCATCTATTTTATTGTTAAAGCAAAATCTGCAACTCTGCATATCTGTGCCTCAGTGAGAGTCCACCTTGGTAAAACCAAAACAAGTCAATTTATAATCTAAGAAACCTGATTTCAATCTGATTTTATCCAGTAATGACATCAGCTGGGATCATAACACTTGTTTGTGTACATTTAAGATCTGTGGTATTTAGCAAATTAATGCTTTTAATTAATGATGATATTGATGAACTCTTCTAATTCAGCTTGTATGCAAGTCCAAATCCCTGGTATCCCAAAGAAATACAAAAGATGTTGATTATATGTAACTGCATCATGTAACAAATGAGTTGGTGGGAAATATAAAGTAGCTGTTATGTCAAAACAGCCCTCAAAATGAAAATATTTTACCCCCGTTTGACACTGCCACTGCTAAATAGGAATACGTTCAGACAAATTTAGAGCATAAAACTCTGTGTCATAAATTGCTGTGCGTCATCAGGCTATCAATTTGGCATGTCATTCACTTTATCATCATTATCAAACCAGAAGGCAACTATAATTCATTGAGAATGTAAAGTGCAGTAACCCCTACATCAGGCTCCTATTCATTGACTATAGCCCCGCCTTCAAAACTATAATCCCAACCGAACTAATCTCCAAACTCTGAGACCTAGGTCCCTGCTCCACCTTATGCTATTGGATCCTCGACACTCTAACTCACAGACTGCAATCAGGGAGAACTCGCATCAGCACCTTCTCCATGACAATCCTCACCACCAGTGCCCCGCAAGGCTGCACACTTAACTCTTTACTATATTCCCTGCACACCCATGACTGTGTGGCCAAGTTTCATCCTAATCCCATCTACAAGTTCACTGATGACACCACCGTTGTAGGCCAGATATCAAACAATGACAAGACAGAATATAGGAAAGGCATAGAGTTCTTAGTGGTGTGGTGTAAAGATAACGATCTGTCCCTCAATGTCAGCAACACAAAAGAACTGGTCATTGACTTCAAGAAGGAAGGTGGAGGGCACGCCCCGATCAACATCAATGGTGCTGAGGTGGTGATAGTCAAAAGCGTCAAGTTCCTAAGAGGGACAATCACCAACAATCTGTCCTGGTCCACCCATTTTGATGCAATGGTCAAGGAAACACAGCATTGTGTCTACTTCCTCAGGAGACTAAGGAAATTTGGCATATCTGTAAAGACACTTTTCAATTTTCACAGATGCATCATAGGAAGCATTCTATTCATAACCATCACAGCTTGGTGCGGCAACTGTTCTGCCCAGATTGTAAGAAGCTACACAGAGTTGTTAACACAGCCCAGTTAATCACGCAAGCGAACTTTCCATCCATTGTCTCCGTCTACACGTCTCACTGCCTCGGAAGGTCAGCCAACATAATCAAACACCCCTCCCACCTAGGCTATAATCTCTTTCAACCCCTTCGATCAGGCAGAAGATACAAAAGCTTAAACACACGTACCAGCAGATTCAAGTGCAGCTTCTTCTCCATTGTTATTAGACTTCTGAATGGACCTTTCATATTTAATGGTGACCTCGCTCTTTGTGCACCTTCTCTGCAACTGTAACATTGTATTCCTCACTCTGTTCTATTACTCTAAAGCCCTTTGTACGGTATGATCTTCCTGTACTGCACGTAAAACAAAACTTTTCACTATACCTAGGTGCACGTGACAATAATAAATCAAACTAAAGAACAGCAGCAAGCTTACAGAAAATTAAGTGCAAAACCAGTGAAAGCACAACACTAGATGACACCTAATTTGAAGGAGCATGCTGTAGACACATCTAAGCCAATGCATATTCAACATTTCAGATTCAAAATCTGCTCAATGGAGACCTTCACCACCCCTCCTCACACAACTTTACGACTACTCCAAAATAAAGATGCTGATGAGGGGGAATTAAATGAAAGTAATGCCAATGACAGTATTATGAAATATCAGTAGGAGATAATTAAAGTCTCATTTTCAGGACTTGCCTGACCCTTGTATGGCAATAATGTTACTGGTCATTTAACAGCCCAAGTCTAAATGCTGTCCAAGTGTTGATGTATGTGAGCATGAGCTTCTTCAGTTGCTAATTGAACTAAACAATGCAATTATCAGGGAATACTCTCACTTCCGACCTTATGACGGAAGGAAGGACATTGATGAAGATGCCCTAAAAGACCGCAGCTTTTTCCAAAAGCAGCTCTTACCCGCTTCCAAAGGGAATAGCCACAGGCGATACATGTTGACCTTGACAGCAATGTCCACATCCCATGAATGGATGAAATAAAAATCAGGATAGTTGGCCTAAAGTTTTTTAAATAATTATGTTTAAGGAACAATGTAAAAGAGAGTAGTAGAAACTAACAGAGTTTGCAGAAACAATTCTAGAAGTTGGAACTTAGACATTTACAGATGTAGCTGCTAATGCTGGGATGATGGAAACTGAGCATGTGCAAAAAATGGTTAGTACTGGAGTGCAGAGCTCTTCAAGGATGGAGGACTTTTGTTTTTAGATTAGAACACAAGGCTAAAGTTTTCAAAACTGAGGTTATACCAGTTTGGGACTCAATGTTGGTCAGCAGACAAAGTGATAAAAGCTAAACTGAAGTTGGCATGAGTTAGGATTGGGGCAACAAAGCTCAATTTTACTAAAAGTGATAAATAAGGGGGCTAGCAGGAGAGTATTGGAGAGGTCATGTCCGGAGATAACAGCAAAATAAATGAAGGTTTCAGCTACAGACAGCTTGAGGCAGGCAAACAAGAAGGAAAGCAAACTAAGGGCAACCAAGTTCAGAAACTTCTGGACAGCACATGGATTGAGGCTGTGAATGGAAAGTCGACACAGAAACCGGTCTGATCTCAGCTCCTTCGCTAAAACAATTCTGGTAAGGGAGAATGACGACATTAAGATTATTAGGCAAAACATCAGTAATTAAGCATGAATGTGACCATTTTTGATTTAGAGGAGAACTGTACTCTCTTTGCATAAAGTGTGGGAGAAATATGTTTTGTGCTACCTTCTGCTAGCTTTAGGCCTGAGACAAACTGAGCTTCACAGATCCCTTAAATTATTCCACACAGCAGGTTTGTGCTCCTAGCCAGAAACTCACAGGTTGGGAGGCACAGTTCCAAATGCACTGACCTTTCCTTCCTTAAGCATGAGCCAGCCTCCGAGTATTAAGAAATAATTCAGTTGTGAAGGGAATCACAATCATTCTAACCTCACTCCCTCACAAATTCTCAACAGGAAACACCAGATAGGAATGAGTTGCGGTCATTTTGACAGATATTTCTGCCTTGCTAGCCTAAGGATGTCAATTCCAATGGTAGTTGTTTCAACTGCTATCAGAGTTGAATTCAACTCACTCTATAGATGTGGTATATCTATATATTGACATCTTTTTATTGAGGTAAATTTGGATGATGTCATGTGACTTGTTTACTTGTCTAGTCAACATGCTCGCTCAAATGCTGAATTTTCCAACTCCTTTACAAAACACCTCCAACGTTCTTGAAACCAGAAGTACTTTGACCATTCTACATGTTATTGATGTTCACAAATCTTTATTTTTGCAAATGAAAAGTAAGGCACAGGCAGTTTTCGAATGTCCTAAATAGTCCTTCCAGACCATAGATGCTCTCTCATTACAGACAGATGACTGGTGATGATTTAACCTGAAGGTCACCACACTTTAGGTGAATGGACAGGTTGAGGACGAGAATCTTTCATTGTAACCTCAGCCAGTGTGGGAATTGAATCCGTACTGTTGGCATCACTGTCTACTACAAACTGGCTCCTCAGCCAACTGAGCTATCCTATCCTCTAAAATAGTTGTACTGTCAAAGGTGCAACATCACATTCTCCCCCATCCTCACTGACGTGCACACACTGAAGCTGGTTTGATGGTTCAAGCAGTTTTATTATTTCATTGGGTCTGTGCACTGCAGAGACTTTTTTAAAAAGTGTAACACAGCAAAGAAAGAAGTGGCTTTAGTGCCTTCTTGAGAGTATCAAACAACTCGGGAGTTCAAATATATGAGGGTTCAGCAAAAGTACAGAATCCTGGCTTGACTTGAGTTCCCTGCAGGGCAGCTCTCTCTGATTTACTGTTTACATGGTTCACATCTAGATTATTCCTTTCATATTTCAGTGCACCTGCCACCTCGAATGTTTTATAAATTTGGTGCACATTGCACTTCAGGACACAAAGGGAAACCGGCAAGTAATAAGTTTCAGATGTTTATGTAGAAGAAAGCCAAATGTCATCTAAACAGAAAGGAACACAAGAAAATCCACTGGAGCAATGCATTCAGGTGATATCTCGTCATACTACTCTTACGTAACTTCAAGTCATCCTTTGCTGCCTTAGATAGCCTTTGAACTGCTAGGGTGGGCTATAAGACTATTTCAGTAAAACATATGCCCTAATTGCACTTGTTTCAACATTGCATCCTTGTGTAGCAATTTTTAAACAGGTTTAATTTGCTTCCATTATGTTAAGAGGAATGTCTCTGGTTCACATGGACAGAAATGACTAGTTGACGTAATGCTTTTAACAAAGGAAAAGTCAAGGAATTTACCACAGCTTGGGCATTAGTAGTGCTCTCTCAGACAGGAATTATCCACAATCAACAACATTCACGAACACGTAGCAAGAACAAGCTGCTTTCCTCTATTGTGGTTTTAATGTAGGAAAATGAAACAAGGTGCTTTCACAGGAATATACTCAGACAAAATAAAAATACCAAATAAAGAAGGGGAGAAGGAAATATTGTCATAGATTAAAAGCAAACCAAAAGAACTATGGATGTGGTAAACCAGAAGCAAAAACAGAAGCTCCTGGAAAAGCTCAGTAGGTCTGGCAGCATCTGAAAACAGAAATCAGAGTTAACGTTTCGGGTCAGGTGACGATTCCTCAGAAGGATTGTCGTGGATTGTTGGTTTGTAAGGTAGGTTTGTAAGAAGGATGGAATCAGTGGAAACAATAATTTGTAGAAAATTTGCAGGAGTGAGATGTGACTGGATAGATGGAATATGTTGTGTTTCTTGTTCCTTGTTTTCTTATATTTCTCTGTAGCATACACAAGTAAATATGTTCCCATCCCCAAAAAAGCATGAGGGAACATTCAGATGCATTCCCGTCTTTCTCAACAATACCCTAAGTCCAACCTCAAAGCATATGATTGAGGTAAAATAATCACCCAATCTCCCTCCGCTCCTCAATCCACACAGAATATAGGATTTTTTTTTAGGCATAGGACAATTCTTATACATTAGCTAAAAGTGTAATTCTTCATGCAGAATTCCATACAATGGATGTGAACATACAATTTTAAAATGGTATAGCACAGTACACGGGCTGTGAAATTTTCTAAGGACCAAAAATAGGACCAGAGCTCAGCATGCAAAGTTAATGCATGTCTTGAGTGGCCTGGCTTACTTGAAACCAGCCTGCATTACACAAAATGAGCTTATACCTCGGAATATCGTCACTCAGAGGGTGGTGAATTTGTGGAACTCATTGCCACAGAAGGCCAAGCCATTAAGTGCATTCAAGGCAGAGATAGATAGATTCTTGATAAGTAAGGGGGTCAAGTGTTATGGGAGACAGCAGGAGAATGGGGGTGAGAAATACAACAGCCAGGATCAAATGGTAGAACAGGCTCAATGGGCTGAATGGCCTAATTATGCTCCCATATCTTACAGTCTTATGGCAAAGTGAGGAATGTTTTGAGGGCAGAAAATGTTGGAAATCAATTGTAAAATGGGAATTTGACCTAGGAAAGACACAAGAAAGGCAAACAGTTCAGAGAGGGCTCTGAGATTTACTAAAGCAGTTCAGGAAATCTTGATCAATGAAGGATCAAAAGAGAGACATCATATATCAACAGTAGATCAGCAGACTCTCGAGATGAAATCTCAGAAAACAGTAGAAGCCCAGCTGTGGTGGTCTCCATCACGGTGACATGGGTACGGTGGCACAAGAAGGTCAATGCCTACACAGAGTGTTCAAGGTCCGTAAAATGCCATATGTCAAACATCATATCCAACAATGTGCCACGAGCCTCAGACACAGTTCCTTGCATCACAACAAATTAACATTTATAGCTTTGCCTCACCCTCACCTATAGCCAGCTTTTGGACCATTCCACAGACACGCTGTACAATACTTCCTAACATATCTTCCTTTCTCATGCATGGTAAGGTAGCACATAACAGGTGACAACAACACCCAAATCGGAATACTGTGAATGTTTCTGAGCAAAGATATACGGGTATTGGAAACAGTCTACAGAAAGTTTATTCGGCCGATTCTAGGTATGGAAAGGCACTCTGAAAAGAAAAGGTTGAGTTGGCTGTGCCTGTACTCAATGGAGTATAGAAGAATGAGAAGTAGTCTCATTGAAAATTATAGGATTCATAAAGGGCTTTACAGGGTAAAAGCTGAGAGGATGTTTCATCTCATGGAAGAATCGAGGACCAGAGGGCATATTCTCAGAATAAAGAGGCACCAATTTAAAACTGAGATGAGGAGGAATTTCTTCCCTCCTTGAGTCTTTGGGACTCATTACTGCCGAAAGGCAGAGTCCTTGAATATATTTAAGGCTGAGAATGATAAATTCTTGATTAGTACAGGAATCAGGGTTACTGGGAAAAGGAGTGAAAGTAGATAAGAGAAATGTAAGATAGGCTATGATCCTATTGAATGGTGGAACAGGCTAAGGAAGCTAAATGAAGCTGAATGACTTACTCTTGTTCCTACTTCTTATGGTCTTTGTGGATAACATTGAAAATTGTGTGATTACCCTACTGCATAACAAGGGTTAAATTTGAAAATGCTAGTGAGAAAGGGGAGCTTGTGGATGCGGTCGAAACAAAGGGAAATTCATTTGAAGCAGACAGAATGTACATGAAAAACAGGCTGTTACCTAGATTTTGTGATTAGGGGAGGATCAAGTAAAAGAAAATGTAAAAATGCTTGGAAAAGGCTGATGCTATAGAGGTCTTAACAATCTCATCAACATTTAATAAGAAATACTGCCAGACATTTGAAAAGATCGTGAACTCATCCCTTACTTATTTTTAATGAAACTAACAGTCTTGATCACCTTATTGAAACATACAAGATTCTTCTGGGACTTGGCTGGGTAGATGTGGAAAGGTTACTTGCCCTTATGGGAGAGTCTCACGCCAGAGGCATAATATCACAGTAAGTGGTTGCACATTTAAGAAAGAGACGAGGAGGAATTTCTTCTCTCAGATGGCAGTGAATCTGTGGAATTCTTTACTGCAGAGAGCTTTTGGGTTGAGTCACTAAGCACATTCAAGGCTGACATTGACAGAATTCTAATTAGTAAGGGAGCCAAGGGTAATGGGGAAAAGGCAGGAAAGTGGAGTTGAGGATTGATTGGCAGAACAGACTCAATGGCAGAAATGGCCTACCACTTTTCCAACATCTTATGGTCTTATGGTGAAACATCCACCTTGGGGGCTGGGGGCTAGGTATGGCTACATGACCTTAAATTGTCAGAACTGGAGCATAAATGACTGAGGCCATCGATGAAACAAATCTCATGTTCTACTCCCTCTGCTCTGGCATCCAACACTCTGTTCTGATTTACATGCATTAGCTAGTGGAAGTATGCACTCTTGCTTTCCTTCATATGTTTCTCACAATCCTTCACCTCAAACATGTCTTTCTCATTTCATATTCCTATAAACTGCAACTTGGTTTGGACGGGATTCAGAGAAAAAAGGGGGGAAGCAGAGTGATACAGAAGAAAAAAATACCATGACTTACTCTCATAGTTGCAACCGTCAGCTCAGATTATGCTGCTGCCTATACTATAATGGACAGCTTAGAGGTAAGAGCTGCATGTTCTGAGATGCAGGGACGAGAGTACTGCAGCTACAACATGGAATGAGAGTAGCAACATGTGTCAGCTTGCTGGAGGAAGTCATCAGGGTACCACATACTGTTGCCATATGAAGGTGACTTGTGAAATTAATTTCTGGTTGTTGTTGCTAGATTGTGGACTCTTTCGAGATGCACTAAGTTTTGTAAAAGTCAAAAGAAAAGTCATCTACCTTGAAGATCACTGATTGACAGAATGATTCTTGGATGCCTGAGAAGGTAAATTCGGTGGTCACTTGAAGCATCTAGATCCATTCTTATCCAAGAAAAATTCAGCTTAAACAATTCAATACTAACATTGCATTCAGGTTAACCCTAACACCCACATTTTTTTCTAATATCGTACAGACAAGTATCAATTAGACATGACAGCTAAGTAAACTATCTAAAGGGTCCATTGTGGTGGTGACTTAACTGAAAAAAAATGTAAACTTGACAAAGTGAAATGAAGTCCAGGCATGCACAGAAAGTTTGTCAATGCCAGATATTCCTCAAAATAAATGAGGTGTTTGAAGCGGTTGACGTTGTTAGGATGAAATCAACCAAACCAATGCAAAAAGACCATGGAAATTTCAGCATGAATCACATTCCAGTCTCTTATGGGGAAACTGACAACTGAATTTCTGTTGATCTTCCTCAATGGCATCTGTTCCAGAAAGGACTTCAAACAGAACTCCTTCCTTTGGCACACAGGGAAGGAAGTGAATATTTTAAAGTTATCATAAAGTAAACATTATTTATTGTGTGAGAAAGTGAGTCGTCTACAATGAAACTAATGAATATTTCAGTCTAGTTTTTATGAAAGTCAATTTCACTGATCTAAAGTCAGCTTACTCAGAAGTGGTGAAATAAACGTTTGATAAAAATGTTACTTTTTAATGAGTAAATAATTTTCAGCTGTAGCAATAAAACAGCGACAAGCACCATTCTTAAATACAGAGAATATCTGTAAATGCAAATGCTGGTGTAAGTTTTTTTCTGAGTCTCAGGTAGAATTAGTACAGGGAGCTAATTGCAGCTCTAAGAAAAGCTGGGAGCTGGCTCAGCAAGGGAACCTTAAGGTTAATCTCTTTTTTTACAAAAAAAAAGCCCAGTCTGCATTTAGCATTTCAGTGAAATCTACTGCTTAAGTAAAGTTCAAGTTCCTTCCAGCCCGAGGAAGGGATAAACAAGCTCTGTACTGGAGAGCAGCAGTAATTATTTGATTAGATAGCAAGTTTAATCTGGTTTCTATAGCTTCAGTGGAGTACTGTTCTTAAGGTGCACTTGTAGTGCACTTATGTCTGGGTCAGGAGGCCAGGTTCCACATGCTCTACAGATAGTTAGAACATTTTTTTTAACAGGTTGATTGGGAAAATCTCTTGTAGCATGGTGCTACCACCTCTGCTTCTGAACCAGAAGGCCCAGATTTGTGCCCCACATATGTGAGGGGAATGTCATAACATGTCTGAGCAGGCTGATTAAAAATACTTAGCTGCAGCAGGTAATGTCGAAGTAGAATAAATTCAGCAGTACATGTGCAAATGCCACTAAATGCACTTGGTCTCAGTGAATAGCCGGGAGTTTGGTGAATTGGGACATTTGCAGGAGTAGTGCAGTGGAGAGATGTGGGGAAGACACTCCTTTTTTCTTCCTACCCCCCTCACCCTCCAGTATTTACTTCAAGCTTTGGTCCAGCAGAAGTTGATCGGTATCCGTCATTTCACATCTAATCAATTGCCTGTGAAGTTAAGTAACATCAGGGCAGCTCATCTCAGTGGAATGTGCATTCTTTGGCTTGTCAGAGGTCATATGTATCGTAGACAAACATATCTGCAGGACATGCCACCAGCTGCAGATCTTTGGGTTTGCTCTGGCATATATATGGGGCAGAGAACAAGGTTAATCGTACATTTAGGGAGGTTGTTGGACCACAGGGAAGGAGTGAGCAGGCAGAGAAGGATTGAGTGACTGCCAGGCACTCTAACAGAGTCCCCTGCTCTGACTACCTAACAAGTTCAATTTTGGATATTGGTTTTGGTGCTGGTTCCTCAGAAAAGTATTACCAGACCTGAGTCTGGAGCACCACTGATAGCTTAGATGCACAAAATAAAAGGAAGAAGAGCCATAGTGAAAGGGCATGCATACCTGAGGGAAACATACAGCTGTTTTCTGCAGATCTGCAGATTTCAGTCCAGTGTATACTGTTCCTCCTCAGTGCTGGTGTCAAGCATGTGGCTTCAGGACATTCTTGAGGGTCAGGAATAACATTCTGAGGCCATGAGCTACACTAGTACCAATGATACAGACAGGGAGGCAGGCAAGAGATTAAAAAGCAGGATATATAAAACTGTCACCATGGAATTATTCTCAAACCTACGTGCTAGTGAATATAAAACTAACAGGACTGATCGATTGAATAACTGATCAACAGCCGACTGGAAAATTGGTATAGCAGTGACAGTGAGGATTTCTGAGGCAATGGGACTGGTTCTCAGGCAGGTGGGGCTGGTAGAAGATGGACAGGTTGCACCTTAGCAGGACCAGATCAGCATCTCAGATGAACATGTGGCAATGCTGTTGGGTTGGTTTAAATTAGAATGGCATGGCAGCAGGAAGCTGAGAGGGAACTTAGTTTGAAGAGAAACAAAACTGAAAACAAGAAATAGAAAAGTAGGAAACAAAAATAAAAGGCAGAGAAAGAAATCATCAAATAGGATCAAAATGTGAAAAAATAAGTCAAGTAAATGGACAGAACTACTCAGAATGCAGGCAGCATTTGCAACGAGCTAGATGATTTAAAGGCGTACAAAGCTGATATGATTTACTTACTTTTGCAGAGTCATGGTCACAAGGTACTGATTTTTTTTTGGCTAAGTGTCAGCTCTGTCAATTTTCATGGAGGATTTTCCCACTGCACAGCATAAAAGTCATCTTGCTGTATGCTCACTGCTTCTCACGGTACCCCTTTCAGCCAACTGCATCTCCATTACCACTCACCATGCCTCGAACAAGTCCAGAGTTGTTCTTCATGGATCCTGACATTTGCCCCTGACATGGCACAGAAGAGAATGTTAGTGCCTTGCTTTTCTGGCAGGGACCTGGAGGTTCTGCTAAATGGAGTATGAAAGTGGAATATCAGCTTCCTCCAGAATAAGCAGAGGAAACCATGATACTAGAACATGCCAGCCTGGTATGAGGTGGCCACCTGGGTCAGGGAAGATTCAGCTGTCTAGAGGAATGCCCAGCAACGTAGGAAGGTCAATGATTTCACTGTACCAACATCAGTGTTACCATTTCTTGCGATTAGCTCATACTCATTCTCTGTCTGCTACTGCAACCCCCACAAAGCATCATGTTTTACCAGTCTCACTATTGCTTGCAACATCTTCCCTAGCTCATTGTTACCCAACATAAACCCTTAAAACCACTAACCCTGTATGCTCCCTGCACTGCCTACTACCCAATTGGGAGACTTCCCCACCTGTCCCAACTATAACAGCGGTGTACTCACCTTCATCACCATAAATATCTACCTCTCTCTTACTCTGGGAGAATAACAGCCCACAATAGAGAATAAACAATAAAGCCAGATGCCAAGCTTCCTAGCATTCAGCTTCTTACCCTTTATGGGGAGAGGATCCTGACACTGACCATTCTGAGTGTCTAACGGACCAACCACATTTAAGCAGCTGGATTGGTATCAGAGGCTGCCTTTCACTTATTGTCCTGGGATATCCTGAGCAAAGGCTAGGTCCTTTAATTTGACTGAAGATTGCTGACAACCATGACAAGCTTCCTAGATCTGTGTTTGCACAAATGGCAAGGCAATACTGCAGTACCATAAGGCTGGCGTTTCTGGCTGAGGGGCAAGGTGCAAGGGCTGAGGCAAGGCAAGGCATGCTCTGAACATCCAGTGAGGCTCAAAGTGAGTAAGGGCAAAGAGAGCAAGCAAAGAGTTTGGAAATGCAGCCTGGTCCAGCTCACGAGCATAGAGTGCCCTTACTGCAGCATTACAATGATAATTGCAGATGTAGCCCAAGGTACAGCATCAGAATGCAGGAATAGATTATGAGAGGATTGGAGCTGTGCCATGAGGCAGGCATATGTTGATGCCAATATCCATGAAGGTTGGGTGCATGTGGCTGGTGCCCATGGAGTATGTTGAGATGTTGATGCCTGCTTCCAACAGGAACAAGCAGCAAGCTGAAGTTGACAAGTACCGTCTCTGACATTCATGTGGAGAATTCATGTCATCTGGTTTGTTCGCAGTGGATGACAGTATAGAAAGTTATGTATTAATGAGGTGACATACGCAGTATTAATAAGATTGATAACAAGTAATTATCTCCCTTCAAAGGTAACTCATTGAGAATCTTGCCTCAATGTCAGGAACTTAGTTAAAAGATGCAGTGAGGTGTTCCTAACATTGAGATAGGCCTCACTGGACTGCTCACACAATTCTGCCTCATTTTTCGCCATCACTTGTACAGGATTCCACCCAGGGTGATCAAGACTACCAACTCAATATTAAGTATATTCATCATTTAAGAAGGATAGACAAATTATTACTATTACTAAGGGATGAAACCTATATATTAATGGGAGACAATCTTAGATGAAGAATCAAGATGTAGAATCAGTTTGGGTAGAGCAAAGAAACAGCAAAGAACAGCAAATATTGGTGGAAATTGTTTCTAGACCACCAGAAAGTAATGGTAATGTTGTCTATGGCATAAATTGGGAAATTAGAGGTGCATGTAATGTACTTAGTAAAGAAATAATTTAATACAGTAAGAATTTCTGTATGGACTGGGTAAACTTAATCAGCATTAATGATGTGGAGAATTAATGCCTGAAATGTTTGTAAGTTTCTGAAGCAATATACTGAGGAAGCAACTAGGAATCGAGCTTGCTCGGATTTCATATTACGTAATGAAGAGGGATAATTAACAACCTTACTGTAAAGGAGCCTTTGGAAAATAGTGACTATAACATGATATAACTTTCAAACTTAATGTAAAATTCCATCTTTCATTCTGAAGCTAGAGTGTTAAATCTGTATAAATGAATTTATGAAGGCATGGGGGCAACTATTATGGTGGGATGGGAAAATGCACTGTAAGATTTGATGGTCAGAAGGTAATGGCTGGTATTTTAAAAAGTATTACACACTCTACAGCAAATATTCACTCTTTTAAGGCGTAGAAAGCCAATGGGAAGTGTGTATCAATCATGGCTAACCCAAAAGCTAAAGATTGCATTTACCTATTGAAAGTAGCTCATCAGGTTGCCAAAAAATTATTGAGCACAAGGTTTGGGAACAATTTAGAATCCAATAAAGGACGGCCAAGATAAGAAAATGCAAAGAATATGAATACAAAGCTCACACAAAACATAAAGGCAGCCTGTAAAAGCTTCTTTGTGTATGTGAGAAGGAAAACATTAGTGATGACAAACATGTCTTCAATGTAGACAGGAGAATTTGTAATAATATCACAGAGAAATGAAGCAGTTAGGTTTTGTTTGTCATTACAGAGAGAGATACAGAAAAAACACCTGGAAAAGTAAGGAACCTGGCAGCTTGAGAAAACATGGAAACAAAAAATTCAATACACTGGAGATAAATCCCCAGAGCCAGACAGGCTACATCCCACAGTGTTGAGTGATGTGACTACAGAGACAATGGACTGGCTATTATTTTGCAAAATTCTATAGATTCTGAAAAGGCTCCTGTAGACGTGAAACAAGCAAATGTAACCCCACTGTTGAAGGAGGGAGAAAGTCAGGAAAAATGGAGAATTCAGATTTATTAGTATAACATCAATAATGGATTTTCAGAAGGCTTTTGGTATGGCTCCACAAAGGAAGTTAACAAAGAGAATTAGAACACTCGGGGATTTGGTATAATATATTGGCGTAATATATTGGCATAGTATTAGAATTTGTTAACTAATAGAAAACAGAAAGTAAGAATAAATGAGTCATTCTCAGGATGGCAAGCTGGTATAACTGAGGCACCATTAGGATCAGTGCTTGGGCTGCAGCTGTTCATAACCTATATAAATGATTTAGATGTAAGAACCAAATAGAGCTGTGGGGACAGAGTCCTCATGTAGATTTAAGGGTGAGATAAACTTTTGATCAGTATGGGAACCAACGGTTATGGGGAAAAATGCAGGAAAGTGAACTTGAAGGATGTCGTATCAGCCATGATCCGACTGAACAGCAGAGCAGACTCGATGGGCTGAATGGCCTACTCATATTCTTATTTCTTATGGCCTTATGAGATTACTTCCAAATTTGATGATGCCACAAAACAGGGTTGAAAGTTAAGTTGAAAGGAGGATGCAAAGAAACCTCATCAGGACTAAAGCAGTCTAAGTGAAGGGGCCACAGCATGGCAGATGGAATCTAGTGAATAGATGTAAAGTTTGGCTGGGAAAAACATACCAAAAAGAAAAGAGTATTTTCTAAATGGTGAGAGGTTGTGAAGTGCTGATGTCCAAAGAGACCTGGATGTCCTTGTTCTTATGTCACTAACAGAAACATGCAAATGTATCAAGCAATTAGGAAGACAAATTGTATGTTGGCTTTAAACTCAAGGGGATTTGAGTACAGGAGAAAAGACGTCTTGCTATAATTGTACAGAGTTTGGTGAGACTGCACCTCTGTTCTTCTGTCCCATTATACATACCAAATGCACCAGTTCAGGGAAGATTTTATGTCTGAAATTATGCAAATAAATTTTAGAAGAAACTTTAAGTGGAAACTCAACAGCACATTTTAAGAGCAAGTTGAGCCCAATGTCATAAATGCATTAAAAAAGGAGACTTTTCACTAATTTTCAAACCTGGAAATGAGGTCAATGCCTATCCTGTTGCACAAGTGTGTGTTTATGTGTGTGTGTGTATATGTATGTGAGTGTGTGTGTGTTTGCTTCTTTCTTTAAAAAGAGATACATTTACGTTTGCGTAGTCTAAACTGTTCATTATTAATCTTTACATCTTTGCTTGAGTAAGTCTTTTCTTGCCACCACAATGATAAATTTGATGCAATTTTAATTGTTACAGCCATGAATCCAGTTCTCTTCGTCAACTGCTGTGAAGAGTTTAGTTTCCACAGTTACTGCTTAGTTGAGTGAAATTTTAAAATAACATAATTATCCTGTACTGACAGTATCAAATCTCATAAGGCAAAACACCATCTAATCACAATTTAAATTTAAACTCCTTTTACTTTTCATACTTGCTTTGCTCCGAGCTTGAGTTATCTCTGGGACATCAAAGAATTCAAGTTGAAAGGAATTGACAGAAGAGTCTCTTCATACTGTGATTTTTGTGACAGATTTTTGGACATTCCCAGACAATTACATAAATCACTATCTAATATGAACTTGAATCGTAATGACCATGCACAAATGTAGGTCCGTATTCTCCTTTTCCTGCATAAAGAAGGAGTGAGACACCAGCCTGTCTACCCCAACGCTGACCCAAATTGGACAGGATTATTATGCTTGCAGGCTGGGCAACTTCAGTGACAATTATTACTTTCCACAGATCTAGTCTGTTTTTGCAGGAGCAAGTCATGATTGTAAAGGAAACTAACAT
Source organism: Ginglymostoma cirratum (assembly GCA_024137785.1). NCBI lineage: Eukaryota > Metazoa > Chordata > Chondrichthyes > Orectolobiformes > Ginglymostomatidae > Ginglymostoma > Ginglymostoma cirratum. The sequence goes on along the minus strand of JAHRHZ010000035.1, from coordinate 11,676,412 downwards.
TCTTTCAGTAATTTCTGTCAAGGTTCTCTTTTTTTTTGTTGATTGCATTTTATTGTTGGAGGTGGGGTGGGTGAAAATTTCAGTCTGAACAGGTTGATTAAATACATCTGCTTGGCTCCAGGAGCTTTTTAGGAGTCCTTACGGCACAGAGGTAGTGAAATGCCTAGCTCAAAGGAAACATTCTTGAACTCAACATTCAAATAAAAATTGGGATTAAAATAGTTAAGTGGTTGTTTTTTGACTGGCACAGATTCAATGGGCAAAAAGGCTTTTTCTCAGCTGTAGATCTCTAACTCTACCACAGTGTCTCTATTGTGACAATTCTACTGCTCCCAGTTCTGGCTTTGTGGATTTAGAATATTATTGTCATTATTTTGATTGTAAAACCTGCTGTGCATGATCATTCATATCAATGGGATTTTCACCTATTTGTGATCTTGTTTGAAACATAGATATGATGCTTGGACTCTGGCCCAATTTGTCTTTGTTCCTTTATCATATAATGCTCAATGACATTTCAATGCCAAGAAGTCACAGGGACACACGTTACAGCCCATTAATAACAACGCAGAGGGGAAAAGGGCAAACTTATACAACAATTCAATCGCCAATGACAAGCGACAGTTCATCTGTGTTGTTTGACTTAATGCCTTCTTCTATTTGTTTCTGTTGGCTTTGTTTTGTTTCTTTTAATAGTTTCAGGCTTTTTTTGTCCTTATTTGCCAGTGTTGTATGGCTTGCACTGAAAGTTTGTTATCTGAGCTCGACTTTGTTCCCAAAAGAGTTAGATTTCAAGAAAATAATTTGGACCTATATCTGGCTCTTCATGTTGTATCATTCTCACTGATGCCTTGTCACGCAATTTTCCCATTATGTACACTGCAGCAGCAATGGTAGAAGTGGCTTACATTTTGCAGTAAGCTGTTGATTTTGCAATGGGTTTGTATGGCTGTGTCACTGGACAGAAAATACACAGGTCTGGACAACTAATCATCAATGTGAGTTCCAATCTCGCTATAGCAGTTTGGAACTTGAATGAAGTTTTAAAAATCTGAAAAAGGGAAAGCTGATATCCAAGGAAATAGTCAAAAAAAGTTGGGCTTTTAATTCAAAAAGATTTAGTTCACTAAAGTCCTTTACAAAAACTTGCCATTGCCACTTGGTATAGTTTACATCCAATTCTACAATCTAACACCAATCAGTGGTGAAGGAGTGAACATTGAAGGTGCTGGATGGGGGGGCTGATCAAATGTGCTGCTTTGTCCTGGAGCTTCTTAAGTGTTGTTGGAATTGTAGTCAGCCAAGCAAGTTGAGAATATTCCATCACACTCCTTACAGATGGTGGACAGGCACTGTTGCTGGCACCAATCTGATTGACTTTGAATTACCCTCTGAGATCTGGGGCATAACACTCACTCTACCTTTACCACCAAGCCAGGGGATCAACCCTGATTCAAATGAAGAATGCAGGAAGGCAAGGCAGGACCAGCATCAGGCACCAGCATCAAAAAATAAGATGTCAAGCTGCAACTACTTGTATGCTGAACAGCTGAAGCACTGCGTAATAGACAGCACGAGACAACTCCACAACCAATGGACTGGATCTAAGCATTGCAGTCCTGCTACATCTAGTCATGGATGGCGGTCAACAATTAAACAACTAACAAGGGGAGGAGGCTCCACAAGTAATGTTGTCCTCTGTGATGGGATTGTCATTACAAAAAACAAGGATGTATTTGCATCCAGCTTCGGCCAGATGTGCCGAGTAGGTGATCCATCCTTCTGAATTTCCCAGGATCAGAGATGCCAAACTCCAGCAAATCAATTTACTCCATTTGATACCAGCAACTGATTGGACATATGCGTTGACAATGTCTGACAATATGACTGAAGACTCATGCTCCAGAACTTTCTGCTTCCCTAGCCAAGCTGTTCCAGCATAGCTAGAAGTCTGGATGCTTTGTGGAAATGTGAAATGTTCGCAGGGCACATCTTGCCCACAAAAATCAGGACTCACTCAACATGGCTAGTTAACGTTCCATCAGTCTATTCTCAATCATCAGTGCTGGAAGGGGCCAGCAACTGTGCCTGTTCACCATCTGCAAGGTATAATCAGGAGTGTGATGGAATACTTTCAACTTGCTTGGATGACTACAATTCCAACAACACTTAAAAAGCTCCAGGACAAAGCAGCATATTTGATCAGCTCCCCCATCCAGCACCTTCAATGTTCACTCCTTTCACCACCGATACATAGTAGCAGCAGTGTGTTTCATTCACAAGAACCACTGCAGTAACTCCCCAGAGCACCCTCCTGCAAACCTATGACCTCTACCACAAAGCAGAATAAGGGCAGCAAATATATGAGAACACCACTAGCTGTCAGTTCCCCTGCAAGCCACATATCATCCTGAATTGGAACTATGTTCACATTCTTTCACTGTTGCTGAGATAAAATTCTGGAATTCCTTTGATAACTGAGGATGTACCTACACCTGAAAGACTGAAGTGGTTCAGCTCACCACCACCTTGTCACAGGGTATTAGGGATGGGCAATAAATGCTGGCATACCTTGCACTATTCTCATGTTATGAATGAATAAAGAAATGATACACTACCATAAAGTATCTACAGAAGATGCACTATTATATAATAAGTGTTTATTAAATCATCACAGTAAATACAACCGGCTTTAGCACTTCATATTGACCAGGACATTAGGGAGCTCACACAGATACATTTGCTGCTTATAAAAGCTAGAGCAGAACTCCTTGTCCCTACCCACAGGCTATGTGTGACATCAGTAGAATAGCTGGAGCTAATGTAACTTGAATATTAACCCTTTCAGAACCATTAACTCATACAAGAGAATGTAAAAATTATTAAAATATAGATGAGCGTTTCTACAGCAGTTGGGCAGAGGTAAGGAAGGCAATGTTATAGAAGTGATCAGACTTTGTGGTAGACCAAAAAAAATGGGTCTGTATTTTCAGTTTGCTGTCAAATAGAGCATCAAGGCTCCAAACTGTAACCTTCATCCTGAGCGACTCAGTGTGGAATGGGATTGTCTTGACATAGCTAAGAAGTCAGCACCAAAACCATCATATTTATCTTTAGTCCTTCCAACATTTAGCTGGAGTAACCTGGTTAATCTAAGAAATATAAATTGTTTAAATAATTGGAAGAAATAGCATTAGAACAGTGGAGCAGGAGGTGATTTCAGACAAGCAATCTAAAAGCACCAAGATATTAAAGAGGTTGGGAGGTAGAGCTGGATGTCACAAAAAGCAAAAGCTAGTATTGGCATGTTGGCTTGAAAACACAGACTTAATAATATTAAAATATATTGGACCCAATAATTTAAAACTACTCTGGTACACATGGACTTGAGTCAGGCATACTACTAATACATTCATATGCTGGGAAATAGAGATATTTGTCTTAATATAGCAAATGAATTCCATTGTTTTCATGATGTATTGAACTTTATGATACAGACTGTGTGCTAAGTTTTCTTGTTTTTTGCAGAAATAAAAATGAGTAAACAATTAGGGTGGCATGGTGGCTCAGTGGTTAGCCCTCTTGCCTCACAGAGCCTGGGACCCAGGTTCAATTCCACTCTCTGATGACCCTGTGTGTGGAGATTGCACATTCTCCCTGTGTCTGTGTGGGTTTCCTGCCACAGTCCAAAGATGTGCAGGCTGGGTGGATTGGCCATGCTAAATTGCCCGTAGTGTTCAAGCATGTGTAGATTAGGTGGGTTACAGGGGGATGGGTCTGGGTAGGATGCTCTGAGGGATGATTTCAAATAATTGAAAATGCATTAATTAAGATACACAGAACCATTTTAACTTTCACTGATGCACTCTAGTCAGTTTCTCAGTAAATTAAATCCTTTCATATGAAAAAAACTTTACAAATGTGCCTTCTTGTACCTAAACTCAAATTTGAAAGATGTCGATTTCTCGATTTTGATCTGGTGGATGGTCGATGTTTTGTAGATAGTGCGCAAATATTGCAAAATGAATTTCAAACTTTCTTTAAAAAGATGGAGAAAACATGAACACAGTGGTATGAGGGGTAAATCCTTTGTGATTGTTCAATCAATTCCACTTGGATTATGCTAAAATGACAGTGAGTAAAGGGATAACAAGCATGGGGCTGGATGAACACAGCAGGTCAAGCAGCATCATAGGAGCAGGAAAACTTGACGTTTCGGGCCTAAACAGGGTTTAGGCC
>JAHRHZ010000035.1:11603496-11671773 GCA_024137785.1 Ginglymostoma cirratum | reverse complement strand
GGCCTAAACCCTGTTTAGGCCCGAAACGTCAAGTTTTCCTGCTCCTATGATGCTGCTTGACCTGCTGTGTTCATCCAGCCCCATGCTTGTTATCTCGGATTCTCCAGCATCTGCAGTACCTTTTATCTCCATTATCAGTGAGTAAAGGGATCCTGTCTAAGATATTTTCACCAACAACCATTATTTTTGCAAGTTATTCAAGCGTGGGACTGAAGAACTAACTTTCAAATCTACTCAGTTCCTGGGGTTGTTTCTTTAATGTTCTGATTTATTTAAAGAACTTGCTACTATATCAGATTGAATTTCAGTTGCTCTGGAATTTGAAATAGACAAATAGACTTTTTTTAACAACAGCAGCTTGGGAAGAGCAAGAAATGAGCAATGCTTCACTGTGACCAGTGTTGGCAGCAAGGATCCAAGCAGGCACCAAAACAAAGCTCTTTTCAAATCTTTTAAGGACAGGCTTTTAACAGCCAAAGTGCTAGAATTGTAAACAAATTTTGACACTAAGTATAAAAGTATACAACTGTTATGGTGGCCACAATCCACCATATTTATAGAGGCATTTTCAACATGTGAAGATTAAGGATAAAGATGGCCTCCCTACTACAAGATGCATGACCATACTTGAAATCCACGTGGGGTATGCCATCAGGAGACATTTATTGATGAGAAAAATGTAACTTTATGTGTAATCCCAAAACGAAAATTCAGGTTTACTCAATTCTTCTTTGAATGCGATGATCTTTTCACTTTTATTGCTGCAAGTAAGAATTTTCAGCATGGTGGCTAACAAATTTTGGTGATAGTTAAAAGCAGGTTTCTATAAACATACAGAATAATATGCACCCTTGTCTTTCACATATCTTGCCTTTATTTTCTCAAGACTAAATTTCAAATTGATCATAGAATCAAATCACAAACTGTAGTACCACAAGTTAGAAAGGCCATGAAAGAGTAAACATTCAGCATCTTTCTAGAGTGATAGAATTCTCAAATGGGAATATGTTGCTAAACTTGTATCAAACCTTGGTCAGACCACTTTTAGAGTAGTGCATGAAGTTTTGGTGACCATGCTATATAAAAAAAATGTAAAAAGCAATGGTGAGTGTGCAGAGTAGATTTACAAGGCCAACACCTAACGTGTGTGTGCACATATGTGGGAAACATTATCAAATAGGCTGCTACTTTTTATTCTTGAAGAAAAAGCTCGCCGGTATCCTTAGAGGAATATTTCAAATTGCGAAAGAATTTGATAGAGTGCATGCAGAGATAATATTTTCCTTCTGAGAAAATAGTATATGTAGAGGACAGCAATATAAGATAGTCATCAAGAACTGCAATAGAGATTCAGAAAAAAAAAATCAGAGATTGATGCGACTGTAGATCTTACTGGAATAGGAACCGTTTGTAGGAAATCTTGGACAAGTCCTGCGGGAAAAATGAAGTAGAGGGTATCGACGATACAGTTTGATAAGAAAAATAATGGGAAGAGGTTTGAGTGGAGTATAAGAGCTGGCAAAGGATGGTTAGGCTGAGTGTTTCTCTTCCATTTTTCCTGTGTCATCATATATCTAAGTATTTTCTCAAAATATCTTCGACCACATTTACAAAGATAGTACCAGTGAAATGACAAAATTTCACAATGACTGGTCAAAGAAGTTAACACAAGAGACTGATATGTGTTGAGCTGACACTTGTCTTTGTTCTCCTTCTCCTATTTATAAAGTAAAGGGTACAAACAGTGTCTCACTACTGGGGAATAGTGGCCTGGGAGGCTACACAGATACTTGAGCACATATCCTGGTATTGCGTTTGCAGAATTTTGCAGAGGCATCATTACTGTTATTTCTCGAAGGATTTGAGAGATCTGCATTATATTGGTGCCCTGTAGACCATCAGATTAACTCTGGGTTTGATGTCTTTGTCATCAAATGCTCTGTCCCAGTGGCCAAAGGCTTTGTTGGCACAATATGGTGAAGCTCCATTTCCTTTCTGATGTCTACCATTATTGAGAGGTGGCTTTCAAGAGATTAGAATTGATCCAATTTGTCCAGTGGCTCACTATAGATCTTGATGATTGGGAACAGGGTTGCATGGTGGGAATAGGTTGTAAAGGACCTTTGTCCTCCAGATATTTACCCAAAGGCCCATTCTTACCTCCAGGAATATACTGGATATGGTCTGGAGATTGGCCTTCCTTGGGCAGGTACATCATCTACAAACCTGACAATAATACTTCCAAAACAAGCTCTCCACTCTGAGCTCCATCATGCTAAGTGGTTACCAGGACAGCATAGAAAACACTTCAAAGATGTTGTCAAAGCCTCCTGTGAAATTAAATATCACCACTGACTCATGGAAATCAGTTGACAAAGATTAGCAAAACTGTAGAAAAAGCATCTACGAAGCTTTATGAGCATTTTTGCAGTTGCAGTTGCAGTTGGAAATCAAGCACAAACAATGGAAAGAGCAAATGAAAAACCCAAGCATCGCACCAACCTACCTCTTCAAATACCTCCAGCCCCACTTATGACAAGGTGTGCAAATCTAATTATTGGTCTATTTAGTCACTTCAGGACCCACAACACCAGAGTGGAAAAAGGCCATCTTCAGTGCCAAGGGATGTCGAAGGAAAGGGATGTTGTGAATTCAATGCTTATTGATACATTTGCTGCATTTTTTCACATTAGACTGCATTTTTTTTGCATGAAAAACGCTACAAAGCAACTTCACTGTCCAAAAATGCACAGTATTGAATTAATTGTGCTTCTTAAAACAAAAATGGAGTTAGGAAAAAATGTTTTCAATTGAATATTCAACAAAAATGGCACGTGATAACACTATGGTAAAAGAGTTTCTTCACACTATAATGGGTAAAATCTCGAGCTGTAGTAGTGTACATCTTTATTCATAGTGTTTGGTTTTTCATGCTTCGTGAACAAACATAATTAGGAGACACACTGTGCTAGCTTAACACCACTCTGAACTTTAAGTGGCAATGACTTAAGATTTGAAATATACAGATCCAAGCATGATATTGTCTAAATCACCTTCGTGGAGGTGCAAATAGTTGCATCAATTTCCAGATGGTTAATGATAAATGACCATGAATATTTTACTCTGAAGAACTAAGACTCAGCAGTGAGGTAAGCATTTTTACTTCACTTCTGCATTCATCCATCTATTTAATTGCCTACGTATGTCATTCACAGATTTTCCATTTCAATAAGAACACATAATCTCTTAATACCTGGGTTTCAGTTCCCTGGCTGCATTATAACCATGAAATGAATGCAATGTCACAGGGTTCTGAACAGATTTAGATGAAAGAACACTTGCACGGAGATAATGGTTCTTGATCATTGTGCCAACTATTTCCACAATAACGCTGCCCTTGTAGCCTCAACACCTTTCCCCATTAGCAGTCTCTCCTAACATACGTTCATGGGATGTTACAGGATTAATGAGACTTCTGATTACTGTACAAAATCTCTTCTGAAAGCACTGCTGTGAGTAAATTAAAGTGAAGGAAGACACAATTTTCACCTGTGCAAGTTTTCCGCTTTATCAACTACCTAAAGTTGATAAGCGGATACGCAGTAAAAACGAAAGCGCTCAAGACGATGAATTGTCACATCTGGAAACTCAGTAATGCTGCATCCAAAAGCTTTTAATCAGAACACTTAATGAAGTAATTCAGCACATTGTAACAAGTTAGTATAATCAAGAATTTCTGCAGTATGTGAAGGGACTACATATTTACATTTGCTCGTGGACAGAATGATACATTTCAAAGTGATTGCAGGGATTAGTTGCAAAGTTGGCTCCCGTGACAAGATGCTGATATTTGTGCACATTCTATTGAAAGGCAGAATTGAAAACTTGCTTCTCCGTTCTGTTGTGTATTTGTAAGTACAGTGGACTATCACTTTAACAGTCCAATCACGTGATATCACCAGCCATTTGGGACAGGAAAGAGCTTTGTTTAACCTTGCTGCCTGCAGAATAAACACCTCCTCAATAATAAAGCTCCTGCTGTTGTTAAACACTTCGGCCTCCTGGTCCCTTTTGAGACCGAACACTTTTATTAAGTAGTCACATGTGGGGGTCCAATTAGCTCAGTAGGTTAGATGTCTAGAGTGTGCTGCAGAATTAAACAGCAATTGCTCAATCGCACTACAGTTTGTGGTCATTCATGGAGCCCTGCCTCCTCACCTTATCTCATACTTTGAGTTATTACGCTCAAGCTAATAATAACCATTTGTTTCTTGTTCATGGTGAGAGATGCCTATAGTTCTTTGTGATCTATGGCTCCTTATATGCATATAACTTAATTCAGTTTAATCAAATACACGATGACAATCTTCCATCATGTACGGTTCTGATTTTATCAGAGATTTTCAAAATAGCACCGATGATACAGTAAAACTGGATTGCCATAATTCTGACATATTTTAACAGCAAAGTATATTTTCTTCGTCTCTCACTCTTGCTTTTAAATTAATAAGGTATGGCAAGTACTTCCAAGTTGCAGTTCAAATATCAACAACTATATCAATTAACCTGTTAGTATACTTCAAGAAAAACCTCAGAAGCTCACTGTTAATTGTTCTTTTCCTTCTCACGTTATTCCAACTTTATGGATTCTACGTGATGTTATCAAATTAGTGTCAAAATGAAGTTAATTTCTCTCACTTGGCTTGTTCCAACTAGAATCTTGGAACGTGGCTGACTGCACATCTTTGTAATGATAGCATTCACCAGAGTTGTAAAATGGGCTTTCCAAATTACTTCCAGACCAAACCTAACTCTTTTCCCCAAAAGAAGGCAAGACTTTTTTAAAAATTCAGGATTTGAAGCATTTACAGAATCAGGCAGTTCATTTCAAAGGACTGTTCAAAGATGAACCTAAAGAATTGGTTCTGTTAGAAAGAGGCTCGTTTCTGAACTGCTTTATCAATCTCAATGCAATCTGAAATTTGTGAAAGGATCCCCATGGCATTCAAGTAGAAACCAGTTACATCTTCGAAGGCTCCCCCGACATTCCCTGAGTTTGTTACAATCGGAAAGATCTGCTGCTGCTCAAACCTTCAAGTTCCAATGTTACAATTGAGGGATGTGCAGCTGTAAATCAAAATCAATATCTGATGTAGGTCTATACCAACAATTCAGTCATTGCTGCAGACCAGTAATCAATTATATTTTTAAGTACAGATCAAGAATAGAATGCTGCATATCTGCCCTCTTCTAATGTAATTGGCCTTAATTAGGCAGAACTACGAAGCTTACAAAGACAGACAGTTTAGGCATTTTAATATATATTAATCACAGCTGAGCATGACGCACTCCATACGCTATGTTCACACTTCCAACACCAACCTCTTTGAATAGGAAGCAGAAATGAAAGCCCAAGATGTATTCTGACTTCTCTCTGCTTGGATTACAATTGGCGATGATCTGTCTGCCTAACACTCACAAAAGAGATCTTTTCTTCATTATTCATTCATGGGATGTGGACCTCAGTGGCTGAATAATCCTTGGATGCCGATAGATATACACACAGCTATTAGAAAGGGAGTTCCAGCATTTTGTCTCAGTGACAGTAAAAGAGTGACAATATAGTTCTAAGCCAGCAATGAGTGAGGCTTAGAGGGGAACTTGCACATGGTAATATTCTCAAAATTCGCTGTGGTTTACAATTTACAAAATGGCACCGATGATACAGTAAAACTGGATTGCCATAATTCTGACATATTTTAACAGCAAAGTATATTTTCTTCATCTCTCACTGTTTCTTTTAAATTAGTAAGGCATGGCAAGTACTTCCAAGTGCGTCTTTTCATGCAGGTCAAATATCAACAACTATACAATTTAACCTGTTAGTATATGGCTAGTTAGTATATTGCACATGGTAACGTTCTCATAAATCCACTGTCCCTGTCCCTCCAGACAGTAGAAGGCAGAGGTCTGGAAAGTGGTGTTGAAGAAACCTTGCTGAATTCGTGTAATGTATGTTGTAGACGATACATACTGCTACAATTATGCATGGGTGATGAAGGGAATCAATACTGAAAGTAGTGAATGGAGTGTAAAATAAGTGGGCTCTTTTATTCAAGATGGTGTCAAGTTTCGTGAGTGCTGTTAGAAATGCAGCCATTCAGGGAGTGGAGAGTGTTGCACCGCACTCATGATTTATACTTTGTAGATGGTGAACTGGCTTCAGGCGGTTAATTACTGCTGTGGAATTCCTAACCTCTCGTCTGCTCTTGTTACCACAGTGTTTATACATCTGCTCCACAGCATTTCTGGTCAGTGGAAACTCGAAGGATGTTAAACATGAGGGTTTCAACAACGGTAATGCCACTGAATCCAAAGGAGAATATGTTAGATTCTCTTGTTTGAGTTAGACATTACTTAGTATTTGTACGGCATGAATGTTATTTGCACCTAACAGCACAAGCCTGGATGCTGTCCAGGTCTTGCTACATAAAGGCATGGTCACCACTACTTAGTGAGATGCTTGCCTCAACGCCAAACAGTTGGATAAGAGATACAGTGAGCTGCTCCCTATATAGACCTTGCCTGCTTTCTTGTGCAATTCTGCATGAATCATGCACATCCCACATCATTCAGGCCCATTCTGCCGACATTACACACTATAGTTTTTTAAGGCACCTTTGATCGATAATGTTATAATTCCCATGGTGGGATTTGAACTCATGACATCAGACCATTCATCTATAGTAGCATAAACGTAATACCACCATGCTCTCAATTATAACCTGGCTGCTATACGTAGTTTTGCCAGATATTCAATGTGTCCAGACTAGTGCCACAAAACAGGCATCCAGTGCAATGTACCTTGAAAAACGCACATGCTGTGCAGATTCCACTTTTGGTCATCAAAGGGCACTAATAGGACATAAGAAATGTGTGTTACTGCACCTCATAATAATTATCCAATTTTAATCTGATACTGAATGTACTGAAGTGACTTAGCTGCAGGAAATAAATGACTTTTGTTAAAATAGATACTCATGCTATCAGGTTCTGACATTGGATAACATTTATATAACAGAATCCTTGCTAACGTAGATTCATTTGTTTTGACAAATTCTTTTGTTTACTGCTGTTTTAATATAAGTATGAAACAGTATGGCATTGGTGACCTTACTTGTGCTTTCTAATTACACTTGTCTGCCTTGAACAAGATGAAGCTGGCAGTTATAATTATTAAGAAAAACCTCAATGAAATTCAGTTAATTACAACATTAAACACTAATGCACTGGTTAAGGGCTGTTTCGTTGTGTGTTACATTTACACTGTTGCATGCATCATTTTCTTGATTAGAGTCTATCTGCATGGATAATAGAAAACTGTGCCAAAAAAGTAAATTCACATTTTGCTGTCCAAATACCACATTGGATTTCAACTGGTTCTGTGGAATAACACTATTTACAATCTATTTTAGAGCAATATAAATAATGAAGGGTCTTGATTTAATCAGAATTCAACTAAGTTGAGTAAATTCAGCCAAATGTGAAAGAACACCATGTTTGGACTACTTCCGTTTCTGAGCCGACTGTGTCCATATCACAGACTAACATTCATTTCTGTCAACATTTACATCATTAGTGCTTGCTAAAACAGGCATGGCCTGCTGATATGGTTGTCCTGATGTCTTGATAATGTAAAACTTATCAATGGAAATAACTGAGAAATGGGTCTTGAAGATTTCAATGATAGGACGGTGATAATTGCATTTTTTGCAGCTTGTTTCACCACTGGATTGTCCTTGGCAAGAAAGATAGTCAATAGAATGGCTGTTTATTTCCAAAACAGTGCAACAAACAAAACAGATATTGCTGCAGAAACTCAGCCAGTCTGACAGTATCTGTGGACAAAGAAACATGGTCCAATTACGCTTCTTCAGAACAGGTTCTTGTAGTTTGTTCAGATGACTAATCTGTGTTTTGTAATTGCCAGAGGCTACCACTGTTCCTGTCCATTCCCAAAAATCCATTGCATATTTTATAGCACATGGTCAGACTAGTTTCGTCAGTGCTTTATTCTAGTGATTCCCATTCCAAATCTTTGATTAACGATTTGTGACTGATATGTTTCCCATTGTTATTCGTACAGATATGCATAGTGTACCTCTGGATCACTTCAATTAAAGAGTCTCGCACAAAAATTCCATACTCTAGTACTGGACAAATGTTTGCTGAGCTCGAACTCCAAGATTGTTGCAGCTCTAAATCTTTTTCTTTTGAATTCTGAGAAATCTTTGGACATTAGCTGCTGACTATGAAGCCACCTTTGAAGATTGTCTTTAAGACAAATCCCAGGAATCATTGTGAATCTGCATGTTGGAGAATTTGATGTCAGAATCTAAAGTTATCTATTGGTGTTTTTTTTTGTTGGTAATTCACAGGACATTGCATTTTTGGCACTGAGTGCATGATCCCATTGGTCCTGACAATTTTGCAATTCCAGAAATTGCTGTGAATTGATACAAAATTGCATTTTTTAAAATAAACAAACAATATAATCATTCACAAACTGCTGCATCCAATATTTTTTTCAGCTTAACTTGTAGGTCATTTGCGTATGTGAAAAAGAGTAAAGGTCCCAATAGAGTTACTTGAGGCACTCCAGAGAGCATATTTATAGAGAAGGATGATGCCCCATCACACACCACTCTCTTGCTTCGTTAGGCAATGCCAGATCCAATTTAATAATATCTCCCTTATTCCACAGTAGTGAAATATTAATGAGGAACTTACTCAAATAATTTTGAACAATTCAGTTTTACTGTCCAAAAGATGAATTCTCCACAGAATCCCTACAGTGTGGAAAGAGGCCATTTGGCCCATTAAGCCTGTACCAGCCCTCCGAAGCACATTCCATCCAGACCAAGCCTCTCCCTATCCCCATAACCCTGTGTTTACCATTGGCTGACCCACCTCGCCTACATATCTTTGGACTGTGGGACGAAACTAGAGTACCCAGAGGAAACTCACGCAGACACAGGGAGAATGTATAAACTCCACACAGACTGTCACTTGTGGCTTGAATCAAACCTGGTCCCTGGCACTGTTTGGTAGCACCAAACACAAAACCACAGTGCCATCCTTCTTCTTCATCCAGAAATGCCAAGCAGATGGTCCATCTCAGTCTCCTCTTGAGATCCACGGCTTCAAATATGCCAATCTTCAGCCAACTTTATTCAGCCAACTTAATGTCAAAATATGTCAAACATTGCAAAGGTTATGGGCCACGATAACAAGCCTGCAATATTGTTGGACACATGTGCTGTACCCCTCGCCCAGATATTCCAGTACAGCTACAAGACTAGCATTTATCTGGCAAAGTGGAAAACCGCCCAGGTTAGTTCTTTCAACAAAATGCAGGATAAATCCAACCTGGCTAATTACTGCACTGTTTTATCTACACTGAATCATCAGCAATGTGATGAAAGAGCTCATTAGAAGTACTATCAAGCAGTACTTGTGCAGCAATAACTTGCTCACTGACAGTCAGTTTAGGCTTTGTCATTGCCACTCAAGCTAACCTCATTACAGCCTTGCTCTAAACATAGGCAAAAGAGCTTACCCCTAGAGGTAAAGTGGAAGTGAGTGGCTTAACAGCAAGACAGCAATTAATTGAATATGATATGCAGGAGCTTGAGACAAACTGGAGTCAATGTGAATCAGGGAGAAATTCTGTTGGTTGGAGTCATAGCTAGCACAAAGGAAGATAGCTGTGATTGTTGGGGGTCAACCGTCTCAGTGCTGCGATGACACTGTAAGAGTTCCTCAGTGTAGTGTTCTCGGCCCTACCTGGTCTGGCCTACTTGTGACTCCAGACCCACAGCAATGTGGGTTGACTCTTAACTGTTCTCTAGGCAATTGGGGTGGACATTAAGAGCTGGCCTGGCCAGAAATGCTCTCACTGCATGAATAAGGAAGAAAAAAAAACATTGAATTATAAATAATTGTTGGTCATAATGCCAGCATTTGGGTTACACTGTGGAGATGAACTGCAGCCTCTATTTTCTGTTGGCTGCAAAGAAAATTTCACATTTGGCATTGTCTGATTGCCAGTATGTGACGTTCTCCTCCTGGACAATGATAATTTCTGGTGGGCACTTGGGGCAGAGTAGCCAAGATTTAGAGAGTGTGTTCGGATGGGATACAGCTGAGGACATGTAAACTGTGTGGCCTGGAAGTTAAGCAATGACTGGGAAAGAAAAATGGTATGAATATGTGAGGGAATGACAGCCATGCCAAACGTGCGCCATGAGTGGTGTGATGTTGTGGCTGCCATACCATTATGTTGTTGGCGAGGGGCAATGCCCTATTGCCAATGCTTATCTGAGTATGCAGCAGCCTTTTACAGTTGGTACAGGCATAAGGAATGCCAGTCTTTTGGAGGATATATGGCAAGTGGCTCCAGGAATGGTGCATGGTAAGGGAATCAAATGGGGATACGATGAGGGGCAAGGTAGGTAATTAATAAAGAGAAGTTTGGTAAGATCCCACTAGAAATGACTCTCCCCACTAAAAAAAAAGCATCAGAACTAGCAATTAGCCAAAAATATCTAAGTTTGAGTCTGGCCCATGAAATGACTAGATTTTCATTAAAAAAATAGGTCCTCTGGTTTACGGATGTCATTTAGGGAAGGAAATCTGGCCTACAAGTGGGCGGCACAGTGGCTCAGTGGTAAGCACTACTGCCTCACCTTGCCAGGGACCCGGGTTCAAATCCACCCTCTGGTGACTGTCTGTGTGGAGATTGCACATTCTCCCTGTGTCTGTGTGGGTTTCCTCTGGGTGCTCTGGTTTCCTCCCACGGACCAAAGCTGTACAGGTTTGGTGGATTGGCCATGTTAAATTGCCTGTAGTGTTCAGGGATGCATAGATTAGGTGTTTCATAGGGAGATGGGTCTGGGTGGGATGCTCTGAGGGTCATTGTGGACTTTTTGGGCCGAAGGGCCTGTTCCCACACCTTAAGGATTCTATGATCTATGAACAAAAACAGAAGTTGCTGGAAAAGCTCAGCAGGTCTGGCTGAGGAAGGGTTACTGGACCCACAACATTAACTCTGATTTTCTTTCTTCACAGATGCTGCCAGACTGGCTGAGCTTTTCCAGTAACTTCTGTTTTTGTTCCTGATTCATAGCATCTGCAGTTCTTTTGGTTTTTATTTGGTATACTCTCAAATTCTCACTAAAAAATGTCAGGCAAGTTACAATCTAGAAAGTGATGTGCCATTACTTTCATAAAGGCAATTAGGAATGGGCAATGCAGTCTCAGTAATGCCCACATTCCTTTGAATGAGTTAATATAGTAACTTTCAATGCTGACCTGATGTCAGTGATAAAACTCTGGAGCTCAGTGTTGTATATAATGCTTCCTCATAACCACGTAAAGCTGAACACCTGCTTAGTTTTAGTAACAACTCACAAACAGTGCTATTTAAAAGGGGCTATTTATAGATTGGTTGCCATTTGATATTTTCTAGCTGTTTCTACAATTCTCTCAGTGTTTGGTGATTTGTACAGTTCTTTCAAGTTGCAAGTGTCTGCAGGGGTTCGTGAGGATGGTGCTATCTTTAAGCTTATGTACAATCTAATTGCTTCCATCTGTCAATCAAGGATGTACTGATAGACATACTCCATGTAATTCAGTGCAACACATAAATGAACAGAGGTCATAGACTGCAGGACAAACTGCTGGAAGAAAGATGAGGATGAGCAGGCCCTCCAGAGGAGACCATATATGCCCAAGATGACCATGAAGCAGTCTTCCACTTTGAACCTCACTAAATCAGGGATTTCTTATGATAAGACTAGCACCTCCAAGTCATTTCCAGTGACAAGTTCCATGTCCAATTGCTTAGGAATATTGGAGCAGGAGTAGGCTATTCAGCCCCTTAAGCCTGCTCACACATTCAATAAGATCATGGCTGATCTGTGGTCTAACTCCATATCCCTTGATATCCTTGTTTAATAAAAAAGAAGGGTCCCAACCCAAAACGTCAACTTTCCTGCTCCTCTGATCCTGCCTGGCCTGCTGTGTTCCTCCAGGTCCACACTGTGTTATCTCTGACTCCAGCATCAGCATTTCTTACTATCTCTTAATAAAAAATTGTCTTTCTTTGATGTAAATTGAACAATTGAATTCGCATCGAACGCCATTTGGAAAAAAAAGTTCCAATCCTCCACTATTTACTGCCATCAGGTCTGAGGAAGGGTCACTAGGCCTGAAACGTTAACTCTGACATTTTTTTCTTCACAGATGCTGCCAGAGCTGCTGAGCTTTTCCAGCAGCTTTGTTTTTGCTCCACTACTCTTTGTGTGTAGAAGTGTTTTCTGACATCTCGACTGAATGGCCTAGCCCTAATTCTTAGACTATGCCCCCTGGTTCTAGAATCTTCAACCAGAGCAAATAGTTTAGCTTTGTCTTTCCTGATAAAGCAGACTTATGGGTAGTTACTTTGGACAAGATTTGGATTTTACTGAGTGTTATCCCATCATTTTCATTGTTGTGAAAATGTAGCTGCATACAGAGAAACAACTCGTACAACATTTATCTAATGCTTGACAACAGCAAGGAACCTGAAGAACCGTATGTCAGTAAGGGAGGTCATTGATACATTCTGGTCAATGATAACCAACTTCATTTTGCTGTCTGTTGACAGAGATGGACAAGCATTACATAGTTGGCTTTCGCACAGTGTTGTCATTACTGACTGCATTGTAGGTATTACTTGTCAATTCCGACCCATACCAGAATGAAAATGGATTCCATTCCCTCAGTATTCAGACTATGTGTGATCATGGCTAGAGATTAATTCACATCATTCTCCAGTTTCTTGGCAGTAGCATGGATAATTTCATTCTGTAGCAATCTACTGTCCTGGCTGCAGATGAGCCACCAGGGGAAGGCAAAATTTATTTTGCTGCCACTTCAAGATGCTCTTTTGAGTGTTGTGCTGCTGAACCTGAATGTGCAATCTTCACTGATCACATGGTGTCGCTCTCACTTGCCCAAATAGTCACACAACACCCATGTTAACTCTTCAGAGCAAGGCCCATTGTGTCTTTGCCCAATCAGGCAGTTTTGGAGGCACCAGTGGGCCTTATATCTGAGATCAATTTTCCTGGGGGTGGGGCAGAGGGGTGGCCCAGTGAAAGCTGGCAGCTGATGAGCGGCACCACTGAAGAGGCTGTGGATAATTTCAGGCATGGGAGTCTGGTACACCGATGACATGCCCTGCCTTACATCCAGACCCTTGACCATGCACAAATTAGTCCAGGTCAAGGTACTCCACTCCTGACCCCTCCCGATAATAAAAACCCATCTGTTCTAGTTCATCATTTAGGCCAATGTTTCACAAGACTGAAATAATGGCACACAGGCTGATGTCCCATCACCAAGTCACCCTTCATTTACATGCGCAACATACATGGGGTTTGACCAGCCTGGTCAAAGCCAGTTCCTAGACTAAGGAGACTTGCTGCATCTCCTGTTTGTATCTCTCAGCCAGGGCTCCCTGATTGGCCCAGGTTAACAACCCAAACAAGAATCTCATAGTCAATGAGATCTACCTGGCCATGATTCCAATCACAACAAAGACCATACAACAAAGCAGCAGAAGTAGACCATTCAGCCCATCGACAACTGACCCCTCCAGACATGAGATAATGGCATACCTGGTGGCAATAGGCCTTTGAGCAGTCATTAATTGATCACTTAAGAGCTTTAATTGGTCATTGGGCAGGAGGGTGGAGCTTGGGCTTTCCCGGCCAGCATTAACTTGGGAGCAGCTGGGAAAATGGGAGCCAGCACTCCAGCTACACATCTCAGCTATTTGCAATTTATTTCAATGTTGTATCTGACAGAATTGAATGCAATATATTCAAATTTGCTCCCAATATGAATCTAGACAGTAAAATAAGCTTTGAGGATGATATAAGAGGTTGCAAAGGATCTGGGCAGGTTTTGAGAATGGGCAGGAGCAATGCACATAAATTATATGCATGCATGATGTTTTCCACCGATGTCCTTTCGGAAAATAAAGCTGTCAGCATTACCTAATCCGAAACAAAAAACTGAAACTGCTGGCAAAACCCCATTCTGATAAAGAGTTACTGAACTTGAAACTTTAACTTTGTTTTCTCCCCACAGATGCTGATAGTCCTGCTGAGTTTCGCTAGCAATTTGCATTTTCACTTCAGACCTCTAGCGTCCACAGTTCTGTGCTTTATGTTACCCAATCTAGCCAAAATGTGGCTCCAGATCCACAGCAATGGGTTTGATTGTTTGCTACCCTGTGAAGTTACCAAATAAGCCATTCAGTTCTACAAAAGCAGTGCAGATACCAGATGGACTGCAGTGGTTCACCACCTTCTCAGGGGTCATTAGAACAGGTAACAATTATCAGCCTGGCCAATGATGCTCACATTCTATGAAAGAATCACAGTTAAAGTGCTATATACTGACTTAAGCTGACACATCCAAATGGTGTAGCATGTGGTCAATTTAATCCCCTTTGAAAGAAAAGGAAATATTTGCAACATGAATTATTTTTGAAACAGCTTCCTGTAATGTTCATCAGCCATTGGTAACAGTAACAACAAATAATAAGCCAAACTGCAGCGTCGCCTTAACAGAGAAAAAGCCTGTTTCCATAACTACAAAAATGTCTAAAATTGTTTCCAGTGCTCTATCTCATGCAGCTTTTGAATCATTTCTGTAAGCTAAGTGTGGCCTAATCTTGTTTCCAAGTCTACTTCAGCAATCAGGTAATATAGAGCTTTATAACATAATTTACAACCAGTGAAGGTTAGGATACTTCATGTATTCTTCATATTTGCTTCTTAAAACAGGAGTGATGTTTATGTGGTTAATATGATGATAAAAGATCTGCCTCATTTTCTATTTTCAAGTGCATTTTTGCTACTTTTCTCTGGAAGGCGTGTATGCTAAGAGTATTGGCCTGAGTATGTAAGCTTCATGCATGAGCAGGCAGAACAAATGCCTGCAGGTTACTTATTGATCAAAGGAAATACAGATCAACTCGCTATGGTTCCAAAACAACACACGTACATGTATAACTGTGGAAATAATGGCGAGCCAACAGTTTAATTCAGGATTTTTTTCAAACTGTGGGTTGCAACCCTCCATGAAGTCTCAGAGGTCACAGAGGTTTGCTTGGCCTGCTGTGTTCGTCCAGCTCTACACCTTGTCATCTCAGAGGTCACAGTTGGGTTCATAAGCAACCCCACCCCCCACTTCTGAGAAGCAATGGTGATTGTGCAGAAAATACTGTCCGTTCCAAAGGTTCATAGTCCTGGACCGAGTGGACAGATGGCACCAAGCAGCAAAGGGAGGACAAT
Source organism: Ginglymostoma cirratum (assembly GCA_024137785.1). NCBI lineage: Eukaryota > Metazoa > Chordata > Chondrichthyes > Orectolobiformes > Ginglymostomatidae > Ginglymostoma > Ginglymostoma cirratum. Next base: position 11,656,363 of record JAHRHZ010000035.1, on the reverse strand, counting down.
GACCCTGAGGTGCTCTTTAATTTCAGAAAACTTTTAGCGGCAAGTCCAAGCAACGAAGGGGACTCATGGCTGGCTACAAGGCCCAAGGCTCATGTCGCAACACTTGATAAGAAGGACAAGAAAGTTGGACACTATTTATTTATTTTCATGACTTTGCGCTGAATGTTTTGGTTTATCATTTTATGTGTTAAGATGCTGCCAGAGAGTGGTGACTCTGTTCAACGTCTCACTGTATTTTGTAACGAAATACATATGATAATAAACAAATAAATAAACAAATAACTAGATAGATATACGAATGGATGAATGAATGAATGAACGAACAAGTGGGCCCAGGATATCCATGCAGAGACAAGAAAACGTAACTCAGTGACAGGGTATTGGGTAAAACCAGGAGATCACGCAGCTAAGCTACAATGGTAACTTACAAGTTCAAATTTTTCTATGTTTCTGTTACTGTCTGCTTGTTCTAAAGGCTTCTCACTCAGGGCAAGGTGACTTTGCTTGGCAGGCAACAATAACTAGACCAAAAGTGCTTCTGGGGTTGGGGTGTGTAAAGGGAAAGAGTGCCTGCTAATTGGCCAACCGAGAATGTGGAGAATTAAGCTGAAGACTACTTCAGTGCATAAAATAATACTTTCACAAGATTTTCATATTCATATCAAGCATTGCTGTTTGCTTATCAGTAATAAGTGAACTTTAATTGTATACTGAATGCCACAATGCTGCTTTATTGCTGTATTGTTTGGTTTTGCTGCCATTTAGAGTCTCTTTAATCTTCAAGTGTGAAAATGGGCTTGCATTGGAGAATCTTCATTCATTCCTGGGATGAGGACATTGTTGACTAGGGCAACATTTATTGCCCAAGAGGGCAGTTATGACTCAACCACATTGCTGTAGTGTAGTCACATGCAGGCCAGCAATTTCCTTCCCTAAAGGACATGAGTGAACCAAATGGTTTTTTCCACAACGGATTCAGGGTCATTATTATACTTTTCATTACAGATATTTATTGAATTCAAATTCCACCATCTGCCATGGCAGGATTTGAACCCAGGTCCCCAGAACATTTTATGGGTCTGTCGGTTAACATCTAGGGACATTACCACTAGGCCATCGCATCCCCTGAATAGTTTAGGAAGTACTATTGAATGAACAAGTGGTGTTTAGGTATATTATTCATAAATAAATCATAAGGTAGAAATTAACAGGATTAAAATCCCTGAACCTGGAAATCTTCGTGCCAGTGCTCCAAAAGTGGGAGCTGCACTGATTGCAGATGCGATGATTTCAAGCTTCTGGAATTCCGGAAGTAGGAAATGTCGTCCGGCTTTTGGAAAAAGGAGAGAGAAAGAAGACAGGGAACCACAGACCAATTAGCTTTGTGTCATGAGAGAGGTAATGCTGGAATGTATTGTAGAAGACATGTTAAGAGCATGGTTGGAAAATCATAATTTCAGGTAAAGTCAATGTGGACTTTTGAAAAGCAAATAGTGTTTGACAATTGATCTAGAAGCATTAAAGATACAACTAGTAGAGTAGATAAGTGGAAACCAGTCGATGCAGTAGAATTAAGTTTTTAAAAAGAAAGAACAAAGAGGTGATATTGAACTTGTATAAAACAATTGTTAGACCTCAGCTGGAATATTGTGTACAGTTGTGGGCACCATGTTGTAGGAAGGATGTGAATGCATTGGAGAGAGAGTGGAAACATGGCTTATAACAATAGCTCCAGGGATGAAGAACTTCAGTTACGAGGATAGATTGAAGATGTTGAGACTGCTGTCTTGGAGAGAAGGCAGCTAAGAGGAGATCTGGTAAAGACTTTCAAAATCATGAACCAGCTGGGTAGAGTAGTTGGGGAGAAACTCACTTATTTTTAGGAAAATGAATAATACCAAGTTGACATAGATTTAAACTGATTCACAAAATATGCAAGGGTAAAGTGATTTAAGACTTTCTTTTTTCCTTGGAGTATGGAATACACTGCCTGGAAGTATGATGGAGGCAGGTTCAGTTGAGGCATAGAAGAGGGCATTCGATGATTATTTGGATAAGAATGTGAAAGGGTGTTGGGGTGCGGGAAGAAAAAAAGCAGGACATTGGCATTAGATAATGCTTTTTTAAAGGGCTGGTGCTGAGGCATGGGCTAATTGTCCTCCTGCACTGCAACAAATGATCCTGAGTTCAGGATGATGTTTGTGGAACTATACTATGCATTGCTTTTCACAAGAATAACTAGAAAACATCTTACAAATAGATTATTGACTGGTTTTCTCAGTATTCTAGGATGTCTGGTGAAACACAGAATCTGTATGGGGTAATGTAACGGGTGAGGCAAACCCACTGAGGTACCAACAGAATTTTTCTCTTTTAAGACCATAAGACCATAAGATACAGGAGCAGAAATTAGGCCATTCAACCCATCGAGTCTGCTCTGCCATTCAATCATGGCTGATAAGTTTCTCAACCCCATTCTCCCGCTTTCTCCCCATAACCCTTGATCCCCTTGACAATCAAGAACCTTTCTATCTCCGTCTTAAATATGCTTAATGACCTGGCCTCCACATCCTTCTATGGCAGTAAATTCCATAGATTCACCACTCTCTGGCCGAAGAAGTTTCTCCTTATCTCCATTCCAGAAGGTCTTCCCTTTACTCGAAGGCTGTGCCTTTGGGTTTTAGTCTCTCCCACCAATGGAAATATCTTCCCAACATCCACTCTGTCCAGGTTATTCAATATTCTGTAAGTTTCAATTGGATCACCCTTCATCCTTCGAAACTCCATCAAGTATAGACCCAGACACCTCAAACGTTCCTCATATGTTAAACTTTTCATTCCTGGGATCATTCTTGTAAACCTCCTCTGAACCTGGTCCAGGGCCAGTATATCTTTCCTGAGATATGGGACCCAAAACTGTGCACAATACTCCAAATATGTCCTGGCCAGATCCTTATAGAGCCTCAGAAATACATCCCTGATTTTATATTCAAGCCCTCTCAAATAAAAGCAGGGATGTACTTCTTGTGAGCCATAAAGGTCGGAACTGTTAATATACATTTCACCTTCATTTTTGGCTAATTTGCAACAGACTAATCCCAGGCAGCATCATTTCTGTTTACTTGTTGACTTGTCTGGTCTGATTACATTGTCCTCTGTACATAGGAGCAGCATCCACATTTTCGTTATTCATAAGTAGTCCTTTCCCCTGTCCCCTATAGATAAGGAGGATTTGGCGTAAAGTGGCTTATCTATCACTAGATTTAGGTGCTTGCTAGCACTGCAGAGGAGAAGAAAAGCTCTTGGGTTCTTTCTGATCAGCTTCCACTTTTTTTCAATTCTTGGGGAAAGTGCATAATTGTAGCAGACAAAAAAAGTTGCTGAAAATTCTCATCAGATCAGACACACTATTTGGAGGATGAGTTTACATTTCCAGTCAAATTTTTCATGAGATCTGAACATTTTATCCATGGATGTGCCAGACCTGCTGAGTGTTTCCAGCATTTTATGTTAGTGTAGATGGCTAAAACTGCACTAACTTGTTTCAGAATGTAATTAATGTGATCAGGATTGATTTATGGTGAGATTGATTCAAGATGCATTCCTGTGGACGGTTTCAATCAGATTTTTGATTGATGGAACTAAAGTTGTCTTAACTTGGCATCAATTAACCCATGCCACACTGGCAGGGGAAGTACAGTCTTTTATTGGTGAAGTACAGTAGAAGGAAATTTTCTGAAGAAGGGTCCCGACCCAAAACGTCAGCTTTCCTGTTTGTCTGATGCTGCCTGGCCTGCTGTATTCCTCCAGCTCCACACTGTGTTATCTCTGACTCCAGCATCTGCAGTTCTTGCTATCTCAGAAGGAAATTTATGTTGTTCTTGATGGTGGGAGTAAATAGTATTGACACTACGTGCCTAAAATGGGAAGTGTTCTTGTTCCTTATGCGCTATCATCCTTCATCTTGAGTGCTAAATTCACAAATCATTTGAAATTCACATTTGAAAAAGACAAAAAGCTTTGGATACATGACAGCCTCCTTTTTTTGTGTGAAGGTTGACTACATTGCTTGTAATTTATTTTGAAATCAGCCAGTTATCAACTGGTACAGTATGACTGGAGTATTCTGTACAAAGATCTCTGACTGGATTCTTTACCATTCCCTCTTCAAAGTTCCCTCTAAGATCCCCCAAATTACACATGCTCTGACATTATTATAAAATGTCCTTAAATAATAAACCCTGACAAGATTTGCAAACAATTGCCCTTTTTAGCTTCATGCCACCCAGTTTGAATTTGCGCCAATTGAACAGTAGGTCAGTTGCACAAGAACCCTGCATAGAATGGATTTGGGTGCCTTGGATTGTAAATTTAATGTTTAAATATCTTACAGTCTATATATGTAAGAAAGATGACCTGTATAATTCACTCAGAGATAGTAAAAACTGCTGTTGCTGGAGTCAGAGATAACACAGGTCCCGACCCGAAACTTTAGCTTTCCTGCTCCTCTGATGCTGCCGGGCCTGCTGTGTTCCTCCAGCTCCACACTGTGACCTGTATAATTGTTGGCTCTGTCTATCAGTATAATTAGAGACTTAATTAATTTTGTCTGTCAACTTGCAGAGGTGAACGTGGATTTGTGGGATCGGAATGTATAATTGAGGAATAAGAAAACAAGTAAAACTTAAAATATTTAGGCATGGAGAGTCAGTATACTGATATAATACCTCAAATCATGTAGATGCAGTGCATTTCAAAAGTTATTTAGTTAAGAATCTCATGAGAACTGTAAAATTAATTGAATTGGAAAATTTATTTGAATTGCAATTCAAATTAGATATCATTCTTCAAGAAAAATGGTTAATATAGGTAAGAGGTATGGTTAGTAAGTTTGCAGATGACACCAAAATTGGAGGTACAGTGGACAGCGAAGCAGGTTACCTCAGAGTACAATGGGATCTTGATCAGATGGGCCAATGGGCTGAGAGGTGGCAGATGGAGTTTAATTTAGATAAATGTGAGGTGCTGCACTTTGGAAAGGCAAATCAAGCCAGGACTTATACATTTAATGTTTGTTGCTGAACAAAGAAACCTTGAAATGCAGGCTTACAGTTCCTTGAAAGTAGAGTTGTAGGTAGGTAGAATCGTGAAGAAGGTGTTTTGCATGCTTGCCTTTCTTGGTCAATGCATTGAGTGTAGGAGTTGAGAGGTCATGTTCCATTATACAAGACTTTGGTTAGACTGCTATTGGAATACTTTTTGCAATTCTGGTCTCCCTGCTAATAGAAAGGATGATATGAAACTTGAAAGGGTTCAGAAAAGATTTACAAGGATGTTGCCAGGGTTGGAGGGTTTGAACTAACAGGAAGAAGCTGAAGGCTGGGCCTATTTTCCCTTGATTGTCGGATGCAGAGGGGTGACCTTACAGAGGTTTATAAAATCGTGATGGACATGGGTGAAAAGATAAGGTCTTTTTCTCTGGAGTGAGAGAGTCCAAAACTAGAGGACATAGGTTTTAGGCGAGAGGGGAAAAATTTAAAACTAACTTAAGAGGCAGAAGGTGGTGTGTGTATGGAATGAGGTGTCAGAGGAAGTGGTGGAGGCTGGTACAATGATAACATTTAAAATGCATCTGGATGGATATATGAATAGGAAGGGTTTGAAGGGATAAGGCCAAATGTTGGCAGTATTTAGGATATCTGGTTGGCATGGATGAGTTGGACTGAAATGTCTGTTGCTGTGCTGTACAGCCCTTTGACCTATGACTGTAAGGTGCTACTAAGACATATTAGCAAAGATTGAGGATAGAATGATGGGCAGAAATCAGATAGCAGAAATAAGGTCACTTTTGGGCTAGCAGGGTGTAACTAATGGAACACTGTGAGGATCACAGCACTTGGGCCTCAGTTATTTGCAATTTATGTCAATGATATAGTTCAGAGAAGTGAATGCAATTTATTCAGGTTTGTTAACAATACAGATATGGACAGGAAAATTACATATACGGACCATGTCAGAAGTTGCAAAGGGATCTAGACAAGTTATGAGAATGGATAGGAACAAATGTTGTGGGTAATCATAAAGTTCCTCACTGAAGAAGGAAAAGTAGAAAAGTAGTTTTTAATTGCAGAAGGAACCTTGTGCGCTTGGACACAATTCACAAATACACTGGGGCAAGAAGCAACGAGGAAACCAAATGATGTGCCACCTTTTATTACAAAAAGATTGGAGTATAAGACTGAAGAAGTCATCTTTCAATTTGTATGACATCTGGAGTACTGTGTGCAGTTTCAGTCTCCTTACCCGAGGGAAGATATATTTGCCTTAGAGACAATGCAACAAAGGTTCACTAAGACAAATTCCTGTGATTATCTTCTGAAAAAAGATTAAATAGTGCTATGATCCCATTAGGGACTGCTAACATTGAAACAAAAAAATCAAAAACCCAGCAATTAGATCAACAGAAATACAACATAAGATATTACTTGTTTTAAAAAGGACATAAACTTTATTGTATGTAAAAAATAAATATAACAAGCACTATTAACTTAAAAGTAGAGTTTCTTTGTTTCTAATTTTCCCCCCAGGATTTCCTTTATACATTATAATAAGGTTCATTCATTCCTTAGGGGCGAACCCAAAAGGCACAATTAGAATTCACTTTTACCCTCCAACTTAAGCTTCTTTTGGGATCTTTCCATTATCTTTTTGGGTATGCAACCTTCTACCTTTTTGTTACAGACCTCACAGCTATGGCTGCCTCAGCTCCTGGTCCAGGCAGATACCAAACTGCTTTCCTATAGCTTTCCAAACTAACTCTGCCGATTGCTTTCTGCTGCAAGGCTATACAAGATTCTCTGTAGATTTCTTCTTCTAGTTTCAAGTCTTCCAGCTTCTTTTTCCTCATGAAATCCAAACTAAAATAGACCCACGACTGCATTCTCTGTGGTAAATAATGAACTGCCTGTATTTCTTAACACAAAGTGCAAGCTTCTGTTCACTGAATCTCGTGCAGCACAGCAACTCCAAAAGAAAACTGTCTGTTCCCAAATTAAACTTCTTACTTCTGGGTGGCAAAGATACACAAGTAAGTTAACCACCTAACCAAAGGTCCACCATGAATCACTATCCCTACAGCAATGTGGCATGATTTGGGATGGTTCAAATAGAATGCTAACCTTCAACACAATGATGGTTCTGTAAGAATAATTTCTCTCTCTAATGGAGTTTAATTAATTTCTTTCCCAGAATTGTGATTTTTAGTTTATTTTCTGGAGATAACAATAGACAGACTGGCTCCACTAAGTGGCCCAGGAATGGGTCACCCATAGTTAAAAATTCTGAAACAATCACTTTTTTCATTTTTCATTTGCATGATAAACTCTGATTAGTTTTTAAGTGTAATGAAGTCCAAGTTTATTGGATTACATTTATTTAAATGTTGCTTCTCTATCTCTAAATTACTAGTATTTTACTACATTTAAAGCTTGAATTCTTAAAAGTGATGTTATAACATATGAATTATGAGCTGGTTATTTACATCATGTTGGGGGGTCAGTTAGTTCAGTTGGCTGGATGGATGGTTTTCAATGCAAAGTAGCACCAGCAGCGCAGTTTCTATTCCTGTACTGGCTGAGGTTATAATAAAGGTCCCACATTCTCAACTTCACCTCTTGTCTGAGGTGTGGTTAACATCCGATTAAACCACCAACAGTCATTTCTCTCTAACGAGAGAGTGGCTCAATGGGGACTTTACCTTTGCCTTTTTTTCACGCCATAGTTAAGTTCAGTATTTCCCAAACTGTAGAATGAAAAAGTGGTCTCAGAGAAACATAGGAAATTCTGAAGGGATATAATACATAGATTATAGAACAATATGGAGTTTAGAACTTGGGAGGCGTAACCTCATAAGGGATTGGCCCTTTAGACTGAGATGAGGCTGTAGATTTTTTTAGCACCCTACCCCAGGGAAGGGTTTATTCCTAGTTATTGAGGATGCTTTTTGATTCCATCGATACTGAGGGAAATTAAGGGATACAGGAGAGTGTGGGAAGGTGCAATTACGACTGATGTTCAAAATGAGTAATGAAGCAAACTAAAAGGCCTAGATCACCTTCTTTTGATCCTATTTCTCTGTTCTTATTTGCCTATTGTCTTTTTCTCTCAATATAAAATCCGTTGAAATAAAGGTAACAATTTGAAAACAAGATATTCAATCCAGCCATTGCAATGTGGCTGTTTACTCTTCACATCAAGTAGTCTTATCTAGTAAACACCTGCCTTGTTTCCAGAGCCCTTCAATCCCTTTACCTTCATCATTTATCTAAACTTGAAAGTTGACATAATTCCAGCCTCAGCCACTCAGTCAATTTGACAGCCTCATAATTTCCGCAAAGACATTCCTCTTGCTCAATGTTTTAAATGTCTTACATTTAATTTTCTAACTATGGCCTTTCAATTAATCTGCTCTACATCATTTTTTTTCATAATTGAAGAAACATATTACTCCACGCATTGGTCTATTAATAAAACCTCAGGCTTGAAGTCTTTCTCACATGTATATTTTCCTCGAATAAACTCATTCAAGGTGCAATATCTTTTCTTTGGTGCGCACTGCATTACTGCACACAGATTTTTAACTGAAAGTCTTAAGATAGTGCATAGACTCATCACTGCCACATAGCTTTTACAGAGCTAAAACCCAGGATTCCATGAATTTCCTTTTTAAAACTCATCAATCTCAGGTTCAAACTTTAATGTTCTGTGGAGTGGAATCCCCAAGTACTTCGGTTAAAACTGCTGATATACTTAAAATTAGTACAGACTTGCTTATTTTATTTATTCAAAAATGCATTCCCTCACACATATTGATGGATTTTCATCTGACTATCTTTAGTCTTTTTATCAATGTTTCATGGTACCCTTTCTCTTCTAAAGAAATAACAATTTTCAATCTTCTGCAAAGTCTGCAGTGATCCTTTGGGCATATCTCAAAATTATTGACAGACAATGAACACAGCTGACCCCAGAACTGAGCTTTGTTAGACAACACTACTCAGTATGAATCACCGAGAAATTCCCTTATCTCTGACTAGGTTTCTTGCTTTATTTCCAAATTCTAATTACACTTCCTCCCCTTAATCTTACTTTGTATCCCATGTGGTACTTTGTACATTGTATTTCCTCCCATCTACAATGACTTGAGCTCCTGAAAGAGTACAAACATTCCTTTGGAAATCCTTCCAGCTATTAATAACTATTTTCAATTTATCGAGCTATCCGGTAATTTCACGTTTAATTAAAGAGGTGCCCCTATTGCTGCTGTTACTCTATCTACCTGCATTATCTATGTGCCAGTATTTTTTAAAAAAAAGTCCATTTTTAACACAGGATCACTGCCATCAAGCAGAATAAGGAATCCTCGCTGAGGTTCCTTCCCTATATCCCAGACAAGGAATGCTGATGCCAACTGTAACATTGAGATTGACTGATGGAGACAAAGCCTTAACGTAAGAATTTTTATTCTTAATTCACAGACACATACCATACAATTCAGTTAAAAACCTGGCTGAGATTGCTTCCAATTGCAATGGATAGTTGTGAAATATTTTGTCAGAATTATTTAGAAAGTTATGGAAGGTAAAAGGTGACAGCTAACTTACCAAGCAATTGAACAATTTATGTACATCCTCAAAAAACTTGATTTTAAGGTTTTCATCTAAAGAGAATTATATTCATTATCTTAATTATAAGTTTCATTATGAAACTCAAGAAGCTGCTAAGATCATGCATTTGAGGTGGGAGGGATCAGGATTTCGGAACCACTATTTGAACCCAAATATCTTTTTTCTTATATATTGATCAGAAAGAGACACTCATGTGCGCTGCTTAAGATTACTACATCAACTCAAGACAGTTTTCACTTCAGCGTTTCCTGTTCCTGATCTCTCCCTTCCAAAAAATACCTTGCTTTCCACGTTGAGTTTATCTTTCAGCACCTCTGGCAGACTATTTATCTTCCTTGGGATGACTCACTGAGAAATAAAAGTGAAGACAATCCAACTCGAAACTCCAAGATTTGAAAGGTTTTTATCTCGTTATTACTCGCATTAAGCAAATGGCTTTTCAACTCTGCTATTTGGAAGATTAAAGGCTGGGGGAGAGAAGAGAATAATGTCACCAAAGTCCTACTAGACCTCATTAGAGAGAGACAACTGGTAAATCTGAAGGCCACCACACATCAAGGCAAACAGGGCAATTGAGAAAGAGAGTTCTTCATGGTAACCTCAGCCAGTGTGGGAACTGAATGCACATTGTCAAGGTAACTCATCACAAACCAGCATCCTGCCAACTGAGCTAACCAATCAATAACTTCAGAAAGCTTATTGATCCAACACTAAAAACTCAAACAGACTTACATTGTGGTGGTTGCATAAATCGTTATGTTAAGATAGAACAATAGGTTGAAGAAAAAAATTGTCGCAGGCAATTTGTAATGTGAAACCATTTTCTTTTGTCACTGGAAATTGGATGTAGCAGCTCAAGGTGGTAATTCATCACCACCTTCTCAAGAGCAATTAGGGTTGGGTAACTAATACTGGCCTAAACATTGTAAATCAATAAATAAACAAAAGGTAATGGAGGGCAAATTCTTTTTGCCTCATATTCTGCATTTTAAAAAAATCAGACAAACAAACTTTAAGGGGAAATGGTTTATATCGAAAAATAGGGAAGCTGAGAAGAGGAAGAATGCTGCAAGAACTTGGATGAAACATGGTCCGCAAAACAGAAACATGCACACAATTTGCACTGCTCACAATTTAATTGTGCCAACTTAAATAAGACTATTAAAGGACTTGTTTAAACTAATGCAAAATGACATCAGCTGTGTATCTTTAGCAGCTAAGTTACTTTTAGCAGAAATCCTCACTAATTAGGAGATACATTGAAACAATAATCTGAACCAAGATTTTCCAATTCAAATTTCTACCAATTTGCCAAGCACACAATCTTTTAATGATGATTTCAGCAATGATTTAAAAGCAATGCTATGATGCTCCACTAATCAATCTGTCAGCTTTGCAATTCAAAGCATGAGGACCCTCAACAGCAATCAGAAAATTAAAAAAGGTACTCTAGAGATTTGGAAACCTACTATTTCAATGCAGTGAATCACTCAACTTTCATGATTTCATTCACCACCATATGTTACTTGAGGATTAGTATTCAGGGAGGCATATGGAAAATTGACCAGGAATCTCCACAAGATGATGGACAAATCTGATCAAGGCCCATTACTGCTCCATCAGTTTACTTCTAATCATCCAAGAAGTGATAGATGGTGCGGAGGACAGTGTTACCAAGTTGAGATTACTCAGTAATGACCAACTTGCTAGTGGTGAACTTGGGGTCCACAACAGCCAATTAGTTCCAGACCTCATAACAGGCTTGGTCCAAATATGGATAAACTAATCAAATCTTTGAGGTGAGATGAGAGTAAGTGGCCTTGACATCAGGCTGATGAGTGAATGTGACCAGACAATGGGAATGGAGGGGGCCAATGCAAGTTTGCAGCAAATCATCAAACCTCAGAAGTTTCACAGGGCAGTAGCCTAGCCCCAACCATCTTCAGCTGCTTCATCAATGACCCTCTCCTGTGACAAGATCAGAAATGAGAATGTTTGCTGATAAATGCAGATTGTTCTGCACCGTTTGCAACTCTCAGATCATGAAAACATCCAAGTCTCAGGCAGCAAGGCCAAGGACACAGTCAGGCTTGGACTAATAAATGACAAGTAATGTTTGTAACATATACATATCAGGCAATGACCATTTTCAATAAAACCTTAGCCCCTTGACATTTAAAAGTATTAACTGTCACTGAAACTGCTTCCATCAACATTTTGGGGCTGCCATTGACCAGAAACTGAATTGAACCAGCCATACTAAATAGCCTGACACAACCCCAGGTCAAAGGCTGGAAATGTGAGGCAAATATCTCATCTGATTCTCCAAAGCCTGTCCACCATCTACAAGCCACAAATCAAGAGTTTAATGGGATACTCCACACTTGCCTGGATGAGTCCAGTTCCAACAATACCAAAAATCTGCACACCATTCACAACAAAACAGCTTTGAAAATGAATTAGAGCATTCTAAGTGAATGATACACTTTTCAGATGCAACTGAATTTTCCAAAATAAGAATGGAACATAATTTACCAATCAAAAATACAGTTTTGATTAATATTTAAGCAGCTAAAAGTTTTTGCCTGAAGCACGTCATATTATTGGACTGGTAAAGCAGACAGACATTCCACTCAAAGCATTTTAGCAGAATAAATAACTCCCTGAACTTAAAAAGAGATTAGAATCCTATTAAAGGACTATTAACTCTTTTCAGGCACAAACCACTTCATTGTTATGGGCAAAAAAACACAAAAATATAACAGAATTCATTGAACAGTTTAGTAAACAAAATTATTCAATTCTGTCTCCGGTGTCCCATGTTACTTGAATTAAAAGCATTTTCCAATGAGTGATTATGAGCATAAAGTCTATTGTGTTCCTGCACGATCATTTTTCGGTATTTGTAATTATCTGTTGGCAATTACTTTCTTTTAAACTTAAAGAACAGGTCTAGACACTGCTATCCCAATGATTTCATGTGGAAATACACTGACTTTCACAAATACTAATGTAATGTACAGCATAGTTGAATGACTACAAGCTGGTGGTTAGAGTAGAAATTTTTTTTTATCTCTTGATGTACTGGTTTGCAAAATTATACTGTGTTTGCTCAAAGAACACCAGTCATTTTCCAAAATTGGAAAATTTCAAACATACATATAGCTGAATCCTCAAAAGAGTGGCCACCGCAGCTGGACTGCCACACCCATCCAGCTTTTGTAAACACTACATTTACAGTCAGTATTTCTGAACTGGACATCTGAACCAGCCTCCTTCAGAAACATGGAGTGAACCTGATTCCTGTGTCTGTGCTTGTAGCGCTAGATCATTAGAGTTGTCCAAGCCATGCACCTTTTCTACTCCACTAGCTGGATATTCCAAATATGAACAAGGAGCAGGGGTTGACTATTCATCCCCTTCAGCTTACTCTGTCATTCAATGAGATCCAGCTATGACTCAAAATCCACATTCCCACCTCGCCTTAATACCCATTCACTCTCCTGCTTCTTCAGAATCTATCTACCTCTGCATTAAAAAAAATTATGCTCATGGTGGATTTTCAGGAAGGCAGTTCCAAAGACACTCAAACACCTGAGAGAAAAGAAAAAGTTTCCCCGTCTCAGTATAAAATGGGTGACCTCTGATTTATAAATAGTGACCCTTATTTCCACATTCACCCAAAATCTCTCCAGATCTACCCTGTCAATATGCCTCAGGATTTTAGATGTTTCAATCAAGTCTTCTCTTACTGTTCCAAACTCCTGCATACACAAGTCTCACCCATCCAACCTTTCCTCAGTAGAGCACCTACCTGTTCCAGGTGAGAGTTTAGTAAACTTTCTCTGAGCTGCTTTCAACTCATTTGTAGCCTTCTTTAAATAACTTGACCAATACTGTGGACAGTACTATAAATGTGGTCTCACCGTGCCACAGAATCTTTCAGTATGGGAGAGGCCCTTCAGCCTCAAGGGTCTGTACTGCCAAAAATAAAAATAACTTCACTACTCCCACTTTCCTACACTCAGCTCATAGCCTTGAATGTAATGACACTTCAAGTGGTCATCCATGTACTTTATCAGGAATGTGAGATGACCTGCCTTAACTACCCTCCCAAGCAGTGCATTCCAGACTCCCAACACCCAAATCTTTCCTCAAATTCCCTCTAACCCTGTTGCCTTTTACTTTAAAAATGTGATCCCTTGTTCTTGACTCTTTGGCTAAAAGGAACAGCTGCTTTCTATTCCTCCTGCTCATGCCCCTCCCAATCGTATACACCTCTATTAGGTCCCCTCTCACCCTTTCTGCCCTTACAACTGAATAATCACAATAATTAATAACATTCAATCAGAATCATAGAATCCCTGCAGAGTGGAAGCAGGCCACTCGGGTCCACCTGATTCTCTGAAGAGCATTCCGCCCATACCCACCACCCCAGCAACCACCGCTCCCCCCCAACCTTATCCCTGCATTTCCCATGGCTAACCGACCTAGTATGCACATCCCTGGACACTACGGGCAATTTAGCATGGCCAATCCGCCAAACCTGCACATCTTTGGACTGTGGGAGGAACCAGAGCACCTGAAGGAAACCCATGCAGACATGAAGAGAATGTGCAAACTCCACACAGACAGTCACCCGAGGCTGGAATCAAACCCAGGTCCCTGGCGCTGTGAGGTGGCAGTGCTAACCACTAAGCCACCGTACTGCTTTTCTAAGTTCTTGCTATGACTGCATACAAGGCCTTTGCTTTGCAATGTTTTACCTTTTAGATAACATGCTTTCTATTTTTCCTCTCAACCTGGACAATTTCATATTTTCCACAAAGTACTCTATTTACCAGATTTTTGCCCATTCATTTAATCTAACTATATATTTTTGCAGCCTTATGTCCACTTCATAACTTAGTTTTCTATCAATCTTTGTCAGTAAATTTTTCAACCATACTTCAGTACCTTCATCCAAATCATTGACATTTTAAAAAAAAAAGGCCACCCAGCACAGATCCCTGTTGCACACTACTCTTTACATCTTGTCAACCTCAAAGGTATCTCTTCTTTGCTTCCTTTTTCTCTATCCATGCCACGATGCTATCATTGCACCCTGAGTTTTCATTTTCTTCAGAAACCTTTGATGTGGCACTTTATCAAATATCTGCTGGAAATGTAAGTACATCCATCAGTTCCCATTTATCCACAACTCATTATTTTCTCAAAAAAAAACCTTCAATAAATTGGTTAAATTGTGATTTCCCTTTGACAAATGCATATTGTCTCTGCTGGATTACCTTAAACTAATCTAAGTTCCCCACTATAACTTATTCAGGAACATCTTTTAACATTTTCCCTTTGACAGATGTTGGGCGAAATGGCCTGTAGTCTCCTTCTCCTCCCTTTCTTCAATGCCCTCCCATAAAATGGAAACTTTTTCAACCCTAGAAAGTTTTGGAAAATTAAAAACAATGCATCAACTGTCTCTTCTTTTACGGATCTGTTTCCGTGCTGTATAACTCTGTGACTCTATAAGCAACATTTTTTAAGACCCCAGCATGAAGTCTATCAGGACTGGCACAATTGCCAACTCTCAGCTTCAACAATTACTCAGTACCACTTCTCTGGTGATTGTAATTCTCCTGAGTTCCTCCCTCCTTTCCATTTCCTGATTTATAATTGCTTCTGGGATGTTACTGGTACCTTTAACAATTGCTACTAATGTTGTCCCCTTTGACAGATGTTAAGCTAACAGGTCTGTAACTTACTGATTACTGTCCTTCCCTTTTTGAATAAAGGAGTTACATTTGCTATCTTTAATCTTTTGGAAAATTTCATCAATTCATCGTATTACCCGCTGAAGTTGATACTAGGCAAGTCAAGTTTCAGAGTGAAACCTGGCTTGAAAGATTATAAGTTTTGTTTTTGGTAACCATGGTGGTTTATCATTGAATATATTCACAAAAGGCTACCAATGTTGCTGAATTTAAAAAAAATGTATATTGCACAGAAGAAAAATATGCTAAATATAAATCACATAATTTAGAAATATAATCAGCAAAAATAAAGATTCAACCTATTTCACACCAATATCCTTTACGGATAAGTAATCCAGAGAAATATCTCTCCTATAAATTCCTAATTTTTTATTTAACTGATGATTTCCAGTAGTGTTCCCTAGAAAGACATCTTTTCAGTTCTGAGGGTCTAGATTCCATTTCAGTTCTGACAACTTAAACTTCCAGACAATCTCTCACAGCCTGGACACTCCCTTAAACTAACAAACTGCCTTTATGCTCAGCTGAATCTTATCATCTAAGTTGAAAGCTGATTCTTCTGAACTCAAATGACGAGTGGCCCCGATTGGTTTTTCTATGTGTCATAATGATTCAACTTTGTAAACACTTAAAAATCCAAACTCCCAAATAATAATAATGCATTGTAAATCCATCACAATCAACTATCTCACTAGCCATTTCTTTTAAGATGCATTTAAGATCTTTGGGAAACTTAAATAGCTTTTCAATTAATGAATGCGTATGTGTGATATAAGTGGATGGGGTGGTTGGCAGAATGGGAAGACGCTTACAGTGGCAGGTGGTTGTGTTAGATCTGGTCCATGTGTGTGTTGGGTGTGGGATGAGGGGGAGTTGGAGAGTCAGAGGTAGTTAAGAGTTGGGATGGACATTTGAGGATGGGAGGTTGAAAGGGTCAGGAGTGGAGAGTCAACGATCAGTAGGGAGTGGGTTGGTGAGCAAGGCAAGCTGAGGGCCAGGGAATGTGTGGGGAGTTGTTTGCAGTTTCAGGGAGTGGGTGAGGAGGCAAGAAGGATCAGAAGGGTTGAGGTAACTTGTGTGGTTACCCAGGAATCTGAAATTGCATTTTTCCATCTCACGTTTCCTGGATAACCAGCCAAGAGATGAGTAAGATATCCCTGAAGCAGAGTCAGAGATGTTTTTGGTTGTTTCTGATGATTTTCTATCAGAAGTTCATACTTTCCAGGAAATATCGGTGTAGTCACTGCATCAAGGCATCCAAGTGGTTCTGATGTTCATTTCTGGGGCTATGTCCAGTCTCTGGCCATTTGCAACCCACAACAGCTTGTCCATGGTATAAGTTATTGTCACTAACATAGTAGTGAAAAGGACTCCCACAAAACTTGTGAATGCTGAGCAAGGTGGCTTGATCACAAAGGGCTTGGTCAGCTACCATGCTGCTTTTATAGTTAAAATATTCCATGAAATGTGACATCAAAACATACAGACTAGTAAGTTATAGATTCATTGCATCATAGAGATGTCTCGCACAGAAACAGATCCTTTGGTCCAATTCATCCATGCTGACCAGATGTACTAAATTAATCTACTCCCATATGCCAGCATTTGGCCCATATCCCTCTAAAGCTTTCCTATGCATATACCCATCCAGACGCCTTTTAAATATTGTCATGGTACCAGCCTCCATCACTTCCTCTGGCTTCATTCCATAAATGCACCACCCTCTGTGTGAAAGCATTCCCCTTAGATCCTTTTCAAATCTTTCCCCTCTCACTTTAAACCTATGCCTTTGAGATTTGGACTGCCTTATTCTGGGGAAAAGACCTTGACTATTCACCCTATCCATTCCTCTCATAAACTGCTATCAGGTCACCCTTCAGCCTCTGATGCTTCAGGGAAAATTGCAATGCTTGATTTGCTTTTCACTTCTGGTATTTACCAATACAATTTGAGGCATCAGGCCATGCATTATAAATTAGCACCTCTGGGATCCAGATGGCAAAAATATCAAAGTTTATCATTCCTGATGTCTACCTAGCAACCTCTGTTAAAAATGTATATGAGGAAGTCAAAAGAGAAGACAGAATCAGATTAAGCTGTAATGGGGGTCAAAGAGCCTCCTGACACAGTCTCTGACTTGTGTATTAGGATCAGCAACTTGGGTAATGTAATAGCAGTCGGTCAACACTCTTGGAACTGAATGTTCAGAAAAAGGACGGGAGCAAATTCAGGAATTCTCTTCCATCACAAAACCAGCAGCTGCATGTAGTGACACTAAAAGGCAAGATATACAGTTTTACGTTTAAAAAAAGCTTTCCTGGCTTAATCTGTTGAACACTTCTCAAAAGCAGTGAAGCTCATATTCATGATAACAAGCATGGGGCTGGATGAACACAGCAGGTCAAGCAGCATCATAGGAGCAGGAAAACTTGACGTTTCGGGCCTAAACCCTTCATCAGAAATGGGGGAGGGGAAGAGGGTTCTGAAATAAATAGGGAGAGAGGGGGAGGCGGATAGAGGATGGATAGAGGAGAGGATAGCTGGAGAGGAGGCAGACAAGTCGAAGAGGCGGGGATGGAGCCAGTAAAGGTGAGTGTAGGTAGGGGGGTGGGGAGGAGATAGGTCAGTCCAGGGAGGACGGACAGGTCAAGGGGGCGGGATGATGTTAGTAGATAGGAGATGGGGGTGTGGCTTGAGGTGAGAGGAAAAACAGGTTAGGGAGGTGGAGATGAGCTGGGCTGGTTTTGGGATCCAGGTAGCTGTGGGAGTCAGTGGGCTTGAAATGGACATCTGTTTCTAGGTGGTTGCCCGAGATGGAGACAGAGAGGTCCAGGAAGGAGGGAGAAGTGTTGGAGATGGTCCAGGTGAACTTCAGGTTGGGGTGGAAGGTGTTGGTGAAGTGGATGAACTGTTCGAGCTCCTCGTGGGAGCACGAGGCGGCGCCGATGCAGTCATCAATGTAACGGAGGAAGAGGTGGGGTTTAGGGCCAGTGTAAGTACGGAAGAGGGATTGTTCCACGTAACTCTCTGAAGCTCATATTCATATTAGTTCCACTTCAATACCATTTCCCAAGTTAACTTCGCATGTTCAGAAACATCAATACAGATCTTTTCTTTTAAATCCCAAAATGATTTCTGATGTAGAATGTTCGCCTTCATCAACAATGACTGATAGTTCAGTCACAGAGGGGGACAATCGTTGATCTTGCACTAAATAGTGCTGCGTTAAGACAGAATGCAGCAAAATTCGGGAAACAAGCCACAGCATTGTTTGTGATGAGCTGTCAATTTTAATCTAGGTTCTGCAAAATTTCTCCACCCTAATGATAAGCAGGGAGCAAATGAAAAGACACAAGTTGGCAGTACAAAACAATACTGAAGGATGGAAAATAAATCATTTTCTAAACACAGATTTTAGTTGTTATTAGGAGGAGGAAGAATGCACAGGTTAGACCACTTTAAAAATCTGCCGACACAGAGGAGAAGGAGATTGTTTTAACTTCAAGCCACAGAAAAACTGATCAGAACAAATGACTGAAAGCTGAGTCGAAGAAGTAGGTTTGAAGAAGTATAGTTTAAATGATTCTGTGGTCCAGAGCTCTCTACCTCTGGGCAGAAGATCTGTGGTCAAATCCCACTTGCCCCAGAGATTTGTCACAATATAACCACACAGGTTGGTCAAAAATAATATTAAGAAGCATCATAGAGAGGTCACGGTGCAAAGATTTAAGAAGGAAACTGCAGAGCTCAGGGCTTAGACATTAGAATGAATGCATGCCATTGCAAACAAGGATGAGAATTAGGGATGGACAAGAAATCAGAATTGGAGGAGAGCAGAGATGTCAGTGTGTTGCTGAAGGAGATTCCGTGTTTAAGGAAGGATGAAGTCATAGAGAGATTTCAAAACTAGGGTGAATGTTTAAAAATTGAGACGTTGCTGCACCAGGAGCCAAGGTAGGTCAGGGAGCACAGGAGTAATTGGTGAGGAGTTCTTGGAGCAAGTTAGGATCAGAATAACAGAGTGAATTTCAGTTCATAGAAGGTATCAGATTGTCGAACATTGACTCTTGAGGTACCAGAGGTATAGATGAGGGTTTCAGCAGTAAATAGGCTGACAATACATGAGTTGCACACAGTCCCTGAGAATAAAAAAAAACGTTAATATGAACCACGAGAAAAATTACATCAAGTAGTTACTGTATTGCCAGCAAAATGTTCACACAAATAGTCAGTTTCAGATCCGCTTGATTACGGATATCACAAGCTAGTGATTTTAAGGAAAATTGCCTTTCATCCCAGCAGATCATTGCTCACTCCACTTGCTGTTTACTGTATAGTACAAAGGTTTCAAAATTCTTTGTAATGTCCCTAAGAGATGAAAGATCACGTTTTTACCATAAATTCCAAATTATACACATTGCCAAACCAACAGTAATATGCTGCCTGAATGAAAATGTACTGTGGTACTCTGTAGGTTTTGATTCAGATATTCTGACAGATAGAGACTCACTGAGCAGCACACACTGGACTTGCATGCCAGCAACATGCAGAATATCATTATTTTCTAATGGACAATTTCCCTGCGTCCCTGTTAAAACCAGAGAATTTGGACTGTTTCAACACACATCAGCTTGATAGTTCCCCAGGAAAAGTTAGAAGGTTAAGAATCTACACTCCTTGGTAATTATCAAACATTGATACATCATTGAACCCTGATGACCGACATCCCTGAGGTGACACCATTCAATCTGACCCTGTACTATGCCATACCCTGCTGGAGCCATTAATGCCTCTGGCTTGTTCCTTGGATCTAACACCAACTCCCACCTCAATGAAACCAGGCTTAGCTTTAGAACCAACTGGCACCCTACTCCCCTCACCCACTTGGCACCCTATCATGCTCACCCATCTGGCAGACTATCCCTTATTGAGCTACAACACTACCCATTCATTTAATGTGTGCACTTATCTTCCCTCAATCGCTGTCAAAGCACCCTTTGGGAATACTTTTGAAATACAGCAGCAGATGTCAGGGAAAAGAGACTTGCTCACTCGTCCTGTAATGAGTGGATTTCGCCCTGCTTGTCTCTGATGGACATATTCAAGATAGGCCAGCCTTGGAGTCTTGGCCACGAAACATGCCGACAGATAAGTAGCCAATTTTACAAAAGATTATCAATAATCCAATTTGTTCTGATGGTATTTGGAACATCTAGGCCATTATTTTCTCAAAATTAGTGAGTTAGACTGATTTCTGTAACGCATGTAACAAATTTCCAGACGGAAATGCAAGTAAAGGCTTCAGATATATTTCTGGTTGAATAGATAGCTTTCCTCATGTATAATTATCTTGTGATAACTTATATTGAAATAACAGGTATGCTCGCTGTCATACTGCAGGCAATCAGAGCAGTCAATTTGTGCACACAAAGTCGCACGAGCCACAATCTGATCAAGCACTTGACAGTCTGTTTCTCATGGCATTCATTGAGTGAAAAGACTTTTTAAAAAATTCTTTCATGGGATGAGGGCATTGCTGGCTAGGCCAGCATTTATTTCCCATCCCAACTGAGTCAATCACATTGCTGAGGGCTGGAGACACGTGTGGTCCATACCGGGTAAGGTTGGAAAGTTTCAGATGAATGTTAGATGGCCATGAGGAAAACCCATGAATCCATTTGGAATAGTGTTGCAGAATCTTCTACTTCTGCGTCATCTCAACGCGAATAATCTTCCACCTCAAGCAGTCCTGAACCAGACTACTGCAAAAGTCGACTAAATCTGTTTTAACCCCAATACCTGATGAGGAGATATGCAAAT
The DNA here is from genome assembly GCA_024137785.1 of Ginglymostoma cirratum. Taxonomy (NCBI): domain Eukaryota; kingdom Metazoa; phylum Chordata; class Chondrichthyes; order Orectolobiformes; family Ginglymostomatidae; genus Ginglymostoma; species Ginglymostoma cirratum. Next base: position 11,635,089 of record JAHRHZ010000035.1, on the reverse strand, counting down.
TCGGAAGGATTGTAGACGATGCTGGGTTTGTGGGTTGGAAGGCAACAATTCACCTCAGTATAAATCAGCATAGGAGAGTGAAGAAAAGAAAGATTCCATTTCCCAATTGTCTTTTCTGTAAGCTTCATGAATGAAAATTTCCACACAAGGGCAGAAGGCAACATGTCTGAAATGTCCCATTTGGTCAATTACTCTGCCCATCCTCCCTCCCTGGATTTACAGATGAAGAACAGTTTTGCTTCTCCTGTTTGAAGCTCTGATTCCACGCCTATGTTGGCAAAAGAGTTCAAATGTTTCCTAAAAAAATACTTCATGAATTGTAAATAAGTGATTACCTAAACGTACAGAATCACAAAACAATTCTCAGTCATAATGATAAAGTAAAACAATTTACTGGCAGTAACAATTCACGACATTATGGTCACAACTCTTTGTTTCGTGACTACTTGGCACATGGCAGAAGGGGGAATGGTTCATGAGAATTGGAGAAGTAGTGTTTATGGTGAAATAATTTGCATGGACATTAATGTAAAGATTGAGATGTAAAATTTATAAACTCCTCCCTGAACGAATTTGAAACCTTGAAAATTGAAGACTGGTGGTGGATTGTGAAGGCAATGTTCAGAAGGTTGGTGAATGTAATCTATTTGTACTTAATAACAATTATTCTCTTTGAATTCTCCAATTGTTAGCACACTAAATCAGTTCAGATCAGGACATTACTTTGATCTTGTGCCTAAACAAAAAGGCTTTTATTCAGTTAACTCAATAAATGCTATAATAACTATTTCACTAAGGAAATCTTAACATCTATGAGGCTGTTAAACATACACACATACTGTCATATTTGCATTGTAGAACTATTACTCAAAGCAATTTGTGGAATCCACTGTTTAAACAATTTCCATTGCACCGATCAAAAAAATGTACACACAAGATTTACAAACTTTGATTAGAGCTTTTCTTAAAAAAAAATCCATAGCATACAATATTAAAGCTCTGTGATTCACTCTCCAGTCACATCTGTGGATATAACAGACTTTTCAACTGTAACATTCTCAGAAACTCAATTTATTCCTTTGCAAAAATGAACTGATTTCCCCAATTGTGCTGTGACAGAATGAAGACAACCTTTTGTTAAGAAATGATTCTGACACAGGAGATATACTTGGTTATACAAATTATTCTTGAGAATAATAGGTCACAATGATTAACTGTAAGTCATCAGATTAATAATATTGCGACTTGGACTGCTCTTGTACTTCAACACTGTGATATAAAGAGAGGTACTCCAAATATTTTTTATTTACAAATGTTATGCGAGTCCATAAAAAAACCTTGAAGTTTTAAAGAAAGGACGCTTAACTAAGAGAAATGGCCCTGGGGACAAAAGCAACAGAATTGCACCTGCAAGGAGTAGGAAGCTGAAATGGAGTCACATAGTCTTGAGAGCTTCCAAAAAATAGAAACATGGCCCAGTTTATTGAGTGAAATAAGACTTGCAGTTTTGAGGGCAGTGAAAGATACTTTAATCTGCCTAAAGAGCAACAGCCCATTGCTCCATCTTTTGTACTTTGCAACACCTCTCTTCATAGAGTGTGAGCTGTTCCACCAGAACTCATCTTTACCACTAAGGGTGGGTTTCTAAGAAGATTTTCTTGGAATCTATACCAATGTCTAACGCAAAGGTATTTCGTGTCAATTACAACCATCCACTAGATCCAACAGCTTGTATGTGCAGAATAATTTCAGAAACAGAACACCAATTGGAGTAAACAATGCATCATTTTTTCTTTTTTTCATGTGTTTAATTATTATATGGCCAAAGTACATAGTGTTTCTCCTCAGGCTTGTGTGTAAGTGTACGTGTGTGCGCACGCACACATGTGCCTATGTGTTAGTTTCTTAGAAAAGTGATGCCTTTATTTGCAAAGTCCAAACTATTTGCTATTAATCTTTGGATCTTTATTTGGGTAAGTTTTTTATTTAGGAATAAACTAGTTATTTGTTTTTGAATAAAGCAACACCACAGACTTATTCTTAATAGCGAATCTGACAGACTCTGAGACCTGTCTAATTGGCCACAATACCAACATGGTCACATGTAACATTTTTGTGACCAATTGATAAATGGGACAACACGTGGAAAATTGCACCCCTGAAACTTGATTGTGACAAGTAAGTAAATCTTACATGTGCAAGATCAGTTGTCCTTAGCTAACTAAAAGTGCCTCTGAAATGCTTCTGTGTCATTGTTATAGCTCTCTTCACATCATAACATGGGGATAGAACAGTTCTAAACTCTATGGCATGTCAAAGGGAAAATTTCCTAATATGTTATAGGAATGCTTTGACAGTGGGTTCCAAAGTCCATTCCCCCATCCTTGCTACCAACCCTGGGCAATGAGTAAGAAAGGGTTGTTTAAAACAGCGTGATACAAGGTGAAATTCCAAGTCTTGGGACATTTTGGTAACTGAGTAAGTTATGTTAGAAACCCAAGAAATACTCAACAGTTGAGGGTCTGGCAAACTGATTCTCAATGTTAGAACCGACAGAGCAAGTCATGGATATCTGGAATATCTCAATAGCTGTTCTGACACATGATGACAGCAACAGAATGAAACCTCCAATCAACTTGATTTCCTTTCCAATGGATCAATGTTTTATTATGACAAAATATAAATGTGAGCTGGTATGCATCCATGTGAAAGGATGTCAAGCACAGGCATCTTCCTTTCCAATCACATGTTCCAAGCCTGTTGGTAACTAACAAATGTTGACAGGAACACTCCTGTTGTCTGCAAGCTTCTGGCTATGATCTGGTTCAGAGGCTATCATTACAAGATGGTCATCTTTTGGCAATAGTAACCACAACTGAGCAACCGTCTTTAGGATCTACTCCACCCACTCCTTACTGGGGAGAGGGCTAGCAAAGGAACCCTAAATATAATCTGCCTCAACTCTCCCGACTGGACAGCCACATTCAGAAGTATAAGCACACAGAAAACACATGTATAAAGGTTGGATTTTGGAACATCAGAAACTTTGTGAGTATACCTACAAGTGAACACCCAGAGCATGGCACTGCACTTGTCACCCAAAAACCCTGGCAATGTACCATCATCGACAGCAGTCTGTGTGACACTCATTGAGCTGGAGAAGTACAGTTCAAGGAACAAGACATCCTTATTTTCTTCTAGAAAGGATAATCAACATTCATAGAAATGGATGTGTTATCAAGAACAAACTGGTCAACCAGATACATGAGCTCCCTCTTTCCTGCAATGAGCCCTTTATGACTCTTGCCAGCATGACCAGTACATTTTCTCCCCTCTAAACATCAATGATGAGCCAAAGGAAGATTTTAATGCCAAGTTCGATCAAGGTTTTAGTGAAGTTCTGAAGAAGAACAGGCTTATTCTTCCTGAATATTTCAATGGCAGAGATAGAAAAGCTTCCACCCTTTAGAATGGAACCATTGGACAGGAAGAAACTGGAAATATTGCCTCAAATGACATCCTCCTTTTCAAATGTCCAGAACGTGGGCTCAGCATCAATATTGTGTTCCACAAAAAAACCACGCCATGGTAACACTCGCGGTCAAAGACTGGCATCTGATCGATTCAATCACTATCTATGCCCAGAATTGCACTGTGTACACCTCCAGAGCAATGACTAGAGTCATCTGTTGGACTGACCTTTGTTGCACAGTCGGTTCTACTATAACATGTGTTCCGTCAACGCAAATTGGCTGTAATGTGACTGACAAATAAGGGAACGCTATTTCTAAAACATGAACTTGCATTGGCTATTACTCGATTCCATTGGTGTGCAGATCATTTCATGGGCTTTGTTCTAAGCATGCACAATGTTAGTGCCGGGTCTCCACGCCGGCATCACATGATCACTTGCAGACTTTGTCATGAAGTGCTTTCTGTGAGCGGTACAGTACTCTATAATTTTTGGCTTTTTTTTTGTAAGTTCTGCAGCGTTACTCACAAAAATGCGAGGTCAAAGTGACAAGAATGTTAGCAAGAAGCGTCTTGGTGATAAAATTGTGGGTGGTGAATGTAAGAGAAAGGCTATAGCACTGGAAGGGGAAGCTAGATGTTTTAAAGTGTTTTGAGCATAATGAGAGAACGTGTGATATAGTCACCTAACAGGAATAAAGAAGTCTACCTTACACACCATTAGAGACAATGCAGAAAAGATTAAAGCAAGCTGTATTGCTGGAACAAGTCTGAGCGCTAGCAAACCTGCAAGGTTACAGACAAAGGAACTTGAGGGGATGAAGCGGCTTTGAAGTGTGTGGATAGAAGATCAAATAAAAATGCAGTCTGGGACCTCCCTTCTCACCATAAAAGAGAAAGCCTTATCAATTTATGAAGATATAACAAAAAAGAGCTGAAAATCCTGCTGATGTGCCTGCCTTTAGCGCTGGCAGTGACTGGTTCGATAGTTTTAAGAACTGCTTTGCCTTTCATAACGTAAAGTGGCAAAGCTGCCAGTGCCAACGAGGAGCATGCAATGGCATTTCCTCCCGCAGTAAAAAAAATGACGAAGAAGGCTACAACTTGGATAAACTTTCAATTTGGATGAGACAGGTTTATATGGAAGCAAATGCCATCTATGAATTTCTATGACTGAAGCACACGCTCCATACTTTCAGGTGGCAAAGGATTGTATGACTGTACTGCTGGATACCAATGCTAGTGGAGACTTATCGTTTAAACCTATGGTGGTGGACCACTCTGCTTAAGTCCCATTGTGAAGACCTCTCTACAGCTGATCTACAACAACATGTAACTGAGGGTGAGGTGGAAGCTGGAGATGAAGAAGATGAAGTCCAGGATGCAGCACAACAACAACATTTCACTTCTGCTTTGACTTCAATCCAGAGGGAAGTTGAGAAGCAGTTGCAGCTTATAAAGCACAACGATTATAATGCAGAACGCAGCAGGGTAGCAATTTGTGGAATAAGATCTTACTTGGCACGTTATGGACAGATTCATCATGAAAGAAGAAAAAGGGCAAAGCATTAAAAACTGGATGTTTCTTTTAGGCCAGCCCCCAAGAAACAGGCAGAAGACAATGAAACGCAGCTATTCACTTCTGGATTAACTGTTTTTCGCCCTAACCCTGCAACCACAACTGTACCTGAAGGTGGTGATAATGATGGTGATAACCCTCAGCCACTGCATTAACAACAGAGGAACCTCAAAACCTCTTCCCCCATCATGCCATCTTGATATTTTTTCAATATAAGGTGTTAAATTTCCTTTTATTTCATTAATAGATATGAATTAAACATTAATTCAAACTGTGCTATCTTTTGTGTTAGGCTTTTGGGGTTTTTTTTGGTGGTCTGTCCCTAACCCCGCAATTCCCATAGGCCCCGTTATTTCTACAGCATGATTTTCAATAACGTGACGTTGCACAGAAATGCAACTATCGCATTATAGCAGAACCAACTGTACTGACTTACTTGTTCAATCATGCTTGCCAAACTGTGATTGTAACAGAAGTCACATCCACAAAAGACCACTTAAGCTCTGAAGGATCTAATTAAAAGAGAAAATAACTTTCAAATTTCAATCATGAACAGAAGAAATGGGTCCACAGTGCTTGTAATGTCCTTCAGTCTAATCTCAATACCAAAGAGGCACATGGATTTCTGTCAGAAAATATCAGGACTGGTTTTAACAAAATGGTTCAATTACCAATGAACTGATTGCACATAGTCCAAGATCTTCTGTACCTGATGGTACTAGCTTGCAAATTAGTCAAAGAAACTAGCTTACAAATGAGTAAAGGCAGAGTTGTAAATGAATATCAGCAATCTGTAGAATAGGTGGCGGGCAGACATGGCAAGGGAAATTAAACATCTCAGCGAGATGTGGAGATGCCAGCGTTGGACTGGGGTGGACAAAGTCAGAAGTCATGGGACACCAGGCTATCATCCAACAGATTTATTTGAAATCACAAGCTTTCAGAGTGCAGTCACTTCATCAGGTAACTATGACCTCTTTACTGCCATTTATGGCACACAGACTCAATCAGTAACTCCTCCGAGATCTAAAAACAGGGGAGGTCTGATAAAGAAAAGTGAAGCTGCCCAGGCCCATTCGTGGGTGCATTCTGAAGATACTTTCAATGAAGAATACATTGTTAGTAAGTGCAACTCCATTCCACACAGGCAGTTAGAGACGAGCTCAAACCTCTGCCAAAGCCGATGAAGGTGATGAACACCAATGAAGAACACAAATGAAGACTAACAAAGCAGTAGTTGGTGATGGAATCTCCAATGACATTTGTAAGTACGGAGAGGACTTAAAATTACAGCTCCATGCCCACAGATCTGGAATGAAGAGGAAGTCTGAAATGATTTCAAGGATGATAATGACAACCTTCAAGGAAACCTGTGGAAATTACAGACTAGTCACCCTACTGTCCAGTGCAGTAAAGCTGATTACAGGAAACCTTCAGAAATGACTCAACACACTGGCTGAAGAGCTACTTCCTCCATCTGAACGTAGATTTAAGCCACCAAGAGGCTTGCCAGACATGATTTTTACAGCTGCAAATTATACAGAAACTGCTGTGAACAATATCACAGCACAATGCTTTTTGATTTGACAAATGCCTTCAACATTGTGAATCATTAGGCACTCTGCAATATGGATATCCTCAAAAATTTGTCATGATTCTTTGCCTAGTTCATGATAATATGTGAACAATGATCCAAAGCAACAGATCCACCGCAGAGCCCTTTGATGCAGGAGTCAAACCAAATCATGTCACCACCAATTCTGCTTCTGATCTTCTTAGCTGCCATATTCCATTTGAATACAGACAAGCTCCTTGATGGAGAACAGCATGTTTATCAAGTGGACTACTTAATCTTAGATGACGCCAATCAAAAACTAAGACCATTCCAACTTCTGAAACCTGCTTTTGCAGCTTTGGAAGTGAGTTCTTGAAGATCAGAAAATCAAATTTGAAACCAAACTCATGCTGTGATTCCAACCTTACGGTGCAAGATTGAAATATGGACGAAATGCAGGAAGCCTTTCAAAGCACTGGAGGCACACTGTCAGTGCTAACTGCAGAAAGTCGAAAAGTAGGAGAGCAGGTGTAACAGCATCCTGTCACAAGCAGTCACTACAAACATCACGGCCATGATCATCTGTCATCAGCTTCACAGCATTGCTTGTATGTAGTTTGGATATCAGATCTCAGGCTCACAAAGTGAATCTTCTTCTCTCAGGTTAGCCACACCCGATACACCAGAGGAGAACGGAAGATGCAATTCAAGGATGTGATTGATTGATCGATTGTTGTCACAGCTTGGTGGTGGAAAGCTGGTAGAATTACAACATTTAAAAAGCGTCTGGATGGATACTTGAATAGGAAGGGTTTAGTTGGGATATGAGCCAAATGTTGGCAGGGTGTTGACTTGCTTGCTGAGATGACTTGTTTCCGTTCAGACGGTTCGTCATCATGCTCGGTAACATCATCAGTGAGACCTCTGATGAAGTGATGTTATTCTACCCCACTTGGAATTTATCCTGTCTGGTCTGTTATGGTGAGTAGTGTCATTTCTGGTTTTGTTCTGTATGGATTTGTATATGGGGTCCAATTCTATATGTTTGTTGATTAGCTTATGGGTTGAGAACCATGCCTCTTGGGATTCCCGTGCTTGTCAATGCTTGGCTTGGGCTACTATAGTTATGTTGTCTATACTGGGAGATCATCACCATGCATTGATCAGATGGAGGCAGAGTCTATGAGTAGGATTCCAATATTTTGAGACCCAAGGATGAGAAAAAGAAGAGAAGCAAATGCAATGAAAAGAACAAGCCACAGCCCAAACTAATAATACACAAGTAGAGATCCCGCATGACATATGGCATAAATGTGCTGATGGTGGATCAGCCTCATCAGCCATTTTTTGATTTGTTGAAGGCAAATCATTCTCACCGGTGAGAGACAGCTAGCTCTAATAATATTTCGCTAGTACATGCATCAGCCAAGATGTACTCAGAAAGGTAGGCACAAGCTTGATCCACTTTCTGCTCCTAACTACCCAATCTCAATTGAAGCACTATAATTGGCAGCAATGTCCTCAGGCAAGGGAGACAAAACAATCCTCTTCTTGATTGCATTTTTGCATGACTCAGTCATATGAGACTGAAGATAAATAGCAGGTTAGCAGGGAACTAGCACCACTCTGTCTACCCACACTCCCACCATTTCAGCGTCATCTAAAAGTTGATTGTACATCTTATTTATGTAAAGGTTTGCCATCGAGCTTCCTCAAACAATGCATCCTTCTCATTTCCCAATTAGGGTGCCTGTTACTGATTTTATTTTTACAAATTGGGACCTGATTTATTCACATTTGGAATCCCAGCCAGTCACAAATGGCTAGCGATCACTATTAGACAGCACTGATTTCAGTAGGTGTATCTTTGCTTTCGCTTCAGCTAAGATTGGGGAACCATTCACTGAGAAACAACTAAGTTCACAAACTGTGTTGAACACATCAAATACTTGGATCCTTGGGGGTTCAAAGAAGAACGGGGCTTTACATTTTTAACAGATTTATTACAGAAATGCACAATTTTTTTTTGCTTCGATTAAATGGGTTGTACACGATTGACTTCAACTGTATTTTTGCAACAGGCTCAAGGGAAAAAAAAATTTACAGAACACATCATTTTCAAGCTGAAGTGCAAACTTTAAAGTTTATCAGTGCTGTAATTACAAAATGTTCCAGTTCTGAATAATATTGCTGTCAAAGGCTTTACAACTTTAATTTCCTTTAATTTCAAAAGTTGTTAAGTTTAATTCCTTTATTTCAAATATTTATAGCCTATATAACCTCCAACAACCTAATATCTGTCATAGGGATCCATTATTAAGGAGGTAAGAGCAAGGCACGTCAAAAATCAACACAATCAGGCAGAATCAACACAGTTTTATGAAGCAGAGATTGCCTTTGGCTAAGTTATTAGAATTATTTGAGAAAGTCAAAAGCAAGCTGGATAAAGGGGGACCAATGGATGTGGTATACTTGGATTTCCAAAAAAGCATTTGATGAGGTGCTGCATCAAAGGTTACTAGACAAAATAAGAGCCCATTGTGTAACATTTAAGGATGGATAGAAAATTGGTGAGCTTATTGGAAGTAGGAATTACTGCCAATGCTTGCATTGATAAACAGCTACTTATGGAACCTCAACTACTTACAATTTATATCAATTCAGGAAGGCAATGATTGTATGGTAAATTTGCTGATGGCAAATTCCTCAGTAGGAAGTAAGTTGCCAAGGAGTCATAATTGTGAATGGCCTTAGCTAGATCACGTCTTTAGTATATATAATATTTTAGTACTATATATAATTTGCTCCCCTTAATTAAAGAAGGATGTAATTTCATGAGAAGCAGTCCAAAGAAGGTTTCCTTGACTGATTCCTGGAATGAAGAGGCTATCTGATGAAGAAAGGTAGTGTAGGTTGGCCCTATGCCCATTGGGAGTTGAGAAGAATGAGATGTAATCTTATCAAAACACACAAGATCCTCCGGGGACATAATGAGTTGAATATTGAGCGGATGTTTCTGCTTCTAGAGGAGTCTAGAACTAGGGGACACAGTTTAAAAATAAGGAGTCAAACATTTAAAACTGAGATGAGGAGTTTATTTTTCCCTCAGAGAGTTATTAGTCTGTGGAATTCTCTTCCCCAGAGAGATTTTCAATCTGTGTCATTGAATATATTCAAGACTGAGATAGATTTTTAATCAATAAGGGAGTCAAAGTTTATGGGATCAGGTAGCAAACTGGCAGTGAGGCCACAATCAGATCAGCTATGCTGTTACTAAAGAGTGAAGCAGACTCAAGAGGGTAAATGGCTATTTCTACTGCTTAATCTTTTGTTACATACTTTTGTGCTGCGACAATGCACATTTGGGTCTTCCTCATCCAACATCCTGCCCTGCATTCACAATGATTCCAAACACTTTGTTCTTCATCTAACCAGACCTGTTGCAATGTTCTCACTGCTTTCACCCAACAATAATCAAAAGGGTTAATATCCAATTTGATATTTCCACCCCTTCACACCAGCTACTTCGCCTCCATCTCATGCATCGCTCAGCTTACAGCCACATTCTTGTCACCGTGATATTGAAAATCGGCTCTTATTTCATTAGAATGCATATTTTACATTATATATTTATCACATTTCTCTTTATCATAAACCTGTACCCCATATGCTGGATGTGACTGCAATGCTTTGTTCCTGACCACAATCAACAGCTAGCTTTAAGTTCTTTGACACATTTTGTCCACATTAGCTAGTTGATCAAACATGACAAAGCCATCCCTTACTTTGTGACATTATCCCCTCAAAGAACATATGACCATTTGACTATAAGACACAGGAGCAGATTTAGACCATTCTGCCCATCAATTCTGATCCACCATTGATTATGGCTGATATATTTCTCAACCGCATTCTCCTACCTTCTACCCATAAACTTTGATCATCTCACTAATCAGGAATATATCCATCTCTGCCTTAAAGAAATGCAATGACTTGGCCTCCACAGCCTTCTGTGAAAAGGAGTTGGACAAATTCACCATCCTCTGGCTGAAGAAATTCCTCTTTGTCTCAGTTCTAAAGGGTTAACCCTTCATTCTGAGGCTGTGCCTTTGGCTCCTAGTCTCTTCTACTAGTGGAAATATCCAAAAGTCCTCAACTGTTCCTCATATTCCTTAATCTCCAGAATCATTCTTGCTGACCTCCTCTAAACCCCCTCCAAGGCTAGAACATCCTTCTTCAGATATGGGGTCCATCAGTGCTCACAATCTTCCACATGTGGTCTAACCAAAGTCTTACACAACTTCAGCAGTACATTTCTGCTATTGTATTCCAGCCCACTTAAAATGAATGCTAACATTGCATTTGCCTTCCTAACTGCCAACCAAATCTGCATGTTAACCTTAAAAGAATCCTGAACTAGGTTTCCTAAGTCCCTTTGTGCTTCAGGTCCCCGAATCTTCCTCCACTTCAAAAATAGTCTCCACCTCTGTTCTTCCTATCAAAGTGCATAACCCACTCACATTTTCCCATGAATTCCATTTGTAACTTGTTTGCCCACTCTCCTAGCCTGTCCAAGTCCTTCTGTAGCCTCCCATTTCCTCAACATGACCTGTTCCCCCCACCTGCCTTTGTGACAGCTGCAAAGTTAGTAACAATGCCCTCATTTCCTTCAATCCAGGAATTGTTTTGTGGAACTCGACTAGTCACTGGATGTCATCCTGGATAACCTCCTTTATCCTCACTCTTTGCCTTCTGCCATCCAGCTAGAGGGTTTAGGCCCGAAACGTCAAGTTTTCCTGCTCCTATGATGCTGCTTGACCTGCTGTGTTCATCCAGCCCCATGCTTGTTATCTCGGATTCTCCAGCATCTGCAGTACCTTTTATCTCTAGACTCTATCCATGCCAGTACCTTGCTCCTAACACTATGGGCTTTATCTTATTGAGCAGCCTCCAGTGCGGCACTGTGTCAAAGGCCCTCAGGAATTCCAATAAAATCATGTTCACGAGCTCTCTTTTGTCAAATTTGCTCATCACCTCCTCAAAGAATTTGAACAAATTTGTCAATCATCACCTCCCCTTGATGAAGAGGTGTCGACTCAGCCCTAATTTACATGCACTTTGAAGTACTCTGCAATCCTATCCTTAATAATGGACTCTAAAATCTTATCAACAACTGAGGTCAGTCTAACTGGCCTATGGTTTCCTGCCTTCTATTTCTCTTCCTTCTTAAACAAGTGTGTTACATTAGCCATTTTCCAGTCCTCTGGGGCCTTCCCTCCTCAGCTATCTCCTTTAGAACCCTAGGATGTAGTCCATTCTGTCTGGCTGATTTACTCACTTTCAGACCTTTCACCTACCTAGCTCCTTTTCCTTACTGATAGCCTCTACATTCACATGTGTATCAACAAAAATGCTAATAAATTTGTCCAGACTTATTCTTCAACAGCCAGTGACATTGTACTGAAGACCATCTTGATTCAAATGTGCATATGATAGTTTCACAAGCGACTACTTTTCTCTCCATGACTAGTAGAGGCTAGTATTACTAAAAACTGTCAACAAAATTCAACACTGTTGAAATCTCTCAGTCAATCAGAAAGCAGGGTGAGGCTGAAATGTCAACAGATGGGACAGATTTTTGCAGTCTGTTCATTGAAACAAGTATGTGTATCTTCCTAGATCATGAGTATTTTCATGGTGATTCTCAAGAGGTTGACAGATACTTGGCATATCACAAAGAGGAAAAATTGACTTATTCAGACTTCGAATTTCCTTGCCTTTGGTCTAACCTTGATTCCATACTCATGAGCATTTTATTTAAGATCACAGCAAGAATAAAAGGTGGAACCATTGATCATGATTGGGAGGCAGGCCAAAAAATGTACATTAATGTGGCATTCTCCAAACAGAGGTACTAACAATTTCTCAAACTTAGTGTTTCAGAATAACATGATTTGCCACACATCATATATAGAATTATAGAGATATACAGCACAGAGATAGTCCCTTCAATCCAACTGATCCATGCCGACCAGATATCCTACATAAATCTAATCCCATTTGGCAGCATTTGGCCCATATCCCTGTAAACCCTTCTGATTCATATACCCATCCAGATGCCTTTTAAATGTTCTGATTATACCAGCTTCCACCACTTCCTCCGGAAGTTCATTCCTTGTATTACCACCATTTGCATGAAAAAGTTGCCCCTTTGGTCCCTTTTAAATCTTTCCCCTCTCACCTTAAACTTATGCCTTCTAGTTGTGGATGTCGCCACCCCAGCGAAAAGACCTTGTATGTTTATCCTATCCATGCTCCTGACGAGTTTATAAAGCTCTGTAAGGTCACCCCTCAGCCTCCGACACTCCAGGGAAAATAGTCCCAGACGAGTCAACCTCTCCCTATAGTTCAAACACTCGAAGCCTGGCAACATCCTCATAACTTTTTTTTGAACCCTTTCTACTTTCACAACATCCTTCCAAAAGGAGGGAGAACACAGTTGCATGCAGTAATCCAATCGTGGCCTAACCAATGTCCTGTACAGTGCAACAAGTCCTGACCAATAAAGGCAAGCATACCAAATGCCTTCTTCACTATCCAATCTACCTGCGACTTCACTTTCAAGGAACTATAAACCTGGATCTCTTTGTTCAGCAACACTCTCCAGGACCTTACCATAAGTCCTGCCTTGATCTGCCTTTCCAAAATGCAACACCTCACATTTATCTAACTTAAACTCCACCTGCCACTCCTTGGCCCATTGGCAAATCTGATCAAGATCCCATTTTACTCCGAGGTAACCTTCTTCACTGTCCACTACACCTCCAATTTTAGTGTCGTATACAAACTTACTAACCATACCTCCTATGTTCACATCCAAATCATGTATATTTATGATGAAAAGCAGTGGACCCAGAAACAATCCTTGAGACACACCACTAATCCACAGGCATCCAGTCTGATATACAACCCTCTCCCATCGCCCTCTGTCTTCCTCCTGTATCCAAATTGCTAGTTCTCCCTGTATTTCGTGTGATCTAACCTTGCTAACCAGTCAACCACGAGGAACCTTGTCAAACACCTCACTGAACTCCATATAGATCACATCCATCACTCTGCCCTCATCAATCCTCATTACTTCTTCAAAAAAACTCAATCAAGTTAGTGTCACATGATTTCCCACACACAAAGCCATATTGACTATCCCTAATCAGTCCTTGCCTGTCCAAATATATGTAAATCCTGTCCCTCAGGATTCCCTCCAACAACTTGCCCACCACCGAAGTTAGGCTGACCAGTCTATAGTTCCTGGGCTTTTCCTTACCACCTTTTTTAAATAGTGGCACAATGTTAGCCAAGCTCCAGTCTTCCGGCACCTCACCTGTGGCTATCGATGATACAAGTATCTCAGTATGGAGCCCAGCAATCTCTTCTCCCACTTCCCACAGAGTTCGAGGGCACACCTGATCAGGCCCTGGGGATTTATCCAACTTTATGTGATTTAAGATGTTCAGCACCTCCTCTTCCATAACATGGTCACCAGTTTATAGTCCAACAGGTTTATTTTAAAACACAAACTTTTGGAGCCTCAGCCCTAACACCTGAAGAAGGACTGACGGTCCAAAAGCTTGTGTGTTTAAATAAACCTCTTGGACTATAACCTGGTGTCATGTGATTTCTGACCTCGTCCACCCCAGTCCAACACCGGCACCTCCACATCATCCGTGATATAAACATTTTTCAAGATGTCGCTATTAATTTCCCCACATTCTCTATCTTCCATATCATTCTACACAGTAAACACTGATGCAAATACTTGTTTAGTGTCTCCCCCATCTCCTGTGGTTCCACACATAGGTGGCCTTGCTGATCTTGAAGGAGCCCTATTCTCTCCCTAGTTACCCTCTGGTCCTTAATGTATTTGTAGAATCCCTTTAGATTCTCCTTAACCCTATTTGCCAAAGCTATCTCATGTTCCCTCTTTGGCCTCCTGATTTCCCTCTTAACTATACTCCTACTGCCTTTATGCTCTTCTAGGGATTCATTCATTCCCTGCTGTCTATATCTGACATATGCTTCCTCCTTTTCTTGACAAAACCTCAATTTGTCTAGTCACCCAGCATTGCCTACACCTACCAGCCTTGCCGTTCACACTGACAGGAAAATACTGTCTCTGGACTCTTGTTATCTCACTTTCGAAGGCTTCTCATTTTCCAGCTGTCCCTTTACCTGTGAACATCCACCCCCAATCAACTTTTGAAAGTTTTTGCCTAATACCGTCAAAAATGGCCTTTCTCCAATTTAGAACTTTAACTTGTAGGTCCGGTCTATCTTTTTCCTTCATTATTTTACAGCTAATAGAATGAAAGTCACCCTGGCCCCAAAATGCTCCGCCATTGACACCTCAGTCACCGGCCCTGCCGTATTTCCAAAGAGTAGGTCACGTTTTGCATCTTCTTCATCCACACGCTGAATCAGAAAATTTTCTGGTACACACTTAACAAATTCCTCTCCATCCAAGCCCTTAACACTACAGCGGTCCCAGTCAATGTTTGGAAAATTAAAATCCCTGACCATAACCACCCTATTATTCTTACAGATCACTGAGACTTGCTTACAATGTTGTTTTTCAATTTCTTGCTTACTGTTGGGGAGTCTACAGTACGATCCCAGTAAGGTGATCATCCCTTTCTTATTTTAGTTCCATCCAAATTACTTCCCTTGACACATTCCCAGGAATATCCTCTGTAAGTACAACAGTAATGTTATCCCTAATCAAAAACACCAAATCCCCATCTCTCTTGCTCCTGTTTCTATCTTTCCTATAGCATCTATACCTTGGGACATTAGGCTGTCAGTCCTGTCTATCCCTGAGCTATGTGTCTGTAATTGCTATGATATCGTAGTCCCATGTTCCCAACCATGCTCTGAGTTCATCTGCCTTACCTGTCTGGCCTCTTGCATTGTAATAAATGCAGTTTAATTTATCAGTCCTACCTCGTTTTCTGCTTTGTTCCTGCCTGCCCTGATTATTTGATTTAGCCCTTTGCCCAACTGTATCAGTCTTAAACTGCTCTTTTTCCTCACTATATCCCTGGACTCCCCCACAACCATCCCCCTGACTACCTTAAATCGTCCTGAGCAGCTTTGGCAAATCTCCCCACCAGTATATTAGTCCCCTTCCAACTCAGGCGGAATCCATCCCTCTTAAACATGTGCTGCTATTTCAAATATCACTTTTAGTTTCAATGTTGCTGTTCACATTGTCTCCTGAAGAACTTTTTCTAATACAACTGGGCTCTTTTCTTGTCATATAAGGAGTGGTTGAAGACTCTAGGTCTCTATTCAATGGAGTTTAGAAGGATGCGGAAGGGGGGAATCTCATTGAAACTTACAGAATACTGACAGGCCTGGATGGAGCAGACACTGAGAAAATGCTTCCACTCATAGAAGAGACTACAGCCCAAAGACACAGCCTCAGAGTGAATAGATGACCTATTAGAACTGAGATGAGGAGAAATTTGCCCAACCAGATGGTAAAAATGTGGAACTCATTACTGCAGAAGACTGTGTAACAAAGTCATTCAGTACATTTAAGGCAGAGATAGATAAGGTCTTGAATAGTTAGGGGATTAAGGGTTATGGGAGGAAGACAGGAGAATGGGGTACAGAAACATATCAGTCGTGGTAGAATGGTGGAGCAGTCTCGTTGGGCCGCACAGCCCAATCCTGCTCCTGTAGCTTACGGTCTTATGGATCAGGAGTTGCAGTGAAAAAGTTTACATAAAAGATCAGTGATGTTCTGTGCTTTGGACATTCTCCATTTTCTCTTTGCTCCCTCTCATTTACAGGGTCCCCACTCCACTCAAATGCTGCCAGCACAAACACATCTCACCAAGGTTCATGGACTACAACTCTCAATGTTGCACTGTTTTAACCAGCCTCATCCTCCCAAACTATTCATCCTTCCTGCCCTTTGTGCTTCCTACTCACTCACTGGAAAACTTCACTATCTCTCCTTTGCTTGCATCACCACTAACGTCACTAGTTTCATTGTACTGCATAGCTCTTTCATTAATATCTGTGCTAACTCACTCTTTAGCCTGCATACATCTTAGTCTTCCTACACAATTAATTTCCTCCCTTCATGTATGCAGGCATAAGCAACACCCAGCCACCTCACCAAGCCACCTTGGTAGCACACCATCCCCAAAAGAAAAGCCACCCTTGCACATCACGGACCATGTTCTTGCATACTTACAGTTCAGTGTGTCAATGTGGCAGCTGCAAAATGTTTGAAACAATCTTCCAATGAAAGCTGTGAAATATAACTTAAATACCAATTTGTGGTGACCATTTTAAGATACCTTGTCTGATTACTTATGCTTAACTAATCAGAACATAACAAGGAGGTAATCAGCCTGCACAATATAATGGCCATGATTGCTTGATTCCATAATTTGTAATTTGCATTCTTGAACAATGAATAACCTGCCTATGAATTGCGATTTGATGCAGAAGGGTAGTAAAACAGAATCAGGAGAAACACAACGATGCCAATTGTCCCTGGAATGGTCTTAAATTCAAACAGCATTGTACAGCCCAAGAAGCAAAAACACAAAGCACAACTTACTCTGCCTACGCTGCATGCAGTGGCAGCCGTTTTGCATCATTACTATGCTGTAGGTTTGAGACCGAAGATCGCAAGGTTCCCATTTTGTGTTACTGTGAGTGACTCGCAGGTTCCACTTGAGCTACAGGATAATCCCCCTATCCTTTTTGCTGCTGTCACCAATGACCTTTCAGGCTTCACCCATTTTCATTCATCACCTTCATAGAACCACTAATGTCCCCAATTCACCCTGTGATGAATGGTGTGTGACTTATATACAGGTACTCCAATATTAACACAGTTTCAAGTAACATGTTTTCACCATAACCCAGATCTTACTTTACTACCCATTATTCCAATAATAATTCCCATAACACAATTATTAACATTCACTGATAAGTTGAAAGATGTACAAGCAATGCCAGAAATAGCCTTTAATGGATGCTTGACATATGTCCTACCTCACAGAGTAGAGTGTTTCTCTTATGAATCTGTATACTGGCTGTTCCAACCAATCCAGCCATGCTGGGGATTATCCACATCTTCATTATTTCCTCCACATCACACGCCATTTCTTAACCGGTGGTAAATCTTGCATATATAAAAGGTGCATGATCCTTATTTTAAATGTCCAATAAAGGCTCGAAAGATTATCTAATAACAACAATCAATGTCATCCCCTTGTAGTGGGATTGGAGGCAGTGGTATTTAGTGTATTATGAAAAGATGCACAGCTACAGGGAGATCTCGGTGTTAAAAAGATGTCAAATCTGCCTGTGTGACTGGGAAATCAATACAAAGATGGATTTCTATTGGAATATATATTTACAATAATGTGGTTTTCCTTATAATGGTGATTTTCAGGAACATTAACATGGGCTATTCAATGTATATCAATATCATTTTCTTCAGTTTGGATTTCAAACCAGTTGTATATTTTTTCATGAATGGATATAATAATTCACAGATCAGTCTTTTCAGAGCTATGTGACAGAGAGCAGCTGACTGGAGGCTTCTTGGATAGTTAACAGAAGTTTGGTTACATCGTATGGTTTTACATTACGACAGAGAAAATACTGAATATTAGTTTGCTTTTGGGTTTAGAATAATTAAGGATTAATTCTAGCTTAGTAAGATTGGAAAATGAGAAGGTTTTAGTTCAGTTAGAAGTCAAGCATAAAAAGTTTCTCCTACACAACAGAGTTTGTTAAAGCAGTGAAAGGAATGTAATGCCTCAATGTAAAAGTTGTATTTTGTGAAGACTTCCAGACCAGGAGAGTGTGGTTGGAAATTTGAAGATTGTTAAAGGACTGAGGATGTCTAACTTCTCGGTTATGTGAGTGGTCAAGGGAAACATTTCAATCAAATTTCAATCTCAAAGGACTAGAAAAGAGAAGAAGCAGTTAAGTCAAAACTACACATTTGATAGGGGAGGGACGTTTCTCTGGGCTTTGAAGAACTGTAATGTGGCAGTGTGGGAAAGTAGATGGGAATTTGATTTTTCATGTATTTTATAATCCTTCAAACTGTGCTATGTTTAGACTTTTTCTTTCAATATCTCTTGTGTAACAAAATTTCATTTTATTATTAAGATGAAATCCAGGGCCTTGTGTGTTTATGCCTCAGTCAAAACTGTGACATTACATAAAAGAAAGGTGATCTAACTAAGTCAGATCCCATTCTGGGATCTAGCTTGTCCTGTAATAACATTATCTGGGATCATTACAAAAGGGCGTCCACCTGGGTCCTGAGTTCATTTAGAAAGAAATATGTGTCTCTTTTAAAGAAATGGCTACATAGAGGTACTGGACATAGTTTCATTCTCCTCATCTTTTTCCCAATGTGCTTGCTATCGTCCACACCAGTCAGGGCAGAGGAGAATTAAGTCTTTTTTGTTGAAGGCAAAAGTTGCACTTCCTTTCAGAATAAATGCTAAAGACATTGCATCAGCCAATGGGTTTGAATCAGGCAGGATTTGTAGTTTTAATTTCAACATGCTCTAAAACAAAGACAAGTTTCCCAAGTGAGGATATACTCAACCACCTTCTTTCTAGCCAAGATGCTTGCAGTCATTATATGCAACTTCAAATGAATCTTTGTTATTACAACGGTGTAGGCTCTAGGCCTGATAATAGAATTACCCTTCAGCCACTATTTTGCCCAAGACTTGTGGCATCATTCGTTACAGCTATTTTGTTTAGTCAGGAACAGATTAAATTATTGTAAATCTTGCATAGGCCAACAAGGGCATTTGAGCTCACTTTGATAACAAAAACATGCTAACATCTTCAGAGCTGGCAATCAGCAGAGATACACAGTTCAACGCGTTATTTTAACTGTCCTTCTGCATTAACTGTTCTACAACAAAAATGAGAATGGTTTCTGCACTTCATGGACTGAACAAAATGTACTGCAGAATCAATTCAGAGAACAATGATTCGACATAAGTGACCACCTCTATACAAATATCTCAATAGCTTCATATTCCCATGTTGTATATATTATTACAAAGAAAATTCACGGAGGCAGACACATATTCCACAATGAGCATGATGTTCGTATCTACTCAACAATATTAGAGATGGTAGCAGTTTGGGAAAAGGATAAAACCCAGTCAAGCTAATGTTGGAAAAAGTTCAATCAACACTGTCATTATTATGGGTCATGATCAGCAAAAACTAAATTGCTTTTAGTGATTGAAGCTTTTATTGTTTCTGCAGTTGGCATGTACTGCTGTGCATATGTACTTTTACTGCCGCAAACAATGTGCTGAGAATTAACATTAACTACCAGCAAATTACAGCAATAAAAAACACTCACTATTTAATAAGATCTACTGGCACAGAACAACAGTGGAGCAAGGGCATTATTGTGTGTTTACAAGAAAAGGTAGAGGTAAGGAACTTCTTTTTTAAATCAGAAGAGTCAAATTAAATACAGTGGAGATTTTCTGTTTTGAGCTGCAAACTTGAGATGATGCGATGCATTAAAAATGTAAAAATGCAGTCTAAAGCAACAAAAGCCACATCCACTGTTGGGTTGCCAACCCTCTGGAATTATCCTGGAATCTCCAGGAATTAAACATTAATCTCCATCTGACTGCCTTAAACAATATCTTTTTTAATAGATTGTACATGAGCAAGATAAAACACATGTGATGTATTATTCTGTGTCTGCATTATAATTAAACATTGCATTCAACCGAAGCCTGATGCTCCCTTTGGGTACAAATGGTTCAGTTTATTGGAAAAAAATCAAATCTAAAACGAAGCAGTGGGTACACATCAAAAAGGATATGAAAATGCATTTTACAAAAAACAAATTGCACCTGTGGTATAAACAACAGTATTTCATCATAGCACTAACATTTGTGAAGTCATATTTAGCCAATCTCATTGATACGATGACTGTAAAGAACTGGATTTGAATTTTTGATTGGGAAATTAATAAAGGCTTTCAGATATAAAACAGCTCTGCTATAATGGTTTTGATCTCATAAAATTCACTGATTATTCATCTGGAAATGTTATTTATTCATTTTCGTTCTGTTGAAGCATAATGCTTTGGTATCCCTGTTTCCCATGACATTTAAGAACAAGATATATATGTATCGTTCTCTTGAGGCACAGCTCATTATTGGTCAGAAATTGCATTGTTTTATAAAGGCAAAAAACTTTATTCCCAGTTCCCTGCAATGTATGACACTACTGCCAAAGATCAGTTGCATGTAATTGAGATGTATGTCTTCAAAACTGCCATCCTGTTTGTTATTAAAGATTGAGAGTTCTTAAAATCATTAACTCAATTGAAGGTCAGTCTGCTCTCCTTCATATGTATAACAGATTTACCTTTATGAAGACATGTTCTACAGATGAGAAATTTTTTGAAATATCTAGCTTTTGTTCTATTCAATTAAGTATACTCATTTCTAAATGTGACAAATGTGTTATACTACAAGTCATAAGGATTCATATCAATCTTTTGTTAAAAATAAGACACAGATACATATGTAGATATCAGAGATAAAAGGTACTGCAGATGCTGGAGAATCCGAGATAACAAGCATGGGGCTGGACGTCAAGTTTTCCTGCTCCTATGATGCTGCTTGACCTGCTGTGTTCATCCAGCCCCATGCTTGTTATCTATGTAGATATCAGCCTTGCTTTTGTCGTCGGCATGAGCAGTGAGGTTACTGTTGCAAATATTTTTCTTTCTTTTTCCTCTTTTTGTTGCTAAGATTTGCACCTGGGTACTTTGTACTCAAGATGGCACCACAAGAGGTGACTTTGTAAAACTTTTCACTGCACTCCTGTACTTTTATACTTGAATACATGGAACAGTAAAGGATATTCTAATTCTAAATCTGACCATTATTAAGAACTAAGTCAGACCGTAATTTAGCCAGTGTCTGCATAGGCACTGTAAAATACAGAAATCAGGAAGATGCTCCACAGAGGCTGGTATCCCATCACTAAGTCACCCTTTATTTACACGCAAAACATTCTTGACTCTGATCCAGCTTCCTTAGAGCCAGCTCTCAGAGTGAAGAGAAAATCTGACAGTCCTGTTTATATCTGTCACCCAGGGCTCCCTGATTGGACCAGATTAACAGCCCCAATCAGGGAACTCATATTCTATGATTGTCCACCTGACTAACCTTGTTACAATCACGACAGTTGCGATCAGATCTGCTTTGTCCTCTTGACAGTTGGTCATTTAGAGCTTTGACATTCAATCACATAAGTGGCATGACATGCTTCCTGCTCACTGGATACCCACTAAACAATATGGAAAAAAATGTAGGGATTGTCCATTCAAGTGTAAGTATTTTCCTAAACATTTAATAAACCTTAGTGATTTCTAAACAACTTCTGCCATTGAAGAAATAACACTTTCAAATATGCAGGTTAACTATCGCTGGAATTTTTAAAACAAAATCATTTTCCCGCTTTCCTATGTCTCTCTGAATACAATATTTTTCCTTTCACTTTATTTTGCTTTCTGCACATGATTTTACATTGAATTAATTGTTTCAACTTATTTTCTGATTTAGATTCTGTGTACCTCAGCAAGAATTCTTCAATCTGATTGCTGGATGTGACATATCATTACTTGTCCTTATCATCGATCATATCGGACCCTCAGTGATACTGCTCAAAGCTCTTGAGAAGTCTCTGGGCAGCGTTAAGTACAATGAACGGTATGTGCCATGTGTCACAGATAACTGAAAAACCTCAGCAATTGTAACATCAAAGGAATCTTGCTGCAGAATTTTTAAAAATTCATTCACAGGATGAGGGTATCACTGGCTAGACCAACATTTATTGCCCGTCCCTGATGGCACAGATGACAGTTATGAGTCAGCCACTTTGCTGTCAGTCTGGAGTCACATGTAGGCCAGACCAGGAAAGGATGATAGTTGGCTTCTCTAAAGGACGTTAGTGAACCAGATGGGGTTTTCCTGTCAACAGTTTCAAAGTCATCAGTAGTCCCTTAATTCCAGACTTTTATTCAATTCAATCCAAAATCTGCCATCTATGGGGGGGCAATGGCCTACTGAACTATTAATCCAGAGACCGAGGTAACATTCTGGGGACCCAGGTTCAAATCCTGCCATAGCAGATGGTGGAATTTTAATTCAATAAAAATATCTGGATTTAAGAACCTAATGATGACCATGCACCCATTGTCAATTGTTGGAAAAACCCATCTGGTTCACTAATGTCCTTTAGGGAAGGAAACTGCCATCCTTACCTGGTGGGGATGGGCAATAAATGTTGCTTGGTCAACGATGCCCTCATCCCTTGAATGAATAAAGAATTAAAAAATCTGCCAAGGCAGGATTTGAAAACGGTTCCCTGAGCCATTACTTGGATCTCTGGATGAATAGTCCAGCGATAATACCACTAGGCCAACACCTCCTCTGTCTTACTCGAATTCTTACAAAAGAATTTATTGATTTGAAGACTTTCATTACTGCCTTTTATTACTTCATCCTCTAAGATCTATATTAGAATGTTTAACAAGTTATGAACACAGTATAAATGTATGATCATGTTTCTACTTACAGAAGAAAAGAGAGAAAGATCTGTTTTTATGAAAAATCCTTCCTGATCTTCGGAGGAACCAAAGCACCTACTTTTGAAGTGTATACCTTATGCTATTGAAGGAAATGAAGATCTGTGTCGAAGTTACGTAGTCAAAGCCAGCAGGAGAGTCATACTAGTCTAAACCTTTTGCAAAGCAGGAATGGGAAGGAGAAACTTAAATAATTGGACATAGGTCTGTACTGTGTGATTCAAATGGACTTATTAAATCTGCAACTAGAGGAAATTCCACCCAGTGAGACTGTTTTTCTGCACCCAAATGATGAGGCCCTTGCAAAATTCAGCACTGTCACTGGATGCCCAGTGTTCTCTCCAGAAGGACACTACCTGTAGAAAGTCAGGAAATACAATATGATTGAATGAAAATTACAGCCCACAATACATTCACAATACCACAGAAAGAGCAAAACTACCAGACAGCTTACAGCAACTTCCTCTTGCATATCTTCAATGTTTTAGAGAAGTTTACTTTTGGAAGAAAATAAGGGGGCCAAGTGAGTGAAAAAGACTTGTTTCTATGGCAGTGTGCAACAGAAAATAGCCTACATTGTATGAGGTTGACAATAAGAAACCTGAAGGATCTTCAACAATATGACTGACTTCTCTGAAAGTTAAGGGTGGAAGTGGTTAAATATAAATAAATTACTTGATGGATTTAATTAATTCAAATCATTTGTCAATCTTTCAACTGAACGGAGGGATATAAAACCACTGCCTGGGATCAAAACCACTACATCCCACATATCTATTTTTTCAGTGTCTGATATCTGACAAATGAAAATTAAAACTGGATGAAAGGAGAATTCATTTTAAGTAAAATGCATTTCACAATTGTTATTCCAGACAGTTAATTAAGAAACTAAAATGCAGTCTTAACAAATACCGCAAACATTGAGGACTGGAAGTAGTATCAGGTATTAATTTGGTTCTTTGTAACCTTGGTGCTTGTACCATGATGTTGAACTCAGATAAAAATGTATTTTATACATTTTCAGCAGGTTTAATCCACATCTTGAAACAGATTTACCCTGATTTTGTATTTTCATTCATAACACACATTTCAGGTAGTGTCAATGGACATTTATTATACAGAAATAATTGCCCTCAATATCAAAATTAAGACCAGAGTCCTGCATCATTAGCAGATGAGGAGAGATCAGCAGTAAAGCAAAATGCATTGCTCCTGCTGAGATAAGAAGAACAATATTAGCTTGCAGTTCAGAGTAATGAAAGTCCTGAGACACTTCATAGGGAAGAAACTGGAGCTAAAAGTAAATATGTTTTGGGAGATGGTTGAGAGCATAGCTGAAGTGATAGGGCTTGAAGATGGAGGGAAACATAGGGATCTCTGAGATAAGAATTGAGACAATTGAACTTGGAAAGAAAGGAGGCAAAGGAATTGTTTGGGATACAAAATGGTCTAAAATTAGAGTTAACAAGATTGCACAATTTTGAGTTCAGCCAATATTGACTAGCTTCATGTCTTGTAGAACAGGATATGAGTAGCAAATGTTTGAATGTGTTGACATTTATACAAGTTTGTGCGGAAAACTGTAGAAAGATGTTTAGAAAAACCACATGAAAGTTAGCCCACAATCTGCTATTTTCGCTGAATTTTCTTCTCTGCCAAGAGCATACAGGCCTTGAGCTACGTCATCAATAGAACCACTCCAATACAAACTGATCAAACCTGCATTACCTGAGTCACATTAGACAACAGAATCAACAATTATGTTTAGAAAGATGGACTTTCATTTTGTAATGGATAATCAAGTCAGAAACAATCAGTTTAGTATTTTCTCAAGGGTAAAACAATTTTCTTCTGCATTACCATCCCCATGCTGATGTGGGCATTGCCTCCAACTGGGGATTTTTATCTGATGCAGCAATTCTTATGTTATTCCTCATAACATAAGAAACTAGATGTTGATATTGAGATTTTGAAGAATCCAACAGGCTAACTATCTAATATATACAATCAATACATTTACAGATACATCAGTGTCTGGGCTAACATTAAATCAAGAGATTACAATTGAAGAACATACTTCTATGAACGCATCATGCTTCAAATGATTTTCAACTGTAATGAACTATGCAAACTTTATACTATTGGGTCAAATGTGAAGATACAGTGATGATATCATGAGAATGTCTCTTAAAGGCAGACTGACATACCATGTCTCTTAAAGGTATACTGGCTGTTATGAACTAGACCAGACCTCCTCAAAATATATTAGAAAGGTAGCCAGGGCCATAACTTTTTCTTATTTTTAAGGTAAATATCAGGTGCTGTGTTCCAGATGCAATTCGATTAACTACTCGACGTTAAGCAAAACACAATTTATTCAAACACTATAGTTCAAATAGAACAATAGAAAGAAGATTTTAGAATACATTTTTAGAAAACTTAACAGAATAATAGATACAGTAACTATGACTAATTAACTGTTCCAATATAGTAACAAGCTATAAACATTCCCTTGGCAAAAAACAAATTCAGGAAACAGATTTGTGCAGTTCAGCAGCCCAGGAAGAGAATCCCCAGAATTTGCCTGTAATTGAGAAAGGGAAAAAAAGCTTCCAACTCTTTAAGACCCTAACAGCGACTGCTGAAAACTAAACCTAAAATCCCTGGTTCTGTGGGTGCTTGGCAACACCCATTTAGGCTGCTTCTATTGTTCCAACTTAAAAAAAAATTCAAGGCTTCACAGGTCATTTATCTTCTCATGGACTGCTCAGCGCCTGCCCCCAATCTCTCTCTAAAAGAAACCAAAATATCTCTTGAAGCCACAGCATCATCACACTGACACACTGACTATGAGACATAACACAACACATACTCTATATGAACTTTTCATGAATGTACAGTTCCATAGTTGTGGTTCCCATTGTGAAAATTGAACACTTCCTATGCATAATTATTGTGTACTTGTATTTTGGAGGCCTAAAATTAAATTCTGCAAACTTGGAGAGTTCATCACTATAAGAGGAGTTGGTACCATTCTGAGAAATATGTTTTAACACCTCAAAATGTCAGTCCTATGTGTGGTAATGTTGGTGTATTTAATTCAATAATTCATTGTAGGCATATGTCCTCAAAAGTAAGTTGGCCTTTAACTTGACCAGATTTTTTTTCAATAAAAGTAAATGTCATCATGCTTTAAGAATTGAAATACTTATTTCTTGTCAGTCTTTGCTGCTCTGATTTAAAGCAACAGACAGCCTGGCTGTTTTCAAAAAAAATTGCACTCGGAAGTTGAAAAAAAAACTCAGCACCTGCTCCCCTCCACTGATTAAGTGGCATTTTACTGCAAAATGGAAATAGGATGCCATTTTGGTCCCTTACGTTCAGGCAATTTCAAAGATTGAGAACTGTAGTCATTATGAATTATTTGCTGAGTTTCAAAAGCTCAATTACTGACTTCAACTCAGAAGATGGTCTATCAAGAACATTGGCCATTCTTAAAAACAGTAATAACAGAAAATGTCTTTGATGTTTTGATTTTGTTTACAATTGAATGGGAACTTAAAAGATTATTTTACAATAGAGTCTTTTTTTTTCAATATCTGTGATATTCAAGGCTTTTTGTAGATTGTCAATGATTTTTATTGAATGATTTCAAAATAATTCCTGTTGATATTGCCTGGGTCCTGAGGACTGTACATAATGCTTGTGGGATGAGTGACCAAAGAAAGTATGCGCAGATGGCATGAGTGACCTTGGGTATCATGAGTGATCTCAAGAGGAATGTGGTTTTGGGGAGGAGGTGAGGATTACAGGGACTTTAACAAGCAGCTGGGCTACTTCATTGGTGAATCAAAACAAGCAAGCTTCTGACTGAATGCCCTCCATACCATTATGGTTCACAAAATGAACTGCAACACTGATTCCAAAGTGAAAAGTCAAAAATCCCAGGCAAAATTTACACACCAGTCAGGTGTACATTTCAGAAGGCAAAAGAAATGCACAGGCTTGTTTAAGCTGTCTGAGCGAGTAGCCAAACCACACTTTCGATACTCAAAGACAAGAGCCAAAATAGTTTCCTTCTGTGCTTATCATTCTATGATAATTTCCTTTTATAAAGGGGACATATGAAATTATGTGCATTATTGCCTTCTAAATTTTACAGAAAAGACTGAATGTAACATCCCAATACAAGAAAATGTTCTGGGAGGAGGTTTTGTGTCCACCTTCTTGGGAGCAGGCTGCAAGCAGTTTAGCCAGATGCATGGAGAAAAAGGAACTGAAAAAATGAAGAGGGAACTTATCCAAATAGAACACAGAGCAATTAAATGCTTCCTTCCAGTTTCATGATGGTTTCTATAGTCACAGAGGGCAATTTGCTCATTCTTATTATGTCAAATGAGATGTCTTTCACAGGTACTCATTTGAAAATAATACAAGAGAAATTCATCCTGGTGTCTGAAAGAAAATGAGTGACAGGGGATCTGTGGCTATTCTACACAGGACCTTGATTTAATTCCATTTTGCCTCTCTGGCCAAGTCAAATTACTGCCATGATGAGTGCAAGTGTATTTTTTTTTTTCAATAGCTTCCCTATGCCTAATTTTTTCAAAAGAAATTCTGAAATCATCAATAATAAATGTTTCAGCAATTAACAACAAATGGTTTGCTTTGATAGTTAGAGCAAGCTGCTGTAAATGTGGATTCTAATGGCCAACCGGGAATTTTACATGAAAGCTGTTCTCTTCAATTTATTTCCAAAATATATTACAATGCTTCCACTTTCTCTATGTAAATATCTCTATACCTCAAAAGTTTAAAAAAAAAACCTTTGACACATTTTTTAACAATTGAAAATGACAGAATGTTGCAAATGGATCTAGTTAGACATCCCAGCTCCAAATACCCTTTTAGGGATACACAATAACAACTGGTGTTTCACCATATATCTGAAGTATTTCATTTGCATACATATGTATGTATGCAAATGAAGTACTTCAGATATAAGCTTATGTGCTTATGTGTGGAGCATTTCATATTTAGGTTAAATATTCAATATTTTACTGTGCATTTGTACTGTAATGGGCTTCCATTTAGAACACTATTTACCCAATACAGGAAAAAAGGCAATTTAGGAAGGTAGAGGAAGCCATAAGACTTCTTAGGGATGGAAAAGCAAACAAGCCCACCTTGTTCATTCCTCTTCTTAATGAAGCACTCCCTTTCACATTCTCTTGTATATGGCTCACTTTTGCTCCCACAAATTGAATCATTCTAGAACACAACGATATACTGAGGCCTTTTGGCTTCATGTTCAGTCTAGATAATAAGCCTCATTTTCCTTGCCCTCTGCACTCTGACTCTAACTCACCAAATGCAATAATTATTTGACACCAAGAACTACAGCATTTGTGATGTTTGCTCTGCTACGTCCTCCCTTCGCTCATCCTTGCTCCCAATCAAGTTGCAATCTTTGACCTTTCTGATGTATGTTTATCTTTAAAGGACTTCATATGTTGTTTGATATAATGTTGTGACTAGGGGTTTTGTGGTGGGTGGATGTGTCCCTACCTCTGAGCCAGGAAGGCTTGCTTCACGTCCAGAGGTGTGTAATAACATCTCTGAACAGGTTGATTGGAAAATATCTACGTTGGTTGTAACTCCATTTGCCAATTGCCCTGCATTCGGCACATACAGAAAACAATCGGTTGCTGTAATGTTTGCTTCATAACCTACAATATGTTTTCTGTTTTAAACAGACTCACTTATGGTGTTGATCAATTCTTGATGAGTGATTGATTGATAGACCATTATCATTAACATAACATGGTGAACAGTGATGGAAAGCATGGTGTTGATGAGGACTATCATGCTTAATCAGTTTGAAAATGAATTAATCTAAAGTTAAAACATATGATTGAACAGCCTTAACCTTGCTACATAAATGAGACAAGACTCAATATCTTTTTTTATTACAGCATTGTAGGGTGTTGAAAATACAGCTTACAGTTAAGCAGACAAATCTCGATCAAGAGGCTAGTTTTTAATATGCTTGAGAGAGGTAAGTAATTGAAATGTGTGCCAGACAGAGAACAAGCAAGAGAAGGTCAAAAGCATATTGTCAGAATGTCCAGAAAAGTCCCTTGTTTAAATTGAGACACAGAAGACCTCCTAAGAGCATTTAAAAATGTTTAAACAAGTACAGCTATCGCTTTTGGGCTCAGGTTTGTCCAATGTAGAAATGCAGGACATTATTTTGCTTAGTATTTGGGAGTGAAGCATTGCATGGTTAAAGAATTAAGGTGTCAAGATAAATAGTCAAAGACCCAATAAGATAAGGACCACATGAGAAGACCAACTCAGAGTCAGAGTAAACTTCTATGTTCATTATGTAGAATTCAAGCCATTTAGACAGAAGACTACAGAATCCATTAATCCACAAATTGTGGACAGATGCAAAGAAAAGGGTTCATAATGTGGTTTTCAGTTTGGGAGCACATAGAATTATTGAGCTCATGATCACATCTACCACCAAGGAAGCTTGCGAGCCATGTAGCACAAAGACCTACTGAAGGATGTGTGCAAGTACAAAGTGATCTTAGCAGTTGTCAAAGCCTACAGGTGCAAAGCCGATGGCTGACACTCAAACAAAGATGACCAGTGGCAAGTGTGGCTATTGCAGGAATCACAAGAATGCCTAGTCAATCAATTTTGCAATGTTTGTGGCAAAAATGGCAAATTGACAGAGACAGGGCACAGGGCAAAGGCTGATGCAGGTACAAAGAGCTGTGTATGGATCCAAACAAACCATGCACAAGGAGCAAAATCAGAAATTGCTGGAAAGTCCCAGCAGGTCTGGCATCATCTCTTGAGAGAAAGTAAAGTTAACATTTTGGGTCCAGTGACCATTCTTCAGAACACAGGGAGTATCTTCCAGTGACAACAAAGATGATCTGATATCTCACCAGAGGCATGTACATGTAATGAGCGACAAATCAGAATCTGATAGTGTGGATGACATGAAAAGAATGGTGAACACACGTGTTTCACATTGATGATCTCAAGGAGATTGACAATACCAACACTTCCCAGAAATTAAAATGATTTATTCTTAGAAAATTAGTGACTATTTGTCATTAGCTACGATTGACACAGATGGAAGTGTCAATATACTATCCCTGTGAATTCTAAAAAAAAATTCTCCCATTGACATGAGAAGTCATGACACATCTACAAATGTAAAACTTTCATCATGCAATGGTTCACTAATTCTGTGCATAGAATCAAAAGTGCATGTACAGTCAGTCAGTCTGGATGTCATTGATATTCTACATTGTAGACACGACTAGACTATCAATTGCAGGTATATGAACTTGCCATAACCTTACACTAGTGACAGTCTATGCAATCACACAGACATCACGGCCACAACGGGAACTGCAGCAGATTATTCAAGAAACACTTCACGAACTGGTTATGAAAGAAGAACAGATGCACAACATGGACAACAAATCCTTTCAGAAATAAGTGTCAGAGATGTTGCTCTTGTAAAAAATCTCAAGCCGGACAAAGAATAAATCAATCAACCACTGAAGTGCTATGTAGCAGATGTCCAAGCTTCAAGTAAACAAAGAATAAAAAAAGTGTTGAAAGAGGCTGAAAATTTATTAGGGCAGGTTATGAAGGCGAATATGTATCGGACCAACAGAAGGCTATAATTTTGACAGAACTAGAAGAATCCAGGATATAAAACCAGAAGCTTCAAAGTGTGCTTACATCCCTTAAGAAACAAAATTAGTAACTGCCAAGATTTATAAAGTTGGCTCTGGTACATCCTCCCCTTACCTAGTGCAGTTCCCAACTACTTTTCTGTTTCTTACCCTTCTAGCCCCAAATCCCTGTATTGGGAGTTTCAATTGCATTTACTCCCTTGCCCTCTCCAAGATCCAAGCGACCCACTTCCTGCTGCCTTGCACTCCTGATTTACAATCTGACTTCCAATGCTTTATCCTTAAAGCTGTACAATCTGACAATACCAGTGGTTTTCTAGAGAAAGACTGTCACTTTTCTCTTCAAGCCTTGACCTGCCCAAACAACAGTTTGGGGCTTCACCACCCAAGGGAAAAAAGACCTTGTCAGGGGGAAACTGTCAGAGTGCGGAGCAGCATAAACCTACCGGAGGTCGGGAATCATGGCCTGGTCTGCAGGGAGCAGTCAGAGGGTGGAGCAGCAGCACAGAGTGAGTATAAACCCGCTGGAGCTTGGGGATCGCGGCCTAGTCGGTGGGAAGCTGTTGGAGGG
>JAHRHZ010000035.1:11526200-11603486 GCA_024137785.1 Ginglymostoma cirratum | reverse complement strand
TCGGTGGGAAGCTGTTGGAGGGTGGAGCAGCAGCACAGAGTGAGTATAAACCCACTGGAGCTTGGGGCACATTGTAGTTGTGAAGAATCACTGGAGTGACCTCACAGGGAGGCTGTAATCTGATTGGCTGGTAGGAAACCTGCACTAAAATTGAAAAAGAACACAGCAAAGAAGTGTCAATAAATCTAAATAACTCAATAAAGTCATTAATGAAGTAGAAATGGCTGGATTGTGAAGTATTGTAGCTGTATGATGTGGGAGCTGGCTGATCCCGTTGTTAACAGCAGTGACCACATTTGCAACAAGTGACAATGAGAAGAGGAGTTAATGAGTTAATGAGACAATGAGTTAATACAGGACTGAATGCACGCAGTAAAAGGAATAAGGTAAATAAGCTTGTGGCACAGATCAAAATTGGCAGGTATGATGTGGTGGAGACACGACTGCAGGGGTTCAGGATTGGGAGCTGAATATCCATAGATATACATCCGACTGAAAAGATAGGCAGGTGGGCAGAGGGTGTGGGGTTGCCTTATTTGTAAGAAATGAAATTAAATCAAAAGTAAGAAACGCAATAGGGTCAGATGGTGTAGAATCTGTGTGGGTAGAGCTGAGGAACCGTAACGGTAAGAAAAAACCATTGTTGGAGTTGTGTCCAGGCCTCCAAACAGTAGTCAGGAATTGGGGCGCAGGATACACCTCGAGATAGAAAAGGTGTGTAAGAAAGGCAAAGTTACAGTGATCATGGGGGATTTCAATATGTTGGTGCCTGGGAAAATCAGGTTGATAGTGGATTGCAGGAAAAGGAATTTGTGGAATGTCTACAAAATAGCTTTTTGGAGCAGATTGTGGTGGAGGCCACTTGGGAACAGGCAATACTGGATATAGTGATGTGCAATGAGGCAGAGTTGATAAGGGAGCTTAAGGTGAAGGAATCCTTAGGAGGTAGTGATTATAATATGACTGAATTTATGCTGCAATTTGAGAGGGAGAAGATAGAATCAGAGGTAACAGTGTTACAGATAAAATAAATGGTATTACAGAGGCATGAGGGAGGAGCTGGGTAGAATTGACTGGGAGAGGAGCCTAGCAGGAAAGACTGTGGAACAGCAATGGCAGGAGTTTCTGGGAGTAATTAAGGAGAATTGTTTGGAGCGGTGGGAGCGCAAGCCAGGGTGCTGATGGGAAGGTAAGGCTTTCTTTTCCTTACAAAAACTTACTTTGTGCAGCAGCGGCCTTCTTGTTTGGAACAGCCGGAGCGCGAGCCAGGGAGGAACTAATATATTCAGGTATTGGCTGAACCCAAAACACTACACATGTAGTGTCTCCCACCCATCCTCCTCCTCTAACCAACAAAAAAAGACTGTGTGGAGGGTCGGTAAGGTTAGGCTTTTTTAAAATTCTTCTGGAAACCTAGAGTAGAGGAAATGGAAGCTAGGGCAGTTGCATGCTCCTCTTGCAGGATGTGGGAGGTAAGGGTCACTGCTGGTATCCCCTCTGACTTCAGCTGCGAGAAGTGCACCCAACTCCAGCCTCTCACAGACTGCGTTAGGGAACAGGAGCTGGAGCTGGATGAACTCCGGATCATTCGGGAGGCTAAGAGGCTGATAGAGAGGAGTTATAAGGAGGTGATCACACCCAAGGCACAGGAAAAAGGTAACTGGGTGACTGTCAGGAAGGGGAAAAGGAATAGGCAGACAGTGCAGGGACCCCTGAGGCTGTTCCCCTCAATAATAACGATACCGTTTTGGATACTGTTGCGGGGGAGGGGGGGGTGACCGACCAGAGAAAGGCGATAGCAGACAGGTCTCTGGCACTGAGCCTGGCCCTGTGGCACAGAAGGGAAGGGGGGAAAATAGGAGAGCAATTGTAGTGGGGGATTCAATAGTGAGAGGCACAGACATATGGTTCTGTGGACGTGAACGAGACAAGCGGATGTTACGTTGCCTCCCGGGTGCCAGGGTCCATGATGTCTCGGATCATGTCTTCAAGGTCCTTAAGGGGGAGGATGAGCAACTAACGGTCATGGTACACATAGGTACCAATGACATAGGTAGAAAAAGGACTGAGAATGTGAAAAACGAGTAAGGGAGTTAGGTTGGAAGCTGAAGTCAAGGACAAACAGGGTAGTTATCTCTGGATTACTACCAGTGCCACATGATAACGAGGTAAGAAATAGGGAGAGAGTGCAGCTAAACACGTGGCTACAGGGCTGGTGTAGGAGGGACGACTTCCATTATGTGGATAATGGGACCTGTCCAGTAAGGACAGGTTGCACCTGAACTGGAAGGGCACGAATATCCTGGGAGGGAGGTTTGCTTGAGCTATACCAGATGGTTTAAACTATATTGGCAGGGGGTGGGGAACCAGATTTGTAATTCAGAGGAGGACGTATTCAGCCTTCCAACAGACATAACAGGGAGTGAGGTTGTTAATAA
The DNA here is from genome assembly GCA_024137785.1 of Ginglymostoma cirratum. Taxonomy (NCBI): domain Eukaryota; kingdom Metazoa; phylum Chordata; class Chondrichthyes; order Orectolobiformes; family Ginglymostomatidae; genus Ginglymostoma; species Ginglymostoma cirratum. The sequence continues at coordinate 11,601,048 of JAHRHZ010000035.1, read as the reverse complement.
AGAAATGTGGTTGATGGAGCATAATTGTGGACACAGAGATGGTTTGAAGTGTGTATACTTCAATGCCAGAAGTATCAGAAATAAGGCGGATGAACTGAGAGCATGGGTCAGTACTTGGAACAACGATGTTGTGGCCATTATAGAAACTTGGGTAACTCAGGGACAGGAATGGTTGTTGGAAGTTCCGGGATTCAGATGCTTTAAAAGAAATAGGGAGGGTAGAAAAAGAGGTGGGGGAGTGGCATTGCCAGTCAGGGTTAGTATAGCAACTACTGAAAGGCAGTTCGAGAATGATATGTCTACAGAGTCAGTTTGGGTTGAGGTCAGGAACAAGAAAGGAGCAGTCACTTTGTTGGGTTTTTTTTTTTACAGACCCCCTAATAGTTGCAGAGAAGTGGAGGAGCGGATTGGGAGGCAGATACTGGAAAGGTGCAGAAGTCACAGGGTTGTAGTCATGGGTGACTTCAACTTTCCAAATATTGATTGGAAACTTTTTAGTTGTAATAGTTTAGATGGAGCGGATTTTGTCCAGTGTGTTCAGGAAGGATTCCTGATACAGTATGCCAATAGACCAACACGAGGAGTGGCCACTTTAGATTTGGTGCTTGGCAATGAACTGGGCCAAGTATTAGACCTGTTGGTAGGGGAGCATTCTGGTGGTAGTGATCATAACTCTGTTATGTTTACAATAGTCATGGAAAAGGATAGGTACATACAGCAGTGTAAGGTTTATAATTGGAGGAAAGGTAATTACACTTCTGTTAGGCAAGAACTGGGTAACATAAAATGGGAACAGATGCTGTCAGGGAGGAGCACTATTGAAATGTGGACATAGTTTAAGGAATGCACACTGTGTGTGCTTGATATGTTTGTCCCTAGCAGGCAGGGAAAATGCGGTCGAGTGAGGGAGCCTTGGTTCTCTAGAGAGGTCGAACGACTGGTTAAGAGGAAGAAGGGTGCTTATATAAGGTTCAGAAAACAAGGAACGGAAAAGGCTCCAGAGGGATACAAGTTATCCAGGAAAGAGCTGAAGAAAGGGCTTAGGAGAGTTATAAGGGAACATGAGAAAACCTTGGCAGATAGGATCAAGGAAAACTCCAAGGCTTTTTACACGTACGTGAGGAATAAGAGAATGACCAGAGAAAGGGTAGGGCCGATCAAGGATTGTAAAGGGAATTTGTGCACGGAGCCTAAAGAGACAGGAGAGGTCCTTAATGAATACTTTTCTTCGGGATTCACAACTGAGAGGGACCTAGTTGTAGAGGAGGACAGTGTGAAACAGGCTGTTAAGCTAGGGGAGTTTGATGTTAGTAAAGAAAATGTGCTAGGAATTTTGAGGAACTTGAAGATAGATAAGTCCCCTGGGCTTGATGGGATTTATCCAAGGATTCTATAGGAAGCGAAGGAAGAGATTGCAGGGCCTTTGGCGATGACCTTTTCGTCCTCACTGTCCACAGGTATAGTGCTGGAAGATTGGAGAGAGACAAATGTCATTCCCTTCTTCAAAAAAGGGAATAGGGATAACCCCGGAAATTACAGGCCAGTTAGTCTTACGTCAGTGGTGGGCAAATTATCTGAAAGGGCTCTGTGAGATAGGATTTATGTTCACTTGGACAGGCACATCTTGATTTGTGATAGTCAGCATGGATTTGAAGAGGTAACCAAACACGTAGATGAAGGTAGAGCAGTGGATGTGGTATACATGGATTTAAGTAAGGCATTTGATGAGGTTCCCCATGGTAGGCTCATGCAGAAAGTAAGAAGGCATAGGATAAGGGGAAATGTGGCAGATTGGATTCAGAATTGGCTGACCCTTAGAAGACAAAGGGTGGTAGTGGATGGAAAATATTCAACATGGTGCTCAGTTACGAGTGGTGTACCACAAGGATCTGTTCTGGGTCCTCTTCTATTTGTGATTTTTGTAAATGGTTTGGATGAAGGAGTAGAAGGGTGGATTAGTAAGTTCGCGGACGATATGAAGGTGGGTCGAGTATGGAGGGCTGTTCTAGGTTACAAAGGGACATTGATAGGATGCAGAGCTGGGCTGAGAAGTGGCAGATGGAGTTTAGCCCTGAAAAGTGTGAGGTGATTCATTTTGGAAGGACAAACTTGAAAGCAGAATACAGGGTTAATGGAAAGTGTGGAGGAGCAGAGGGATCTTGGGGTTCATGTCCACAGTTTCCTGAAAGCTGCCACCCAGGTGGATAGAGTTGTTAAGAAGGCATATGGCATGTTAGCTTTCATTCATAGAGGGATTGAGTTCAAGAGCCGTGAAGTTATGCTCCAGCTATACAAAAGCCTGGTTCGGCCACATCTGGAGTATTGTGTCCAGTTCTGGTCGCCTCATTACAGGAAAGATGTGGAAGCGTTGGAAAAGGTGCAGAGAAGATTTACCAGGATGTTGCCTGGAATGGCCAGGATGTTGCCTGGAATGGCGGGAAGGTCTTACAAGGAAAGGTTGAGAGAGCAAGGGCTTTTCTCTTTAGAACAACATAGGATAAGAGGTCACTTAATAGAGGTGTACAAAATGATCAGAGGTATAGATAGAGTGCACAGCCAGAGGCTTTTTCCTAGGATGGAGGTAGCTATTATGAGGGGACATAGTTTTAAAGTGTGTGGTGGTAGATGTAGGGGAGATGTCAGAGGTAGGTTCTTTACTCAGAGAGTGGAATGCATTGCTGGAGATGGTAGTGGAGTCAGCCTCATTAGGGGCATTTAAGCGTCTATTAGATAGGCATATGGATGATAGTATAAGGTAGGGGTGTAGGTCAGATAGATCTTAGGATTAGGGTAAAAGTTCGGCACAACATCGTCAGCCGAAGGGCCTGTACTGTGTTGTACTGTTCTACTTTCTATGTTCTAAAAATCATCCCTCAGAAAAAGAAGCATGGTACAGGGACGATGAGGCAATCATAGCTGACTAGGAAAGTCAGGGACAGTGTAAAAGCAAAAGAGAAAGCATATAATGTGGTGAAGGGCAGTGGGAAACCAAAGACCAACAGAGAGCAACAAAAAAGAAATAAGAAGGGAGAAGATTAAATATGAGGGTAAGGTAGCCAGTAATATAAAGGAGGACTGTAAGAGTTTCTTTAGATGTATAAAAGGAAAAAGACAGGCAAAAGTGGACATTGGACCACTGGAAAATGACGGTGGAGAGATAGTAGTGAGGAACAAGGAAATGGCTGAGGAACTGAATAATTACTTTCCATCAGTTTTCGTAGTAGATGACATGAGTAATATCACAAAAATTCGAGAGAATCAGGGGGCAGAGCTGAGTTTGGTGGTCATCACCAAGGAGAAGGTACTAGAAAAACTGATTGGCCCAAAGATGGATAAATGGACTACATTCCAGAGATCTGAAGGAGATAGCTGAAGAGGTAGTGGCAGCATTAGTGGTCATCTTTCAGGAATCGCTAGAGTCAGGGAGGATACCAGAGGACTGGAAAATCGTTAATGCGACACCCCTGTTTAAAAAGGGAATAAGGCAAAAGACAGAAAAGTACAGGCCAATTAGCCTAACCTTGGTTGTGGGTAAGATTTTTGAGTCCATTGTGAAGGATGAGATTTCTGAATACTTGTAAGTACATGGTAAAAAAAGGGCAAAGTCAACATAGTTTCATCAAGGGAAGGTCATGCCTGACAATTCTGTTAGAATTCTACGAGGAGGTAATGAGAAGTTTACACAAAGGAGAGCCAATGGATGTTATCTACTTGGACTTCGAGAAGGCCTTTGACAAGGTGCCACATAGGAGGCTGCTGAGTAAGATAAGAACCCATGGCGTTAGAAAGAAGGTACTAGCATGGAGAGAAGATTGGCTGTTTGGCAGAAAGCAGAGAGTGGGGATAAAAGGGCCTTTCTCAGGATAGCAGCCAGTGACAAGTGGTGATCCACAACGGTCAGTAGTGGGACCACAGCTTTTCACTTTGTACATTAATGATCTAGGTGAAAGAACTGTGGGCATTCTGGCTAAGTTTGCATATGATACAAAGATAGGTGGAGGGATAGTATTGAGGAGGTGGCGAGGATGCGGAAGGACTTGGACAGGTCAGCAGAGTGGGCAAAGAAGAGGCAGATGGACTACAATGTAGGAAAGTGTGAGGTCATGCACTTTGGTAAGATTAGAAGCATGGGCTATTTTCTAAATGGGGAGAAAATTCAGAAGGCTGAAGTGCAATGACACTTGGGAGTTCTAGTCCAGGATTCTCTCAAGGTAAATTTGCAGGTTGAGTCAGTAGTCAGGAAGGCAAATACAACTTTGGCATTTATTTTAACAGGGCTTGAATATAAAAGCAGGGATGTACTACTGAGGCTTTATAAGGCTCTGGTCAGGCCACATTTGGAGTATTGTGTGCAGTTTTAAGCCCCATGTCCCAGGAAGAATGTACTGGCCCTGGAGCAGGTTCAGAGGAGATCCACGAGAATGGTCCTGGGAATGAAAAGCTTAACCTATGAGGAATGTTTGAGGACTCTGGGTCTATACTCAATGGATTTTAGAAGGATGAGGAGGGATCTAATTGAAACTTACAGAATATTGAACGGCCTGGTCAGAATGAATATTGGGAAGTTGTTTCTGTTGGTGGGAGAGACTAAAACCCAAAGGCACAGCCTTAGAGTAAAGGGAAGACATTTTGGAACGGAGATAAGGAGAAACTTCTTCAGCGAGAGAGTGGTGAATCTATGGAATTCCTTACCACAGAAGGGTGTGGAGGCCAGATCATTAAGATTATTTAAGTCAGAGATAGATAGGTTCTTGATTGTCAAGGGGATCAAGGGTTACAGGGAGAAAGAGGGAGAATGGGGTTGAGAAACTTATCAGGCATGATTGAATGGCGGAGCAGACTCGATGGGCTGAGCCTAATTTCTGCTCCTATGTTTTATCTTTTCTCCTCAAGAAGAAACACCTTCAATCTTTACCAACAATTGTCCATAGGAATATAAGAAATAGGAGCAGGAGTTGGCCATATGGCCCCTCAAGCCTGCTCTGCCATTCAATAAGATCATGGCTGATCTTTTTGTGGACTCAGCTCCAGTTACCTGCCTGCTCACCATAACCATTAATTCCTTTACATTTCAAAAATCTGTCTATCTTTGCCTTAAAAACATTTAACAAGGTCGGCTCAACTGCTTCACTGGTCAGGGAACTCCACAGATTCTCAATCCTTTGAATGAAGAAGTTCCTCCTCAACTGAGTCATAAATCTGCTTCCCCTTATTCTGGGCTATGTCCCCTAGTTCTAGTTTTACCTACCAGTGAAAACAACCTCCCTGCTTCTACCTTATCTATTCGCTTCCTAATTTTATATATTTCCATCGGCAAACTCCTTTTGTTTTCTAAGGTCAGCAATTTTGGGATAATCTGCCAATCACAACAACATTTCTCCTTTAATCCCTTGCTCAAAGACACATTCCTGATCCAAGTCATCCTCTTTAGATATTCATATTAATACTTCAGACTATTCTAGATGTATCCCAAAACAGCAAAACTATTCAAAAAATATCACTGAACCAATTCTTTTTGGGCTGCTCTTTGCTTTAGCTCAACTTCTACAACAGTCAATGTCACCAAGTTCCATTTCACATAGTTGCCCTTGATCTACTGAAATTCTAGGTGTTGATTAGCACTCTTGTTTGGTTCGATGGCTCTGCAATTCGATGACATTTTACATTTTCATGTATACAGGCCTGGTATCTTCTAACTGCACATCCGAAAACCGAAATAACCTAAAACACAAAGTTTCCTTTTTGAACACACCCTCACATTAACTTGTACAGGAGATCTGCCACCCCACACTCATCTGAATTAGGTCAACCTGCTCCGCATTGTCTCCTTGGCAGAACCTCAATGCACCAAAGAAAATGTACCAAACTCCATTTGGTCCCTACAAATAGCCCTGGGAAACTGACCACTCCCTCCCCCATAACCATTTCCCCCTGTCCCACCAACATCAGTACTGGGGGCATTGGATCACTTAATCTCACTGCCAACATTTCAGCAAACAACCTGAATCTGCACTGACCTGATGTCTGTAAAATTCAGCTGTTTAGTAATACTGTTGGCAGTCACATATGCTTGCCTTACCCGGGGATTTTGGTGTTTTATTTTTCAGTGCTGAAGTTCCAATGAACATATCAGAAAGATAATGAAATACCCTATGGATGGTAACAGAAAGGCTGAGTGCTATGGGGTTTGAGAACTGAGCACTGTCAAAGGAATGGATCAGTAGGTTGGGGCTAATTAGTGTCAGTGTATTTTGTGGGGGAGGTGGTTAGTTGACCTTTGATTGCTAATCCTCTCCCGTTCATGCTGAGTTTCAAACTAAAATAAATAAGCTCTCAGGAGCTTCTCTCTGTGTGACATTTATGTGCAACATTTTGGATCTGTTGAAATCAGCAGTCCATCTTGTTATATTTCTTCAATGTCACCTGGCAAAAAGGAAAAACACACCTCGGGTAAGCACTGGCTATCCTTCATCTGAAAACCGAAACAATCTAAATTCCAATACACAATTGATCCTGAGGTTGTTGGATAAAAGAAACCCGACGTGTATAAGCATTATTTCATTTCCTTTTCAAAAACAACAGTCTTTTTAAATAATTAATGTTCACCAGATGGACCATTGGCAGTCTTGCACCTGTTTAATTTTAAAGAAATCAACGCATATCACATGTCAATTCCTGCACACATCAACAGCTTATTATGGTGCTGTTTTCAATTAAATTATGTAGCCTAAGGTAAAAACGCTACACGTTGCTTTCTACACATGGCCCAACGAAACCCTGATGCAGCAGAATACTTGCTTTAGAGCACTGGTAATTACTATTTTTTTTGAGAATAGCACAACTGCAAAGGTTCTAGTTTCAGTGATGCAAGGTGCTTTTATTTGTTTACACATCCATTGATTAAATAAAGCACAGTGTGGAGGTTGTTGTGGACCTGTTTGGCCGAATGGCCTGAACTGATTCATAAGAGCAGAACTAGAACATTCAGTCCAACAAGTCTACTCTGCCATTTGATCATAGCTGATAACGTTCCTCAAACTCATTCTCCTGCCTTCTCCCGGAACCCTTGATCCCCTTACTAATCAAGAACCTATCTAATCCTGAACTAGGATTCCAAAGTCCCTTTGTGCTTCTAATTTCCAAAGTCATTCCCCATTTAGAAATATTCTATGTACTACTCATCCTACCACAGTGCATAACATCGCATCTTCCCACATGGTATTCCATCTGCCACTTCTTTGCCCACTCTTCTAGGCTAACCCTCCGAGTCCTTCTGCAGCCTCCTTTGTTCCTCAACATTACCTGTCCTTCACCTATCTTCATGTCATCTGCACGTTTAACAACAATGCCCTCAGTTCCTTCATTCACATCACTAGTGTATAACGTGAATTGTTGTGGTCCCAAGACTGACCACTGCAGAACTCACCTAGTCACCAGCTTTCTTTTTTTTCCCCACTCTCTGCCTTCTGCCAGTCAGCCAATCCTCTATCCATGCCAGTACCTTATCCCTAACACCATGGGCTCTTGTCTTACTTGCAAACTCCTGGACAGCAGCTTGTCAAAAGTCGTCGAGAAACCCAAATAGATCACGTCCACTGATTCTCCTATGTCTAATATACTTGTTATCTTCACTAGAATGCAAAAAAATTTGTTCTCTTGACAAAGCCATGCCGACTCAGCCCTATTTTACCATGCTCTTCCAAGTACTCCACAAGCTGATCTTTAATAACGGACTCCAAAATCTTATTAATGACCAAGGTTAGGCTAAACAGCCTATCATTTCCTGTCTTCTGTCTCTTTCAAGTCCAGTATGACCCTTCTTCACATTTCCAGCATCCTCTGGAATTTCCCTGAGTTAAGTTTTATTTCTCGTCTAAAAGACGATGACTGTGATAGTGCAGGATCCCTAAGAACCTGCTCTGAAGTTCAACACAAGTGGTATCATTAAGTTTATAAGTTGCCAAATGGAACGGAGAAACAAAGTGATCAAGGTGGTAATTTGTAACCAATGATTAGGTCTGCATGCTTGGGAATTCTGGGTGCTACAGTTCAGGAAAGTTATAAAATGGATTAGAAAGGGTACAGAGGTTTACCAGGGGATTACCTGGCTAGACGGATTATATGGGGAGTGGTTCCAAAAACTGAGATTGTTCTTTTTGGATCAATTAAGGTTAAGTGGTGATCTCACAGAGATTTTCAAGATGATGAGATTTTGATTGAATAAATGAAGAAAAATGGAATCTTCTGGAGGATGGAGAATCATTGACAAAAGATCAGGACGGAAGGTGAGGAAACTTTTTTTCATTCTTAGCACAATCTGAAAAGATGACGGAAGCTAATTCCTTAAATAATTATGAAAGGGAGTAGTCAGGTACCTGGAAGATGAGAAATGTACAATTTTATTAACAAAAAGCTGTGTGATTAAACTTGACTATTTACAAAGAGCCAACACAAGTTCAACGGTTCAAGTTATTTCCTTTTCTGGAACTGTATGTTTCTATCATTCTGTAGCATTAAGCAGAGGGCTGACGATGGCAACATCTTTTAACATAGGTGTGCCACACAAAATTCCAAGAAATGACACTATTTCAAGTAGACCTCATTCCTTTCTAATCTTTTTTGTTGAATCCCTACACTGTGGAAACAGGCCCTTCAGCCTAACAAATCCACATTGGCCCTCAGAGCATCCCACCCAGACCCATCCCCCTATAACCCACATATCCCTGAACACTCCAGGCAATTTAGCACGGCCAACCCACCTAACCTGCACATCTTTGGACTGTGGGAGGAAACCAGGGCACCCAGAAGAAACCCACGCATACAGGGGGAGAATGTGCAAACTCCACACAGACAGTCATCTGAAGGTGGAATTGAACCTGGGTCCCTAGCACAATGAGGCAGCAGTGCTAACCACTGAGCCACTGTACCTCTCATTTTACTTGCCTTTACAAATCATGGTGTGGTAAATAATCCCTAAGGACCTGCCTTCAGGCAGAGAGCCCAAGAAGAAGGAGCATACCTTTTTTTTAACTTTACTCATTCATGGGATGAGGGCATCACTGACCAGGCAGCATTTATTGCCCATTACCTAATCATAAAACAATGCCTTGGAGTTGCGACTCTTTAACCATAGGCCTGAAGTCTACCTCACCCATGACAATGATTAAGCCCCATGTTGGCATTAATCTGCTCCGCACCTCACTGTTTAGCTAGCAGCTCCCCATAGATAAACAAAGAACAAAAGAGAAGTATTGTGGAGGGGAGGGAGCTCAGAAATAAATAAAGAGAGGAGGGGTGGGGCTAGGGAAGGTAGGTGGGATGGTGATAAGTGAGCGCAGGTAGGCAGTGGTGGGGATTGGTCAGTGAGGTGGGTGGGGCAGGTAGGTGGGAGAGAAAATGGACAGGTTGTGTCAGGTCAAGGAGGCGGGGATGAGAGGAAAGGTTGGTCATGGGATGAGGCTGGGGGTTGGGGAGATTTTGAAACTGGTAAAGTCTTTTTCACTTTCCTACTCCTCTGATGCTACCTGGCCTGCTGTGTTCGTCCAGCTCCATACTGTGTTATCTCTGACTCCAGCATTGGCAGTTCTTACTATCTCTCAAAGTACAGCACAGGAACAGGGCTTTGGCCCTCCGAGCGTGTGCTGATCATTGCGCCCTGACTAAACTAAAAATCAAACATTCCTCCCTTATTCAGTCTGTATCCATCTATTCCCTCCCTATTCATGTAACCACCCAGATGCCTCTTAAATGTCGCCCACATGACTGCTTCCACCACCTCTTCTGGCGATGCGTTCCAGGGTCCTACCACTTTCTGCGTGAAAAACTTCCCTTGCATATCTCCCTTAAACTTTCCCCCTCTCACATTGAACCTGTGCTTCCTTGTAATTAAAAACTTCAACCCTGGGAAAAAGCCTTTGACTATCCATCCTATCTATGCCTCTCATAATTTTGGAGACCTCTATCAGGTCTCCTCTCAGCCGCTGTCTTTCCAGTGAAAACAACCCTAGTCTTTTTAACCTTTCCTCATAGCCAATGCCCTCAAGACCAGGCAACATCCTGGTGAACCTTCCTGAACTCTCTCCAAAGCTTTCATGTCCTTCTGGTCATGTGGTGACCAAAACTGCACACAATATTCCCAATGCGGCCCTACATGGGTTTTATATAGCTGCAACATGGTTTGCCAACTCTTGGACTCCATGCCCTGGCCAATGAAAGCAAGCATGCCATATGTCTTTTTAATCGCCTTGGTTACCTGTGTTGCTACTTTTAGGAAACTGTGGACCTGCACGCCCACATCCGTCTGTATGTTAATGTTCCTAAGGGTTCTGTCATTTACTGTATAATTCACAACTAAATTTGATCGTCCAAAATGCATCAACTCACATTTGTCTGGATTTAACTCCATCTGCCATTTCCATGCCCAAGTTGCCAATCTAAATCCTGATGTATCCTTTCACAATCTTCGGCACTATTAGCAACTCCACAAATCTTTTGGTGTCACCTGCAAACTTACTAATCAGACCACATTTTCCTCCAGATCATTTATATATATTACAAATAAGAGGGCCTAAGACTGATTCCTGTGGAACACCACTAGTTACCAGTCTCCATTCTGAAAAACACCATTCAACCAGTACCCTCTGTCTTCTATGACCAAGCCAGTTTTGTGTCCATCTCGCCAGCCCATCCGGAATCCCATGTGATTTTAGTTTTTGTACTAATCTGCCATGTTAGTCTTTATCAAATGCCTCACTAAAGTCCATATAAATTACATCCACAGCCCTTCCCTCATCAATTATCTTTAAAGTTTTTGAAGAGGTGACAATCAGGTTGGCAAGACATGACCTTCCCTGTACAAAACCATGCTGCCTGTCACTGACTAGTCCATTTTCTTCTAAGTGTGTATATAGCTTGACCCTCACTATCTTCTCTAAGAACTTCTGTACCACAGACATCAGGCTCACCAGATTATAATTTCCTGAATTATCCCTGCTTCCTTTCTTAAACAAGGGAACAACACCGGCTAATCTCCAGTTCTCTGGAACCTCGCCTGTGGTCAAAGAGGACGTGAAGATATCTGCTATTGCCCTATTTCTTCCCTTTTCACTTGCAGTAACTTGGGATAGATCCCAACTGGCCTTGAGGACTTGTCTACCTTACTGAAATTTAGTCTGCCCAAATGTCATACTTTAATACATTGACATTCTCTAGAGTGTTCACACATTCATCCCTGACCTCGACATCAGTCATGTCCTTCTCCCTGGTGACTAGCGATAGAAAGCACTCATTAAGGATCTCTCCCACTTCCTGCAGATCCACTCATAATTTCCCTCCTTTGTTCTTGAGGGGGCCTAATCTTTCCCTTGCTACCCTCTTTCTTCTAATATATGCATAAAAAGCCTTGGGATTCTCCTTGCTGCTGTTTGCTATAGACATTTCATGGCCCCTTTTAGCCTTCCCAATTCCACGTTTAAGTTCCTTCCTAATTTCTCAATTCTCCTCAAGGGCTTTATCAGTTTGTAGCTGCTTAGACCTATCGTATGCTTCCTTTATCCTTTTGACTAAGCTTACAATTTCCCTTGTCATCCATGGTTCCTGAATCCTGCCATTCCTATACTTCAGCTTTGCAGGGACATGCATGTCCTAAACTTTAACCAACTCGTCTTTAAAAGCCTCCTACCTGCCAGACACAGATTTGCTCTTAAATAACTGCTCCCAATCTATATTCCCCAGATCCTGTCTAATTTGGATATAATTGGCCCTTGCCTAATTGAGTATCCTCATCCAAGGGCCACACTTGTCCTTGTCCATGTCTACTCAAAATCTCATGGAGTTATGGTCACTAAGCCCAAAAATGCTCTCCTACTGAAACATCAATCACTTGTCCTGACTCATTCCCTAATACCAAGTCTAATAAGGCCTCCTCTCTGGTTGGATTGTCACCATACTGTCTCAAAAAGCCCTCCTAGACACATCTAACAAATTGCTGTCTATCCGAGCCCCTGGCTCAAAGTGGGTCCCAGTCAATAAGAGGAAAGTTAAAGTCACAACTACCCTGCTTTTTTCCCACCTTTCCAGTTTCTGACTACATATCTGCTCCTCTGTCTCCTGTGGACTGTTGGGAGTTGTATAGAAAACTGCCAACATTGTGATTTCACCCTTCCTATTCTAAGCTCCACCCATAAAGCCTCACCGCGAGATCCATCTGATGTGTCCTCCCTCAACACAGTTGTGACGTGATCCCTATTCAGCAATGCAACTTCCTCACCCCTTTTGTTTCCCTTTCTGTCCCATCTAACACAGTGATATCCTGGAATGTTCAGCTGCCAGTCCTGTCCCACCTTTAACCATGTCTCCGTAATAGCAATAACACCATAATTCCATGCAGTAATCCATGCTCTTAGTTCATTGGTCTTACCTGTTATACTTCTTGCACTGAAATAAATGCGCTCCAGACCTCCAGTCCGTCTGAGACCCGCAACTTCCCTCTGCCTGGTCTTACTCTGTGCTATGTATATCTCAGTCTCTACTTTGTCCCTAGTCCCTGCACTTACTGGCTTGTTGTTCCAGTTCCCACCCCCCGTCACACTAGTCTAAACCCTTCCCAAGGAGCTCTAATAAACTTCCCACCCAGGATATTGGTGCCCTCCAGTTCGGGTGCAACCCATCCGTCTTGTACAAGTCCCACCTTCCCCAGAAGACATCCAATGATCCATTTTTCTAAAACCCTCCCTCCTACATCAGATCTGTAGCCACATGTTCAACTGTGATCTCTCTCCGTTCCTAGCCCCACTAGCCCTTGGCACGGGTAGTAATCCTGACAATACTACCTTGGTAGTCATGCTTTTTAGCTCTCTAGCTAACTCCTTGAATTGTCTTCACAGGATCTTTTCCTTCTTCCTACCTATATCATTTGTGCCAATGTGGACAATGCAATGCCACAGTGATGCCACCCGAAGGCTGCAGGAACAGCAAATCATATTCAGCCTGGGAACCCTGCAGCCCAATGGCATCAATGTGGATTTCACAAGCTTCAAAATCTCCCCTCCCCCAACCGCATCCCGAAACCAGCCCAGCTCATCTCCACCTCCCTAACCTGTTCTTCCTCTCACCTATCCCCTCCTCCCACCTCAAGCCCCACCCCCATCTCCTATCTACTAACATCATCCCGCCCCCTTGACCTGTCCGTCCTCCCTGGACTGACCTATCTCCTCCCTACCCCCCTACCTACACTCACCTTTACTGGCTCCATCCCCGCCTCTTCGACTTGTCTGCCTCCTCTCCAGCTATCCTCTCCTCTATCCATCCTCTATCCGCCTCCCCCTCTCTCCCTATTTATTTCAGAACCCTCTTCCCCTCCCCCATTTCTGATGAAGGGTCTAGGCCCGAAACGTCAAGTTTTCCTGCTCCTATGATGCTGCTTGACCTGCTGTGTTCATCCAGCCCCATGCTTGTTATCTTGGACAATGACTTCTTTCTGTTTTCGCTACCGTTTCTGCTGTACTTGCTCAGAGACATCTGGAATGCTGGCAACACACCATCCTACAGTCTTGTTTCCAGCCACAGAAACGCCTGCCTATGCCCCTGACTATCGAGTCACCCACTACTATCGCTTGTCTGGACTTTGCCCCACCCGGCTCTAGAGCAGAACCAGTTGTGGTGCCACAGGCCTGGCTGCTGCTTGTACTGTCTCCTGAGAGGCTATCCCCCGCAACAGTACCCGGAACAGTATACCAAGTTAGAGAAGGGAATATCCACGGGAGACTCCTGCACTACCTGCCTGCCTCCCCAGGCGGTCAGCCATCTCTCTGCCTGGGCCTGTGGTGTGACCACCTTCCTAAGGCTAGTGTCTATCACTCTCCCTGTCCCCTGTATGCACCACAGCGCGTTCATCTGCTTCTCCAACTGAACCACACGGTCTATGAGGAGCAGCAGCTGGTCACACATCCTGCAGGAATAGTCAGAGACACTAGACTGCTCGCTGACTTCCCATATCTGGCAGGAGGAGCTTCCCACTGCCCTAACCGCCATTCCTGCCCCGCACACAAAAAAAAACTTACCTTGCCTGTCCTCCTTGCAGTGCCTTTTTCTGTGGTTAAGAAGAGGTGAGAGAGGGAGTAACACTAAACTAATGTAGTGTTTTGGGTTTAGCCACTCCTTGGTACCAGTTCCTCTGTGATATTCAGGCCAGTCGCGGTGACTGCAGTGCTGTCTCTCAGAATTCCTCTCAGTGACGTCTCTGCCTCACTCTGATTCGATGTTCTTCGATGATCATGAGGGTGTTCTGTCGCGATCTTCTCCCCAGTCATGATAACTGAAGTGCCGTCTCCCAGAATTCCTCTCAGTGACAGCTCTGGTGCCACCTGATTCTAGATGTGCTATCTTTGTATTTATTTCACAGTAATAACGTATACAAAAATCATGAAGTTTTAAAGTTTCACATGAAAAGCAAATCCATATTTCCTCTGAATAAAATTACACATTTGCTTAGCATGGGTCACCATGTCCATCCAGATTCATTTTTGAAGGTTGACATCTGTACAATTTGACAATGAACAGTACAGGGAAGAAATAGCACACATTGCCAATTCTATATTACCTGATAGTGTTAATTTCCTAGCACCATACAAATCCTAAGTGGTATACTACTTGATATATTATCTATATCATACACTATTTGTAATACTAGACACTTGTTTAAATTGCCAATTTTATAGAAATTTACAACTATCTTAAAGAGATAGATAGAGTAGATGTAGAAAGGATATTTCCCCAGGCTTGGGATCTTTAGCAAAGTGGATTCAGTCTCGAATAAAATGCAAGCAATTTATAATTGACATGAAGATTTAATTCTGATTGGATTTATTCTGGGCATTTGGAAGTCTCCTTCTTCTTCTTGATGCCTTTGTTGGCAATCATTTCTTTTCTTAGCTTTGCATCCCTCCAAAATCTGGCATCAAAATCATCGAGGAGAGTCAGCTGTTCTCCCTTCAGGGCAAGGAACTGCAACTGGTCAAGGCTGCATTAGAATTCTGATTTGGATTTATCCTAATTGAGCTGGAGAGATTCTGGCAAGCGAGGACTCAACAGCAATTAAGGAGTTGATCCTAAATTTCTAGCAGTTCTTCCCCTTCTATTTTAGTGCCAGCTCAATGCTCATCTGCTACATCACTTGAACTCCATACCCCGGGCTGATCAACAAAGATTAGCTACAAATTCCAAACCACATCTTCTTTCCTGACCTCATGCTGAACAGCCAATTTAACAAGAAACTAGCAGGATTCAGATAG
Source organism: Ginglymostoma cirratum (assembly GCA_024137785.1). Taxonomy (NCBI): domain Eukaryota; kingdom Metazoa; phylum Chordata; class Chondrichthyes; order Orectolobiformes; family Ginglymostomatidae; genus Ginglymostoma; species Ginglymostoma cirratum. The sequence goes on along the minus strand of JAHRHZ010000035.1, from coordinate 11,585,758 downwards.
CATTTATTTAAAATGTATCTTTAATCCATCGGCAAAGGTAATAAATTATGGAAAGCTTTCATTAATCACTGGTTAAACCTCAGAGTGTCCAGTCTTGGGTCTTGCACTTCAGGAACCATGTCAAGCCCCTGGGAAAGATGCAGAGAAGTTTTACAAGCGTAGCACCAAGGGTGACTGATCAGGATTAAGTGCAAGTCTAGAGAAACTGGGATTGTGCTCTTTACAGTCTGTTAAAAGGGGTGTTAACAGAGATTCCAGAAGTCTGATGGCTTTTAGACAAGGAGAAACTATTCCCATTGACAAGAGGATCCCGTACCAGAAAACTATGGTTGAAGACATCTACTGGTGCCATATAAATTCATGCAGTTGACATTGTCAAGAGGATCTGATTGCCCTGATCATTTATTCCCCAAGATAGTTTTCATCAATTTGCATTCACAGATTCTAGCAGCAGCCTTGCTGATCATTCAAAGACCTCATTAATTGGTAGCTTTGTAGAATGTGCATTTTCCACAGCTCCATTGTGCTTGCTGTTCCCTTGAGGGACTCAGAAGCTTGCTCACAATGACAGATCAGCATACATCGGTTAGGCAGTCAGAGGTAAGTATGGACGAGGGCCAGCTGAATTCTAATGAGACAGGAATTGCTGATAACTGGATTGTGACCCTTTTCAATACTGTAACTTCTTCAATCACATGGTATAGATTTTACTAAAATTGTTTTTATGGATACAGTTTGGGGTCACACTTACTGTGGAACTTTTCAATAATTACTTAATACCCTATTGATACAGCAGCCCGTAAGGAGGTGCCACTGTCTGTCAAGCGTTTTGCACAGTATTGTCATGGAGGGATAAGAATCACAATAAGCTATTTGTACCACAGTGACAATCACTTCTATTTAGGACAAAGATGAGCTTATTGCTAGTGTGTCAGCATAAACCTAAATATGAAACCTTTACAAAGCAGTGCAATCAGGCAACATACTTGGTAGTAATCAATTTAGGAGCGGTGCAGCATCCTCTTACATCATATGGAGGGGTGGGAAATGCCAGGAAATGACCCATTTGTCAACATTTTATCAGGTCAAATCAATAGACTGATCCAATGTCCTTGGTCTTGCTTATTAACTGACAAGTGATCAGCTATCAATTGAAGTCAATGTTCTAAAGACATACAAAACAGCACAGGATCACCTGTGTGATTTCAAGTGACTGATAATCACAGGTCTTATGCATCAAGGGCAAACCGACTTACAATAACATGCTGAAACAGGAGAAACAGACTATGATCAAACTTCAACTAGCTGCTGCTGAGTGAAAGTCTGGTGGATTTGTAGAATAACAGGTGCTCCTAAGAATTTGGACACAATGTAACTGCTCTTGTGCTGTAGGAGTAGTGTCCTTACCCGTGGACCAGGAGACTTGGGTTCAAGTCCCACCTGCTTCAGAGATGTGCGTGATAGCAACTCTGAACAGCCTGATTTAAAAAGAAATGCTCCTGATCTGGCAGGGAAGTCACTATTGTGATCGGATGTATGGCTCATTCAGTAGATAGGAACTGTAGGTTAACTGACTCTTGAAACAAGGTATACGATCCTAAATACTTTCAGAGTAAAGCATTTACGGTCACAATGTGTGATTAAAGTTCCATTATCATTAACACTATTTCACTCGATTCTGGCAATTGCACATGGTTTTGATGCACACGCACTAAGCACGTGACTTTATAAAAACATGGAGAAAGTTGGGTTTTTTTTAAGATAATCTTTCAAAACAATATCTAAGATAATAACATAAACTTCAATATTGACTGATTTACAAAATAAATAGCACCAGCTTAAAATAGGTTTGTGCATTGTTGCCCCATCAATAAATCCACTGTCACAAAATAGAATAAAAATCCTTCTGAGACAAACAGCACTAAAAATGACTGATTACAGATTTCATTGTTGTTGAGAAGCCATTGATAGTGCACAGTGGCTTCTCCAATTGAAAATTACTTCATTGTGTGAAGCATTTTAAGAACTTCTCATGTAGTAAAGTGAGATATAAACGTAACTGTTTTTCAATTAGGTGGTATGTTCTAGCCAAGGTGATCTGTGTGTAATTTGGACTTTAATCAAGCCAGAAATTGTGGGGTTTGGAGCGTAGCAAAGAAGCAAGTTTCTTTTGGATAAGCCATTAAACAGAGGACACATCTACCCTCTGAGGTCAATGTAAACGACCCATGCCAATATTCTGATGGAAGCCAGGGGAAAGGACCTGTGTTTTGGACAATTCATCTATTTCAACCAACAAGACTGAGTCAGATTCAAAAGCAAAATATTGCAGATGCCGAAAATTTGAAATAAACTATGAAAATTGAGGAAGTACTCAGCAGGTAAGGCAGCATCTGTGGAACTAAAGCTAATACTTCAGGGTCTTGACCCTTTAGCAAAATGAAGTAGTGATTATCTAACAACTATCATTTGGGGATCTGTTTGTGTACAATTTGGCTCCTGCATTTCTAATACTAAAATTACTACACTTAGTTTATAATTTTGCTTAAATGACTTTGACATTTTCAAGTCATGGAATATGCTCATATGAATTCAAACTTTATTTTAAGGGATAGTACTTCCAACCAGGATGTAGGAGGAGTTCCTGAAACAAGCTGCAGTTTTGATTAGAGTTCCAACTGTTTGGCTAGGAATCCAGCACACAGACAGGCATTTATGTAACAAGAAATAATTTTATTCAAACAGAACTGCAAAACAAACATGAACCCATTTCAAACAAGCTAGCACTCCACCTAGTGGGAAACCAGCAGCACAGCTGAATTCTATTCAGCCAATGTCATGATTCAAGTACCTATTTTAACAACTTTGTAAAATATATTGTGGACCATGCTTTTAACTGATCTCCTACAAATGCAAATTTGATCGATGCTTAACTTATGGATATTTGTATGTTTCTATGCTTTGAACTTAAACGCCTTGACTGTAGCTTGATTAAGAAAACTTAGGATCTTGCATCTTCAGGCATCTTTTGTTTTCCCGCGCCTAATTTTTAATTTATACTAGTGTTTCCAAAACACAACTATAAGGTAGAATCATTTGACATTTGTAACTTAAAAGTAATAATTCATGAGGGGGAGTTAGTTTAAAATATCAATTGGCTAAGTGAACCATATGGACACAGTGATCCTAACTCTACACATAAGACAGTTAAAGATGCAAGATACGTAACAGGCTCACTCACTTACTCACTTTTCTCCCTACTAGTGCGATACTGTGTCCATCCATTTCGGGATCTGTGGCTATTGGTCATCTGACTGTATTGCTATAAAGGTATTGCCATCAAACATCTACCGAAACCAATAAGTTTAACATGCAAAATCATTCTAAATGTGATTCTGCCAATTCTGTCTTTGAGAATACCTTTATCATTCAGGATAGACCTCTATGACCTTTTATTGTCATCAAACACAATCATACCTGCAAGAATAAAATGTAAGCTGTTTTGTTCTGCACATTTCATTGTGCTATTGAACATCTCACCTGTCCATCAATACAACATGTTAAATTCCAAAGAGGACACATGGACAGTCAGTACCTTGCAGTGTATAAAAGCTTCAGTAAAGGAGAAAGGATATTTGATTTAGAACCAATCTACAACTATGGCTGCAAGGACTCAACTTCCAGGTGCACAATTTCCTAAGTAAACATCTACACCTCCCCAATTAATCAGCAGCTTTCCACTTAATATGAGTGAACTGCACTTTTTGTTTCAGAAGAAAGGAATTATTAATGTATGGCCATAAGGCATCAGCCACACAAAATTGCCAGAAGCAGCACCACTGGAAATAAGTCAGCAATTCCACAATTTGTGAATTTATTTTAATATTTAATTGTGTGATAAGCATGAAGTGCAGAACAAGATTATACCAAAGCATAAAATGCTACCTTATGAATATAGCTACATACGCGTTCACTGTTGCGCTGGTGTCGACGAATATGTTGAATATTGCACATAGTACAAGACTTGCATTTATAAATCCCCTTTAACAGAGAACAATACTAATTAGTGACCAAAGTTATGAGGATGCATTGGGGGTATTACGGTTCACAGATTCTGGTATTTACTATTAAACAGATTGACAATATTCAAAAGATGTACTAATTTTAAAGCATATTATCAATAATTTAATATCTCACTATCATTTCCAAGAAAGATGCCATTTTTCAAATGACTTATGGAAGGTAATTCATTAGGAGTAGACTGTTGGAATATAATTAGAACTTATAGGCCAGAAGAGCTGAAAGAACTCACATCACTGAAAATAAGATCAGTTTTTTAAAAAAAATAAAGCTGACATTAGTTATTTTAATCAACCTGTTTGGACATGCCATGAACACCTCAGAGGCAAGTAGGATTTGAACCCAGATCTTCTAACCTAGAGCCACAGGAACTACCATTGTGCCACAGGAGCTTAGAAATTGACTCTTATAATGGTTGTTATTACAAGCCTTTGTCTTTGGCACCCATGGTATAGATCACACCCACCACAGCAGCAGCTCCAAAGCAAGTTTAATTCAATGAAAAACATTCTGGAAAATAACAACAGCCCTATTAATACCTGTAAAATGAAAAAGGCAAGTAGATATATTTTAGGTACACATCCTTCATTAGATCTAAAACCTGAGCATTTTTTTTCTGATTGTGAATGAACTTGTCCTCTTCTACAGCTGTTGGAGGCCTCCCCAGCCATCAATGCAGCAAAATAACCTCCTAAAACAGCAGTAACACCGACCCAGCACCAGCGACATCAAACACAAAGAAGCCCAGTTGTCAGATGTCAAATATTTGGTGCATGATCCTCTAGATTTTATTTCTACTAATGTTTTTTTTCCTTCATGTCCTTGTGTTCCTTCTGTAAAGACTAAGTTAGCAATTTTCTTATGTTGTCCTGGAATCTCCGCAAATTAAAAGTCAAACACAGCTGACTGCTGCCCGTGATATGAAACCATTTCTTTTATGCAAAATAAAAACAAAGGAGACAAAAAAAATTCTGACAGTCAAAGATTAGTGTTTTCTTTTGAGTTTCCAATTGGTGCGCAAAATGGGATGCATTGCAAGTTTGGAAATATCAGACGCCTAATAGGAAGAACTTGGGGATCAGCTGCGATAGGGAGGTTGTTGAAAAGAGCCTTACAGAATATACTCATCCTGTGTTAACATATAGATTATTTACGATGTACTACACAGAAAGAGGCCATTTAGCCAACCAGGTATATATGTTCCATTTGAGCCCCCACCCATCTTTTCTCATCTACATCTATCATTGTAACTACCTATTCCTTTCTCCTCATTTCAATTCATTTGTGACCAGTCAGCAATATCCATATTTTTCCAATGTGGAGACCAAATAAGGTATTCGGGAAGCATCTGCACAATGTTAGAAATTGAGAAGAAAAGAGCCAATTAAAATAGGGATTTCCCACTTCATTAATTTCATAACAGAAGATGCTAACTTATCTTGACAGACAGAAACATTTAGGGTAAACTTAGATAGGTACAGTACAATGTACGATAAAAAGTGACAGGATATTGAGATGGACTAAGGCAGAGAAAAGTGGCATGTTGTGGAGCAAATACACCATCATTATAAATCTAGTCAGCCAAATGGCTCATCCCTTTTTATTTTCACTTAATTCTAGGAAGATTACTCCCACTCTAAACTCCACTCACATACATATAACCACTAATACTTCACTTCAGTGTTTTTAGTTTAAACAGCTTTCTCCATTCATCACCAAGTTTGGCAAGTCATCATTGAAAACTAAAGCACTAGGAACTTTTGACATAATGGGTAATTTTTTTCTGCAGTCTTCACACATATTACTGGAAGCACTAGGTATGATAAAACAATAAATGTTTTTGTTTCAGTTCTAAATCTAATTCAAGCTGAATGTACCATTACAAAAATATTGAATTGACTGTGGGATATTTTCGCACAGCTCCAGAAGGCACAACATAGAAAGTGATAATCTACATGTTTATTTTTAATAAAATCCTACTGACTGCATTGCAAACATAGTACATGCGTGACTTCAAGGCATTATAAAATCCCAATATGCTTCTTCAGATGCTAATTTATATAAGTGTTTAGGCAGAAATGTTTAAATCGGGAATAACTTATCAGAAGCATTTTACTATCTAATAAGATCTACTTCCCATTTTTTGACGTTGTTCCAAGTTATCTAATTGGAGATATCTTCCTCCAGTCAGCATTAATTTGGTATGAGTATACAACAAAATATAATAAATCCCAATGGTCAATGTATGGAAGTTTTCTACCGCAGCCCCTTGAACCGAATAAGGAATCATACAGTCAATTAAAAGTCATTGCAATGACATTTTGGTCCCTGGTACAAAATTATTGACTATTAGCACATAATCTACAAGCCTGGAATCAACGGATGCACCAGTACTTTCACTGCAATTTCAGTTAAATACAAGGGACTTGAGATTGCTCATGGTGGAAAAAATATGCAACATCAGAATTGTAGTTTGAAAAGTAATTCAAATTAATTCACAGTAACACTCCCACTAGCTGTATTTATGAAAGCTGGGGAATTGAAATGTATAATATTTTATCCGTAGCTATAAAAACTGAGTCACTTATTCTGTTTTGCATGAACAGTAAAGCCAATTAAAGGAGGTCGTCGTGATAACGAAAGATGCACTGTGATTGGCATTCTTAGGCTACATGATTCCGCCCCATAATTCCACTTTTTTCTTTAACACACCACCCACAATTTTGTTTTTCTTATGGAGAAACCCACTGAGAGGCATGCTTGAATAACTCTTAAAGAAAAGACTATGGTAGCACTTCCCATTGACATCTAATATGACCAATTTCTTTTCAAAAAAAAGTACCCTCTGGAAACAAAATGACTTCTAGACAGAGACAGATGGATAAAACTACAACTACGGAAATATCAAAAGTTTCTTGACAAGAAGACTTGACCATCCTAATAGGCACATAATACAGTTGTGTAATTATAGAAGTTGAATGTAATGGTAATTAATTGAATTTAATTATTAATTGAATGTTAATTCCACATGTCTCTAATATATTAACACTGGATTACTAGTCCAGTGAAACTACAGCAATTGTGCCATTTATCCCATGACAAGGGCTATCCACTGACGGCATAGCTAATGACACTAGAGCACAATTAATGCATATGTGCATAGCATGCATATAATAAAAGCTGTGCAGTCATTTGAAGGTAGTAAATTAGACGGTAGGCATGCTGAAATAATGCTTTTCATGTCTAGACCACTCCAAAAGAGAGAGCCTTGCAACAGTTGCTTGCAATATTTGCAGTAACCTTCTGTTTGCTGTACAACCTTGCAATAATGAAGAGACAGTGCTTATGACCAGCTGTCCTTCCAGCAACTGAAGAGAAGGACATGAATACAAGGGGGACGTGGAAAGGAGAAAGGACCCTCGATAGTCTTCATCTGCCTGGGCACTCTGTGAGAAACTGAGCATAATACCAATAAGTGTAACCCAACTTCCACAGGAACCAATAGTTCCCACACTTCAACATCCTCTATCATTGATCAAGAATAAGGTGAAATACAAAAATAACCGAGAAAATAAATAAAGCAAAAAATATACGAATTAAATAATGTCATATTGCATGTAAAAGTCAACGAATTATTTTTGTATTAATTCATAGGATGTAAATATCTTTCTCTGGCCATGCCAGCATTTATTACCTGTCTCTTACTGCAGTTGTAGACATGCTCGCCGAACTGGTGTGTTTGGTTGCAGATGTTTTGTCACCCTGCTAGGTAACATCGTCAGTGCCTCTGGTGAAGTGTCGGTGTTCTGTCCTGCTTGTTATTTATATGCCTCAGTTTGCTGGGCTGGTTGGTATTACTTCCGGTTCTGTTTCTCAGTGGGTTGTACGCAGGGTCTAATTCAATGTGTTTGTGGATGGAGTTCCAGTTGGAAAATCAGGACTCCAGGAATTCCCTGACATGTCTCTGATTGGCTTGTGTGATTATCGATGTGTTGTCCCAGTTGAATCCGTATCTCTCCTTGCCCGAGTGTAGTGATTAAAGTGAGAATTAGTCGTGACTCTTGGTGGCTAGTTGGTGTTCATTTATTTGTATAGTCAATTTTCTTCCAGTTTGGCCTATGTAGTGTTTCCCACAGTCCTTGGTATTTTGTATATAACCCCAATTTTGCTGGTTTTGCATATGGGCCAAATGAGCAACAACACATTGCAGCAACCCGGAACTACGCAAAGCAGAACAGCAGCACTTGTACAGAGTTTCCAAAAGGAATGGATACCCGAAAAACACAATCCACCGTTACCTCCAAGACAGACCACAACTGGAAGACACAACACAACCAGACTCACTAATCACCCTACTGTACATCAAGGACATTTCAGAGATGACCACAAGAGTACTCAGACCCCAAGGTATCAGACTAGCCCACAAACCGACAACCACCCTGTGACAGGTAAAGGATCCCATCCCCAAGCCAGCAAAACCAGGATTATATACAAAATATCATGCAAGGACTGTGAGAAACACTACATAGGCCAAACTGGAAGAAAATTGACTACTAGATAAATGAACACCAACTAGCCACCAAGAGTCACGACCAATTCTCACTCGTCTCACTGCACGCAGACAACGAGGGACATGAATTCGACTGGGACAACACATCCATAATCGCACAATCCAAACAGAGACACACACTAGGGAATTCCTGGAGGCCTAGTATTCGAACCAAAACTCCATCCACAAACACATTGAATTAGATACTGTGTACAAACCACTGAGAAACAAAACCGCAAGTAATACCAACCAGCCCAGCAAACTGAGGCATAGAAATAATAAGCGGGACAGAACACCGATGCTTCACCGGAGGTGCACTGACGATGTTACCTAGCAGGGTGACGAAACGTTTGCAACCAAACCCACCAGCTCGGTGAGCGTGTCTACAACCTCATCCACAATCCGAGCTATAAATCTTCACGAAAAATTTAAACACCTACAGGTGCAACATCCTCAAACTGGCCTGCAGATGGTAAACAGATGCCATTCGACCGAGCTCGACCCGTGAACAACTATACTTCCTGCACAAATGCCTCAGAAAGCAGGTACTGCCACAAAGATTAAGGTATAAACCACTGGTCAACAATCCACAGGCATGGAGGACAGCTGAATAGAACAGCCGCAGGATGATAAGGGTTATGATCAACAATGCCCACTACTGCCTCCACAAATACGGGCGGGAAAGTGCACGCTAAAAATCTCTGTACTCTAACGCAACCGACCAGGAATGGATATCCACGCTGTCAGCAGACAACAACAAAAGACCAGAACAAAGAAAAGAACAGCCCTTCACGAAAAACTGTCCAAAATCACCCGCATCATCAACATGGACAACGCAGATTCATGGATTAAAAACATCTCGGACCAACCACTTACAGACACTGAGAAGACTGTCCTAGTATGCGACTGAGTTATAATTACAGAATCGGCAAAAAGACTGACTTCCTGGCTGCACTGGAATCAACACTAAACAACAATGGACTCACGGAAGAAGTGTAACAGACCATCAGACAGACGGTAGTCCCAACGCTGAGCAAAAAAGGAAAGTGGAACACATTCAACACAGAAGAGAGGAAAGCCCTGGAAAGACTCAAGAAAGACAGAAACATTGTAATCTTACCATCAAACAAACGACACAAGACAGTTATCCTCAATAGAACCCAATACATTGAGAAAGCTAATGCACTGCTGGCAGGTACTGACATCTACCAACAAATGGCAATAGACCTGACACCACATTTAGGAAGGGACCGCAGTTCTGAGGAAGGATCGCCGGGCTCGAAACGTTAACTCTGATTTTTTTTCTTCACAGATGCTGCCAGACCTGCTGAGCTTTTCCACCAACTTCTGTTTTTGTTCCTGATTGACAACATTCGCAGTTCTTTCAGTTTTTACCACAGTTAGGAAACCAGATTACAATGACCCAGAAGAAATTACAGAAGCCAGGAGACATCAGCAAGACAGAGTACCAAAAAAATGAAACCAGAGGGATCCAACACACCCTGATTCTACAGACTCACCAAGGTACACAAACTGGGGATCCCCCTCAGACCCATTATCTCACTACCAGGCACACCAACCTATAGATTTGCCAAAGAACTACAAAAGAAAGTGAAATACTTAGTTGACAATACTACCCACTCCATCCACTCATCTCAAGAATTCCTCAATATCATCAGGACACCAGGATAGAAGAGGACAAGATGATGTTATCCTTCAACATAACAGCACTATTTATATCAATAAACATCGACCTAGCCAAAGAAACAATTGCCACACTGCTAGATGAATCGAGCAGGCAGACAACTTAGGACACTAACAACATCAATAAGGACACCGCCATGAAACTATTAGATCTGTGCCTCACAATCCACTTCACCTTCAATGACAGCATATACAAACAAATCAATGGAACACCAATGGGATCCCCAATATCAGGACTGATTGCAGATGCAGTAATGCAAAGGTTAGAATGAACTGCGCTCCCCACTGTACAACCCAAACTTTGGGTCCGATGTGTTGATGGCACCTTTGTGATTATTAAACACACAAGACTTGAAGAAACCCATGGACACATGAACAACATCCTCACTGGAATAACATTCATAAAAGAAGAAGAGAACAACAACTGACTATCCTTCCTAGACATAACGGTAGACTACAAAAACAACAGGGAACGCCAAACTCGTGTATGTCCAAAGGCCACACATACAGAACAAATACTCAATTACACTGGCAACTATCCCAAAGCCTACAAATGGAGCTGCATCAGGATACTATTTTAATGAGCCACGACACATTGCAGCAACCCGGAACTATGCTAAGCAGAGCAGGAGCACCCATCTTCAAAAGGAATGGATGCCCGAAAAGCACAATCCACCATTACCTCCAAGACAGACCACAACAGGAAGACACAATATGACCAGACTCACTAATCAACCTACCATACATCAAGGACATTTCAGAGATGACCATAAGACTACTCAGACCCCTAGGTATCAGGGTAGCCCACAAACCAGCAACCACCCTACGACAGCTACTGATGAACGTAAAGGATTCCATCCCCAAAATCAGCAAAACTGGGGTTATGTACAAAATACCATGCAAGGGCTGTGAGAAACACTAAGTGGGCCAAACCGGAAGAAAATTGACTATATACGAACACCAACTGGCCACAAAGAGACATGACCAATTCTCACTTGTCTCACTACACACGGACAACGAGGGACACGAATTTGACTGGGACAACACATCCATAATCGCACAATCCAAACAGAGACACATCAGGGAATTCCTGGAGGCCTTGTATTCCAACCAGAACTCCATCAACAAACACACTGAATTAGACCCTATGTACAAACCACTGAGAAACAAAACCGCAAGTAATACCAACTACCCCAGCAAACTGAGGCATAGAAAAAACAAGCAAGACAGAACACTGACACTTCAAAAGAGGCGCACTGACAATGTTACATAGTAGGTTGATGAAACTTTTGCATCCAAACCCAATGGCTTAGCGAGCATGTCTACAAACTTATCTACAACCCGAGCTACAAATCTTCTCGAAAACTTTATCCCTAGCTGCCTTGATGAAGGCAGTGATGGGCCACCCTATTGAATTGCTACAGTTCATAAGGTGAAGGTAAACTTGCAGTGGTATGAGGGAAGTTGCTCCGAGAATAAATTAATTCTGCTTGTATCTGTCTTCTGTGCACCTTGCTCTGTCTTACTATTTCTATGAATCACTCCATCAGTGGCACTTGCTTTTTTTGGCAGGAGATTGAAGGAAGCCTTGGAAAATGACCACAAGTAGCTCTGGGCCCCACAGGCTTGGCTGCAGACTGTACCATCTTGTCATGGGCTGCAGGCAGCTAGGATCATAAGCTGACAGCCAAGTGCAGCTGATAGGAAGAGTAGCATGGATATGTGAATGAAAGCTGTCTAAGAGAAGGCAGCAGGTCCATGCTTCTTGTGGTCACTAGTCACAACGATCCCAGTAATCTGTTAAAAGAAAAACTAGTGGACTGCTGTTACATCCCGCACCATCCTTCCTATATTAAAATCCACAACCGTCATGGCATCACAAAATACCAGTTTACAACGCACTCTTCCACGTTCATTGATATTGATCACAGGCTTCCTAGCAGGCTTCATAACGTATTAAGTATGTCTTTGTGCAAATTTGTTACATTCCATCCCAGCTGAGTACCTCACATGAATGCACTGCACCAGAGATTGACCCCTTGAATAAAGAACATCACTGGGACTTTCGACTTTCACCGTTAAGGTCTCCAGCAAAATGTCTGAAAATCTTGAAGTCCACTCGCTGCAATGTTGTGTTATTATTCAATTGTTTCCCACATCAATTTCACATTCTGCATCATTCCAACAACTACAGGCACAATTTCTTTTGCAGGTATACATTTAAAAGGGTAAACTAGCTTTAAATGGTGCTAGCAAGTGATGTTTATAAGTGCCCAGCTGATATGTGGAGCTAAAGAATAGTGTGGTTAATGTTGGCTGTACTCAGCTATCTTTCAAGTAAGCAGGCAGAGAAATTTGGCATGGGGCCTGCATTACATTAAACTCATGGAGGCTCAATTTAGCCTCCATTTTACTTAGCAGACTGAATCATGGAATGGGCCACAAAATCGTTGCTTCATTTCTTGCATGGAATTTGAATGTAGCTCAAAGTGGTACACCATTTCTTAAAATGAGCATCATTAAGCACTTATCAGCAATCTTACTAAGATAGACATCAGACTGATGTACAGTCAGCAGAATTCTTGTAAGGTTAAAGAATATTGTCCTGTTGAAGGTTTCCAACTGATACAGTAATTTATCTTTCTTATTTGGACTTTGTGGTAGATTATTACCTGTATTATTTTTTCTTTTCCTTCTTCAGATTTTCAACATTTGACTTTTTTAAAAAAAATCCATTTGAAGCATACTGCCGTACATCACAGAACACGCTTTAACTGATATTATTGCATCTGACTAGAGAATTGTCGATAGAGTCATCAAAATACTTTTCCCTTGCACACTTTGCTATTTGCAGCTTGTCTGGTGTATCAGTCTTAATTCTGATATAAAGAGCCTTATTCTTAATAACGTTGCTTGAGGTTTGTGACAGTAAACCAGGATTGACCATTCTTCTAAGCTGTTTGTTTTTCTTACACTATGCAATTTGAGCTCTGCGTCATTCTGTCACAAACTGGCCAAGATCAGGAACTTGAAAACATTAGTGATAAAACCAACACTGTCATAAAGCCACATACTGGTGCTTCTCCACCAGTACTAATACATCCTTATTAAAAGCTTTCACTTTGCTCACGTTCAATACCATTCCCTGCCACAAGGCAAAACACAACTTTGAGAACATTTCTTCTGAAATTGGTACACAGTATCCATTGGGCAATATAATGAATTTGGGATCTTTAAGGGGCAATTACAATTGCAAATCAATCACTGTGTTGGAGGTATTCTGGACAAGCACAGCACTGCATCCCTCAACTGTAATTACTCCAAGCCACAGTGTGGGTAATGTCAAATCTAGTTCTGGAAGCAGGTTGTGGGAATAACTACACCTGACCAGAAGGTTTCCAAGCTCCCTTAAATTTTGAATGATAAAACAGTTAGATGGGTTTTACTATTTGAAAACAATTTTCATGCAATGTTTTCACAGACTTCTTACTTAAACTATGTTTGTCAAGACTGTGGACATGTGTTAAAGCACACCTTGCAAAGTGATGTAATATGAGTGTCTAATTGGCTGCTTCACAGCTTCTCTTCAGAATATCACGCCGTGTTCACCTAGCTGTCTGAAGTCTGCAACCCTATCCAGTAAAATATAATCACTGGCAAACTAGATCCATGTGTAAAATTCAGCAATAACATCATGGTATTAAACCCTGACAAACTTAACAAAATTTGTCATTCAAGAACAATTTGATTTCAATGTATGTCACATATAAAGACAAGTTAGAGACAGAAGATACAATTTCATAAATATTTCATAGGTTTAATTAAGGCCTGACAGGTGAAACCCCTTCAGTATAAAGGCACTTAATTTTATTTTAATGAATATATTTCCATGATGATGTATAATCTCCCTACAGATTGACAGTCCAATTCTATAAAACCTCACAACACATCCACCTACAACCATCTTGCCAATGCCTCATACTAAATGCTATCCTGTCTACATCACCTTGAGGCAGTTTCAATAGATATACAGTGAATACAATGTAATTTACAGCTACATTTTGTGTTAATGGTGCTATTTTGCCAACCGCATTTCTGACTTCAGAGAGATTTATGCGCTCAGTAAATACTTCACCCACAAGGCTTTACTTACAAAATCACATCATGTTTAATTCCCTGATCTCATTCACTTTACATTTTAGTACATTTATAACATTTTTGTAAGTAGGCTTGACAGAAAAATACACAACATTATAGGTATTAGACCAAATCTCATGAAGAAACAAATTAACAATAACATTTTCCCAGAATTCCAATCAGGCCATCATTGACATAATTAACATACCTCATCAATGCAGATTTCGTTTGTTTTCGTTTGTTCTAAATGGCAACTACTTAGCTTACCCACTGCTGTCACCAAGTCCAGCTTATTGAATCAGCAGCAAATATGGTACCAAATTTCAACTAATGTTTCAACTATAGAGGGACAGACGCATTTTGGCTTTCTGGCTGTTAGCACTCACAAATACATTTATTGATAAAGGGTGACAGAGCGGCTAATTGTGGCTACCTGATTTTTGAATCTAGCCTCACATATTGGGCTTAATAGATGGTGGCTGGTATCACGCACTCATTAATGTGCAAATTAGCTCTATTATTCATAATTTGATCAAAATCTATTTGCCAATATCTGTGTCTAAATAGTATGGCTTGTCACCTTTGCCAGGATTCCTTTTTACCAGCAGCCATGTTGTATTCACAATCATGGAGTGTTTCCTCATTAAAGTTGACACATATGCATTGTGAAGTATTTCCCTGAAAATTTGTCTTTCTTTTCAAATTGTCAAAAGCATCAGATAAATGATTTTATAGAAATTTTTTGCATTGCAATTTCTTTGTAAATCATACAGAGAAATGTTAGTGCAGAAAATTTTAGGAAGAGACAGCATAGGACACCATTTCACCCATCATGTTGTTACTGAAACTATGTCAACCACATGGACAAACACAAGGTGGTGAACTGCAGGTCTGTATCATGTGATAAACGTTTTGTGAAGTTATCGCAATAAGTTCTCCCAATTGATCTGTCCCTAAATTTATTGCCTCTGAGCTATACTTATCGTGATAATTTCTGACCCCATTTGTTTTATGTACAAAAGGAATGACTATTTATTACTAAAGAAGAGTACTTCAAATTCTAGGAATGGGAATGAGACAAACTTGTAAAACCACAGACTGATTTCCCAGGCTAATATCCCAAAATCTCTCTTCCCCTGCCCAAACTGGCATGTAAACCCGACAGATAAGATAAAAGGTCAGCCATGAAGGTTAGATACTAGGTTAAAGACGGAAAAGTGATTAAGTCGTGTGGCTGGACTCTCAGGCTATCGGTTCCCACCTCCAACTGTGCTAAACCCCTCTGAGCAACACCATAACAGTTTGGTGATGAAAGAGCTTAAGCCTTTGATGGAGTTACTGAGTTGGGTTGTTTCCTTCTTCCGAGTAGTGTCCTCATGGTACACTACCATTGGACACTCATGATATGGCCCCTCACCGAAAACAGTCTTACAGTTTGATCTTTACTGCTCCAGTCACGTTATCTGTTCTTTGCTTCAAGTAGTGTCCCCATGGCTCCCTACCAAGTGGACACTCACAGTGTGTCTCCTGTCTGGAAGCCATCCTTTCTCAGAACTCACTGCTCAAGCTTTAGCTGTCAAGTACACACACAAGGCTGTGGGATTTACAACTCCAGCCTTTCATTTTTCTCTCCACATTATAACTCTTCTCATAGTCATTGTGCACCAGTTGCAACGTGAGAAGGTTAAACACCTTCTTAGTTTTGGTTGGCTTCCTAAGGCGTGGGGTGACTACACAGTGGCCAAATGCATCCATGCAGGTTCCTGCTGTCCCAAAGGTCATATCCCCAGCGGGGGTCTGGTTTTGAACCTTGTATAGAATCCAAATCTTTTCTGATAATTCATTAAATATAACGTTACAAGTTAGTTATAGAAGGAAAAGTTAGAAAGAACAGATAGGGTTATAACCATGTCTAAGGATAGCTCTTCCAAAGAACCAGCAATCAGTGTCATTCTCCATACTTTAGGCTCAGTGTTTCAGAATCAAGCACTCCTACAGCAAACTGTAAGACATAATATAAAGCTTCAGCTATTCTTCCGAATAATCATCCTCAGTCCTGTTTTTTAATTATTTCTGATCATTAATAGCAACCATCCCGTGGCCTCCCAGTTGAGAAAGGTATCACAGAAAAGCTGAGACAGTTTAGTGGTCAGTTTCCAATTAGATAGACAGCTGAAAATTGTCATCTTCAATTCACATAAAAGTTCATACAGCAGAACAATAAAATCTTCAAAATCCAAATTGGATTCTTAGCTAAGTTGCAGAACAAAAATCCTAAACCTAAATTCTCAGTACGGAAGTAGATAGCTCGATCCTGGAAATTTCTCAGCTCATGGACACACTTTGATTGAAACATCCCTGAATGGCGTAATCTTCACTCTGGGAAGATGGATGCCCACTCCTCCTGGAAGTAAAGCCTAGTGAGCCAAGGAGAGAGGGTGCTGTAGCTGTCTCGTTAAAAGGCCCACCTCATTTTTCTGTGACTTTGTCCCAGTTGTATTTTAGGCTCTCGAGATCTCATTCTTCGCAAACCCACCCACTCTACATTCCACACACTCCCCCAACAATCTGCATGGTGCCTTGTAGGACCATGCTAATACATGATAAATTATGACCTTTCCATCCTTATTCAACACCCTGAAGGTCACGGGTAGCCCCCAAGCCAACTCAGCCCTTCCCCAGCTCCAACCATCTCCATGATCTTTTAAAGCCCTGTGCAAACTCACGCCTACCCACCCATCCACCCACTACTGACCCAACATCCCCTCTGTGCCAACACATGGTCTTTCCATGCACATTCACCTAGTATATATTGGGTACAAAACCAATTTACCCTGGAAATATAGTATCTGTGAAACTTCTCCAGGAAAAAAAAGAACAAATCATAAATGTTGATTTAGAAAAAAATGACTGTTTTGCCAACCTTATAAAATTGTCTAGCAGGTTATTAATAACGGAGGCTTCAAAAACTTCATATCCTTGAATCTCATACAACATTGAGACATTGACAAAAGAGATCACATTTAAAGATCAGTTTTAACCACTCAAAGATGTCAGTCAAGCAAAGTCAACAGTACTCTATGGCGTTTAAAACAAAATCCCACTGAGACAATATTTTTCAGAACTTGGGCTCGTAGTGAAGCATGCATAACACTGTGCCAAAGCTTGTTCCACATGAGGCACTCTCCTGCTTGTTTCTCATTAATTTTAATTCTGCTTTTATAAAAATCTATCTAATACTCTTTCTTTCCAAATTCTTATCATGAACTCTGCAGTTATCTTAAGCTTCCTTCTAATTGCTTTTGTCCTCTTGCTGCGGAATTGCAAATAGAAGGAAACAAATTATTATCTTAACTTTCAAGAGTTCAACTTTAAGAATTCTATCAGTCAGCTAGTATCCTTCTCAGCTCAGTGAATAAAACCCTAAGTTCTATGACTCTCCACAGCTGTCTATGCCCATTCTGGTAGCATGCTAGAGAACCAATGCTGCATATGTCCCATTGCTTTTGAAAGTTTCTAAAGAGATGGGATTCCAAAATTACACTCAGTCCTCTCCAACTGGAGCTTAACAAAAGTCTTGTACAAGTTCCATATAACTTCCTTGTATTTTGTACCATATGATAAGATCAAGGAAGCTGAATTCTAGAATGCATTATTTTACATCGTTTACCCGCAGCAGTCACTAACTGTCCAGTTTATGTCCTGCAGACCTCCACGTTTGTCATCCATACTTTTATGTCCCTAATCTTGGGGTCGTGAGCAAAGTTCAACAGAAATTTTGGTACGTATTTACACAAGCCACAACACAGGATTTCACCGAGGTTCTGATAAGGCTATCATGTCCAGTTGCTTCACCTGTCGGAAATTCATGCTGACTGCCCTATTTGTTGTACTGCTCAGCAATTTCATTGTGTTTGTAGAATCCCAGAAGTTCACCAACTACTGAAGCAAAATTGGCAGGCAGTTATTGACTGAGCTGGAAAGGATGTGAAAACGTTCCTAGCCATAATATTTCAGGAAATATCCATATAGCCTATTCTTTCCATTCATAGTATTTTGTACTTTTTGTACTTGAGATTTGTACTTCATTTTTCTTTTCATTGAACATATTTCACCGATTTTACATTTTTCATCCACAGAAGCCTCTTTCTATCCTAATAAATAAAATCCAGTTTACTTTTTCTTCTTTTCTTCTTAATATACTTTGGGGACAAAATACTTATGCCTTTTATATCTGCCACTCATTAAACAATTCATAGGAATACACTCAGGCATAATAAACTCAACATTTGACTTTAATTTTAGTTCAATTTTAATTATAAGCCAGACAGCAGAAATCTAGATAAAGAAACATGAGGAAACTAGGAAACCAAAACGTGGAAATGAAGGAGTAAAGACAGGAAGAACCTAAAAGAGTAATGTTGCAATCACCACAGAAAAAGTAGCATCAGAATATGGGATTTTTAAGCAAAATGCACAATTATCTATGTTTGACTTGTGTGCTTACTATTTTTTGAGGAAGAGAGCTGAAAACCTAAGCTGATGTCCGTGATGGCTCTTATTTAAATTTTAAGCTGATTTACTCAATAGTGTAATAAATAGAGGCATGGCAAAGGACCTCTGTCCTGCAGAATGCACACGTTATACCGTTTGAAAATAACAGAATACATCCTGTGATCTGGACAACCAGATTTGCAGGAGTTGCCATCAGCTGAAGGAGATTAAAGATGGAATTTCAGAGCCTGAGCAGCAGTTAGCATCACTGCAATATAGTTATGAGGTTGAGACTTTCATAGCCAAGTTCAAAGGGTGAGTCCACCCACTTATTGCAAGTCAAGATTGAGAAAACACATTGGCATAAGAATGATCAATCCAAGTTAGACTGGAATTAGCTGGAAAAACTACAATAGAAGAAAGGGTTGCCTTTAAAGAGCTGATTTGGGTTAGCTGAGATTTTTTCCTATAAGAAGGAAAGCTAGAGATTTCTGGATAATGCAAGCACAGGCAGCTAAATGCAGCAGCGTAAGTGGCTACATAGCAGAAGGTAGGTTGATAACACAAATGAAATCCAATCTGAATGCAGAAAGCTCTCATAAGGAAGAGGGGACTAGGCAATAAAAGAAATAAGGAGAGAGTATGAGAACAGACTGACAACTGATACGAAGCAAATCCAAAATTATTCTATAGAAACATATGTGATGAAAGACTAACAAGAAAAGAGGTGGGTCCACTCAGAGACAACAAAAATGACATTACACTGAGGGAGAGTGTATGATTAAGCAACTAAATGAGAAGTTTGCATTTGTCTTTGCTGAGGAAGAAAATGCTGTCAAACTCAGGACAAAAGAGGATGTAGCCAAGATACTGTAAGGGCTTAAAATGATATGGAGATGATATAAAGGCATTACTTAGAGTTGACATACCAACAGGCTGATTGAGAAGTACCCAAAGACCTAAGGTTGCAAACTGTGGAGCCTCTGCCTATAATGAGGTTGTTGACTTGCTCGCTGAGCTGGCTTGTTTTCATTTAGACGTTTCATTACCGTGCTAGGTAACACCATCAGTGAGGCCTCCGATGAAGTGACGTTGTTCTACTCCGCTTGGAATTCATACTGCCCTGTCTATTATGGTGAGTTGTGTCGGTTCTGGTTTTGTTCTGTATGGCTCTGTATATGGGTCCAATTCTATATGTTTGTTGATTGCATTACGGGTGGAGAATCGTGCCTCTTGGAATTCCTGTGTGTGTCTATGTTTGGTTGGGCTGCTATAGTTACATTGTCCCAGTTAAGCTGATGGCCTTCATTGTCTGAGTGTACCGATATTAAGGGAAGTTAGTCATGTTGTTTTGCTGCTAGTTGATGTTTGTGTATTCTGATGGCTAGTTTCTTTCCTTTATATCCGATGTAATGCTTGTGGCAGCCATTGCATGGTATTTTGTCGACTACGTTGGTTCTGCATGTTGTGGGAATAGGGTCTTTAACCCTTGTGAGTGCTTGTCGTAGGGTGGCTTGTGTGCTACCATGTTTCCTCACTAGGAGAACCAACATAGTCTACAAAATACCATGCAATGACTGTCATAAGCATTACATCGGACAGACAGGAAGGAAACTAGCCGTCAAAATACACGAACATCAGCTAGTAGCAAAACAACATGACAAACTTTCCTTAATATCAGTACACTCAGACAATGAAGGCCATCAGTTTAACTGGAACCAGGAACCACAGTAGCCCAAGCCAAACATAGACACGCACAGGAAATTCTAGAGGCATGGTCCTCAATCCATAAAGCAATCAACAAACATATAGAATTGGACCCATATGCAAATCCATATAGATCAAAACCGGAAATGACAGAACTCATCATGACAGACAGGGCAGTATAAATTCCAAGCGGAGTAGAACAATATCACTTCATCGGAGGCCTCACTGATGACGTTACCTAGCACGGCGATGAAACATCTGAACAAAAACAAGCCAGCTTGGCGAGCATGTCAACAACATCACCCACAACCCCAGCCACAAATCTTTGCCAAAATCTTAAACTGCCTGTAATCTTTCAATCCTCCTCAGATATTGGGATTATTCCAGAGGAATGGAGAATTGTAAATTTTATACCCCAATCAAAAATGAGTATAAGGATAAACCCAGCAACTGCAGGCCAGTCAGCTTGGACTTGGCAGTGGAAATGCCCTAAGAAACAATAACCTGAAAAAAGTATAGTCATTTGGACAAGTGTGGATGAATTAAGAAAAGCCAGCACACGTTGGTTAAAGGTAAATCATGCTCAACGATCCTAACAAATGTTGATGAGGTTACAGAAAGGGTTGATGAAGCTAATACATGTGGTGTACATGGACTTCCAAAAGCTCATAGAGTTTTAGATGTCTTTTTAAAATTATTTTGCTCTGGATGAACAGTTAATAGAAATGTTCTTTTCTTAAGTCATGAAAACCTTATTATTTGGCTCCTTCTTGCTCACATTAAACATAGTTAACTAAGTTTTTAGCTGAAGAGTTACAAACTTGTGCAAGAAAAATTTAAGTTTTGTGGTCAACCAATCAGCCAGTATGTCCCTCCTCAATTGGTTGCAACATGGTTATAACCATTCTAAAAATGTTGCCCAAAAAATAGAATTAGGAAGATACCAAAACAATGACATAACTTATTATTTACACGTAACGGCTAACATACTCATGGAAAATGCACAGAAGCATTTTTACACACCGCTGTCATTCACTTGCACGAGTTTCAAAACCACCATGCTATTAAAATTCCTATTTCACCTTTAATTTGGATACAGTAGTTAAATAAACAAAGCAATGTCTAAACCAATAATAATTTGAAAAAATTCTCCAGTTTTCTCTTTGTGCCTGCTCAGGCCGACAGAAATTGTTGTCTTCACAATTATTCCTTTGATTGCTATTCCAACCTCAATTAAAGTTGTCTGAAATACCAATTATGAGCTCTAGTGTCTATATTGATCAATCTTGGAATGTCATATAAGGATGTCGCAGAATAACAACACACTTACTGGCACACTATAAAAAATAACTTTGTTAGCACCTTTAAACAGCGGAATATTCCAAAGCATATTATAGGAGTAAAATCAGAAATTAACTCACATGACCAAAAGGTTGATCAGAGACATGTTTTAAGGAGATTTTTTACAGACAGCTGGTGGAAAAATGGAGAGGTTTAAGGAGAACATTCCAGAGCTTAGATCCTAAACACCTGAAAGTACAGTCACCACGGTGGAGTCGAAGAAGTGACATATTCACATGAGGCCACAGTTAGAGGAATTCTTGATTCATGTTTCTCAAGAGTTATGCTGGATGGAGATAGTGCAAGAATAAATGGATTTGTGAGGGAGGTTGAGAATTTTAAAAATTCAGGCAAGCATATGGTTGACAGCTGAATGAGATCTGAAAGTGAGATCTCATAGGTTTCCATTTGAGATTTCAGTTTGGGACATTTTGGTGGTGGAGTGTAAGCCTGATTAGACAGCTTCAAGCTGCAAAAACACGCACATAGATTTGGAATGAAATAACCCTAAGGACCTTGAAGTGGGAAGAGAGGTTACTAGTCGGGTGTCAGTTTGCAAGGAATAAACAGATGGTTGGGTTTCCTTTACTGCGTGTTTCACACCACATTAATTGGAACAATTCCACAAGGTCTGCAAAATAATTACTTATACCATGACAATTAGAATGCCTCTTCTCCCTGAACAAAAAAAGATGATGATATAAATATGGCAACGCTATTGGAGGTGAAAAAAAATGATATACACGCAGCCTATTTTGAATCAGAATGCTAACATAAATTCATTGTGTATACTTCCATTTCCCAACTGACAGCATGTGATGAGATAGTGAACATGCAATATATCAGTTATCTGTGATACTGCAAGATCGTCACCAAGGCCAGTAAAGGGAAAAAGAATTAAGGCCAGTGGAAATGTGAAACTCATGCACAATAGTGCAGACAGCCAAAGTACTTAATTGGAAACAAATCTTTGCTTTGGGCTTCATTCAGGATTTTGTTGTCCAGCTTTTCTCTCTTATTTTCTTCATATAGAGATCTATTGGCACCAAAAGGCCTCTTGAAAAATGACCATGATGGTCATTCTTCAAGGACAAGTCCTCAACAGTGTAAGTCCGTTTGATGTTAGAAATCATCATAGGTAAGCCCTCAGATGCTATTATGCATTGTTCACACTTGCTCACTTTTCAACTGCACTTATCAAACAGAGGTAATGAATTGAAACAATGGCTACAAGAACTGTTTCTTCACCGAGGATATTTCTACCATTGTTCCTATAATAAACTGACTTTGCACATTCTCGGAGGCACAACTAGGATTTATCAGCATAGCCTTACATTAATTTATGCCATTGTCCATGAGACTGTTAGGACAACCAGACAGGCTGTTGCTGTTCAATGAGTGAAAAAATAAGAAAGGTTCACTGACGACAGGCTGTGAAGTCAAAAATATCATTTCAATTATCAGTGGGCTGCTGCGACAATGCCCTTTTAAAGTCTGTTATATTGTGTTTTAATGAAACTATATAATTATAAATTATTAAACTAATTGGTATATGAAATTAATCACTTATACTCAAACTGAAGCTCGTGGTCAAGTTACTTTTAAATTAAATGTGTCATTAAATACAAGCTGAGGTGCATGGTTCTGCTGTAGAATAAAACAATCATAAGAACTGAAAGCATTGTAGATCCATGAATACATAGTACTTAAAATGTATTATCGGATTCAGGGAGATGTAAGCAAGAAGCTGATCTTATGTTTGCATTTTAATAAGAACATGACTCTCCACATGGCATCAGAGTTTGAAGCAATGAGCTTTCAAGTAAAACCGGACCATAGTTTCTGTAACTCACTGCCTTTAGTCCGGAGGGCAACAACTAAGTGATATGAACAATCAGTCATGAACAGGAACTCAGGTTGATGAAACAATAGTCCTCAAATCTGAGCACTGCCAGCTTCTGACAAAAAGGAATCTTTGAGAGTGAGTCCAAGCATGGAAAAACAGTACAGTTCAACAGTGAGCAGCAACCTCATTCAGAAAGCCTGCTGTGAGAAATGGAAATGCCACAGTGGTGCAGTTGGGGTTAATGGACATTGTTGGGGCAATGTTATTCTCCCAAACCAATCAATCTTGCATTGGACTGTGGAATGTTTGAAGCTATTATGATGTGCAAAGAAGAAAAACAATTCCACATTGCTAGAATCTTGACCATGAAACCAAAATCTTGATTGAAGATTAAAATAATCTTATATTCAGTGTTCCAAACATAGAAATGCTCCTTCATTGAATATTACAGTGCTGAGGCAAATGACCGAATCCCTGGTTATTTTTTTCCGTAAATGGATCTAACAAATATACTTATATTTTGATTCCTTATCAAACACTGAATGTTATGCTAATCAGGTAACGTAATAATAATTTGAGTAGCACACACTCAATCACCAAACCTTGAGAGATTCTGAGAATGCAGCAGAATTTATGCACTGTACAACAGTCTTATAACCTCTGAGAAGGAGTGCAGGATCTGGAGCACAAAGTCTGATTGCTGGAGACAGATACAGGCAGTTTCAATTCTTTTTTCCAAAGCACCTATTGTGCATTTTTTCTCATGGTCACATACTAAGACTGCCACAATTGCAAGTTTTTCTGAAATTTGTGGCAGATAATACATTAGTTTAAATTGGTTTTAGAAGTATATTTATGGCACTTAATAAGCAGTCATTGGGTGGTAGTTACTGATTTCTGTCTGCTTCCAAAATCGATTTCATCTTCCCAGAATCTGAAACAATGTTCTGCATTTTGTGTATGAGGCAATTGATAAAGTAAACCAATTAATGTGCTTAGATGCATTAAATATTATTGATTTTAAGCAAGTAAAATATCACAACAAATTTTCATTTCTATACATTTCACACAGTAAGTACCTTTCCACCAGTGCAATGAAATTAAAATCTTATTAATATCTTACAAAAATGTGAAAAGGAAAGAAAAGAACATAACAAATGGCAGATTGTGACCAGCTTTCTAACAATTATGAAGAATAGAGTCCAGCATACTCCAATATGACAATCATATAGGATTAAACAACCCAGGTGCAAATAGTGGGAAAATAGAAAAGAATGTAGTTTTTTGGAAGACACATTTCCACCCTACTCTCCCCCACGCTCCATGCAAACCCTGTACAACTAATTCAATCACTGGAGAAAAGCAGCCCACATCTGTAATGCTCATAACTAATAAAACTTATGTTTTGAGTTCTGTACGAACTGAAATAATTGCTGTTTTCAATTATCTGGAACCAGAGGAATATTGAACTGTCAATCACTTCCATTAAACATTAAGGCATCATGGCTAGCAGGCCTGATCCTGTCATCTAATTCCATCAACTATGATTAACAAATAAAACATTTAATCCAGGACAATAAGCCATGGTGAAGTTTATGCCGGAGGCTGTTTGTTCTGCCTCAGTGGTAGTGTTCTCACCTGACTCACAAGCCTGCGGTTTGAAATCCCACTCCAGAAATTTGTGCATAGAACAAAGTCACACTTTATTGCAGTGCAAAGGGAGGGCTGCATTGTCAAGGGAATCTGACCACATGCCCAGCAGTTCTCGTATTTATTGGGCAGTGGGCATAAAAGGTCCCATGACATGATTTGAGTCCCATGTCTGATTTCAAGAAGGGCAGTAGAGATCCCCTGACCTTTTGCGCTTTAGCCAAGATCATTGAAACAGAGTATCTAATCCATTAATCTGACTGGAGATTAACACATGGATTGATTGCTATGTTAAAATAAAACTAAGAACTGTGAATGTTGGAAATCTGAAGCAAAAACAAAAATTGCTGGAGGAATTCAGCAGGTCTAGCAACACCTGTCGAAACATTAACGCTCTGCAAAGGTGCTACCAAACCTACCGTATTACTTCAGCAATTGCTGTTTATGACTGCTGCGTTACAGCAGTGGCTCCATCCATTTCAGTAAGGGTTTCATTGACTTGAGCATCCGATGATGACAATTCCAAAAGTTCCTCAGCAGTTCCTATACTTTGACAATCACCAAGACAAATTGCCATGTCTCAGTGTCAGAAAGACATGGGTCCCCCTTCTGTTTTAGAAAAAACTAACAGTGTGTTTTTAGTAAGCAACTTTAGATTTCACTACCACGAGGTAAATCTTTGGACCATTGTTTTTTTTTTCAAACTAATGTTCTCCCTGGGGAAAACGTACGTTTATTCGCGTTTCTGTGAGTACAATGGCAACGAAATTACATTTAAGGTCAGACGCAATACTGGAACAAATCTCTTGAAATTCCTTTCCACTTTTTATGGGGGGGGGGGCAATTGATTTGAAACGAACTTTGAAAAGTACCAAAAATAAGTATTCTGAACTTGCTAACACCCTGAGCTTCCTCGGTGTTCAGCAATCACTGCTTCGTTCAGTTACCTCGTCCTGTTTGATTTTGCTGATTTCAACGTAAAACCTGAAGAAGCAGAATGGCACATCGCACCAAAGGGGATTCCCAACTAAAGCCCCTCGCGGGCATAAGCATATAGGACAGCGAAGACTTAAAAAATAAAACCTGGAAATTTCTACGTCACATTCCCGTCCTGTTTAATCGGTAATGATTACACTTTGGTTTCAATCCACAAATCGCTGCGGACAGTAGGAACCAGGTTCTGTCCTCTATCCCAGTCGGGGAGAACCCATCGCAAGAGGTACGAAAAAAAGTTAACGATTTTGTTTTCCTCTTTGGGAGCATGAGGGCTACTTGACAACAAACCCGTCCTGTGATATTCACAGCGTCAATGCCATTTATTGACAGCAAGCTCTACAGCCTGTCAATACTGGGACTCTGTAATAATCCAAAGACACTGGCACAATGCAACAAGACCTAGACTTGCCTCTTCTTGACCCTCTCTCAACCTACATCTCCAACCATCAGCAGATCTCCGCTCCCCAAACCACTCACTACCACAGGCGACTGCAAAGTCTGATCCCAGTACAAATGCTGTTTGAAAATACATCATTCTCCCTGCAAAAAGAAGAGAGAAATCTCACAGATATTGTCCAGGAGGGATACCTCAAGGAAGCAGTACAATTCTGGGCACGTAAAAATAACAAAATGAAACGAAGTTGAAAGAGGTTTAGTGGAAGGATTTCTGGAGTCTCCGTGTAATCCCCGCCGCCCCAACACACACACACACAGTTGAACTTACCCAGGGTGAAGTAAGGTAACTCGGTGTTCTCCAGGTCGTCTACCACCAGGATCTCTCCCGGCAGGTCATTCCGGACAAATAGGAAGAGCTTGGATTCAGCGGCCAGCGCCCCGTGGAAACTGATGTCGTTCTCCCGGAGCACGGGCAGCGTGGACACGGTCACCGTCTTCACTTTGCAGCCGCCCTCCTTAGAGATCTCGGCCGAAGCGGCGGTGAGCAGGCAGCCGAGGATCGCTTGCCAGCCGGCTCGGAGAGCCATTGCCCGCGGGCTGCCGCCTCAGCGCGGCCAAGCTGCAATCAGACAGATACCTACTACTGACAATATATAATGGAACAAGAGAGCGGGGGCTTAGAGAGGAGCTGGGAGCTGAGAGAGAGAGAGAGAGCCTGGGATCTCTGCCGTTGCTGCTTCGCCTTCCTTATCTACACACACACACACACACACACACCGCTTTCTCTTCTCCCCCGATATGGAGCTGGTGTCCAGGAGGTGGCGCGGACACACGGAGTTAGACTGGGCTGAGAAATGGGTAGAAACTCCAGGTGATAAAGACACGCCGTCTCCAAACAGAGACCCTCCTTCTGCCAACACCTCCCCCCCCACACACACCCTACTCAAAATAAACACTTTCTAGATGCACCTCAACACTCCATGCCCTCTCTCTCTCTCTATGTGACAGCTCCGAGACGCTTAGCTTCCTCTTGTGGAAAATTATTGAAGCTTTTTGCCGTCTGAGATTATCATCATGGTGATCGCAGCGTCGCTGGATAAAATACTGCTTCTCCACCATGAAATTTTCCATCTCCCCCCCCCCCACCCCATTCAACAATTCTTCCGAAATAAAAAAAAGACATGGTAAGTTTTCCCCCTTTTTAAATGTTTACATTTCCCTCTTTAGACATTGAAAGCGGTTACAAATCACCCCCACTTCCAAATATACACAAAAGTCATATTTAATGAGCAGTTTAGAAACATTTTGTTTCATTGTTGGAAACATGTTAAAATGTCGTTCAGTCACCAAATCAGTGCAATTCGAAAATCGGGCCCATTAACCGAAACATCACTGGCACAGTTGTTTCTTGACAAGGCAGGGAACCAGTAACACATTTTGTAAATAAGGGATTGTACAGTCGGTGGAGATTTCATTTCTTCTTTCCCATCCTTAAAGGGATGTTAAGTCTCAACCTTTGCTGTCAGCTAAAAACAAAAATCCCAAACCGACGCTATCTGAAGTGTAGTTTTAAAATAAACATTGGCGCACATCTGAGGGGAGAGGGAGTACGATAGGATACTGAGGGGTTGCACATCTTCGCTGTAATGCCGCTTTCTGGGGCGAGTTGACTTTGGTCTAGAAGCTGTTAAGGTCACGAATTATGTAAACAAACAGCAGTTGATAGCAGTTGAAAAGCAGCAGCCTCTTTGCAGGTTTTTGCCCGTTTCCAGAGAAATCTCCGGAGCTAGAGATGAGGTCGGAGAGCTAATACACATTCAGCAGCAGGCCAGCAGTGGGAAGAGTTTTTCTCTCTCTCCTGTGTGTTCTATACCTTCACTGGGCAGTGTGCTGTGAAGTTCTTTACAATGCAGAACGTGCACATATCCCATCTAAATGCCGGAGGGGTGAAAGCCTAGAGCTGGTTACTTCGTCCCAGGGAAATGTCACTGAGTCTATCCTTTTGCCTGTTCCTGGCCAAGAACTAGACACGTTCTCCTTTGTACTCAGAGGTGGGTGAACACAAAACACACCACAGTTGCTGTGACGGTATGTTTTACTGATACTATCCTAGCAGAGCAACCTGATTGCAACATTTCCTCCCCATTGAGATTTAAAAAATGCAGTCCAGTATTGTTTTGAGAGGATTGCTTTCACGATAATAAAACAAAATGGAGTAGATTTCCCTCGAGCCGGTTAATCCGTGAGACGCGTTCTAATTTCCAGTATTTCGCTCATCAATGTTACTCCAGAATCTCTTGGGACAACAATGCGATCACGCCGGAGTGGGGAGAATGGTGAAGGAAGGGGCGCAAAGCCAATGGAAAACGGTTAAGCAATTCTTAAGTCTTAATGACAGAGAACACGAGAATGCTCATGAGGACGGGTGCTGTTATCCCTTGACCTTCCGTATTGGTCAATGAGGGTCATGAAACCATTTGCTTCAGACACCCCCATATACTGAATGGCAGGACGGACAGATAACACGGGAAGACCTCACTAGCGGAAGAGGGATTAATCCCACACTGTAGGTTAGGCTGCTCCAAAATTTAAGAAATCCTTCTAAAGGATTAAGAATCTGGGAAAAACAAAGGTTAAGACCGACAGATGTCAAAGGACTTAGTTTGCTTCTCCTTTTTTTTCAGCCTTTGGTGAAAATTTTGGAAATGAACATTCCACTATTATCTTGAATGCCCCGTGTGTGTAGTTCTCGCATTTAGTATTAGGCAGGCAGTGGTGACCCTTCTTTTTTTAAAGTGTGCAACAATTATTTCGCAATACCTCTACGATCAAATGGTGTCTGCACTTTAATTAATCCTGTTATTCCAACTTCTGTGGCGTTTGTTTACTTTGCTCAGAATCCACATCCAGGTGTAATCAATACAACACATAAATCCCTGGCCAAACTCTCATGTACAACATGAAATTGTTGAACACAACAGTAATCATGTGTTTACAGCTTCGTGGAACATAGTTGTGCAAAGATCTCATGGAATTATAGCACTTAGATCATCTGTTACTGAAACCTTCATTAATGTCTCTGTTACTGCTAGACTTAATTACTACAACTTCCCGACTGTTTTATTGCATTCTACCCTCTGTAAGCCTAAGGTTACTCTGTTGCTTTTGTATTAATTCACACAACGTCCTGCTCCCCTCTCATCACTGTGCCTGTTATCTTGACTCCCGGTCGGTCAATGCCTTGAGTTCAAAACCTTCAGCTTTATTTTAAAATTCCCCCTTCTCTCAATGGTCTCTTGTCTCTTCAAATCCCACAATCCTTCAAGATCTCTGCACTCTAATGAATCTGGCATCCTCAATTTCAATTGTTCCAGTGTTAGTGGACATTCCTTTGGCTGGTGAAACCCTAAGATCTGGACTATCCTCTTTATACCTCATCTCCCTCCTTAAAGGAATTTGTTAATAACCAAAATAAAGCAAACAATAGCTCAGTTTCATACTTAGCTATCTCATGTCCCTATGAGTCACATTGGGATATTTTTATTATGTTAAATGCTCTATATAAATAAGTAATTATGTAAAAAGTGACACAACTTACATGTCGTAAAAATAGGTGGCATGATTTTCTGAGACTTTTGCATTGCAAAACAGACTCAATTACATAAATATGATATTCCTATAATCCCATATTCTTGGAAATGTAGGCCAATTAGCTCCATTGGCTGGATGGCTTGTTTGTTGTTAAGACCCAACAGCGTGGGTAGGATTCTCAAATTGGCTGAGGTTACCATGAAGGATTGTCCCTCTCAAACTTTCTCCTCGCCTGAGGCATGGTGACCCTCAGGTTAAAACACGGTCAGTCATCTCTCTCTAACAAGAGAGCAGCATGAAAGTCTAGTATGGCAATGGTGGCTTTATCGCTGGAAGGTAAATTTTCAACTTTACTTATTGAACATTTTCTTTATAAAAGTGGAATTCTGCAACAAAACCAGAATGTTCTGGAAATTCACAGCAGGCTGGTCTATGTCTGTAAAATGAAGCTTGCAGTTCCATCGCCATTTGTCAGAGCAAGGGAAAGATCAAAAGTATTACACTCAAAACTTGAATCAATTCTTTCTGCTGATGGTGGATGACCTGCTGTGTATTTCCTGCATTTTCCATTTTATGTATAATGAACAATATATTGAAATGAGAGGTGGTGGAAAGTTCTCTACAACTTCACCGGCTCACTTTTTTTTATTTCAAGTGTTTTCCTGCTGGCATGTGTCAAAAAGTAATTCTCTTGTGTCTGATGTGCATTTTATATATATTTTTCATTTAGCACTACAGAACATCAATACTGCTGAATAAAGAAATAAGGTTTTTTTATCTTGCACTCATCAGGACAGATGTAAAAATGCCAAGCTCTTAGGGAACAACAACTCATACTATTTAAAAATAGCAACACAATATGGAACTCTTCCCATTTTTAATGTAAATTAATCTGTTGCCATAAAGATGCCATCAAAGGCTCATATTATGTCTGGAAATTTGAAGCCCCCTTGAGGGATTGAAGGGATCACTGATGGAATAGAGCTGTTGAATTGGCACTGAGGCAGGGGGATTGTACCCACTGCCTACATCCCATATCAATACCTACTGCAAATTTATAATTGATGGTGAAGCATCAGGCAGCCCACTCTCAACGAACGAATTGAGGCCCCTAAATTAGTACTTAAGGGTTTTCTCTTCCTCTGCTAGAATTTTAACTATCATGGGAGTGGCCAATGCCAAGTGTTCTGCCCACCATGGCAAACCTGATAGTTTGCTGGCCAGGAGTGGCTCTAATGAAAACAGACATACCCCACAGTCTGAACTAAATCACTGGATTGCTTCCTCAGGGGTTGTGTGTTACTGTTAATAGCTACTGTAGCAGGTGGTGCAAGGGATGCTGACATTTCTCAGAGGTAGGACATTCGCTTGAAAGGAGTCATAAATCCTTCCCCTCTGCACCCCCCCCCCCATCCCCCAACACCGCATCTCAAGACATTTACCAGTCCAATGGTATCTAAATGGTGGTGATTCCATACCTAATGTAAAATTCAGTTCAATGTATTTTAGGTTTCAGGGTGGTTAAAGAGGTGTTTAGCACACTTGCCTTTATCACGCAGATCTTTGAGTATAGGAGTTGGGACATCATGTTGAAATTGTACAGGACATTGGTGATGTCTCTTCTGGATTACTGTGTCCAATTCAGGTCACCTTGTTATCGCAAGCATATTATTACGTTGGAGAAGCTCCAGAAAAGATTTACCAGAATGTTGCCAGGAATGAAGGGTTTGAGTTATAAGGAGAAGTTGGATGGGCTGGGACTTTTTTCACTAGAGGTTGAGGGATGACCTTATAGACATTTATTAAATTATGAGGGGTATATTTAAGTTGAATGGTGGATATCTTTTCCCTAGAGTGGGGATTTCAAGACTGGGGCTGCGGGGGAGTGGGGGGGAAGCGTGATGGGGGGCGGGGGAGGTGAGTGAGCATGCTTTTAAGATGAGAAGAGAAAGATTTTAAAAAGACATGAGGGGGCGACATTTTTACACACAACATGGTTCGTATGTGGAATGAATTTACAGAGGAAGTGGTGGATGTGGGTACGGTTACAACATTTGGAAGACACTTGGATAAGTACATGAATAAGAAATATTTGAAGGAATATGGGTCTAGTGCAGCCAGGTAGGACTAGTTTAGTTTGGGATTATGGTCGTCATGGACTGGTTGGACAGAAGGGTCTGTTTCCATCCTATCTGACTCCAGAAGTCTTTATAAGCTGCCAAACAAATTACATTGAAGCACCAAAAACATGATTTTAAGTTCCATTGTGTCTAAATTATAAATAGAAATTTACAAACTACTCAGAACAGGTTTTAATTCTGCAAATTTGCATGAAATGCTCTTTTGAATGGAAGATGGAGCTACATTATTTAGCAACAGAGGGTATTGGCAGAGATTTTGCAGATTCAGTATAGAACTTCAAGGAAATTCTGGCATCAAGTAAAAATAGACAGAAGCTACTTATGCTTAAATTTCATTAATCTTTTGCAGGATAAATTGGTATTATGCCATACTTTTGCCATTACATTTATTTAAGTGTTCAGTTCAAGACTACTTGTAAATGTCATTTCTTGCATTGTTGTTGAATAAAGAAACTTGGCTGATTTGCTCTTACTACTGAGCATGACACAGCGTGAGGGCTATATAACTCGCCATATCAAAAACCAGGTTATATTTACAACTTGTTGTGACCAGTGGAGCAGTAGCACTAGAAAAGGAAGCAGTGCTCTTTTCAAATATCTGCTGACTTATTGCAGACTTTAGGCTTTTTTAAAAAAATCATATTTGAGTTAGTTATGCACATCAAATATACAACTTTGCCTTCTAAAATGAAACCAAAACTGAAGTGATTCGTACATGTGGGTTTGCAACTTATGTGAACATTTGTAGATAATGAAAAGCGAAATATTACAGTAAAAATACCCTATTGTGATGTTGTACGTTTCGCTGAATGTTGTATGCTCACTATCCAGCATTGTTCTATTTGTGTTATTGTAGGGCTACAGAGAAGAATTAGTAGTTAAGAAGTTGCTGGGTTCCTGGGGAGTGTTGCTGAACAAAAAGACCTTGGGGTGCAGGTTCCTAGTTCCTTGAAAGTGAAGTTACAGGTAGGCAGGGTAGTGTTTGGTACGCTTGCCTTAATTGTACAGTCCATTGAGTATAGAAGTCGGGAGTCATTACTGCAGCTGTACGGGACTTTGGTTAGGCCAATTTTGGAATACTGCATTCAAATCTGGCCTTCCTGGAGGAAAGAAATTGTTAAACTTGAAAGGGTTCAGAAAAGGTTTACGAGGATGTTGTCAGATTTGGAGGGCTTGAGTGTCAGAGGCTGAGGAGTGACTTTATAGAGGTTCATAAAATTATGAGGGGCATGGATATGTTGAATAGCCAAGGCCATTTCCCCTAGGTAGCGCTGTCCATAACTAAAGTACATAGGTTTAAGCTGAGAGGGGAAAGACTTAAAAGGGACCTAAGGGGCAACTCTTTCATGCAGAGGATGGTACATGATTGGAATGAACTAAGTGGTGGAGGCTGGTACAGTTACAACATTTAAAAGGCATTTGGTTGAGTACATGAATAGGAAGGGTTTAGAAGTATGTGATAACAGAAGTTCCTGGAAAAGCATCTGTGAAGAAAAATTCAGAGTTAATGATTCCAGTCTGCTGACCCTTCCTCAGAACCACGTCACCGGGCCCAAAACATTAACTCTGATCTTTTCTTCACAGATGCTGCCAGACCTGCTGAGCTTTTCTGGAAACTTCTGTTCTTGTTCCCGATTTATAGCATCCACAGTTATTTTGTTTTTTTATTTGGAAGGATGTGGGACAATTACTGGAAAATGGGACTAGATTAATTTAGGATAGCTGGTGGCATGGATGAGTTGGACCAACAGATCTGTTTCTGTGTGGTACAACTCTATGAGTCTATGAGATGGCCAATGGGAAACTGAAAGGTTATGTAATCTTCAGAAAATGTTTTTGAATCAATAATTTTTCTCATTTCCTTCAACATTCAAAATTGTTGAGTTTATAAAATCAATTATTCCAGAAATGCTCATATTTGGACCCAGGAAATCCAGAAAACCATGGATATTGTTGTGAATGTTGGATTTTTTATTTGACTTTTACCTCACCTATCTGATCATATTGCTGGAAATGCAAATTGATGAGGGTCTGACAACTCACTAGAGTAACAGGGACCTTGTGACAGCAAGAGATAGTAATGTAATAGAGCAAATAATGAGGAAATGATTCGAATGAATTAGAATCCAGCAGAAAGACAAATAGGAGGGCAGGGAAGATAGCAAATTACGACAGGTTGAGAAAGCAAAGGTAGAATGGAAACATTAAAAAAATCTAAAATCTCTGAGAATGTTTGAATATCTGTAGGAGTGAAACTTTACTGTTCATTGTTCTACTTTTAGGTTTTCAAGGTTGAGTGGCATATCAGGACATAAACATTTAATTAACAGGAATCACTCAATGAATATCAAGGCGAGGCTGATCGTCTTTCCACTTGGAGTCCAATGTTAGAGTCGCATGAAACATGCAGCAATTTTTAACAACGGGCATATCTCATCATCTTTATAAGTTGTTATTCTTTAATGCAATTACAGTGATGGTTCCATGAACTCACCATTTGTTTCCACCAACTTCTGGGCTATTTGCTCAGTTCAGTTTCATTGTTAGCATTATTACTTCTGGCTCTCACTACAGCATTTTACTTGATATTTCAGCGAAAAGGGACTGCTGTATTGTCAGTGGTACCTTCTTTTGCAACAGCTGTTGCAAAACCAAATTTGTTTAAGCATCCATGTCAGAAGCTATGGCACTAGGTAAAGAGGCCTTGGGATTTTTTTTTGCAGGATAGGTTTTATCATCACCTCATGATCTGGAAGAGCCATTGTCGAGTCCATTGCAATTCACCCAAATTACAAGCGGCCATTATTTTATACTGTTGGAAAAACCATTGCATAAAGCTGCAAAACTAGAATTTCTTGCACTTTACAAACTATATTATCACCTCCAACCCAAATATTTCTGCTTTTCTTCTGGACTTTTATCTCTTTCCCCAATTAAAAGCGTACAAATTCAGTTTTAGTTTTTCTAATTCCCTGA
The DNA here is from genome assembly GCA_024137785.1 of Ginglymostoma cirratum. Classification (NCBI taxonomy): domain Eukaryota; kingdom Metazoa; phylum Chordata; class Chondrichthyes; order Orectolobiformes; family Ginglymostomatidae; genus Ginglymostoma; species Ginglymostoma cirratum. The sequence goes on along the minus strand of JAHRHZ010000035.1, from coordinate 11,550,150 downwards.
TCATCACCATTGTGGCCATTTCACATTCCCTTGGTTATTCTATTTTTCCCATTCTCTTTTCTCTTGACTTCCTGAATGTCCTTTACCTTTTTCACATTTGATGCCATAAAAAGATACTTCTTCCATCAGTGGCTGCAGTTAGAAATATAAATTCCTTGTCTAATTTTGTTCAAGGTGCATTAAAATTCCACATTTTCTTCAATGTGTGACCTACCCAAAAACTTGTCGGCTCTGTCCTTAACTGCACTTAATGGAAATTTTAATGCCACAATCTGAGAGAACACCTGCAGTCTGAAATAAGTCAGTGAGTTGTTACATCCAATATTGAGGGGGAGCATTGTTAACTTTTCTAGTTCCACTCCTCCAATACTCATCCCAAATCATAAATATAACCTGGTTTTTGATATGGCCAATTATATAGGTCTCACACTGTGTCAGGTTCAGTATTAAGAATAAGTCAGCAAGGATTCTTTAGTCAACAACAAAATCACTGTTTTGTTACCGAAAGATGCTTAAACAAAGATGTCATGATTTTCGAGAAACAGTTTGAATTATGCAATTAGAAATGGCTCTACCTTTAAAAAAACTTAACACTCATACACACACACACACACACACATTCAGACCTGAGGAGAAGCAAAGGAAATGAACACATGAAGTCTCTGTAGAATGTTACCTTTAAGCCAAGAAATAGTTAAACTGACGAAAAATAGCTGATCATAGATTGTCGCTAAGTGTGTTCTGTGTCCAACATTACTATTGATGCACAAGCTATCTAGCTTTAGAATGTCTTCCTGGAAAGGTTGTAGTTGGCTGAAATCATTTGCTGTAGACAATGGAGTAGATTCAAAAGAATCCTCTCCAGGATTACTCCATGAGTTTGGGTGGGATTTCAAATCAGACACTTTGTTGAGTGGAGGGTCAAAGAAGGGCCTGAGCTGTTTCCTTCTCAGGCAGGTCTCAAATTTCCTCTGACACTGTGTCACAATAGTCCCATTCTTTCATTAGAAAGAAACAACAACTGGCAGTGGTTTAACCTGAGGATCACCACAATTCAAGCGAGGGGAGAGATGGAGAAGGAGCGCCCTTCATGATAACCTCAGATGGTGCAGGAATTCAACTCATGTAGTCGGCATCACTCTGCATTGTAAACCAACCATCCAGTCAACTGGGTTATCCGACCTGTTATCTCCAACACTATCCAAAAAGGGAATAATCTTATTCCATGCGTAAGCCGGATCATGTGACTTCTGTTGGAAACTCTTCCAGACTGTATGCCTCCCTACTCCCAATGGCTTTTCTTTAGCAAAACGTCCTTTGCTTTAATTTTTATGATATATTCATGTTGGTCGAGATACTACTTAAAAAATAATCTTTGGATACATCTCTTCATAACAGAATGTAAAATCACTGTAGGTCATTTCCATGGCTGCTGGCCATCCAAATGGCTATTATTCATTCACAGTTATTTTCTGGTTAGCCATTTGTGGAAGACATAAAAACAGAGTTCTAGTCTTCAAAGATGAATTTTGCATTTCCACTTTGTTTAAAGTGAAAAGTAAAAAGCTAACATCTTTGTGTGAACAGCATACAATGCTTTCAGTGAACATGTGTTAATTTCTTTAAAATACAAATTCAATTTCTTTTCCTGAGGAGCTTACTGTGGATTATTACAACAAACAAGCCTCCTCAGATATAGTAACATGATGTAAATAGACTAATCAGGGGAAGGAACTTTGTTCGGAGTAAACAGCACTTCTGTTAAATTACTGCAATATATAATTGTCAGAACCAGAGGGGATTGAGAAGGTCCAGGAGCAAATGTAATGTGATGTTTTCTGTCATCTGACCAACTGAATTTAAATAGCAGAACCTATTGGAAATAATTTTCAACAGTTTTCCCAGCTGTGTTGACAGATGGTGTCAGCCATGGCTTATTTGATAACACTCATGCCTCTAAGTATTGCAGGTTATGCTTTCACATCCCATGCCAGAAAGATCCAGGCTAACATTTTGGTGCAGGACTGAGGAAGCTCATCCCCAAAATGTTGGATGAGATGCTCACTCCAGGCTCCATCTGCTATCCAGTAGGATGGAAAGAATTTTATGTCACTACTTTAACAAAGAACAGGGGTGTTATTTCTGGTGTCTTGTATTGGGACTCAATCAGGAGGTGGAGGAGTGCAGGAGAGAACGCTGGAGCCTAGTATTCATATTTGTAAGTTTATATTTAGTGAGAGATATATTACATACTGCGCACCTCCAAACCAACAACTTCTTTCAGACTGCTTCTATGTACAAGGACCAGATGAATCCCCTAATAAATATCCAACCCCTGAATATAAGTAAGAGCCAATGAAAATACAGTTAAAATCTTGGCCAATATATTTTGCTGAAGCAAAATCACTAAAACCAGATTATCTGCATTTTGATTTATTTTTTTCTGTGGGAGCCTTCTGTGCACAATTTGGTTGTAAAGGACATCTTAGAGGACTGGAACTCTGTTTCCATGTCCTTCACCAATGGATGACCAGAAAACATTCACTCTTAACAGTTGTGAATAGATAATAACAATTTGGATGGTCAGCAATACTACAATTGTGACTACACCTCAAAAACGACTAAATTGTTCTTTGGGACATTCCTGATATCCCGGGTGTTCATGGTTGCAGCCAATAAGTACATATCTTTCTTTTGTCTGTCATTCCCACTGCAAAATAACCAGGGTGTAGGTGGCAGATAAGTCCAACATGGTGGAGGGAGGGAGTCAAACACTGTGGACATCGGACTATCAAACATGTGTGGAGTAGTTGCTTGACCATTGGATGAATTTTTAGAAATCAAGACAATAGAAGAAGGAGTGAAGTAGTAAGAACGGCCGATGCTGGAGCCAGAGATAACACAGTGTGGAGCTGGAGGAACACCGCAGGCCAGGCAGCATCAGAGGAGCAGGAAAGCTGATGTTTCGGGTCAGGACCCCTCTTCAGAAATGGGGAAGGGAGAAAGGAGCTCTGAAATAAATAGAGAGGAGGGGTGGGGTTGAGGAAGGTAGGTGGGGTGGTGATAGGTGAGTGCAGGTAGGGAGTGGTGGGGATTGGTCAGTGAGGTGGGAGGAGCAGATAGGTAGGAGAGAAGATGGACAGGTCAAGGAGGTGGGGACGAGGGAGGGGAGTGTTGGTCTTGGGATGAGGTTGGGGGTGGGAGATTTTGAAGCCAGTAAGGTCCACATTGAGACCATTGGGTTGTAGGCTCCCAAGGCAGAATATGTGCTGCTCTTCTAGTTTCTGGGTGGCATCGTTGTGACACTGGAGGAGGCCCAGGATGGACATGTCATCCAGAGAGTGGGAGGGGGAGTTGAAGTCATTCACAACTGGAAGGCGTTGTCGTTTGTCGTGAACCGAGCATAGGTGCTCTACAAAGCGGTCTCCGAGCCTCCGTTTGGTGTCACTGATGTAGAGACCACATCGGGAGTAGCAGATGCAATAGACCACATTAGCGGATGTGCAGGTGAACATCTGTCTGATGTGGAAGGTTTTTATGGATCCTTGGATGGGGGTGAGGGGGGAGGTGTAGGGGCAGGTGTAGCACTTCCTGCGGTTGCAGGGAAAGGTGCCGGACTTGGTGGGGCTAGTGGGGAGTGTGGAGCAGACGAGGGAATCGCTGGGCACTAATTCGACAAGAAAGGCATTTATCATGGAAATGGGTCTTCTCACCTTCCCTTATCTGCTGTATGTTCTGGAAAACCTTGGCTGCAGAGTTTAAAAATGAAACTTATTTAAAATGGAACACCACTGACTCCAGAATGTTTAGTCAAGAACCCAACTCCCAAGTGTCGTCTGGTTGTCTGCCTTCTGTTTGATTAAAAACTAAATGTGTGAGCCACGAAGGTGGACCCATTATTTCCCATTAATTTCACATAAAGCTTCAACTGTTGTAGTCTGCAAATTTGGAATTTTGTCCACCGTACAGCATGTATGGACTTAGCTGGACAGTTCAGCTCCCTGATTGGCAGGCTTTATTTCTTATCCAGGAGGGAAGCAAGTGACAGCTTCAGGAAATTTGCAGTGCTTCTGCAAGGTGGGAGGGAGCATGGTTGGGAATAAAATCCTGGAAAAGGTCTAATATCTGGTGGGAGTGGAGAACCAGTCCCTGATACCAATTGAGCTCTGTCTGATCCTTGATTGGGATAAGCAGGAAGAGGGGTCTATTGAGGGTTATATTCACAGGCCAGAAGGAGGCACTAACATTCTCAACCAGTTTGTGTAGCACATTTCCAAAAGCCGAGGAAACCCAATCAACCACAATTAAAACCAGAATGACCTTAATGAACGGCTGGCGTTCTTTCTAAAATATTTCTTAGGTCACCCACCCTTTTCCCCTCCTTGTGCCATCTCTCCTGAACTAAATTACTGTTTGGGTTGGAATCCAGTGGGGATCAAGTTTTGATACTTTTTAAAAGCTTTAACATCTCACTTGACATCACACTTGTCTTTGTGATTTAAGTTCGGCTCATAGAACTATGAGAAGTTTGAGTTTCTCTCTGTTATTCCTAGAGAATTCTTGACATTGTTCTGCAACTAAATTTATTCTCTGATTTCATTAATACAGTTGTATTCTGATTTAAAATATTGCAGTATGGACATTACTGTCAGAAAGCAGCAAAATCTTAATATATTTTTCTCTTTGCATCTGGGACAAAAGATATTTCAACTCTCACTCCAATCAGAGTGGCATTTTCCTCTAAAACACAATTCAGAACAACTGCTTTGAAAATACAAGGTAAGTCAACCAATTTTTCCATTCACAGCTTTGCAATTTTGTGGACATTTTGACTGCATGCTTATTTGGATGGCACTGGGGATACTGAATGTATGAGGAATCTGACAGGAAAATGAGAATGAAATGTGCATACACAACACAGATAATAGCTTTCCTTAAAAAAGGCAGAAGGTAGAAACTAACAATAAAAGCTGATACAAAATAGGTATAAGACTCTTCTGAAGTTAAGGATCTGCTCTTAAAGAAACAGTAAAGAACCAGTGATGATAAACTCCTCAAGATGTATCCATCCTTTGTAAACAAGAGTCATTGTTTATTTATGATTCAATTTGAATGATCTTTCCTTATAGCATTTTGTTGAGTCCAACCAGGCTTTAGTCACTCTATACAAACTTGATAGTAGTTCAATAACTGTCGACTAAAACTTTGCCAGACACCATAGTTATGCTCTTTTATTATTAAAAACACAAAGATAAATGTCTGGTTATGTGTGAGGGAAAGAGGCTTTCTTATTGAACCAATTTCACCATAGCAAAACACATCTCCTTTCTCTTATCCTTCAGACGGAATAGGCAATCATTCAGCAATGTTGGTCTGCTTGGTGAAAAGTACTTTCAAAGTTGGATTCAAGTATTTAAACTTTCTCTGCATACAACTCCCTTGAAAAAGAATAGGGCATAGAACTGTACAAATCTTGAAGATTCTTAGATTATAACTTTGAGTTAACCAACCTCAGCCAGGTCACTAACTGAGGTAGTACAAATGGCCACAGGTATAAAGTACAAATCAGCCACACATCTGCCCCTCTTTGCTATCCATTGACCTCTGGTGAAAGTCTGTATCGCTCAGCATCATTTGAGTCTTGGTGTTTATATATGCTGTTAGCTACTTAGACATTGGAGAGCTGTCACCACCCCTGGTATCATAATCCAATTCTGGCTGTTTCCTTCAAGGAGTAGATCAGAGAAAAATGTCTGTATGATTCTGCAAGAGAGTAAATGCCACTAATGTCATCAGCCAAGAGTGGCTTGGGTAATATGCTGCTGTGCTAATCACAAGCCGTTTATATAACGAGCTCCACTTAGTCTCCATGCGAATTCTACCATGATTATTGAACCTGTGTTCTAGCAGCAGGTCTTCATAGAAGCCCTGCAAAGTTCCATTAATAATGAAATGGCTTTCTAAAGAAGAAGATAATGCTGTACTAAGAAAGTAGCTAGGAAAGAAAAATGGCACTGCCTAAATAGGCCTCATTAGATTATCTTTTTAGCTTCTTGGCTAGAAAATGGTACAAAAAGCATATAAGTACTTGAATGGGGTGAGAGATGTCTAAACAAAATAATATCCCGGGTCGTTTTTACGTTATTATGCTGAACAAATAAAGCTAACCAATTTATGTTCTTCGTGACATTTTCACTTCCCTTGTCTAAGTCTGCGTTCCACATGCACTTTCCACATTCTGAACTCAAAAGGCCACCTGTTTCCAGCCAAATATAGCCAGGTGCTCGATAGCATTCAACAAGTAACCACAGGGTCGATTTGGCATTCAGACATTGGGCTGTAGGGCGACTGCTACCCCAGTAGTTAATGGACAGACATAATTTTGAACTGGCAGGTACCAAATAGGAATCTGCAATTCAGCAGATTAATGGTATCATGCTACTCGATCCAACCCTAAAATAAGTACTAGGAGTATTGAGTAGATTAGGATGGGGTGGGAATGGCATTCTGTTCTTGAACTGCAAGTGGCCCAGTAAAAATCACGATAAGTCAAATCAAAGAGGGCCCTATAAAATTAGAGAGATGAATACGTCGCTGAAAGACTGGTGTGCAAGAAGTTGGTTCAGGATGGCAATAATCATGAATGACTATAACCTGGAAAAATCAGATTGGCAGTGGTAGCTTGGGTGAAGAGTCTCAATAATTAATCAGGATTAATTAATATCCTCAGAGATTGAGCCATGTCTAGGTAGCAATGACAAAATATGATTGAATTTTACATCCAGTCTGAAAGGGACAAGAAAGGTCTAAGATGAGTATTTTAAACTTAAATATGTGCAACAATGTTCACATGAAAGCTGAACTAACTGGTGAACTGTAATACCAAGCTGGGGAATTGATCAATAGAGACAAAATCACACATTTAACTGGAATAAGTAGATTCATGCTATGAAGAAAAATTCTAAAATGTGGGCCAAATATCCATGGTTAACTAACAAACTTAGGGAAGCAGAAAATTTAAGGAAAAGGCATAAAATTGTGTAATGATGACCCATGGGAGGGATTCTATGGTATTTAAAAAGGAAAAGAGGTCAAAGCGTGTTTTGATCCTCTAGAAAGTGAGAATGTTAAATGAATAGTAGATAATAAGAAAATGGCTGATGAAATGAACACATATTTTGATTTTGTCTTCACAGTAGATGATTAAAAAAAAGACTCTTAAAAACTCTAAGTTTGGAAATGAATTGGAGTGAGGAACTTAGAGAAATAACAATCACGAAGGAAGTAGGACTAAGGGCTGACAAGTCTGAGTTCAGGTAGATTTCATTCTTGATTCTTAAAAGAGGTGGTTAATCAGGGAAAAGATGTGTTGGTGTCAGTTTTCCAAAATTCTTTTGATTCGGGAAGGGTTCCATCAGACTGGAAAATAGCAAATATAAAATCTAAATTCCAGATTAGGCAAAAGTGGGAGTGAAGGGCAAGTGGAGAGAACTATAGGCCAGTTCACTTGATGTCTATCATGGGGAAGATCTTAGAATTGATCACTAAAGAGATGTAGTTATAAACAGTCAAGATAATAGGGAAAAGTTGGCATTTGTTTGTCAATGGAAAATTATGTTTGTCCAATTTATTGGAGTTCTCTGAAGGAATGACATGCACTTTGGATAAAGGGGAGCCAGTAGTCATATTTAAGTTGAATTTCCGGAAGATATTTGATGAGATGCCACAGCAAAGGTTATTTCAGAAAATAACAGCTCATGTGTAGGGGTTAACATGTGAGCATGGTTAGAAGATTGGCTGGCTAGTAAAAAGCATAAAGTAGAAATAAATGGACTTTTAATTGACAGGAGGTGATGAGTTGAGTCCCACAGGAGTCTATGCTTGTGCTTCAAATCTTTATGCTTAAAATCATTGACTTAGATGAGTGGAGTGAAAGTGCTGTCGGTAAATTTGAAGATGTCACCAATCAAAGTAGGAAGGTAGTTGCAGAAAGATATAAGGATGTTACAGCCCGATAACAGTACATTGAATGTGTGGGGGAAAAAAAGCATGGCAGATGGAGCGTAGTGTGGGAAATATGAAGTTGTTCAGTTTGGTAGGAAGATTGAAAAAACAGAGTTTTACTTAAATGGAGAATGACTGAGGGATTCAGAAGTGAAGAGGGATTTAGATGTTCTAGTGCATGAGCCAGAATAAGTTAACATGTAATTACCATTCATAATCAAGAAAGCTAATTGATATGAGACTTTATTATGAGAGAAATTGAATTTAAAAGTAAGGATGTTATGTTTCAATTTTTTGGGAATTTGGGGGGACCACATCTTGAATATTGTTGCATTTTTGGTCTACTTATTTGGGAAAGGATGTAAATGCATTGGAGGTGATTCAGAAGAGTTTCACTAGATTGATACCTGGTATGAATGTGTAATCTTATGAGGATAGATTGAACAGGCTGGGGTTACTTCCCCTAGCGCTTAGAAGAGCATGGGATGATTTGATGGAAGTTAAAAGAACTTGAATAGTCTTGTCAAGGTGAATGTGGAAAAGTTGTTTTCGCCTGTAGAGTGTCTCGAACTAGGGAGTCCCATTTAAAAACTGGGAGCCACCCTTATAAACTAGGAATTGTGAAATCCTGGAGCATCTCATGAAATCCCTACAGTTTAGAAGCAGGCCATCTAGCCCATTGAGTCCACACTGACTCTCCAAAGATCATCCCGTCTTTACCCTACATTTCCCATCCTAGACACTATGGGCAATTTAGCACAGCCAATCCTTCTAAACCCGCATATCTTTGGGCTGTGGGAGGAAACCAGAGCATCCAGAGGAAACCCACACAGACAGAGGCAGAATGTGCAAACTCCACTCAGACAGTCACCCAAGGCTGGAATCAAACCGGAGTCCCTGGTGCTGTGAGGCAGCAGTGCTAACCACTGAGCCACCGTGCCGCCCTCTGGTTTTTGCAGCTTCAGACAGGGAAACAGACAAGGGAGATTATCCTCCTTTTACTTACCTTGATTCATTTTGTGCACATTTTAACTATTATCACCATGTTTAAGCGAGACACAGCAAGGTGACATAGACCGTCTTTTTTTTATTTATTAGTTGCAAAGTCTGTTCATCATCCACAAGGCACAAGTCATTAGTATGATGGAATACTCCCCATTTGTCTGGATGAGCACAGCTCCAACAACAGTCAAGACGTTTGACACTACCTAGGGCAAAGTAGTTTGCTTGATTGGGACCACCATCCACTCCCTCCTGCGCCGACGCTCAGTAGCAGCAGTGTGTACTGTCTACAAGATGCACTGCAAAAATTCACCAAAGATCCTCAGATAGCACATTCCAAACCCACGGCCAAGTCCATCAAAAGGAACAAGGGCATCACATATTTGAGAACATCACCACCTGCAAGTTCCCCTCCAAGCCACTCACCATCCTGACTTGGAAATAGGTCGCTGTTCCTTCACTGCCGCTGAGTCAAGATCCTGAAATTCCCTTCTGATGGGCATAGTGGGTCAACCCTACAAGCACGTGGACTTCAGCAGTTCAAGAAGGCAGTTCGTTGCCATCTTCTCAAGGGCTTCTAGGGATGGGTTAATATCTTTTTCATCCCATTCATTCATGGCATGGGCAAGACCATTTGCTGACAATTGCTGCAGGCTTGCCTGCCTCCGGTATGATTTATTGGTGAGGACATATGACAAGTGTGTAGGAGTTCTGTTAATCCAGAGTCAACAGACTGGAACTTTATCTTATGAGCATCTTTCTACTGGATGTCCCATTCTCTCAGAAGGACTGGTTTATAACTATGCCACAACCACAATTTTGGGTGATCTTAATTTGACTTATTATAATTTTTTATCTGGTAAGCAGGTGGAGGATTCCTTTTGTACCTTTACGAATCATTTCAAACTTGTTTCAGCTGTCTCTTTACATATTTCTACCTTTTAGGTTTGATTGCAAAGTGCACAATAAAATGCAATTAACTTTCTCTTAAAATGACACTGATGATCCTACATATGTCATAGGATTCAGATTTACAGACTAAATGAAGTCTACTAAAACAGCTAGGTGCTTTGCCACCAATCAATGGACCTTTTTCAGAATTACAGAGACATAAACAGGCAGGAAGCAAGGCATGAGAGATAGAAGGTACTGCAGATGCTGGAGAATCCGAGATAACAAGGCGTGGGGCTGGATGAACACAGCAGGCCAAGCAGCATCATAAGAGCAGGAAAACTTGACGTTTCGGGCCTAGACCCTTCTTCAGAAATGTTGTTACGTTCTCCTGCTCCTAGGAAGCAAGGCATCACCATTTTAGCTATTATCACCATGTTTAAACAAGACAGAACATGGGGACAACAAGGTGTAGACCTGGATGAACACAGCAGGCTAAACAGCAACAGAGGAGCAGGAAAGCTGATGTTTCGGGTCTAGACCCTTTTTCAGAAATGTTGCCCTCCTTTGTTCTAATTTATTAGTTGCAAACATAAATGAAAGGAGAACATCAAAGTGGCCTGTCGTCCCAAAAAATGTCAAAGGAATTCAAATGTATTCATAAAGATACTGAATGCAGAATCATCCTCTCCTGAGAAGCGGCAAGAGGGGAGATCAGGCATCATGGAGATTCCAGCCATTGTAGAAATTAAGTTCTGTATGTAAGGTCCATGCTTGAATTTCCTGACCCATCACTTTAACTGGTGAACCAATTACCACTTAAGGGTCTCTTCATACCAGTGCTGTGATAACTCTGCTCCTGGCAGGCGTGGGGAGTGGCAATCTTCCAGTTGGTAAAATGGAGTGGCCTGCCTAACAAGTTGAGGGAGGTCATTGAACAGCCCCAATCTCTGGGTTTTCAGAGGCAAGAGAGTTAATGCTGAAAGCCAACCTCGCTCTGATGTCTGATTTCCTCCCCGCCAACTCCACTTCCCTATCCCAGTGCCCGCCACATCACCCATTCACACCATTCCTTCTTTTAAAAAAAAGGTCATTTACCTTGTCAATCACTCCCAGAAGTTAGTATTATTGACCCACCAGCTATCTTGTCCTATGAGGCAGCATTTGTACTCACAGTAGATTTCGACTTTCAGTTGGCTGAAGTTTTCAGATGGGGTACAACATCTTTGTCCCGGGAAGTAACGTGCCAAACAGCATTTTGTGTGAACATGTAGGTGCAAATTGTGCAAATACTGGAATTCTGAAATGAAGGCAGTTAATTGAATGTGTTGTTTAAGACACAAGGAATTGAAGAGTATAGTGAGAGAGTAAATTGATTCTGTTCAATTATAGCTAATAGCATTTTTCTATTTCAATAAAATGCCATAGTGTTCAACATATACTGGATCCAAAAAATATATATTTTGTTCTGACTCCAACTCTTAAATTATTTTTAATCAATCTATTCAGATACACTTCCGGAGCAGACAGGAATTTCCAGCCAAGAGGTTGGGATTCCACAGCTTTGCCTCAAGGTCTCCTCCTCCTTTAGTTTTCATGTTGTCTCTGTCAATATTGAGGAATTTTTTTGAAATTGCATGCTACGCAAACATGAGTCAGATATATACAAGGTTGTAACTTAAAGTGTAAAGAGCCAAAAGCGATATTAATTTTATGGATCTGTACAATGCAAATATATGATGAAAATTCAAAGGCAGGGAAAAAGAACAAGCTGATGGAAGAATACTTGTGGCAGGGAGATGGAAATTGTTACACACTCTGCCAGTTCGAAGGAATATAATACAAAGAAAAACTCACCTCAAGTAAGGAAACTAACAACTTTTTGTCATATTTCTGGAGTTAAATGGCATTTGGGACAGTATATGGAAACTGGGTAGCGCAAACTGAACATTCATTCAAGGTCACAAGATGTGATCTGAATTCCTAGAAATCAGTAGTGCTCATGTGGGAGTGTACTGCTCTACTCATTTCATTGGAATCTATGCTGCAGGGACTTCCAATGTATTTTTTAAAAGAAACATCTAAATTATTACAATGCAACAGATTAAAGTTCTCAGAAAAGTCTCAGTGAGAGATAATAACTGATGCCACTGGACTCGTGATCCAAACTAACGCTGTGGGGACATTGGTGCAAATCTCAACATGGAACTTGTTGAATTTAAAATTGAGAAAAATGGCTTGAATAAAAAAAATTCTACACTTAGTAATGTTGTGATGAAACTACTATTGATTGTCTTAAATTGTATCTGATTGACGAATCTCCTTTGGGAGAAGAAATCTGCATTCCTTACCTGGTTTATGAAATAACTCCACAAAGGCCCATATCCTGTCACCAAGTCATCCTTTATTTACACATACTTAGTACATGACACTGACTCAGCTAGCTCAGAGCTGGCTCCTAGAATGAGCAGAACCCCTTGACACTCCTATTCATATCTGTCAGCCAGGGCTCCCTGATTGGAGCGGATTAACAGCCCCAATCAGGGAACTCATATTCTATGAGGTCCACCTGGCTGACCTCATTACAATCGCTACAGGTGGACAATGTAATTCCAGATCCACAGCAAGTTCTTAAGCTGTCTCTGAAATGGTTACCTAGTCCACTCATTTCAAAGGCAATTAGGGAAAGGAAACAAATGTTGGTCTCGCCAGCAACACGCATTTCCCATGAAAGAATACATTTTCCATAAGTTCTTTGAAAGCATTTATTTGACTTGAAGTGCAATGACTAGTGTCATGCAAACAAGCATGACTTTGAGATGATAAAAATCCCAGAGGAAAAAAAAGGCAATGAATGAGCAGTAAGCCTGCTTATCGTGATACAGGAAGAAATTCCCTGAACCAGCTTTTGTCTGAAATGGCCCCTTTAGAATTACAAACCATCATGTAAATTTCTTACATTGTGTCATAAATATAAAACTACATCGAATCTTTCCACATGATGATTGTTCGTTTTTAACTCCTCACATCCTGATAAAGCAATAGATCCAAGTTAAACATTTAAAGCAGATGGAAAATGCATTTTAACACAACATGTTTAGTTTGTGCACATAACTAAAGCAATATGCTGCATTCAATGGCCATTGAGCCTGCAGTTGAGCTATGAAGTTGCAGTGAAGTAAAAGGATATGGGAATGAAATTGATCTTGGACCACTCCTGCATCCCACATTATATTTAGTTTCATTGACTCCAGTCCATGATTATCAGTATACCAAGTAGAGCAAATGATCAATGTGTTAGCCTCAAGAAAAAACATTCCACTCCATTTTCATCAGGGCATACGAAAGTGAACAATAATGGGTCTGCCACTGCCCACAGTGACGTACAAAATATGAAGAAACACAGAAATAAACACTGCAAAAATTTAGCAATCATTAAACAAAAATAAAGTAGGTGGGTCCTTACTGCAGCTCAGCATATTAACTGAATACTGTAGGAGCTATAATCTGTCCTGTTATTGACCCTGTGAAGGTGATATTCAAGTCACTTTCTCAAGATATTCTATTTAATTGCTCTGAGGAAGGGTCACTGGACCCGAAATATTAACTCTGTTTTTCCCTCCACAGGTGCTGCCAGACCTGCTGAGCTTTTCCAGCAACTTTATTTTTGTTCCTGATTTACAGCATCCGTAGTTCTTTCGTTTTTATTCTATTTAATTGTCACACAGTTAGTAAAACCACTCTCTTATTTCCATGCTTCTAGAATAAAATTACAAGGTCTTAAGTGTAGATGTTTTACTTTATGCTACAGGACACAAAACCAAACGATAATTGGAGTGGGTGCCTAGGTGAGCATGTATGCATATATGCAGAATAGGATGGAACAGATACAATGAATTTTCTTCCGCAAAGTAACATTGATTAATTTTTTATAAATCAACTTGGTTCAGGGGATGTTAACAGGTAGGTCTTGAATTTGTCTGTTACAGAGGTAGGGACAATACCAGTGTCCCACAAAACACACCACTTTTAATGTTTTTTTTAAAAATCAACCTGGGTCTTGAGCTCAGGACTGCTGAGTCAGAGATAGGGACACTACTATTGTCCCCCGAACCCTCTCCAAAGTAACATAATGTATTTAAAATTAATAGTCTCTTCTCGGTTCTTACTAGGCAACACAATAAACACGTCATTTAGTCACAGAGTGGCTGCTCCCAGAGATGAGTAGCTAATTGATATTGACAAAGAAGTTTTTTTTTGTTAATGATTTTGTATCAGGTTTGTTAGGAGAACATTACTGAGCATTAATGACCTAAAATGGAAGAATTCCTTCTACTGTGTTTGAACATGGCTTTGGATCAGAAATTTTATTCTGTTCTACTGTCTGCTATCCTCGCCCTCTACAAATGCAAAAATCTTTATAAATCAGCAGAAAAGGTTCAGGTTGGATTAACAGTCTGCGCCTCCTTCATAACCTTAGGCAGTAATGTCTTCAGAAGAGAGGTAACATAAGAAAAATAATCAGAGGAAATATTACAAATAAACAAATTTACCTATTTATTTATTTTCAATTATCTTTTAACATCCATTACCAGAGTGACAATCAATATAAACTACTGAAATGCTTATTTGGAAGAGCAACAAAATGCTAAGATACAATTATTGTATGAAGTGTAGTCATTTAATTTGCCTCTTACAGAAATGTCGAAGAAGTGACAGTGTACCAAAATTTCAGTTTGAATTAGAACCAAATGCTGACTAAGGATTACATGTAAATTCAGAGTCAATAGAAATGTACGTTTACCGATCTTCTGTTCGACTTAAAACCATCATTGTAACCACAAACATTAAATGGCATTTCTTCTCTTTGAAAATTGCTTACCATTTGTATCAGCTTCAACATGTTAGCAACATGGCAAAGAATTGTTCAGCGTCACATGTCTCTATTTTATGGTTCGTTTTATTTCAAAAATATACTTTATTCATAAAAATATACTTTATTCATAAAAAATATCTTTGTATGCATACATAGTCACTTAAGCGGTTTGGTTCTGTACAGTAGCATATGAAGAAACAAATGAATATTGGAGTTTGACTCTATCCAACAAATAAACCAAAGGCATTTCTTACCAGTACAAGATTATATTTATATTGGGAAGTAGTTAAGGACAAACAGCAATTAATTTGGGACATTCCTACTGTGGTTTTAAACTATTTAAGTCATCCCACTGTAATGTCTTGCGAGATATAACGTGTACAATTCCTTTCTGTACTTCATATTCTAAAGCACCGCTTCGACATTGTATAACATTGAGTAAGTAAACCATATTAAATCAGGTAGTAAGTCCTAACTTTAAACCATGCAGGCGTTGAATTAGCTGACCTCACCCATTCTGGTAATTTATTAGCGCATACGGCCATGTTTTAAGGAGGAGAACATCATGTTTCTGACTACAAGAAAACCCAGAAAGTGTATGTGGGGAAATTTTGGGTAGAGACAGTACAGAGTTGCAATCCAATGAAATTGTGCTAAATAACATTCCCTCACAAGATATGCCAGTCCTCACATTTGGAATGGTCACTTTTCAAAAGGACTTTCGGCACGCTATCAAAATAAGAACACAATATGTTAGCAGAGGAATGTGGAAACATTGTTAGGGAAAGAAAATAAAGCATCTCACGTTCTGCAAGGTCTACAATTGACGCCATCTAAAAAAGTGCAAAAAGAACATTTTTGACAAAAAGACATTGTAATAAAATTTACAGCTAAAACTGTGCTCACCTCTCACCATCAATTTTGGAAACTTCATTTTTTTTTGAACATTTTAAGAACAACATACTGAACCAGTCTCTACAAGCTTTAGTTAATTTGTTTAGGATTTTTCCTGTATGCCCCTGTAGATGTGGCTTCTGAATAGACTGCCGGAGGGATGGGAGGTCTCTTATCTCACAGTCCACATGTCATCCCATTCCCAAAAAGGAAGAATGAAAGTGTCACATGAAACAATTCCAATCTACTCAAACTATCCTGTGAAAAAAATAGTTGGGAAGAGAGCAAACACAGCATGCCAACTCACATGCCTGTACCTTGTACCCCACAAGCTGAAATGAAATATTGCCATATTTTTTTATTCAGGATGAGCTCTTAAATGAAGGAATTGTCACTTGTTGAATCACTATAAAAATTGCAAATCCACGGTCATTAATTTGAATCAAAGATGTTTGACCAGAATAGAACAAGTAATGAAGTATTAATTGAAACTGAGGAACAGTCTAATGAAGTTGGCAGAAGAAGAATAGGATAATTTATAACCTGGAGATTATAAATCTCCACCATTAAGGCTTACATAACCACAAAGCCATCACCATTAGCATCTGACAGATCAGAACATTCTAGTTCTCCAGAAGAGAAGGAGAACTAGGATGTTTTGATCTGCCAGATACAGCCAATTAAATACTTTTTAAGGCATTACAATGGAGGAAGATATGCCAGCAAATTTGTTCATAACCATGTTCCACAGTTATAATGTGATTATGACCAAATATTCCACTTCATAAGATATTGGCCAAGAAATCAATATTGCTCAGAACATTCAACATCTTTTTTTCTTTGAAGTATTTCCATAGGATCTTTCACAACGACGAGAAAAGAGGCCGGATCTCAATTTAACACTTCTTCAAAAAGATGACACCTCCAACACTGCAGCATCAAGTCAGTGTCAACTGTTGTCAATGCAGAAGGGTTGAAATTTAATTCATTGGATTATTTTAGAAACCAGCAATAGAGAAGCCAAATGATCTTTGTTCTTGTTGCAAAGCGGTGTTCGGTAGCACTAAAGTGTACATGGCAGGTAACAATTTATATGAAAAAGCCGTCAAATGTTAGCTCATATACAAATGATTTCTCAGTAAGCTTGCCAGTTAGGTGATAACAGATATATTATTCACGTACTTGTAAACAATCGTAGCTTTGGGTGATAAACTTATCAGGGGGATAACCAATTAGGTCCATAGTAGTCCACAGTGATGGGTGAAATTTTAAGGTTGGTTTGGAAACTCTATTGTAATGTGTTATCAACTGACTTCAAAACTTGTCCAATTCTCATCTAATCAGAATTTTTCAGTGGAAATATGATGTCTGCCATAATTACTGTTGTGACACAATAAAGCCACAAAATAGCTTTCATATTTGTGTTAAGTCTGCGCTCTCTCAACTTTCCGGCAAAGTTGTTCATGTTGGTTTTTGCAGAAGTTCAAAGCAAAACTTTGTTGGCACAGACTTCAAGAGATGGGAAAGTAAAAGCTGCACCCTGTAACCGCAGGAAGTGCTACACCTGCCCCCACACCTCCTCCCTCACCCCAATCCCAGGCCCCAAGAAGACTTTCCACATCAGGCAGATGTTCACCTGCACATCTGCCAATGTGGTATACTGCATCCGCTGTACCCGTTGTGGCTTCCTCTACATCGGGGAAACCAAGCGGAGGTTTGGGGACCGCTTTGCAGAACACCTGCGCTCAGTTCGCAACAAGCAACTGCACCTCCCAGTCACGAACCATTTCAACTCCCCCTCCCATTCCTCAGATGACATGTCCATCCTGGGCCTCCAGCAATGCCACAGTGATGCCACCCAAAGGCTGCAGGAACACCAAATCATATTCAGCCTGGGAACCCTGCAGCCCAATGGCATCAATGTGGATTTCACAAGCTTCAATATCTCCCCTCCCCCAACCGCATCCCAAAACCAGCCCAGCTCATCTCCACCTCCCTAACCTGTTTTTCCTCTCACCTATCCCCTCCTCCCACCTCAAGCCACACCCCCATCTCCTATCTACTAACATCATCCCACCCCCTTGACCTGTCCGTCCTCCCTGGACTGATCTATCTCCTCCCTACCCCCCTACCTACACTCACCTTTACTGGCTCCATCCCCGCGTCTTCGACTTGTCTGCCTCCTCTCCACCTATCCTCTCCTGTATCCATCCTCTATCCGCCTCCCCCTCTCTCCCTATTTATTTCAGAACCCTCTTCCCCTCCCCCATTTCTGATGAAGGGTCTAGGCCTGAAACGTCAAGTTTTCCTGCCCCTGTGATGCTGCTTGACCTGCTGTGTTCATCCAGCCCCATGCTTGTTATCTCTAAGTAAAAGCTGCCTGTCGGATTCTGTAAGATGAAGGTTAATGAACATTTCCCAGGATTCACATCGATAAGTTTGACTCAATCCTGGGAGATGCTGCGCGTCATGTGTCAACATGTTTACTGAATGAATCACAGGGAGTTTAGTGGTGTAAATGTTGAGACTTGGCTTTTAGATGCCAGTCTTTTGTAGTTCTTTTAATTGCAATATAAGTGAAGTATTGTGGCTGGGAGGCTGAAAACATCTTAAGAAAACCTGGGATCACCGTTCCTGTTCCATCCAGCCTTGGAGGAGCTCACAGATAGGCAAAGTTTCAAAAACATACCTGAGCCTCTACTGGTCAGTTGGCTCCTTGCAACCTATTGTTGCCACGGAGAAAAAGGCAGTATGGGTCATTTCTTGAAGTGAGAATAAGCTATTTCCCTAATCACCAGGCTGTGGCTTTTATATGTTAATCGGCTCCTCACCAGTTTACAACAAGAGCCATGATAATTCCATGGTTTGGGGAATAAAATGCAAATTGCCAGGACTGAAGATGGTCGCTAAAGCTCAATTTTTAACTTGCCTTATAACCCTCTCCAACCTTTGGGTTTAGGGGAGTGTCTTAAAACCAAACTCGATGTATTCACTGTACACCTGTACTAAAGTGCACATGACCATAAAATCTAAGTCTAAATTTAAAAGCAATATTACAAAGACAGGATCAAAATAAAATAATAAAACATCTTTCAAAAATTGTCACATTATTACAAAGTCCACTATTAAATGGGATTCAGAAGATGTTCTAAGCCCAACAATCTAAAGTGCATCTTTACTGACTATTGAATGGATAATTGATGACACAGAGACAGAGGAATCATGAGGTAGTTAGTTGTGCAGTTTTATTTGTACGTGTCACCATTAATATTCTGTCGCCCTTTCAAAAAGTTGGCTGAAAAGTTAGTGATATGAAACATTGTTCTGAACTAAGGGTACTGCTTTATTTTCCACTCAACAGAACACACACCTATAGTGAGATCCACATATTTATAACGTCTTCTTGTGTCAAAAGAAATGAAAGAACATTGTCACGGTCCCAGGCAGATTTTAGTGATAAAGCTAACAGCTCTGGCTTTAAGCAAACTTTGTATTGACCTTCGTAGCAAGAGGATTTGATGCAGGAACAAGGATGTCTTGCTGCAGTTGTACAGGACCTCGGTAAGACCACACCTGGAATATTGTATGCAGTTTTGGTCTACTTATCCGAGGAAGGATGTTCTTGCTATAGAGGGAGTGCAGCAAAGGTTTGTCAAATTAATTCCTGGGATGGCTGTACTGATCCATGGGAGGGATTGAGTCAATTAGGATTGTATTCACCGGAGTTTAGAAGAATGAGGGGACGATTTCACAGAAACCTATAAAATTGTAACAGGACTAAACAGGCTTGATGCAGGAAGGATGTTCCTGATGGTGGGGGGAGTCCAGAATCGGGGGTCATAGTTTCAGTATAAGGGGTAAGCCTTTAAGGACTGACCTGAGAGAAATTTCTTCATCCAGAGTGGCCAACCTGTGGAATTCATGACCACAGAATGTGGTTGAGGCCAAAATGTTATGTGTTTTCAGCAAAGAGGTAGATTTAGCTCCTGTGACTAAAGTGATCAAGGGATGTGGGCGGAGGATGTGATTACATTATTGGGTTCCATGATCAGCCATGATCACAATGTATGGCAGGTCAGTCCCAAGGGGTCAAAAGGCCTATGACTGCTCCTGTCTTCTATGTTTCTATATTTATCCTCAACAGAATTTATATATTCATACCTGAAGCATAATCAGTCTGCTTATTTTTCCTGACTTTCTAGAAAGGAGAAGAAACAGAATCCTCTAGCCCATGATTTCAACACTTTTCGTTAACAACTGACCCATTTATCTGCTTCACCCTGAAAGAAATGTGTTCTCTTGGTATCGGAACTGATGACACCTGCAAGTTATGTTCAGGCAAACCACTGCTGGACTTGGTGAATTAAATCTCATTCATTCAGTGTGGCATTTGAAATATACTGTCTCCATCTACATATTGCTTCCATCCATGAGTTAATTAAGCTGTGCCTGAAAGACTTCCAATTAACTGGAGTTAATTAATTGTAAGTAAAATCTAATCTTTCTAACAATGCTGATATCAATTGAATTGAAATGCTTTTAATGCTAAATGGATAATCCCAATTGGTTGACATATTGTGATGAAAAGTGAATTTTTTTACATGTATTAATACAATTTCTAGAGTTTGTATTTCGAGCTAGTGTCATACGGGAGTTAGTTTTTTTAAAAAAGGGTTTAAAAAATGCTAGGGCAGTCACTTCCTTTGGAATATTGACCAAATTTAGTATGAGTCAGAGAGCAGAGACACTTGGAATGTCAATGGAGAACGGTTTCTATAACTCTGGGTTTATGACTGGAATTGTAAACATTGAGGGCCATTAGCTTGTTTTAGGTTCAGGGCAATCAAGGGTTTTTTTTTGCTTAGAAAACTCAGAGATTGGAGAATTTTGTGCAGAACACCTGATTGGAGTCAGAACCACAAGTTTTCTTTTCTAGAAAGGAGTGTAAAATAATTTAGGAAATAAGTTACTAAAGTGGAAAATTAAGTTGAGAAAACTTTCAGACTAGGAGTGGTTGCTTGGACATCTGTAGGTTATTGAAGACTGAGGAAGTCTAAGATCTCAATTTTGCCAGTATTTTTATAAGAAGACATTAAATGTCGCAGGAAAGAACTGGGAAAAATCAGTTGAGTCTGGATTTCTGGACATTCTCTGGATATGAAGCTGTAAAGTGATTATGTTGGAAAGCAGGTGAAAACTTTGTGTTACTGAGTGTTTTAAGATATTTCAAACTGTGCTGTATATTTACATAACTGAGTTTGTTTTATTTTATCATTTTTTCCTTTTATGTAATAAACTTCTTGTTTTACTTGTGAAAGAAAATCTACAGCCTTGTTTGCTTGTGTTTCAGTGAATGACCACCACGTTAAATTTTTTGTAAAAAGCCAAGTTTCATTCTGGGATCTGACTTATTCGCTTGTAACATTAGCTGGTCTCATGGCATTATCATCTTACGGAAATTCAGTATAATTACTAAAATTATTGAAAAATATAATGAATTGTTTCAAATGACAGAAATAGTGTGACGAAGACAGTTAAAATGAAGCTCATGACCAACACAGTATTAGGTATTCATAATATAAATTATGCTGCCAACACAGGATAGTTTTACAGAATGTTTCAACTCCTCTTAATGGCAGTATCTATTTCTCAAAAAAACGTTCGACTCAACCCTAGCACATAAAGTTTTTACTAATAGGAGGTGATGTATTCTGGCATTTCTAACAACCTCATTCTGGCTGACTGTTCAGAGATGCTGAATTAAACAATATCTTCCGATTTTAACAAGACCCTATTCCTATTTATACCAATCCTAGTGGTATTATGAATGTTAATTATTCTTTGCAACATGTGATGTCTCAATATCTTAGACAGGGCTATTTCTGATACTCAGCAGGTGGTCAACTTTTACCCAAATTAAATCAGGGAGTAATATTTACTGACAAAGCCACTTGTAAGTAATGTCAGGTATCAGAAGTGAAATTTATGCAACACCACTTACAGTTAACAATTCATTTTCAAGCTGTGTTACCTTGGCACAATTTTCAAAACATTGTCACATTAGGTCACATTACATCTGGTAATTGCAGCCATCTGCAGCATCCCAGATGCTAATTGCTGGACATGATAGACCTGCAGTCTACATATTTTATGGTTCTGAAAGTCATCTCATTTCTTTTAACTCTGATTCCTTCCAGGGCATTTCTGGAGAAACCACAGGGATTTCACAGCACACTGCACTTAAGTACATAAGGCAGGTGACAGATGAATTATTTGCCAGAATTAGGAGTTAAGTACACTTCTCCCGGAACAATAATAGGTAGAATGAGTGGGCACTTGGATTACTGCTATCTTCAGAGTCATAGAGATGTACAGCATGGAAACAGACCCTTCAGGCCAACTCGTCCATGGCAACCAGATATCCTAAATAAACCTCGTCTCATTTCCCAACATTTGGCCCATATCCCTCTAAACCCTTCCTATCCATGTACCCATCCAGATGCCTTTTAAATGTTGTAATTGTACCAGCCTCCACCACTTCCTCTGGCAGCTCATTTCGTACACGCACCACCCTGTGCATGAAAAATTTGCCTATTAGCACTATTTCAAATTTTTCCGTTCTCACCTTAAACCTATGCCCTCTAGTTCTGGACACCCCAACCCTGGGGAAAAGACGTTGACTATTCAACCTATCCATGCCCCTCATGATTTTATAAACCTCTATAAGGTCACGCTCAGCCTCCCAAGCTCTGGGGTAAATAGCCCCAGCCTATTCAGCCTCTCCCCATAGATGAAACCCTCCAACCCCGGTAATATCCTTGTAAATCTTTTCTGAACCCTTTTAAGTTTATCAACATCTTTCCTATGGCAGGGAATTCAAACTTGAATGCTGTGTTCCGAAAGTGGCCCAATCAAAGTCCTGTACAGCCGCAACATGACCTCCCAACTCCTAGGAAGACTTTCTCTAATGTTCACAATATTTCCCATCATCACCCTTGCTGACTCCCACTGGCAGCTGAAATCTTTTTGATACCTGTAGCCCAAACTTACCCACATCCTGTTTTGTCAGCCTCCAAGTGTGCATCTAATATAACCAATGTATCAAAATTCTGCCTGCACCTTTTTCCATACATTAAATACAGTTTGTAGTTTGTCCATGTTTCTGACTATCATTTGTTTCCTGTTCCCTAATGTGCATTGCCAAATTACCCATTTGAAATTACTTGCACCTCAAAAGATGCGGTCTACTCCATTTCCACAACCTATGTCTTGCTGCTGTCTAGCTTGGTTTTTGTACATTGCTCTCCCTCTGGGCTACGTTTGTCACAAAACTTAAGCAAGATTTAAACTTCAACACGATCCTCCCTTAACCCAAACTCCGTTAAATATACTATATAAAACAATCATTTGTACTCCAGCAACTGGTTCCCATCATTGAACAAAGTATTTACAAAATGTAATCAAAATGTTTAGCTTATGCTCAGAGCCATGACAACAAGCAGCACCTTTTTTTTGTTAGATAGAAAAATTGTTGTATGATCTGTGTTGTATTGAAAATGACCACTTAAATAAACAAAGAGCTATTTTGCTGTTTCTGATCTATTTTAAGCTTCGAGATCTATTCTTTCTATTTATGAGAATAATGAAAATACGTTAAGAATAATCAGTATGTATGATATTTATTGAATAAACAGAAATAATATTCCAACATACCTCAAGCTGCATTATTCAGTCAAGCTCATACCTTGAGTTGTACTACATCCAATGTGCCTCCAGTGTGTACTTGCTCATAAGGCGTTGAGCTAATAGGGTTCTTTATTGCTGTGATAACAGATTACCTGGATCAAATGCTTATAATCTGCAAATTACCCTGTTTGCAATGTTCTCAAGATGAATGTGTAATGTAATCCAATTCCATTTCTTCGTGTGCTAATTTAGCAGAAACACATTAGTTTGTTTCACGTAAGCAAATTAATGTTTGGGTTAAATATTTAACATGTGCAGTACTTTGCTTATTGTAAACACAAAAACAACAGGTCTTGTAGCTAGGATATTGCACGAATGCTAATGTATGCATTCACTTCTATTAAGAGAAACTACTACTGGAGGTAATGCTGTTTTCATTTTGATTACACTATCAGAGATGAAGGAGAAAACTGCAGTAAAAGTAAACTCAAGTAGACTCAAGTAAACGAGATAACAAGCATGGGGCTGGATGAACACAGCAGGTCAAGCAGCATCATAGGAGCAGGAAAACTTGACGTTTCGGGCCTAAACCCTTCA
>JAHRHZ010000035.1:11511029-11525800 GCA_024137785.1 Ginglymostoma cirratum | reverse complement strand
TGAAGGGTTTAGGCCCGAAACGTCAAGTTTTCCTGCTCCTATGATGCTGCTTGACCTGCTGTGTTCATCCAGCCCCATGCTTGTTATCTCGGATTCTCCAGCATTTGCAGTACCTTTTATCTCTCCTAGACTCAAGTAAACTACTTTATAGTAAACTCAAAAGTAAACAAGTAAACTCAAAAGAGAACTAAGTAAATCCTTGAGAAGAATAGAAAATCACAGCAATGTGAGGAAGGACACGCGAATGGGACTGATCAATTAGCTTTTGTAAAGACCAATTGTTCCTAAAATTATAGCATAGATAAGGTCACCATAGACAGAGAGAACCTCTCTCTCATTAGAAAGAGATAACTAGTGGTTTAATCTGAGTGTCACTATGCCAAAGGTGATGGATTAGGTTGAGAAGGTGGGACTTTCAGCTAGTACAGGATTTGAATCCACATTGTTGGCATTACACCGCATCTGCAAACTAGCCATCCAGCAAACTGACCCCATTATGTAGTGTAGACGTAAATCTGAAATGGAAAATGACTGTCATTAATGATGATGATGGCATCAGAAATGGCAAAGGAACACTTTGAATAGTCAACTGTGCAAACTGTTCTTCACTAACATGTAGAAACCTGCATCAAAATTGAGAGAGCTGTCCCAAAGAGTAGGCATGCGACAGATTGACTTTAATGTTTAAAGGAAAAGCCTACTCAAAATTGTCATCACCAATTGAAGTATCACAGGGAAACCCATCTATGATAATTTCAGTAAGAGTGATAAGCACACAGTCCTAGTGGATTCCAAGACTTGTCTTCACAGTGAGGACAGTCTTCATTGTGTTATGTGTTATGTGGAATGTAAATCAGAAACTATCATAACTAGCTTATCATAACTGCTGCCGAAGAATCTGTATCTTTATTTCTCAACGAATCCCTCTTTTTATCATAACCGTCAGGCTGAGAAACTAATTGATTCAGTGAGGACTGTATGACAGCATGTCAGAAGCAGGCAGAGCTAATAATGAGATGCCAACCTGGTCAAGCTATAATACAATCAAATGCATTTTCGTTAGCAGAAGCAACAAACTATAGACAGGCCTAAATAAGTTCATAGCTAACAGGCCAGATCTAATCTCTGTGTCCTGCTACATCAAATCATGGTAGGTAGTGGACAATAAAGTACCTAAGTGGAGGATGAAGTTCAACAGACTCTCCCACCGTCAACATGAAAAGGGTCCATCATGTGAGTCTAACAAACAAGACTGAAGCATTTGCGACCATTGCTGGCCAGAAATGATGAGTAGAGAATCCATCCCGGAATCTTTCAGTGATCAGCAGCATCACAGAGGCTAGTTATCAGCCACTTTGATTCACTCTGTGATATTGTTATTAATTATTAAATAACCTTTCAAAAGAGGCTCAAACTTTATGATGAAATC
Organism: Ginglymostoma cirratum; assembly: GCA_024137785.1. Classification (NCBI taxonomy): domain Eukaryota; kingdom Metazoa; phylum Chordata; class Chondrichthyes; order Orectolobiformes; family Ginglymostomatidae; genus Ginglymostoma; species Ginglymostoma cirratum. The sequence continues at coordinate 11,524,371 of JAHRHZ010000035.1, read as the reverse complement.
TATTATTGTGTCAGTTCGTAAGTTGTAAGACAGCATTATGTGAATATTGTAAAATTCAGGGGTAGCATGTTCCACTGCTGGCTGCAATTCGATTGTGGCTAGCAATTAAGGTGCGGCCTGTTAAGAGATTTTAAATTCGTCACTCAGAACGGTTAAAAGGTCGCTGCAGAGTTGGTTTTGCAGAGTTAATCAGAGAGAGAGAGAGAGTTAAAGTCAGCGCCAGAAGATTAAGTGCAATGCAGGAAATATACTTCTTTAGCTTTGCTGGTAAGAAGACAGTGGTAGGCCACCAGCTCTGTATTGTTTTGGGTCAGGAGAAGTCACAATAGCTGCATGACCGTTCTATGCAATTGATGATCCATGTGGTTCTGAAAGTCAGCAAATACAGCTACGTGTCAGGGTCAGTGCCCAGGAATAGGATTCAGAGCTGTGGGGATTGGAGCAAGATTGTGAGCCATTAATAGTTCAGTGAAACTGACGGTTAAGGTGAAACAGTATTTGTTTGGTGCAACTGAGACACACTAGAGCTCGAATAAACTCAGGGACAGGTCCAACTCGGTGAAGTGAGCTGTTTGCAGACAAATTGGAATTGTGCCAATGAATAGGGCCCGGAATTCCAGAATCCAAGGGAAAGAAATCCCAGGAAAGAAGAACAAAACTTCCAAGATGGAAGCAGTCATTGATGGAATGGCTTTTAAGGGAGCTCAAAAGTGAAAAATTGGAATCCCTTGTGAATTCTATACTGAGATTTGGTGATCTACTGTATCATTAATGTCAAGGAATTTTTGGAACTGTCTTTACCATATTTGCTATTTAATGTGTTCTATGGGGTGTTTAGCTGCAGTTTGTCTTTAAATCATATTTATGTCATGTTAATTCTAGATGTTACAGTACAAATTATTTGGACGTCATAGATTTCTTATAAAGTAGAGGTTGGCACCCCCCACCCGTAACTAAAACCAAAACACCCAGAGAGGCTAGCTTCATCCTATAATCTCTTTAAAAAAGTGTGAAAAGTGGTATAAGCTGCCTCTCACCCTCAACTTGTTTTTAAGAAGTGGTTAAATGAAATGAACTCCTTTCACTCACTCTATAATCAACAAGTAACACTTTATTTATTTCACTCTAACAGTGAACAAATTAACTGAACCGTTAACAAACTGAACAATTCACCCTTAACCATTAACTATTCCCGAGTAAAGTAGAAGTCTAATGGGATACTATTCTAACAAATACAAGGCCCACTTATATAAACCAAAATAAGAATAAAATAAATTAAAATTTAGTCTCGTGAAATTACAGCCAGGATAAGTCTTCTGGAATGTTCTGTGCCATCTCCATTGATCGTTAGTCAGGAACACCTTTCTCTGTCAAATTCTTGTGTCAGGAACTACAGATAGGAGTGCCACTGTACCTTTAGTTAGATGATGGGAGCCAGTGATTTTCTCTTTAGTGCTGGTGACAGGTGCTTTCATATCAATTTTCAAATGCCCTCTTCTTTTATACCCTTGATGACATATTGATTTCTTATAACAGGATTGATTATATGTTATCAAAACCATCAGAATTAAATTTAATTTTTTTTTAGTTTCTAAGTGCCAAGTTAAAATAATTGGCTGAAATTCAAACTGGCTCTCTTGCTAACAAAACAAAATTGCTGCCTGAATTGCTAATCATACCATCTTTAATGCACGTTTCAATTTCAGGAGCTGTCTGTGCGCCTGAAACCCACAAGCTGCCCATAGACATTGTTTTTTTGAATCTCTAAGCACAGAAAAAGCCCATCATCTTTTAAAGGGACCCCATACTATTCCCCCTATCATTTTAACATCAAATTCTAGCATCCTACCTTACAATCCACAAGTGTTCTATGCAACTTTGCAATAGATTGTTATTTATCTTCTAAATTTGTACAATAAACTTTATGTTAGTATTCATAACTACAGATTCTGGTGGTTTTATTCTCTATACATGGGTGAACAAGCGAAATGAGAGTGAAAGCCCTGACATCAATCTGCATTTAACTGGGTGTGGCATTAAGGAGCCCCTGCCCAACCGGAGTCATTGGGGAAACCTCCACTATTGGAGGTCAGTCATCTCATCCAGGATATTTCCGTAGGAATTCCTCAGAGTTGTGTTCTAGCTCCAACCATCGTAAGCTGCTTAATCAATGACATTCCCTCCATCGTAAGGTCAGAAGTGGTGATGTTCGCTGATAATTGCACAATGTTCAGCATCCTTTGTGACTCCTCAGATACTGAAGCAGTCCATATTCAAATACTGAGGCTTCGGCTGAATAGTGGGAAGTATCTTTGCCACAAAAATGCCAAACAATGACTATCTCCAATAAGAGATAATCTAACTGCCACCCCTTGACATTCAATTGCATTAGCATCACTGGATCCTCCACTATCAACGTTCTGAGGGATACCATTAACTACAAACTGAACCAGACTCACCATATAAATACGGTGGCCAGAAGAGCAGGTCAGAGGCTAGGAATACTGCAGGAAGTAACTCACCACCTAACTCCTCACCTGTCCACCAACGACAAGGGACAAGTCAAGAATGTGATGGAATTGTGGTTAAGCGAACACAGGCCAAAAATTGGACATTTTAACTTTATCCATAGCCAGAGAAATTGGTCCTGAAAGAAAATAGGTCAAACTAAATTAAACAACAGCCAGGAGCTATCAGCTACAGAGGACAGTGGAAACCAAGATCAATGAGATTACAAGAGCTCCAGGGGAACCAATTACAGCCAGGGCAAGGGTTGTGTATCGGAGAAGTGTCAATCAGACTTTCTGGCATCTTAGCTGCCTAAGTATGTGCACTTTAACCTCCCAGCATGGTAACAGTGAAGGATGTTGACATGACTCCAAAGGATGATTTGAACTCAGATCATGATCCATTGGCCAAAGGCCACTGAATATTCTGATAGGGCTGGGCTGCGGGGGGATAAGAACATAGATCCGGGGGACATCCCCTCAATAAAGATACAGTGCAGACTCAGTGAAGACTTGCAGGGATGACTCGCAGCAAGAAGACAGTGCTGCAACGCAATAAGATCCAGGAGATGATCCTGCCTGACCTGCAAGACCCACCTTTGTGGAACAGAGCCAGCGCTACAGGAGAGAGGAAGATTACCAATGGCCCAGATCAAACACGTGAATCGTAGTGAGTAGTATCCTTTTTCATACAGCTATAGTTAGATAAAGAGTAAATATAATGAAAATTTGGGAAATGTTCTTTTAATAAGAATTTTTTTATGAATAAGATTGAGTTGATACACAGCTCTGCATCATTTTGTCCATCTCACTGACAAGACTGCTTAGGCAAGGTGTTTCTAATGCATAAAATGATCAAAATATTCAATGCACAGACAACAGAATACTTCCCACTTGTCTGGATGAGTGCAATTCCAAAACACTCAAGAAGGTTGACACCATCCAGGGCAGCCATCTTGATTTGCACCACAGTCACAGATGTTCAGTCCCTCTCCTAGCATCATTGTACTATTTACAATATGCACTGCAGAAATTCACAAAAAATTCTGGAACAACACTTTCCACATCCAAACCACTACCATCTAGAAAGACAAGTGAGCACCACCACCTGCAAATTCTCCTCAAAGCCAAGCACAATCCTCATTTGGAAATATATTGCCATTTCTTCAATGTCACTGGGTCAAAATTCTGGAATTCCCTTCCTAAAAGAATTGTGGGTCTACTTCCAGCACATATACTGCAGTGGTTCAAGAAGGTGGCTTCTCGCCACCTTTTCAAGGCCGACTAGGGATGGGTAGTAAATGCCGACCCAGCCAGCGATTCCCATGTCCAATAAGTAAATGAAAAGAAAATTTTCCCAGGATGTTAAAAGTTACTTACCCCCGAAAGTTTACTGGTCCCTAGCTGGATTGCAAAACATTTGACCATTTGGTCCAGGATCATAGCAACACCCAGATAATGGCTGCAAGAACAGTTTGGCAAGATTTCACGTTTTAAAACTTTTACTGTAACAAATGACTTAACGTACTATTTAAACACAGTCTCATTTCTGTAGCAACCTATACTTTAAACTACAGAAAGGAGCATACTGGTTTTATATTCCACACAGTCTGCTCAGAACAGCAGTCTGTACAGCAAACAGTCTGATGTTCTGGCTTCTACTGAAAGAATAACTTTGAGTGACTGCCTGTAAGCATTTTCCTCAGATTTCAGAGATTACAGACTACACCGAAAGCAAAACCTGATCCAAAGATTCTTGTTGTCAGGACAAAACACCCAAAGTTAAAGATGTTTGCCTGCATCCACTTGACTTACACCTTCTGCAATCCAACTTTGGTAACTCACAAAGATGCACACATTTTTTTCCCTGTTGACTGTAGAAAAACAAACAAAGAAGATAGGAGCAGATGCAGGTCATTTGAGCCTGCTTTGTCTTTCATCACGATCATGACTGATCATCCAACTCAATAGCCTAATCCTGCTTTCTCCCCATATCCTTTGATCTCATTTGCCCCAAGTGCTCTACCTAGCCGTCTCTTGAATACATTCAATGTTTTGGCATCAACTACTTCCTGTGGTAATGAATTCCACAGGCTCACCACTCTTTGGGTGAAGAAATGTCTCCTCATCTCCGTCCTAAATGGTCTACCCCAAATCCTCATACTGTGACCCCTGATTCTGGACACACCCACCATCAGGAACGTTTCCCCTGCACCTCCCCTGTCCAGTCCTGTTAGAATTTTATAAGTCCCTATGAAATGCCCCCTTATTTGCCCGAACTCAAACAAAAAAAATTCTCCCCTCGTCAACCACTCCTCAAACGTCAGTCCCGCCATCCCCAGAATCAGCCTGGTAAACCTTCACCTCATTCCCTTGAAAGCAAGAGCATTCTTCCTCAGAAAGGGAGAACAAAACTGCGCACAATATTCTAGGTGTGGTCTCACCAAGGCCCTCTACAGCTGCAACAGCACATCCCTGTTCCTGTACTCAAAACCTTTCACAATGAAGGCGAACATACCATTTGCATTCTTTTCCGCCTGCTGCACCTCATGCTTATCTTCAGCGATTGGTGCAAAAGGACTCCCAGATTCCACTACACACGCCCCTCTCCCAATTTACAGCCATTCAGGTAGTAATCTGCCTTCTTGTTTTTGCTTCCAAAGTGAATAACCTCACATTTATCCAAATTATTCCGCATCTGCCATTGATTTGCCCACTCACCCAACCTGTTGAGATCATGTTGAAGGATCTCTGCATCCTTCTCTCAGTTCACCCTCCCACCCAACTTGGTATCATCTGCAAACTTTGAGATATTACGTTTTGTTCCCTCATCCAAATCATTAATATATATTGTGAATAGCTGGGCTCCCAGCACCGATCCCTGTGGCACCCCTCTAGTTACTGCCTGCCAATTTGAAAAGGACCCATTAATTCCTATTGTTTGTTTCCTCTCTGCCAATTACTTTTCTGTCCATCTCAATACACTTCTCCCAATGCCATGCACTTTAATCTTGCAACATAGTGTCTTATATAGGATTTTGTCAAACGCTGGCAGAAAGTCCAAATATACCACATCCACTGGCTCCCCCTTGTCTACTCTACTAGTTACATCTTCATAGAATTCTAACACATTTGTTGGGCATGGTTTCCGCTTCCTAAATCCACTCAGAGCTCCTGGTGTTTGTCCATGATATTCATAAGGAAACTTTTAATTTTATCTCAAAAATGGCATCATTTGCTTCTTCCCAATGGGAAAGTGAAATAACTGCATAGAGGCTGGTATCCTGTCACCACATCACCCTTTATTGACTTGTGCACAGTACATTAGCTATGGTCACCCAGCTCGGAGTCAGTCCTCAACTGAGGAGATCCTGAATCCCCTGTTTATGTTGGTCAGCCAGGGCTTCCTGATTGGCCCAGGTTAACGGTCCCAATCAAGGATCTCGTAGTCAATGAGATCCAGCTGGTTCCAATCACTACACTCCTCCCTCCATAAGTCCGGGAACAAAGGCCTGGTCTTTCTCCTGAAGATTTTCCTGGAATGTTTTCGCCCATGTCTGGTTTCTCTAACCTTGACTCTTACAGGAGCAGTGTTTACTGGTCCATAGCCCATCTCTTGCGTCCGGAGCATCTTGGGAAGTTTCCTCCTCTTCTTCCGGCTGCTGTGGCATCCTTAATCTCTAAGGTTCCCCCATGTATGTTCTCAGTCTGGCTGAGGTCTTGTGCAAACTTAAGGGTTAGAGTCCAGTGCAAATCTTGTTAAAGACAGAGTTTGCAACCACAGATACAGCCGTGCTGGTATCGAACTCCATAAGAACTGTCTGACCATTTAACCAAACCTTAATTTTAATTGGTTCTGATTTGGATGCTGCTAAGCAATGTAATTGGTCCAACCCACATGTATTTGGACATTCCAGGGTGTGTGCATTCACCTGGATAGCAGCCTATGAGTTTTCTTACTCGAGCCAGGCTTTTAGGACTCTTTTACTGTCTCAAGTCCGCATACCAGCAGCAACTACAGTGGCTTGCCAGTCCAGATACTGAAGAACTTTTTAGCCACTTGGCCAAGGCTTAGCCTTGTTGTGGGTTCTGCTGTGGACTTGCCTTGGCTCCCTCTGCATATGAGGCGATGCAATTGCTTACACTCAAATGGTGTTCCCCAAACTCAGTCAGACAGGTGAGGGTGTCCATTTCCACCGGGAATGCCCTGTAGCTCCCACACTCGACTTGCTGTTTGCTGCTTAATGACACATCCGATTGCAGTGCAGGCTATTTGGGCTTCAGCAAGTAGGTACTTTTGGATGGTTATGTCATTAATCCCACTGTCATTGCCGCTGAAATAAACTGCACAAAGGCTAGCTCCCTATCACCATGTCACCCTTTATTTACTCATGCACAGTACACTGGCTGTAACCAGCCAGCTTAGAATCAGTCCCTGAACTGAGGACAGTCTGAATCCCCTGTTTATATTGGTCAGCCAGGGCTCCCTAATTGGCCCAAGTTAACAACCTAAATCAAGGACTTCACAGTCAATGAGATCCAGCCGGTTCTAATCGCTACAATAAAGTAAAACTTATTAGTCCATCATCCAGGTAGAAATGCTGATTAGAGATAAAAGGTAGTGCAGATGCTGGAGAATCCGAGATAACAAGGCGTGGGGCTGGATGAACACAGCAGGCCAAGCAGCATCATAGGAGCAGGAAAACTTGACGTTTCGGGCCTAGACCCTTCGTCATTTCTGATGCTGTGTTCATCCAGCCCCACGCCTTGTTATCTCGGAAATGCTGATTAGCTATCTTTGATCTCATTCACTTTCATCACAGAAGTACATGGATAGTTCACAGCACATCTATTTATGAAAATTACAACATCTTTCTGGGACTTGGGCAGCCTCAATTTACTGATTTTCAACTCAGGGACTGCTGAAAATTTCTCCAAACACTGTTGCTTCATCTCAGTAGTAACATCTGAGCTTTCTAACCACCCAGCTTAGTGTCATACAGACTTTAGAACAGATTGTGACATCCCCTTCATCTAGCCTAAATTTAAATTTGCACTCCCAAAAGTCAGGTTCACAGCTGTGACAATTCCAGAAATGGCAGTAGGTACTGGATACTGAACAAGCCATAGTGTCTGCCAACATCTCAGCAAAACGATTGAACATTTGTGCTCCAGAACAAGCTGTATCCTGAACTAAGTTGTTCCAGTACAGCTACAATGCTTACATCTATGTGACATGGTTGTTTTTGTGGTAGACCCCATTAGGGAACAAGGATTTAGTGATGTGTAATGAGGCAGACTTGATAAGCGAACTTAGATAAAGGAACCCTTAGGGGACAGAGACCACAATATGATAGAATTCACCAGCAGTTTGAGAGGGAGAAACTGTAATCAGATGTAATGTTATTACCATTGAGGAAAGGTAACTGCAAAGACATGAGGGAGGAGTTGATTGGAACGGAATCTTGGCAAGGATGATGGTCGAGCAGCAATGGCAGGAGTTTTGGGGGATAAGTTGGGAGGTACAGCAGAAATTCATCACATGGAAGAAGAAATATACAGACAGGAGGACAAAGTGACTGACAAGGTAAATCGGGGATGGCATAATAGCAAAAGAAGAAAACATGTAATGTGGTGAAGATTAGTGGAAAGCCAAAGGATTGGGAAGTCTTTAAAAACCAACAGAGGATAACTGAAAAAAAAAATAAGGAGGGAAAAGATGATATATGAGGGTAATCAAGCCAATAATAAGCAAACAAAGATTGCAAGAGATTTATTTTAATATATAAAAGGTAAGAGAGAGGCAACAGTGGGCATTGGACTGTTGGAAAATGAGGCTAGATAATTAATAATGGGGAACAAAGAAATGGTTGAGGAACTGAATGGGCACTTTGCATTAGTCTTCTTTGTGGAGGACATCCTTAGCATACCAGAACTTCAAGAGAATTGGGGGAGTGGTGAATGTACTGGCTGTCTGTAAGGAGAAGGTGTTGGGCAAGCTGAAAGGTCTGACGATGGATAAACTAACCGGATGGGATTGACTACACCCCAAGGTTCTGAAGAAGGTAGCTGAGGAGATTGTGGAAGCATTGGTGGTGATCTTTCAGGAATTATTGGAGTCATGGAGGGTGCTAGAGGACTGGAAAGTGACTAACTGTTCAAGAAGGGAAGGAGGCAGAAGACGGATAATTTAGGATGGTTATCCTGCCCTCGGTTGTTGGTAAGATTTAACGGCCTATTATTAGGAAGAGATTGTAGAGTACTTGGAAGCGCATGGTAAAATAAGGTGGAGTCAGAGATAGATAGTTCTTGATTAGTAAGGAGATTTAAGACAAAGATTACTATGTTCCGGATTACTTTGGGAAACAAAAGGTTACAGGGAGAAGGCAGGAGAATGAGATTGAGAAACATATCAGCCATTATCAAATGGTAGAGCAGACCGATGGACCGTACAGTCTGGTTCTGCTCCTATACCTTATGGTCTTATGGTCTAAACTTGCTTAGATAGGTACCTTTCACAAAAAGCAAAACAGAACCAATCAGACCAATCACTACCCTGTCAATCCAATTTTAGTCATTAACAAACTGCTAGATGGTACGGTTGATGGTGCTATCAATGGCAATTGTTTGACCAAGATGGGAGGAATGCACTGTCACTGGAGTCCCATTACTCCATGGGTCATCATATAAAATAGAAATATCACACCCAAATCCTGATATGGTCAATTGTATGCTTTCTCTATAGGAGATGTGGAAGACACAGCAATAGGTTTCTTTAATAAATACAAAGTTATCAATTTATTATGAAACAAAACTGAGTCAAGGAAGATGCAGGATTATTTGTAACGTGAAAATATAAATGTTTACTCATCTAAATAAGTGCGCACACGCACACACACACACAAATTTTAGGTAAGAAAAGGAATTCTCTCTGCAGAGATTTTACATATTAATCTCTGTCTTAAAAAAGAGAAACTCATTCTGGCCAATTGTACTTATTCTTGAAGGCAAAGTGGATGAGGAATAGAATGTTCTAAATTCTGTTAATATGTGTTTTTGCAGGTATAATCAATTCACTAATTATGTATGATTGTCTCTGGGGTCTTGGTAGATGCAGATTACTCAGGGAATATAATGTTGAGTTTCTTTTCAGGTATTCTTCCAGAGGAACCATTTGGTATCTCCCTGCTCTCACAATTAGACAGTTTCTCAAACAGGGTTATATGAGGTGAGCAGCTTGATCAGTAGCAGGCTTTCCTCGAATGAAAAGTCCAATATAAACTCCAAGCCTGCAAATGCCATTCAGACAGAATATGCCATAAAATCCAGTTATAAAATGGTCAGGTGATTTCCCTGATGTGATTTCAAGTAATTAAAACCAGTAATTATCTAGGACATTATGGTTTCCAAAGAAATGCTTTGCTTGAAGAAATGTTCCACTATGTCTTTTCATTGTGGTTATTTTTTTTAAATGCAGGCACCTACAGAATCCTTAAAACTCAAGTCCACTAACATTACGAAAAATGAAGCATTGTTACAAGATCCTTAGTCGGTAATGACATGCTCCTCAATGCTTCGCTTGCATTCTGCCAGAATAAGTTGGATGCAGACTGCTAATGTTATTATGCAAAGTGTACAGTGATTGCATTCATTATGGCTATTCCTAATAGGCAGAGGGCTTGCAGACAGTTACAAAGGACTTAAAAATCCAACCAGAACATCAATTTTAGATGTGAGTCAATGATTGGGCAGCACTTGCTAAACAACCAGAATGTGCTAATTCCTGTACAACAACCCAGTTTAGGATTCAGAAGGTCTTCACTATCCATTGTGAATATGTTTCAGAAAAATCTGATGAATAGCAAGAGAACAAAAAACAGGATTTATTTCCCATAAGAATTAATGAATGAATTTTTGGCAATATGCTGAATGGAACAGCTCAAAATGTTGAATGAGTATTAAAACTTGATCCCTATTCAAATAAGATGTATATGCAAAACTATAAATACTGGGGCAATGAATAGTGCAGACTTCCTGTACTCAGTTGATTTGTAACGTTGTTCATTGTCACTTCTTACAAGTGACATACGTTCTTTTGCAGAGACTTCTTCTCTACAAAATAAAAGGAATATGCTCAAGCCTTCCACTTTGAAACAAATAACTGAGAGCTCAGAGAGCCAATAGTCATAAAGTCATTGTCATAGAGTCAGACAGCACGAGAACAGACCCTTTGGTCCAACCAGTCCAACATAATCCCAAATTAAACTAGTCCCACCTGCCTTATATCCCTCCAAACCTTTCCTGTTCGTGTACTTATCCAAATGACTTTCAAACTTTGCAATGGTACCTACATCCATCACTTCCTCAGGATGTTCGTTCCACATGCAAACCACCCTCCATGTGAAAAATTTGCCCCTCATGTCTTTTTTTAAATCTTTCTCCTCTCACCTTAAAAATATTGTCAAGACAACTACCATTAACTCTATACTCCTCATTATTTTATAAAATTCTATCAGGTTGCCTCTCAACCTCATGCTCCAATGCAAAGCAATCCAGCCTATCCAGCCTTTGTTTATAATTCAAACCTTCCATACCTGGCAAGAGTCTCTTCTGAACCCTCTCCAGCTTCATAATATCCTTTCTATAGCTGGGTGACCGCCTCTAGTTCCCTCATGCTTTCTACTTGGTAACATGTCATCAAATCAAAGTTAACATCATAACCAGTCAGTACCCTTTCCTCAAGTAGTACAATTTTTTGTGGTCATTTGAAACGTGGTATTATTGCATTTGTCCTGATGGATGCAAGGTGAAAAGCTTCAGCAACAGGTATCTCTTCTCATTAACACTTCTTCAATAAATGCCAATATTCTTTATGTATCCTTTCTAATCACATGCTACCATTCAGTTGACCTTCCATCATAATCTGATTTGTCACCTTCACCATCATTGTCTTTCACCATCTTCAACATTGTCATTGTGCCTACACATCAAGCAAAAAAGAAGACCTTAGAATATACATATCTGATAGAATAACAAGGGGTGACAAATGCCTGACAGTAATTCAAGTATAGTTAAAACTATTTCAAGACTCTGCAATGATGTGCAATGATACATCAATTCTTCAAACCAAATTTTGATAAATGTAATGAATACAAAGTAACATCAGGGTTCTTTTGGTACTGAAACTGATCACAAACTGTGCTCATAGTGTGAAATATAATTGGAACATAAAAGCACAAGCTTTGCCCCTGGAATGAAAATGTTTCAGTAGTAGAATTTTGTCATTGTAATAAGATCACAAAAATGTGACAGCACAATTTCAGTAGTAGCCCTTCATGGTGCATTGGTACAAGAATTCTTTAAGAAACCTAAAATGGTTTGCAAATTCTATAAATGTAAAAATGAGGTTCATTAGTCTTGTCCTGGTTACAGATTTTCTAGAAAAAGGTTAAATATCAAGCCATCCACAAACAAAATCTACCAAGAGAATTTGTAGATGTCAGGAACAACTTGAATAGAAAAACACAATGAGAATTTTTCTTTCTTGGGTAACCCATTCTCTGTATTGATCAGCTTTGGTCGAGCAATAAAAATTGTGTCAACTGCTCACGTAACGAGGCAGACAGTCAGATTGAAGGTGTCGGAAAGATGAATGCAAACAATGCATAAATATCACTATAAAAAATCACCACAGGTGACTTATTGAAAGCAGTGATAAAATACATTCAATAGCACTATAGTGATGCGGAAATATGTCAGTAAAAATGAAATGGACAAGAATGAAAACTGCTAAGGGATTCTATAAAGTACATTGTTGCCATATGTGTACAGGAAGACAAATGGTGGGTAGGAACTTCCAAGTTGAATCACCCTGATCCTGAAAATGCATGGGATTCTAGCATTTCCCATATATACCTGGCCCCAGACTCTGTCGTAAATTCCATGAATGGATATTTTGAGATGTCACCTTTATCCAACCAATATTATCCCTTATGTCAAAAGCCCTCCCAAATGTGCCTTTCCAATATAGTTTTTATGGACTTCATGAGTCGCTGGTTGCGAATACATCTCCTGACTGACCCATCCCACCAAACCTTCCTAACCTCACAGTGAGAGGCACCCACAATGATATAGGTGCTCACCAGTAAATCAGGAATATACTCTAATGCAATCGATAATAGCAACTCTAGGTACTTAGATAAGGATCAAACGTTCCTTGTATTTTCCAGAGCCTAGTGAATCCCCACTGCTTTTGGACTGATAGATTAAACTTCTATATAATTATAATGTATAAAATCAGTGAAGCTTGGAATCCTGAACTGTCAGAAAAAAAATACTGTAAAATGTAAACTGCTGGAGAAGCTGCTTAATAAGTTGCAGATACCAGAATGAACGAAACATAACTGTATTTGGTTCCCTCATCCAAGTGTATACTTCTGACTTTGCTCTTCCAATCTCCTTCTCTGTTTTCACAATCCCTGGTGAAATGTCATTGTGCTCAAATCTTGTTATTACTCAATTGAAGGCTGAAATGATTCACTCAGATGGCTTTGAGTGGGTGAAATTGGCCTGTATCTCCAATGAAGCGTCAATCGTAATCAGATTAACACTTTACTCAAACATTCCTGTGCACAGGCACTGCTTTGCATTTCTTTCAGACCTTCTGAGCCTAGCTTCTACAGCTATGTTGAGGGCACAATCCCTCAAAATTCCTTTTCAATGCCACAGCATCAAGGGGAAAACAAATTCCTTCTAAACATCGGATAACAAGGTGTAGAGCTGGATGAACACAGCAGGCCAAGCAGCATCAGAGGAGCAGGAAGGCTGACGTGTTG
>JAHRHZ010000035.1:11465925-11495433 GCA_024137785.1 Ginglymostoma cirratum | reverse complement strand
CCCTTCATCAGAAATCTGCTCCTATGATGCTGCTTGACCTGCTGTGTTCATCCAGCCCCATGCTTGTTATCTATAATGAATTGGCAACCTATTTTACACCATTAATCTGAATACAATGTATAATAGCTTCTTTTGTGTTCTAATTCTTATTGTGGGAACTACTCAATAATACTTTTCTAGTCAAAATCGTATTTTCATCCAGAAGCTGAAATTTTGAACATGCCAAAAATGATGCAAAGCTATTGAACGATGAAGCAAAAATAATAAAGTCAAGAATTGCAACATCCAGTATTGTGTTTGAAAGCACAAATTTTTCTTATCCAGATCTTTTACTAATAGACTACGTGTCTCCAGAATATTGAACAACTTATACTTGCTAAATAGTCTTCACTTGAAAGAATAAGTCAGGGAATATCACAAAGAGGAAGGGGAGACATTGTGAAAGAGGGAAGGTGGAGGAGAGGAGACTGAAGACATAGCCTAGGTGTATGTCATTAGCAGACTTTTGGTAAAAAAATAGAGACGGGAGAATTACATAGTAAGAAAATTTCTTCGCGACTATAATGATTTTTATAAAATCCCCGAGATAATTGGGAACAAATGACACCATGTCAGGCTCTTTATATCATGTCAATTATTTTAAAATGGCATCTTGGATTATGAAATTGTTTCCTTAATGGATGTGACCAGATGGAGTGACCCAGTCAGTGTATGGGTGTAAACTGCAAAGCACTGAATTGGTTGACGTTTACAAATGGGAAAATACTGAGAAAGGCAGGTCAGAAAGAAAGACCATCGCAGACCTGAAATGTTGCTGTGATGATCAGTTGAATGTTGGTTTCTGCAGTACTGGGAGAGGGGAAGTTGGTCCAGTACTAGTAAGCTGATCTGGGAAAGGAAACAGATAGGCCTGAAATCTTGGTACAAAATATAAGCAGCTTCAGTTAGTGGGAATTGATGGAATTACAGCCAGACTAATACAGTTGCTAGTGAAAAGTAATTAGGATAGGTCAGTTATATGGGTTGAGAGATATTTTGACCCATGGGTTCTTGTTTTCAGTTGTGCTACAGGTACATTGCCAGTCCTGTGTTAGTTCCGTAGTCCTATATATTAAATATTGAACTTGACCTTGTGGGTAATCTTACACAGGAGTAGCAAGCAGAAAGGGGGTGAATATTGACACTTGTGGCAGAACAAAGGGCTCATGAGATTGAAAAGAAAAATCTTTCAACGAGATATAAGGTCCATTGAAATGTTATTTTTGGCAACGTGTCAGTTTTATCAAGTCCCGCTCAGGATTTGGTCCATTACACCAAGAGAGATCTCTTATTGTAACTTACTGACCTTGCCCTATTGGCGGCCCTTTCATCGATGCTAGTGCCACTTAATCATTCATTGTTCCTGCAACAACTCGCCACTCGCTGGATTTCCACTGAAAGACCAGCATCCCTGGTACCCATGCCATCTTTAAAAGGCTGCTGTCCATCTGAATGAGTGCCAGCATCCTGAAGCTGCTCTGCCCATCAAAGGACAGTCTTCTGAAGATATCTGAGAAGGGGAAAATGGTGTTGTGATTCTCCAACAGGGGCCTGGAGGCCAGGCCCAAAGTCACCACCAGGGTGAGTACAGTCTCCACAGTCCAGAAGAATGGTCAGCAGTGCCACAAAAAGGTCAATAAACTCTTCATTCCGCTAGGGTAAGAGGCGCACTCGTCTCTCCCAATCTCAGACTTGGTCTGTCATTCCTCCTGCATCCAAATCCCTCCAAGACTGATGCTCCAGCACTCTCACTATTGTAAGTCACATCTTCCCTTGCTTGTTGTCACCCACCTAAACATCTCAGACCACTGAGATAACAAATGGTTTGCGACTCAGTTCGCAACAAACAACTGCACCTCCCAGTCGCGAATCATTTCAACTCCCCCTCCCATTCCTCAGACGACATGTCCATCCTGGGCGTCCTGCAATGCCACAGTGATGCCACCCGAAGGCTGCAGGAACAGCAAATCATATTCAGCCTGGGAACCCTGCAGCCCAATGGTATCAATGTGGATTTCACAAGCTTCAATATCTCCCCTCCCCCAACCGCATCCCAAAACCAGCCCAGCTCATCTCCACCTCCCTAACCTGTTTTTCCTCTCACCTATCCCCTCCTCCCACCTCAAGCCACACCCCCATCTCCTATCTACTAACATCATCCCGCCCCCTTTACCTGTCCGTCCTCCCTAGACTGACCTATCTCCTCCCTACCCCCCACCTACACTCACCTTTACTGGCTCCATCCCCGCCTCTTTGACTTGTCTGCCTCCTCTCCACCTGTCCTCTCCTCTATCCATCTTCTATCTGCCTCCCCCTTTCTCCCTATTTATTTCAGAACCCTCTTCCCCTCCCCCATTTCTGATGAAGGGTCTAGGCCCGAAACGTCAAGCTTTCCTGCTCCTATGATGCTGCTTGGCCTGCTGTGTTCATCCAGCCCCACACCTTGTTATCTCGGATTCTCCAGCATCTGCAGTACCTTTTATCTCTGATACCATCTCAGACCACTTATCCAGTAGGACCTCTGTGCTGTTTATTCACAAACTCAGAACACCTCACCAGTTTCTGACCACCTGTACCAGCACTAAAAACTGTGCCACCCACTTCCAGGTGCCACTTAGTCACTTCCTTTCTCTCAATACAGAAGGAAACAGCTTACAGCAGGGCAGCAGGGCCCAGAATATATGGAAGGGTGCCCGACATCAGGCTCCTCATACACAATAAGTCTTGTGCTTCACAGGAGAAGTCCGAGACTGCTCCTATAGGGATGCTGAAACATCCATGTCCTGCCAATGGAGTAAGTACCATTCCTCATTCCATTAATCTCTCACATTATCTCCACTGTCAGTGTCAGTTAACGCATTCTAACCATTGGGGCTATGACTCCTCTGTCATGTCTACCAAGTGCCAGTTGCAAGGCTACATTCTCTCCAGAGAATTGGCCTGAGTTGGCTAGAAGGTAGAACATAGAACATTGAACTGTACAGCACAGGAACAAGCCCTTTGGCCCATGATGTTGTGCCGTACATGATACCAAATTAAGATAATCTCTTCTGCCTGTCCTTGGTCCATACCCCTATATTCCTTGTATATTCCTGTGCTTATCTAAAAGTTTCTGAAATGTTCCTATCGTATCTGCCTCCACCAATCTTGGTAGTGCATTCCTCACTCCTACCACTCTATGCGTAAAAAAACTTGCCCGTCACATCTCCTTTGAACTATCCCCCTCTCACCTTAAAAGCATGCCCCCTAGATTTAGACATTTCAACTCTGGGAAGATAAAGATTCTGACTGTCAACCCTATATATGCATCTCATAATTTTGTAGGCTTCTATCATGTCTTCCCTCAGTCTCTGCTGCTTCAGAGAAAACAACTCAAGATTTTCTAGCCTCTCCTTATAACTCATACCCTGTAGTCCTGGTAAATCTCTTCTGCACCCTCTCCAAAGCCTCCACTTCCTTCCTGTAATGTAGTGACCAGAATTGAAGTTAGTACTCTAAGTGTGGCCTATCCAAAGTCTTATAAAACTGCAGCGTGCCATGCTGACTCTTGCACTTGGTCCCGCAACAAATAAAGCCTTAAGCCTGCTAAATGCCTTCTTTACCACCTTATCAACTTGCATGGCCACTTTCAGGGAGCTATGGACTTGAATCCCAAGATCTCTCTGTACATCAAGTTCCTGTCATTAACTGTATACCTTTCCTTAATACTTGATCTCTCAAAGTGCAGCACCTCACACCTACCCAGATTAAAGTATGCTATTTCTCCGCCCATATCTGCAACTGATCTATATCCCTCTGTATCCTTTGACAACCTTCTACACTATCCACAACTCCACCAATCTTTGTATTGTCTGAAGAACTTTCTAACCCATGCATCTACGTCGATATTTTGGCACACCCACAGCCTCTGAGAAAGAGAGTTCAGAGGTCTCAGATGAAGCCTTGGCAAGACTATCTGTACCTACCCCACGCCCCGGCAGCTCAGATCCTGAAATCTTAACGGAAAGGTCATGGAAGCACTTGTTGGTGAGCACCCTTACAGTGATGGCTGAGTTGCCGGGGAAGGAAGAAATGCCCCGATTTCTGGCACTCGGGGGAACTGCCATTGATCACATACCTGCTTTGCTCCAGGCAGGAGAGGATGCATTGGCAATGGAAATCAGGGACTGTGTTCACATGCACAGGAAGGAATAGGAGCAGAAGACTGCTTTTTGGCAGGCAATGGCCCTCATAGGCCAGAGTTAGCAGGACAGCAGCTAATCCATGGGGAACCAGTTGCCTTGAGCAAGTGGTCATCTTTCTGCCTCTTTGGTCAGGCTGGTGGCTGTCCTGGAGAGCCAGGTTCTTCACACTCAGTGTCTGCTGGAGAGGCACAAATGCCTAGATACTATTTCTGCAGCCAGGATCAAAGTCATGGAGACAGGAGCTGGAGATATGCCAGCCCATGGCACGTGAGGTGACCATGCCAGATGTGACTGTACCCCCTTGAGGTCTGGGGCTCCTGACCTTGTACAACATCCCCCGACTTCCCCTCTTCCCCCACACATTGCATTACCCTGTTCCCATCCATGCTTTACTGGATCTCCCCCTTACAAATACATGGGTGGCATGATGGCTCAGTGGTCAGCACTGCTGCCTCACAGCACCAGGGACCCAGGTTCGATTCCAACTTCAGGCGACTGTCTGTGTGGAGTTTACATGTTCTCCCCGTGTCTGCATGGGTTTCCTCTGGGTGCTCTGGTTTCCTCCCACAGTCCAAAGATGTGCAGGCTAGGTGGATTGACTATGCTAAATTGTCCATAGCATCCAGGGATTTGCAGGCTATATGGATTAGCCATAGGAAATACAGGGACAGGGTGGGGGGAGTTTTGGGTCTAGGTGAGATGATCTTTAGAGGGCTAGTGTGGACACAATGGGCAGAACAGCCTGCACCACACTGTAGGGATTCTATATTTATGATCTGGATTGAATGCCATTTGCCATTGATCAGTCCATCTGATCAGCTGCCCATATCTTCCTGTAATCTAAGTCTGTCCTCTTCGTTATTTACCACACCACAAATTCATGTATTGCCTGAGTTCCATGCCAAGAATTTTTGGTATCTAGTTTGTTTGTGGCAGGTGGTAGGATAGAAAGCTATATATTAATGAGTTGAGAAGTGCATTGAATAGGGTAATGATGCATGGCAATAAATACCCCTTCATAGGCAATTTGCCGTTCCCCAGTTAGAATCTTGGCTTGACATCGGAAACTTATTTTAAGAATGCATCAAGACAGGCCTTGTTGGACTCCTCCTGTGATTCTGCTATGTTTTGTGTCATAGCCCATGATGGTCAGACAACTATAAGATTGCAACAATAATTGCATTAGGAGATGTTGGGGTTTAACTATGGAAGGGCAATACTTTGGAACTGGCAACAGACAGATAAACCTATATAGGAGTATGGAATATTCAAAAGTCTCAGCATCAGTAGTGAGAGTGAGGAGCAAGAGAAAATGATCAGAATTACATAATTCATTCAACTTGAATTATTGATGAATGCTGTTCTTCTTCAGATGTCCATTCTTGAGAACCCCTTTTGAGCAGACAGTCTGAGTTCTCTTCGTTCCGAATTCCTTATATTTCATAATTCCTTACAATTCCTTTTCTTTCTATGGCTTTAGCTGATTGTGGTAATTTTCTCTGATCCTTAACCCTCCTCTCCTATTAAAATTCAGTATTAAACCATGGATAGCTAACACAATGGAACCAAATTTATTTGAACCTAAGGTAGAGCAGCCATTTGATTGCACTTATATGGACGCTTTCGGTTCTCCCTTTTAGAAACTGTAGCAAGTTCTGCTGTTTTCCTGTGATCCCAAACAGATGATTGGTGCATAAGGGACACCAATCCAAAATATTTTGAGGTATGTGTGATACTTGTGTCACTCCATTGAGCAAATCTCATCTGCTGAGATGCATTTACATGCCATTTGCAGATGACTCATCAGTAGTATTTCATTTGTCTTCACATTATGTTGAACTGACGCCATCATTCCTTCAAGGGCTAGGGTAGAGAATGGATGTACGGAATCAGAAATAATTAAGCAACTTCTTTTAATGTCTATTCCCAAATGATAAAGTGCTGCCAGCAAATTGCTGCAAATATGACTTCAGATCAGGTACAGATCTGCAAGGACAAGAACTTTTGCTTGTTAGAAACAGAGACACATATTATTTTGTTATGAGCCCTGAGAATTCTTATACAATTCTAGCACCAACATGTAGTTCTCTCTTTTATTTATGTTTGAGGGTGTTGAAAAGTAGAGTTTAAGATGAATTTACAAATATGTTGACTGCTTTCTCTCAAGTCAAACAGTAGGTCATCTCTCAAGTTCAGATGAATCTTAATTTATGTCAGATTGTCTGCGAAAGAGGAAGAAGATGAGCAATGAAATTGCCTTTTATTATCTTGTCATCCCATCAGCAATATAAACTAATATCTAGGGTGAAATGAGAGGAAATCAGGACCCCTTAATTCTGTTTTCTAAATGATAATGATGAACATATAAAGCAGAAGTCCAAAATTGTCAGATTGCCAAGTGTATAAACCTTTAAACACAGTATAACTAATGAAGGACAAATGTGGCGACACAGGAACACCTTCTGGAGAATGTAATGCTCTGCTGTTTTCAGAGTCATGTAAAGACCTTTTGATGTACATCACTCAACAGTCATTTGATACAGTGGAGACCCTGAAGCATGAGGATAAAAAGTGAAAGGAAATCTTTGTGAATCAAAACTTTTCTTTAGGTGACATGATGAAGGTGGTGTAGATATGATGAGCAGAATTACCTCTTCCTATACCATAAGCTTCCTACAGTTTGATAGAAGATATAATTAGATTAGAAATTGAATTAGATTAGGACTTGAGCATAAAATTTGGGCGAACACCATAATGTAGCACTGCAGCACTATTTCAAGGAAAAGTTGGCGATTTTAACCTGATGCCCTGGTCACTATTTAATTTTCAATCAACTTTACCAAAACTGATTATCTGGTTATTATTGTATTACAGTCTGGGAGTTTGTTGTGCATGAATTGATTGCCACACACGTTATATGCAATAGTGACCACACATCAAAATGTCCTTCATCCATGTAAAGTACCTTCCATATCTGTGGGTTTGAAAGATAGAACATAAATCCAAATGTTTTTTGCATTTCTTTCAATTTAGGTTGAGTCACAATTTTGATAGGAAATGATTTATCAACTCCTTTTGGATGACCGCTGGATTACATAAGGCATTGCTAGTGAAATTAATTAAAATATTCAAGTTTCCTGATCATAAGAAATGGTGATTTATATTTTTTTTAAATCTAAGAGCATTAAATGATACCTAGAATTAATAATGCATTTATCTTCCTTTAAAAAAAATGCACTGCAAACTGTGTGGGAATAGTTAAACATTGCAGCAAATTCCCACAGTGTAGCTCCAAGGACCTGGGTGCAAAGCCAGAAAAGAATGACCTCATACAAGCGGTCAAGGCCTGTGAATGCATCTTTAAATACTACTTGCTTATGAATGAATGCCAGGCCTCAGATATCATTCCATTCACCACACCTGCTTCACTTAATTACCAATGCACACAAAATCTAGTATGACTCACCTCTCCTCTCCTTAGCATACTTAACACTACTGCAAACCTGAAACACACATCTCACAGACTCACAGCGATTCAATGATAGCTTCCCTATCATCCAAACAAACTGTGTCAAACTCACTGACACACTTCAATCTCTCTCGCAAGGCAAAGTGGCCTCTTATTGGAAGAAACTTCCATCCCCTCATGGAGGAGTAGTGTTAACAATCATTAATGTGGTCAGGATTGGACCCATGGTCAGTGGTAAGGCTGAAATCCTAGAAGATAATCCTGTGTTCCTAGCTAACACACCAACTTGCATCTCACTTACCTCGCATTACAAAATCTCTTCTGATACAAAAGCTGCAGATTGTGCAACCATACACCTCATGCATTCCTCCTTCCCTTATCCCAACCCTATCCTTTCAGGTAACAAGAACTGCCTCCTATACAACAAATAGAGCAGGAATCAAAAAGGGCAGGAGGGGCAATGAGACTGATGAAGATATATGCCATGATATTCACAGCTACTAGCCCTTCTTAGTACTTGTGCAAACATGAGAAGCTGAATCTGGCTTTGGTGAGTTACAGGGAACAGGTAAGATGTAGCCAGGACAGAGGAAAATGATAAGGTATGTATCAGTTCCCAGAGATCATGCACAAGTTCGACAGCAGAACACTCAGATGATGATTTCGACAGGTGGCATAAAGACAGAGGCTGATGGGCACATACTACAACATTTCTGGCATACTGGCAGGTCTGCCTACTGTCACTGCTAGGGAGCAGAGAGGAATCCAGTTCTACTTTGTCACAGGTCTTTGTGCTCGATGGTTCTCACACTTTCCTGTGTAGAAGTATCAGCAGATTTTGAACATTGCTGAGGGACCACCTCAGAAGAGTAACACCAGATCCATGGAGTGCAAACATTTCATCACAATGTAGTTGAACAGTAGTTGTCCACCAACCACTACCAGTTGACCAGTGCCCTGTTGTCAGCTAGCCACCATAGACTACTGCCACCCATGCCGATTGAACTGGATCTTTTATATTTGGAGATTTTTAAGAATATCCTCCAAAGCCTTTAGAATTATTTTCCGCTGAAGGTCAGCAGCCTTCTGCCAGTCATGCTCCAACCACTAGGGTACCTTTGCCTACCTTTGAAAGGGAAAGGAACTCAAATGTCAAACAATCAGGGAATGGACGAGGGTGGTTCCCTGATTGTCATTTAAAGTACTGGGTATTTTGTTATGTCAGTATATATGCCCTTCATGTCTGAATTGCGTTCTTTCTCTGGTCCACCTCTACCCAATATCAGCAGCTCCAGTAACAGCCTAAATATTATTTCTACATATCTGTTAAACTATCATGAAGACTGTTTCTTTTGTCACAGATATTACTTTCTCTAAAACAGATATCTTGCCTTATCATTTGTAAAACACACCATCATAACTGAAGCTAAACCATATAAAAGACAAAAAAATGATTAGTTGCAAGGGTGTATTTGTCGGTATGGGACCATCAGTAAGATTTGACATTTTTATGTATTTATTCTGCACCAATCAGTTAAAAATTCTCAATACTGAATAGTGTTACAGAGTAATGGATAAATTTCTGATTTCCCAAGAAAATGAACTCGCCACTCTGATTTATTATGCGATTTGAACAGCAATAGTGAAATGATAGTCTAGTTACCCAACATGCCATACTTGGACGCGTCAGTGCTTTTTGTCTTTGCCAGGCAGTGGGAAAGTCTGAAGACCTTCATAAGACCATAAGACGTAAGAATAGAGATAGGACATTTTGTCCATCAAGTCTGCGTTGCCATTCAATGACAAACCCACTCTCCTGCCTCTTCCCCATAACTAATTATTCCGTTACTGATTAAAACTCTGTCTGTGTCTGCCTTGTATATACCTAAGAACCCAACGTCTACAATCTACTTTGGAAAGGAATTCAATTAATTGACAACCCTCTGAGAAAAGAAATTCCTCCTCAATTCTTCCTAACTGGATGATCCCTTATTTTGAGATTATGTCTGCTTCAAATATACTCTCCCATAAAGGAGAAAAAAAAAACCTCTCTGCATGTATCATGTCAAGCTCTCTAAGAACATTTAAAGCAAGGAAAATAATCTCATTAGGGTAACTTGGTATCAGAAATAATATTGCCAGGAAAATTTATTTTCAGAGATGGTCCAAGCAGAGCATAGAGTTGGATTGCTTAGAGAAAACAATAGTAAGAACTGCCTATGGTGGATTTAGAGGTAACACACAAAATTTGAACTTTCCTGCTCCTCTGATGCTGTCTGGGCTGCTGTGTTCCTCCTGCTCCACACTGTGTTATCTCTATGTAAGATACAGAGTAGCTTCCAAAACAGGGGCTGAAAAACATTAAAACACCTTTATATTCAACTGGGGGCATAGCTGATGACGTTATAGCTCACTATGGGGTGAAGAAGCAACGGACATCTAGAAGGAAGTGTTAAAAGTCTTTGAATCTTACTTTACTCTCAGGACTAATATAATTTTGAAAGAGCAACATTTAACAGAGGAGGTGGCAAAATCTAACTTTGCAACAGCACAAATGTACATTGAGCTCATGTAATAAAGGAAGCAGTGCAATGGATTGCTCTTGCAATAGGTTGCATGTAATTTGAGGAGTGTAAAACTTAAGAGCAGAGTTAGACCATTCAATAAGATCATGGCAGATATGATTGTAGTCACAACTCCATTTTCCTGCCTGTTCTCTCACTCATATATATTGACGCACTCAAACAAAAACAGAGACTCTGCTTTCTCTCCACAGTTGCTGCCAGACCTGCTGAGTGTCTCCAGCAATTTCTATTTTTGATTTCAGCATTCGCAGTTCTTTATTTCGTCCCTTGACTCACTGTCTATCAAAAAAAAGTCTCGACTCAGCCTTGACCAAATTCAATGACTCAGCCTCCTCTATGGTTTGGGTAAGAATATTCCACAAATTAACGACACTCTGAAAACAATCCTCATCTCCAAAATGAAAGATCCACCATATCAAGTTCCCTTAGGATCTTATATTATTCAATAAGATCACATTTCAATTTTCTAAACTGCAATGAGAATTGACGCAATCTGTTCAACAATTTGTCAAGGGATTCACCCTATCGATGGAATTCACTGCCCCAGAGCATGTTGGATTCTGGGTCATTGAGTTATTTTTTTTGAAGAAGATAGGCAGATTTTTAATTCATAATGGGTTAAAAGGTTATGGAGAGTGGGTAGCAAAGTGGAGTTGAGGCTGAAATGAGATCAGCTGTGATCGTATCAAATGGCAGAGCAGGCTCAAGGGGCTGAATTGGCTATTCTTACTCTTTTTTTATGTTCTTCATCAAAATCATGTGAATTTTTTCTGAGCTGCTCCCAATGCAATTAATCCTTTTTCTCCATGATTTCAGTCATCTCCAGATGGACCTGGAAAGTGAGTGTGCAGTATCCACTGAGATCCTTTATTGCTGATGGAAACAGTAGAGACTGATATGCATTTGTAGACACTGGGAGTTTAATAAATTGATTAAATAAGTTTCTGTTGTTTTAGGGTGTAGCTCTTTATTCATTGATCTTCTCCAAAGGGGGTAGTTTTGTTTCTTTGTGGCTGTATTTAGAAGGGCTAACACCATTTACTGAATCATGCATTGCTGCCAAGCATCATCAACTGTAACACTCCAAACAAATCTGATGTAATACTGGCTTAAAATACATCAGCAGATTTTCTATTGTACCCCTCATGGGTCTAGAGCTCACTTGCTCTATTTGGCAGCTATTATTGGCTCCCTCTTTAAGAGATTTGTATTAAATAAACAAATCCAAACTACTGGGATGAAGGTAAATTGTTCTCATTCAAAAGATACAGGTACAGATCAATGAAAGCTTGTTCCTGGATAAGGCTATTGCATCTTATCACTAAGAAAAACAGTATGAAGTATGAAGCTTAGATTATGCTGTGCATAAACTAGAAGTGAGAATTTTATAGATACATATATTTTTCCAACCATCCCATAAATAGAAAATCGCAAATGTTAATAGACAAAGAAAATGTTCAACACAATTGTTATAGATATTGCATTAGAATCTAAAACTGAATATTTTCACTTGATTTACTGCCAAAGCCTAAACACTCCGCTGTACAATAGAAAGCTCCAAATGATTAATGCAATTTTGTTTCTGCTATTTTAATAGAGGTTCTAACCCATTACAAACAACCTTTTAAATTTATATTTGCTTTTAACAAGTAGTGCCTCAGTCTCGTTATTGAAAAATAAATTTCATATCCATGGCGTATACTTTTAATTGCAGAGTGCAATCTCAGGCCAGAGAAAATAATACATAGGTAGGAGGAAGTTATAAGGCAGTAATACAATTGAACAGCTTCTGTGATATCAAGAGGAAAGCCCTGGCAGCTCAGTTTATATAACACACGGAATGAGATTTTGTACTACAGCACTGTAAAGCTGTTTTTCAATATCTCGGTTAATGCAACTGAAACCCCAACTTGCAGCAAATTTCAGCTCATTGCGATCTCTGCCGCTATAATTTAATTTCGTTCCCTGTATAAACAGAATTCTCAAATGATACAGCGTACAATATAAAATGCATCAAATTTCTTTGTATGTCCTTATTCCTCTCAACTGCCAGTGTCATTTAAGATCTTCTTTGTACTTCTGTTCCCTCCTACATTAGTTTTAGTTTAGTATTTTCATCTATTTGAATGTAAATCCATTCTTCAAGAGGTTTATGATTTTGAGAATTTTTCTTTTGTATTCAATATGCATGTATCATTTACATCAGCTATGTGCTGCCCCAAACCTATTTCTCCCTTTTCCTTGTCTATTAATCTGGTTTTGTTAATAATTTTCCTCAATTCAACATGCATTGATAATAACTCACGTTTAGAAACTTGTCCTAAAATTAACTCCACTTTGCAAACAGTTTTCAGTCGCATTAACTCAGTCACAATCCACTAAGCCACATTAAAAAATCATTTAAAATAAAACAGAAGCAATTTTAAAATTTGCAATTTGAATTGCTTATTTAAAAGATGAGCAATGAATAGCTCAGGGTGAACTGCACAAATTTCATGCATCCATATTGTGCTCAATCCTTGCAGTTTATGCTAATTTTACCTCTCTTTTGTTGATGAGTCAGGATTTGGCAAGTTCGGCAGTTTTAAAAACCGTTTATGGGATGAAAAGAAGTGAAAGCTCTTTTGGGTACAACAGTTCCATTTCATTCACTTATTGGCCCAGCCACCATTTACTGTCCGTCTCCAGCTGCCCTTAAAAAGGTGGTGGTGTGTTGAATTCTTAAACTACTGCAGTCCATTCATAATAGGTAGACCCACAATGCTGTTAGTGAGGGAGCTCCAGGTTATGGACCCAGATACATAGAAGCAATGGCAATATATTTCCAGGTCAGTACGGTGCGTGGCTTAGAGGAGAACTTGAAAGTGGTGGTGTTCTCATGCATCTGCTGCTGTTGTCCTTCTGGATGGTCATGGTTACGGGTTTGGAAGGTATTATTTAAGAAGCCTTAGTGAATTGCAGCAAAGCATTTCGTAGATGGTGCACACTGAAGCCACTGAGTGTCACTTGTGGAGGGAATGGATGCTTGTGAATGTCATGCCAATCAAGCGGGTTGCTTTGTCCTGGATGGTGTCAAGGCTCTTGAGTGTTGTTGCGGCTGCGCTCATCCAGGCAAATAAGCATTACGGTCTTGATTTACAGCTTTGAAATAGTGGACTGGTTTTGGGCAGTCAGGAAATGAGTTGCTCACTGAAAGATGCCTAACCTCTGACTTGCTCTTAAAGCTGCAGTATTTATATGAATGAATGAATGATTTTTATTGTCATATATATTTTACAGTGAGAAAAACTGTCAAATACAATGAGAAACATTTTCACTGTCACCTCAATCCAGAGCCATTTTGAATAGGTCTTAGAAAAAAAATAGAAATATATAGGTTAAAGAAGGTCCATCAATCCTGAGCCAGCTCATTACCTACGACACCCATGCTGCTGTCCCTGCTCCACCACCTCATCACCATCAACAACAGACCCAACCAATGTTGAAGCCACCACTCTTCAGGTGTCATCTTTCTCTGCTGGGCTGATTCTACTCTGCCACTGCCTCGCCACTGCCTGCACCGGACCCACCAACATCAGAGTCGCATCTCTTGCCAGCGGGTCCATCTCAATGTCACTGTGACACCCTTCTACCACTGCTGGACCCAACTAATGATGAAGTCGCGAATCCTCAGGCACCATCTTTTGCCGCCGAGCCTACCTCGCCAACATCGCCTCCACTGATGTAGCAGCCACCGATTCCGATGCCAGGTCTCTAAATGTCTCAGAAAAGTAAGTAGGGGCCAAATCACCATCACCTCAAGGTTTGCATTGGGCCCACTCACTGCCACCATATGGCTCAATTCACTTTCTGGTCAATGGTAACCCACAAGACACTGATAGTTGAGTAATCAGCTGTGGTAATGTATTTGATTTTTAAGGAAGAATTGTTTGATTCCCTTTTGTTACAGATATGTGATATTTGTGTGACATCAATATCTTCCAATTTCTGAAAGCTGTGGGTTACACCGAGAAATCTGGCAGAATCAAATGAGAAGTTCAATGCGGTCTTTCTTGATAGCCACACATCAAGATGGTTTCTTGCTAATTGGCTCCCTCCTTGAGGCTGTATCTTTCCTTATTAATATGCCAGTAGCTATTCTACCATGTGACTATCGTCAACAGCAAGCAGCACCCTTGGGTGAGGGGGCATGAGGAAAAATGGACTGCTCCATCTGGCATTTCCAACTGGAACTTTGAAGGGGCAGATAATGTGGACAGATGCAAACTCAGGCATGTTGAGTGAGGAAGTGTGACCTTGTTTTCAGGGAGAGCTACTTGGAAGGGGATATTCATACTTAGGGGCTCACCTATGTCAAGAGACAGACTCTGGAAATCACTGCCTGAAGAGCAATTTCTGTTGCCTTCCATCAGCCTGTGTGCAACAAAAGGCCTATAGAAATGAAAATGACTGTGGCCACAACAAAAGCAGGCAGGCGAAGTGTTTTGATCTGTGAGGAAGGGGTTTACAATTTTGAGTGACGCTAGGCCTTTCAAAGAGCAACAACAGAAGATGCACACTTGTACAGTTAAGGTGAGAGACTTCTGAGAACTGTATTCCTTGTGATAAAGCCCTCCTGACCATTTCATGCTGGATAATGACTGATGCTAATAATGCCTGTCATGCAATAACAATGTCTTTGCACTTGGGAAGACAAGGTACAGTCACCAAAGTGAAAGGCACCTGCGATGTACCGATTACCAGGTCATGATGAGCAGCTGTTCGCTTCACACCTTGGTCCATGTGTAGGGATAAGATGGGTGGTTTCAGTACTTGCAATGATGAGACAGAGACTCGCGCACACAGATGATGGTGAAAAGTGAACATATATCTTCAAAAGTAAGAACCCATTTACAACAAAGTGCCAGTCCTGCCACGAACTTGCCTTCAGAAGGTCTTCTTTCTTTCCCTCCCATGATGTCCCAGTGCTGGCTCAGGTTCTGAAGCTGGAATGAGGGGAACATGCCCTACAGTGGAGACGATTAAACTTGGAGGTTTGTGTTGGCTGGCTCTGGAGCAATTGTGGTCAGAGAGTCCCGACATGCTGAGTATGTCCTGCCCAGAGGCAGGTGCACCCTCCTCAGCTTGAACTGCCCCCAGAGCTGAGGGCAGCAGGCAGGATGGACGTGGTAGGCTGTACTCAGAGTGGTCACCTCTGGTGAGCGCTGAGAGGAGACTTCTGGGACAGGGGCTTGTGTGTGGTTCCTGCTCATGCTGGGCATCTACAGGTATCACTCTATCTGCCTGTGAGGAAGAGGCAACAGGAGTCAGTTCAAGGTCCCTTGACCCTCTGTCACCATTTTGTTGGTGCTGAGGAGCAATGTGTGGAGTGATGGAGTGCAGGCCCGTGTATGTCCAACCGATTCAGAGATTGTGCTGGACCCAGCTCTGCGTGGTAGCCATAGAAACCTGACCAAGGGAGCAGCCAGATGCTTGCATGCCTGAGGCAGCAGGGTCTGACCTGCAGCAGTACAGTCCTGCAAGCTTTGTGTCAGGTTGTCCAGTGCCCAGGACAAAACTGCTGCAGCGGTGCATTTTTTAAATTAATTAATGAGATGAGGGCATTGCTGGCAGCAATTTATTGCCCATCCCTTATTGCTCACAGGGCAGTGCAGAGTCAACCGCATTGCTGTGGGTCTAGAGTCACATGTCGGCCAGACCAGGTAAGGATGGCTGTTTAATTCCCTAAAAGGTATTAATGAACCGGATGGCTTTTTCCGACAATCGACAATGGATTCATGGTCATCATTAGATGCTTAATTCCAGATTCTTTTATTCAATTCAAATCCCACCATCTGCTATGGCAGGATTCGAACCCGGGTCCCTGGAACGTTATCTAGGATCTCTGGATTAACATTCCAACAATAATACCACTCGGCACTGCCTCCCATTGTGTGAAATGAATATTCTCAGAGGCGGAGGAGGGGCATGTCTTGCATTGGCCACACACTGTTTCTTTCCATGTCTTGCAGATATATGGTCAATGTTTCTGGACCAAGGGATATAAAATGTGCTATATTATGAATACATTCATTGCACAGGAGAGTAATGACAGAGTTGCCCAACAGTGAATAATGCTTCTTACTTAGATGTTGGCACACAGATGTCTCCATGTCTCTGCAGGAATGGTTCTGGTCCTTGTTGGTGAGAGCTGGGATCCCCCCCTCCACCCCACCCCCGCGACCTAGCATGTGGGATAAGTAACTGAATGTCTTGCACTCTGTATCTGCCCTGGTCATTGACCCTATTATCTGCTGTGTTCTCCTGTAACGGGACACTTGAGTGAGATGAAAGTGGGTGGCACAGCTGTTACCACTGATGTGGGGAGGGGCAAGGGTCATCAGGTGCCCTGAGCGAATGAGCACTAGGGGCCTGCAGGCTAAGAAACGTAGGGGAATTGGGTGGCTGAGAGTGAGTGAGGGAAGAAGTAACAATGCAATCCTGTGACTGATGGTGAAGGAGCCTTTATGGGTGAGGTGAGTTCAGTAGCAGAGAAAGCACGAGTGTGACGAAGCAAAGAGTGTGGCATTTTTCCTGGCAGTGCAGAAAAGACTATTTTCGCCCTTGCTGCATTGCTGGACATTCCTCTGGATTTTGGAGACTGCACTGACCTGAGTGGTAGCTCTGGACCAGACTGGCTATATTTGGTGGTACCCCCTCCTTTGACCATCCTCAGGGAAAAGGATGGTCTTCTTCTGTAATGCACCATCCATTAACATCTCAAAGTCCCTGAAACAAAGTGGCGTGCCATTTCTCCATGGCGTGTCAGAGACTTTGGTACTTCAGGGCAGCTCTAGGATGTCAGGTACTTTCACAGGTGGCACCAGATCCATGAATCCTGGTATATGCCTGCATATCCTGCCAGTGGTGAGTTCTTCAGGCTATGGTGAGTGGGAAAAATCGAGCTGGCAGCAGATGAAGGGGCACCTTGGGGATGGGAGCTGGTAGTTGGAGGTGAGTTTTGAATGATCACACAAAATAGCGAGGCCTCTTGGAGAAAGAGCCTCCTTGAAACTTGACAAAAATTGCACTTTGCCAGAATGCGGTAAGGTTCAGCCTAAGTTCTTGTAATTTTCACTCGCATTTGGAGCTTTCACCAATTCTCAGTAGCACTGTTCTAGTTTCAGCAGATTGAACTCTTCAAACACATTTATTTTGTTTATCAATTCATTCATTCAAGGAGGTTTTCTAAAGAGTAGTTTTTTATAATGGTGTTGATTTTTGTGTAGCCCTGTACTTGAGGTTTAGTTTCTTCATGCCAATTTCCTGGTGTGTGTAGTGAGAAATCAGGTTCATAGATAAGGGTAAACCTGTTCTTATTGATACTAACAGTTGTATTAAGTCTTTTCTCAGGTGTGGGAGTGTGAAGTGCAAGCTGCCCAGTTCCTCAAATCTGGGCTGTTGCTTAATCTTCATGCTTTTAGCAGAGGGCCCAGTGTGCCTAGGATCTGTTATCTGTTTGAGTACTCAGCAACTATTAAAAGCAGTCTATTCTTCTGAAAGGGATCAAAAATCAACGGAAGGGAACAGTTGTTGACTATCTGCTCATACTGAGTTACAAGTGGAGCACAAACTTAATGAAGCTGTTGCAAGACACCCCAGGGTCAAGATTGAAAGGAAATGAGAGGGCATTTTCCAAAAGAGATACAGGAGGCTTTCGGGGATTACTGTCTGAAGGAGGTAAAAGGATGTAGCCAGGATGACCAACACCCAGAGTCTGGCCCCAACGACATGGGGAATAAGAACTTCAATTACTCCTCATGGGTGTTAAAGGTAGGGGAATATACATTCATAGACTTCCCTATCCACTGCACCCAGTTGCAATCTCTTCTACTTGAAAGCTACATGCTGCTACTCCACGCACAGAAAATGCAGTCCATCCCATCCAGCATTGAAACAGTGGCCAATGCCATATGCATAACCAAGGAATCTAAGATGCCACGGAGTTTACTTGTGGACTCACTAATGATGTAGTGTCTGGTCCCCTTTCCTGAATTTCTATTGAAATACAATGGAAGCCACTATCTCCCTGGGTCCTCCATTGGTGACTCAGATGGTGATGCTGAGATCCACACTGGCTGGTATTCAGAGTCAGACTGATGCCATCATGGCTACAGATCTTGGCCAACAAGGCTCTGACCAGAGGCCAGCAGTGTGAGCTTCAGTACGTTACAAAGATCACCAGGAGCCTCTCTGAGAGAGAGACAGTGGTGTTGTTGAGTAGCAGTCTGCAATACTCCCTGAGGATACTTTCATCACTGCTGTTTCAACTGATCCTTTTAACTAGCCAGCTCAGACTGCTGCTGCCTGTGCAGCGATGTTGCAGTCCCAAACTTTACCTTTGAGGCCCAGAACTGGTCAATGTTATCTTGAGAAGCCGTCTGTAGTCTGCATTAGTAAAGGTTGGTTGGCTTCTATGAGCTAAGACTGCAGCTACTGGGGCAGCACAGTGTAGGAGCTCTAGAACAGCGAGACACCATCAAGACAGACACTTTAGGAACACGCAAGGTCAAATTCTGTTTGTATTGTTAAATGTTTTATTTGTGTCCTTTTTAATTGGTTAGTAGCTTTTATTGCAGATTTCTGACCAAGAGATTGGGGTAAACCATTTGGGACGGAGATGAGGAGACATTTCTTCACCCACAGAGTGGTAAGCCTGTGGAATTCATTAGCACAGGAAGTAGTTGATGCCAAAACATTGAATATATTCAAGATAAATTGGGAAGTGGGAATTATGGAGGGTGTTTGGTGAATGGATACCATCCTTAGGGAGCCAGAGTCTGAATAGATATTCACAGACAGCTTGGTGAGGAGGCACTCCAAGTTTCTTTCTCATATCTCCTCCTCTGAGCTTCCTTTTTCCCAGTCTCAGCTCAGACTCTGCACTGTACCTCAGATCCAGGGGCTCTCCAACATTAACGGTTGCAGCTTTTGTGCAGTTAGAAAACCCCCCCTGAACAAATGCTGTAACATTTCTTGCCAAATCCAGAAACTCATCACAGCACTTCTGAAAAAAAAACTACATAGTGTCCACAATCTATCCGTAGAATCACAGAATGGCACTAAATGCAGAATGGCATTAAATGCTGACCAGCCACCAATGCTAACGTACTATGAGAGAAAAAAAAATCTATATTGGCCTTTTAAAGGAGCAATTCACTTACAGTCACTCTCCACTGCCTTTTGCCACAGAGTTCTGCAAGTTTTGCAATTTCAGTTAATGATCCAATACACTTCTTAAAGTTTAATTGAACCAGCCTCCACCATCCTGTCAGGCAGTGCATTCCAGAATCTAAGAATGCACTGCATATTTCACCCCCCTCACACAATACCATTGGTCCCTTTTCCCAATTGCCTTACATCTGCACTGTCTGGTTTTCAATCTTTCCACCAATAGGGACAATTTCTCCCTCTCTATTTTGTTCAGACTGCTCATGATTTTTAACAGCTCGATCAAATCGCCTCTCAGCCACCACTAAGGAAATCAGTCCCAACTTTTTTTATATTCATTCATGGGGTAAGGGCATCGCTGACCAGGCAGCATTTCTTGCCCATCCCTAATTGCCCAGAGGGCAGCTCAGAGTCAACCACATTGCTGTGAGTCTGGAGTCACATGTAGGCCAGAGCGGCAGTTTGGCAGATTTCCTTCCCTAAAGGACATCAATGAACCAAGATGGGTTTTTCTGACAATTGACAACTTCCCTAACCTTTCTACATACTGCACCTCATCCCTGGAACTACTCTTGTGAGCTTCCCAACTGACTTTGCACTTTGCCTAAAGAGTGAAACCCAAAACTGGGCACAATACTCCACTTGAGGTTGAATCAGTGTGCGTTTTATTTGGTTCTATCATAACTTGTTTGATTTTGTACTCTACGATCAGAATGCCATTTGCTTTATTAGCTACCCTTTCAACCTGTCCTGTCATCTTCAATGATTTATTTGTCTATA
Source organism: Ginglymostoma cirratum (assembly GCA_024137785.1). Lineage (NCBI taxonomy): Eukaryota > Metazoa > Chordata > Chondrichthyes > Orectolobiformes > Ginglymostomatidae > Ginglymostoma > Ginglymostoma cirratum. The sequence continues at coordinate 11,475,166 of JAHRHZ010000035.1, read as the reverse complement.
GACTCAGGTCCCGCTGCTTCTGCAGCATCTTTAGAATTGGACCCTTCATTTAAGATTGTCTTTCTCCAGCCTACCCATTAATGTGAATAAATTCACCACTTCCCTGCATTACTTTTCAAATGCTACTTTTCTGCCCATTCCACCAACCTATCCCTATCCTCAAGTGCTAAGCTACCCTCCTCATAATAGTTTGTATAATCTGCAAATTTTGATATTGCACCCTGTACACCAAGGTTGGGGACTTTAAAAATATCAGGGACATCAGAGCTCCTAACATCAATCCTTGGGGAATTCTACTGTAAACCTTCCTCCAGTTTAAAAAAGAACCATTCACCACTACTCTTTTCCCATCATTCAGCTAATTTCATATCTCTGTTGCACCTGTCACTTTTATTCTATGGGGTCTCACCATGCTCACAAATCTGTTGCATAGCACTTCATCAAATTCCATGTACAACCACAACAATAGTATTACCCTCGTGAACCTCTCTGATACTTGATCAAACAAAAACTCCAGCGCATGAGTTAATCATATTTGCCCTTAACAAATCCACGCTGGCTTTCTTTAGCTAACCTAAACAAAATGACTCCTAACTTTGTAATTAATTGTCACTTCTAAAATCTTCCCTAACACTAAGATTAAACTGAAAGCCTAGAATTACAAAACTACCCTTCACCCACTTTGTTTTGAACAAGGATATAACATCTCCAACTCTACAGTTCTCTGAGTCTAAGAGAGATTGAAATATTATTGCTGATGCCTCGACATATAACACTCTTACTTCTGTTGGTATCTTCGTACGCATTTCATTTGGTCCTAGTGTCTGGTCAACTTCAAGCACTAACAGACTACCAAGTACCTCCTCCTTATCAATTTTATACCCTTACTAAGTACCTCCTCACCCCGATCTGGACAACGTCATCTTCTTTGATAAAGACAGATGCAAGGTATTTATTTAATACCACAGCTATGCACCTTACCTCCATTTGTAACTCCCATGTTTTGGTCCTGAAACAGTTCTATTTCATCTCTTGATAGCATTTTGCTATTTATGTGCCATTAACAGAAGTTTGATTCCCTTCAATATTAGCTGCCAGTTTCTGTTCATACTCTCTCTTTGTTTCTGTTACTTGTTTTTTCAATGTTCCTCTGAACGTTCTATTAGTTATCCTTATTCACAATTGCGTTATGATTGCTGCCATAAAAAAATTGTAATTTCCGCTTCAACTGAACCCCTATTTCTTTTGGCATCCAGGTAGCTGTTGATTTGTTTGTCCTATCTTTCACCTTGTGACAATGCCGTCACTTTAAAAAGTTATTTTGTCCTTTTTTTTATAGAGAGATTGTAAGGCAGAGATGAGGAACTGGCTGCTGAAGACGACTTGTGAAAGTAAACAACTAGTGATGCCTTGAGTTTTTTTTTAAAACAGCTTGAGTGGGTGTGGCCAGTTCTTACAGATCCGGATTTCTGGGTTTTGCTTTCTCCAGTAACATAAGAAGCCATTGAGGTTTCAAAAGAGTTGGAAGTGTCAGTAAATGTCTCATAGCTGCTACTTTCTCTGAAATTTCTCTTGATGCTTTCTTTTCCTCCTAGTTTGGACAACAGCAAGTAAGAATCTGTGTCTGAGTTTGCCTTTTTGCCAAGGGATCTATTTAAGGGATATTACTATATCGGAACAGTTAATTAATTATAAGTACCGTATCTGTTATTCGGTTAGGTTTTCCAGTGGTTAAGTTATTCCACAATCCTCATTCTTTTGTTTGTATTTTTAGTATCATATTTATATAAATTGTGTTTTGCTTGACATCGAGTAACTTGACCAGTCACATTGCAACTGGAACATGACACTTCACATCTACTTTTAAAATAAGAAAAACGTCAGGTCTCTGCTACCTTCTTAAAATATTTCCTTGGGGTCTGGTCTGGTGCGTTACACCCTTCATGAGAATATACTTGACTGAACATTAAATACTTCCATAAAGGCAGAAAATTGTGTGGCTACAGATCTGTTGGGTGGAAGTTACTCAAGATCATTTCAGCTGAATGTTTTATGGCAGGTTCTTTAAATAGCATCAGTAAAATTTCTTTTGCAGTTGAATGCATGTTCATCGTAAAGTGACTAGTGATTGCACTGCATGGTTCAAGTTTGGTGTGTCTCCCAAATTAGATGCAGAAATTTTAATTTGTAGTACTAGTTCTTGGAGTTCATCTGTGACTTTTTCTGCAAAAATTACACAATTGATTCAACATTTAATAAAGGTTTGGCATGGTTCCTAGTGCATAAAAAGCTCATTTAGTTTTACATATTAAACAATCCTTAAGTTTAGACTCCACAGGAACTATGGCGCTTTTATAGTTATGTTTTGAAACAAATAAATCAATTTCTTCATGAATCAATATTAGTTTTCTTTCAAAAACTGACTCTTGACTATTTAGGGCATAGTTTGTAGCTCAAATAATTGAACTCCAATAGTCCCTGTATCACTGGCCGCATCCTATCACATTTGTGAAGTATAAACTGTTCAAAGATCCTGTACCACGCTGGGTAGAAAAACTAAGTGAGCATTCATAATTGCACTTTAGAACAAATTTAAGTTGATTGCAACAGGGGCAGCACTAACTTGCATGACACGAGGCTTGAATAATTTAGACTCAAGTGCAAATCCTACTTCTGAATCATTTAACTTATGTTTCCCTGAGCAGGCAAGTCTGAGCAGCTGCCAGGTTTCTCGATTAACTATGTAACAAAAAACAGCTCAGGGAAGAACATTTAGAAAGCTCCATCACAGCAGTTCCACCTGCCGGAGAATTGCAGATCAGGACATTAGCAGTAGTTTTAAAAACATTTCATTTCCTCATTCAGAGGCTGTGGAAGTAACTGGCCAAGTCAGCATTTACAGTCCACCCCTAATATGCTCAAGAAGTTTGTGGAGGAAGCTGTTCTTGAATCACTACAGACCAGGTGATAAAGCCACTCACATATTTCTGTTGTGAAAAGAGTTTTTGATTTTGAACTTGTAAGAATGAAAATCAGGATAAGGGATCACCTGCATGGCCACTTGCAACTGGGTACATTTCCAGTTTCCTGTTCCTTTTGTCATTATAGGCAGTGTTAGTCATGGGATTGGAAGGTACAGTCAAAGAGACGTTAAGGACTTGTTGCCATGCATGTTACAGATGGCAGACACTGATGGCACTGTGTATAAGTTGATGGGTGAAGTGTGATCAAGCAGGCTGCATTGTCCTTGATGGTGTCCAGCTACTTTTGTGTGAATGGAGCTGCACTCATCCAAGTGGAGTATACTTCCTCAAACTTCTCACTTCTGTGCAGGTTTTGGAGAGTCATTTACTGAATGTTACCTGACCTGCTCTTATAGCCACTATATTAGTATGTCCACTTGTATATTTGGTCAACAGTTCCTTCAATATTAGCTGCCAATCTCTTTTCATACTCTCCCTTCGCTTCTCTGATTTGCTTTTTATCCAATTTTGATGTTTAGGGCTGGAATGATAGTGTGTCACTGGCAATTAAGGTGACATGGTTACACCCAAAATGAAGATAATCATTGACTGACACTTTATGGCATTAGTCCTAGTAGTTACATTAGCCTAAGTCTGGATGTTGTCCATGTCTTGTTGCATGCAGACACAGACTGGTCCAACATCTGAAGAATTGAGTATGGAAATAAATACTGTCACTTCATTAGTTAACAGCCCCTCTTACTTCAGATCTTATCATGGAAGGAAACATCACTATATTTTATTAGGGAAAAATAGGAATCGTGGCAGATGACATACAAACATGAAACTTTGACTTCAAAACTGAAATACGCGGTAATTTTGCGCTGAATCCATTCGATTCTTTAAAAGTATAAAAATGTTTCATTCAGTGAAACAAGTGCAGAAAGTGTTGGGCAAACTCAGCAGGTTTGGCAGCATCTGTGGAGACAGAAACAGAGTTAACATTTCAAGTCCGATGAGACTTCATCATAACTAAGTTTCTCCAGCATTTTGTGTATATTTCAGATTCCCAGCATTCGGGGTATTTTGCTTTTATCTTCCTGACGTGACTTGCCAGTGATTGTAGTCAAGAATCTGATATCTAGCCAAGTCTTTGTGGTTTTTATTTTATGATATCTCAACACACAGATCTCAATTTGAGTAGAAAAGATAACTAACTAAAAGATACCAGCATGCAATTTGTGCAGCATAAACTTTCAGCTGAAACATGGACCAAGAATATAGTTGCACTTGTATCTCCTGAGACAGAATGATTTTGATTAATTTGTGAAGCTATATTTTGACATCACTGTCTCAATGTTAAACCCAGCAAATCTCCTTTGCTTGTTGCAAATCAAGCTAGTAATTTAATCCAGTCTCTTTCCCAAATTGATGCAAGGTCTCAACGTTTGAATTTTTCTACAGGCAAATGTTGCAGACCCTGATAAATGAAAAATTCTGAGAGTTGAATAGAACATTAATTGTTACGTTCAGTGGATTGCAGGCTGTGTGGTAAACTCTTGTGTCTGCTGCTTTGTAGTACAGCTGGTTGCAGCCAATGCTGTGTGCACTGTTCATTGCTTATATACAGCAGAGGCCTGATGTTTTAAGTGTTTGGCACAACTTAAAAGTATTCTGCATCTTTTAAGGGGATGCTGCATTGTGACCGCTGGAAGCTGGAGAGCTTTGAAAAGTTAATCCAACCTGTGATTTTAGAGGAATTGTTGAACATAAGAGAGAGAGGGTGCACTAATACTTTCTCTTTCTGGCGCACAAACTTACAAATTAGTAAGAGTAGGCTTCTCAGCTCCTTAAGCCTAACCACCATTCAATAAGATCATGGTTGACCTGATTTATTCACATTGCTGCCAAACCCCAGATAATCTCTTACCAGCTTGCTTATCCAGAACTACTATCTTTAAGGCTGAGAGAGATGAAGAGAGAATGTAGTGGAGGTTTTGATTCCTGAAGAGAAAACTGGGAGAGATATGCCATCCCTGGGTGCCTCCTCCTCAACCATATGCTCAGTGGGAATTAGGTACGGGGAAGGTCAATGCCTGAGATACAGCTTCAAGTTCATGGGGATGGCACAGGAGGGCATTTAAATGATTTGAGATATACTGGCAAGGTGAGTACATAGATCTTCAAATGGCTTTACTGAGCAACTCCACGATGAGCCTCAGTCAAGACTTAATTCACTTCACCCTCCCTATTTATGGGCAATCTCCTTTATCTCATACTTAGCATTGGTGCAAACCTCATACCATTAACTCACAGCATGCAAACATCATCAACTCTTCAACTGTGAAGAAATATTCACTTCAACCCTTGGTCTTCCCATGTAGAAGAGGGTGGTGCATAAGAGGAGGTAACAGGATAGAACTGAAAGAGGGTCGACACATCTACATGAGGAGGTAACAGGATAGAACTGAAAGGGGCCTGACACATCTACATGTTTTAACTGCCAAGGAGGAGACAGTGCCAGCCTACATAGATAGGGACACTGTCACTGGCAGGGTCGGAGGAATTGCTGAATTTAACTCGCAGTTAGCGCAGTTACTGAAGCAATGTGTAATTTAGAGACTAGAATAGAGGAGAGATTCCCGTGCCGTGAGATACCAAGTACAATGCACACTGGAAGAAGGGTAGGAATGTAAGGATAGCTCAAGAATCAACTCCTCGTAGATAACACTAATAAACAGTAGCACAAGAGGATATTGGTTGGGTGGGCAATGGAAGCAGGCTGATGGGTGTACCTAATTAGTAATGTCAAGAAGGAAAGCACCAGCATCAGCTAGATCATAGATCATAGAATCCCTACAGTGTGGAAACAGGCCCTTCAGCTCAGTTAGTCCACACTGAACCTCTGGACTTAGCCCAGAGTATTATACTCCTCCTTACCAATGTGGAACAGATGATAATCTCCATAGGTACCAATGAAACCCAACTGGGTGCAGCAACTGATGATATCACAATATCCATTGCAACACAATGGTCCAATGCAAGCTCCAATTCTTGCCATCATTTCTGTCAATGCCCTTGTCTAAGAGTCATACAGGGCTCACAAAGGTTCAACCTGTTTTTCAACAGATCAGTAGGTTACTTGAGCCATGCCAGGAGAATCATAGTTGTTCTGTGAATTGTGGAACTGCTGTCCTCACAGGCTGTTAACATTCTTATTCCCGCATTTCCACTCTTGCCCATCAGCAGGTTCATACTGCTGCAGCCCAGGCTAAGATGATGTCAACTTAAGCCAGGCCTCCAAGCCCCAGAGCTGTTCGAGGTCACCCTCTTCAATCCATCTCCTGTTTCCTCAAATGTGGGTCAACAGCCCTCCAATACCCACAATGCAACAGCTTGGCTAGCGCTGAATAGGAGCATCGAGACAGGCAAGCACGCAGAAGACAAGTACGAAAAGAAACACACGGAGGAAGATTTGTTTATTTTTGTAGAATAACATCAATTGAATTGATAACTTGATTGGAATTTTTCTTATTTTTGTGTTGGGTAATGGGACGAATTTGGGTGGTCAGTAACATAGAAAGAGAAGGAATGATGGACTGTTCACAAATAGGGAGGTCTAGTGCAGATTACTGATATCACTTAAATTGTTTGGTCTCAGAATAGGGATTGGAAGATGCTGTCCATATTGTCATTTAAATCCCCACTGTATGTGTCCAATTTCTGTTGCTGTTGTCCCTCTTGCAATTGTCTGCCCTTCCTCCAAATCCTGAGATTTTTCATTTAATAGTTGGTAGTTGGTTTCTTTCCTCATTGTGGCAAAATCATGCAGCACGCAACATATTAACAAAAATCTATTCAACTGAGTGTGGCATGGCTAGGTCTCAGAGAGATAAGACTTTAAAATGTGAGAAATCACACAACACCAGGTTATAGCCCAACAGGTCTATTTGAAATCACAAGCTTTCGGAGCCTCAGCCCTTCTTCAGGTGTTAGTTAAACAAGTAGTATCAGACACAGAATTTATAAGTAAAAGATCACAGATTCACACCATTGAGGAGGATGTACTAAACAAACCCCAGATGCTGCTAAATCTTTAATCAGTTAGAAAGTTTTAATTGATTCATATGTACATGCAAATCCCTAAATTCCTTTCAAATCACAGTCCTGAAAGAACTAAAGGTTTTATCAGTGTAAAGAAGATGTGACATTTTAGGTCAGACAATGTATGTTAAATGTGAGACCTTGCTTAGAATTTGTTGGTGTTTTAGTTAGGAGTCAGACTGGTTTTAGTTCTAACGTAGGAATTTATAAAGCGCCACATTCAGCCTTGGATCTTCAGGTAAATGTTCTACAATGTGGACTTTGGGATACACAACAATGCAGAGTCGCTGAGCAGAGGTTGATAGCCCTTGGTACACACGAGGACACACACACACACACACACACACACACACACACATACACACACACATGAATCTCTTGAATGAATTTGTATTTGCAGATATATTCTATTTTGTTCAACAGCACACAATTTATAGACAGTCAGTTAATGTGGCATTTTGTAAGTTCCTACTTTAGAAATAATCCAGCCTGACTCCAGACCAAAACACAAACAGATTCTAAACAAGGTCTCTCATTTAACATGTCTTCTTTATTCTGATAAAACTTTTGGTTCTCTCAGGGCTGTGACTTAAAATTAATTCAGGGATTTACATATACATATTAATCAATTAAAACCTTTTAGCTGATTAAAGATTTAACAGTGTCTTAGCTTTGTTTAGTACATCCTCATCAATGGTGTGAATCTTTGATCTTTTGCTTATAAATTCTGTGTCTGATACCACCTCTCTCACGAGCACCTGAAGAAGGACTGAGACTCTGAAAGCTTGTATTTTCAAATAAACCTGTTGGATAATGTGGTGGAATGTGATTTCTGACCTTGTCCACCCCTGTCAGACACTGGCACCTCCACTTCAAAATGTGGATGTTTTTCTTTTCTTTAGGATAATGACTTTAAGGTCTGGACATTTTTCGTTTCCTTTCAGCTCTTTTGTTTCTTTATTTTTTAAAAAAATTCTGATGTTGTATTTTAAGATGGTGCCAGAGAATGGTGACTTTGTACATTTTACACTGTACTCCTGTCTACCTGTCCTTGAGTACCTGAGACAATAAAATCTAATCCCAACTCCTCCAGAACCATGCAGGCATTACTGAGGATATTGAAGGTAAGTTTTGCTATCCTTCTTTGTAGGAGCGCAGCACTCTTTCTAGACCAGCTTTGCAATATGTGTGAGCTGCACCGTGCTTCTGTGTTTTGTTTGCACTGTGTTCGTTGAGCTCTATAAAGTTCACTCATAATACGAACTGGAAGTTGGAGCTCAAAAATGGCAGAAACTGATGTCACAAGCTACCTGCTCTGCAGAGATAAAAGGTACTGCAGATGGTCTAGGCCCGAAACGTCAAGTTTTCATGCCTCTACCTGCTCTGCATATTGCTTGCAGTCATTATTTGAGTTTGCCAATATCTCTACCAAGATAGCTTCTGGTACACTTCTGCTGTGACATCTGGGATCCAATTTCTGTGTGTGAGGTGGCCAGATATCAGTTACAAAAATGGGCACAAAACAGCCTAATTTAGGCTGTTCAATCTGAGTGCTGAAAATCTAAACTTGACCTCTATGGTGCAACCCATCCTGGTGGCAACAGATCTTAGAAAAGGAAGCTGTATTTTTGAACGCAGAAAATTGCCAATACTTGGGGAAGTGATGGCTGAATCATTTTGTCACTGGACTATTAATCGTGAGACACAGGTAATGTCTGTGAACCTGGGTTCAAATCTCATCGTGGCAGATGGTGGGATTTGAAAAAAAAACAAAATGTCTGGAATGAGGATCTAATGATGTTATGAGACCAAACCAGACCCCCTCACAAAGTATTTAGAAGGTAGCCTACACCATAACTTTCTCTTATTTTAAAGGCAAATGTAGACTTGACGTTAAGCAAAACACAATTTATTCAAACACTGTAGTTAGAATACAACTAAAGGAAAGGAGAACTTGGAATAACAACTCTACTGGAAAATTTAACAGAATAATAGATACAGTAATTACTCATTAACTGTTCCAATATAGTAACATACTACAAACACATCCCTTGGGCAAAAAGGCAAATCCAGAAAACAGATGTTTTTTACATGCAACACCTGCAGCAGGAAGAGAACCCCCAGCTTCTAGCTATAACCAAGAGAGGGGAAAAGAATAGAGATAACAAGCATGG
>JAHRHZ010000035.1:11245435-11465149 GCA_024137785.1 Ginglymostoma cirratum | reverse complement strand
AGGGTTTAGGCCCGAAACGTCAAGTTTTCCTGCTCCTATGATGCTGCTTGACCTGCTGTGTTCATCCAGCCCCATGCTTGTTATCTCGGATTCTCCAGCATCTGCAGTACCTTTTTATCTCCGAGGGGAAAAGAATAGCTTCTATTTTAAGACTCCACCACCTTCTGCTGAATCTAAAAGCTAAAAAAACTAAGAAACTAGAAAGCAGGTATGATGCTGCTTAGCCTGCTGTGTTCATCCAGCTCTATACCTTGTTATCTCAGATTCTTCAGCATCTGCAGTTCCTATTATCTAAGAAACTAGAAATCCTGGTTTGAGAGCTGACCATACCCATCCAGGCTGCTTCTATTGTTCCAATGTTAAAAACAAACTAAAGCCTCATAAGCTGTTTATGTAACCACAGAATGCACTTTTAACCTCTCTCAAAAGAACCCAGGACAAAATATACCTCTCAAAGCCACACTGTCATCATCACTGACTATAAAATCATTGCTGATTATAGGAAAATCCCATCTGGTACACTAATGTCATTCAGGGAATGATATTTTTTGTCTTTACCATATATGGCCTACATGTGTCCCCAGATCCATAGCAATGTATTTAACTCTTAACTGCCATCTGGGCAATTAGAAATGGGCAATGAATGCAGGCCTGGTCAGTGATGTCAACATCCTATGAACGTCTGCAAAAAAAAACTATTACAACTTCTGTGGCTTTGCTGAAGCAGACTAGTTTAATCCTTCATTTATGTTTAAACCAGCGCCTTATTTTGAAAATGTAACTTTTTTTTACTCATGCCTCATTCTGAACAATTACATCCAAACTATGTATGAGCAGTATGTGTAATGTGAAGCATAACTCCCTATTAAAATACTGCACCTTTTGAAGTTTTGAAACATTTGGCATCAAAAGCTTCTTTATCATCTGCGAAACAAAATACCTTTTGAAGCCCTGACCCACCTTTCAGGGAGGTTTAGAAAATATCAGAACAGACAGTTCCATAATTTGTTCTATTATAACATTTGCATCACACATGATTCTTCACTCAAGGACACAGGTTTGTTTTTCCCTTACAGTTTTATTGAGTTGTAGTTTCAGCCTCAACAATTGAATTTACATACTGAGTCAATTCCTTGCAAAAATGTGCACTTTATGAACAAATGTTGGGAGCTTAATTCAGGTGTCAGAAATGTCAAACCAAAATGCAACAAAACACAAATTGCCAAAGCTTTGCTGACTACCTCACTGCCAACACAAATACTCATACAGAAATGAAATGCAGTACAACAGAGTTTCTCAAAGTTTCATGTACTGCATTGAATTTTTCATCTTAGTCTGTCTTTCTGTGCCATACATATCAACAGTTCTCGACTTTAGCAAAAATTTATGTGAGAGACATCTAGTTGTAGTCAAGATTGCCACGGATTTGTATCCAACAAGAGATAGACAATAATTTATCTGAATCTGCCATGTGAGAAATCCATGGAATTGGGTGAAATGCCAGCTTTGAATCCCACTTCAGTTGAGAACCAAAGTCTTGAAGGATGCAACATCAGTAATCAGCTAGGATGCAAACTTTTAGGAAGGGAAATCCAGAGCTTAGTGTCTTAGTAACTGAAAGTGCAGCCACCTTTGGTGGAAATTAAAGTTAGTGAGCTGAGGTGGCCTGAATTAGAATAGTACTGATATTGTGGTAGGTTGTACAGCTGCAGGAGTTTATAGGGTAGTGTCGAAGATCAAGGAAACTCCAGGCAGCATTTTCAACTCAGAGCCAATGTAGCGAGCACAAGGATGATGGTTCTACAACATTTGGTAGAAGAAAACAAAGTTATAGATGGCTTTGGCTTTCTTCTACTTTTTTTGAGCCTAAATTAAGCAACTGGCCATGTGCAAGGCTAAAGCAGACTAAATCTAAAACACTTTTATATGCCAGAAGAATTTAACTCTCACTAGAACAGGGATAGGTATTAGGTTTAGTTAAAGGCAAAATACACTGCAGTTAAACCTTTAAAGTTTTGTTATCACCTGAATAATGCTGGATATTTGCCTTTTACTACTTAAAGTGGCAATTCTGCACACTGGTCCCTTAACCGTACTTCCATTGATGCATAGGCCTTCAATGGCACTACCTGTTTAGTGGATGATCGCAGTATAACCGCAGTATGCCCTCAACTTCTCTCTATTGACTGATTCAGGATTCAGGGATATCACTGTGCCCGTATCCTTATCCATTTTTACTATCCTCTCCTTTACTTTGGGAAGAACGCAAAAACAATCCCATACCGACAGGATGTTTAACCGAAACGCTACTGACTCTAGGCCTTCTGCTCCTCCCACACACTTAGCTGACTCCCTGATTACTCCCTGTTTACTTCCTGGCTTGTCGCATGGACCTTATGCCTCGTCCTCAGGGTTGTTTCTTTCTGAGCCCTTCTTTTATTTGTGTTGTACCCAGCAATTTTGGGCAATACGACCCACTCACTTACACCTGCAGCACTGGGCTTCATGTCCAACATGCTGACTCCTTGGCATCGTGGCATTCTACGGTTGATACTGCACTTTGTTGAGTTTCTACTCCATGATGTACCCAGGCATTGTCAGCCAAATGGGTTGTTTCATTTGGCAATTCCAAAAGCTGCCTTAGAATTCAGGTCTGTCCTCGTTTGTAGCTTCTGGTCTTGATCTGACTAGTGAAGTCCAAATGAAACGTAACTCACTTGACACACCAGAGAGATTGTGGAATAGATTATAGAATGGACAAGGCACAGAATGAGGTCATTCAGCTATACAGAGATACCATATCCTAGATGAGCAGGGTCAGATGCTAGCACCTCTGTGTCATGCCATTGTACATGGGTTAAACAGGATATGAACCTCAGTGTGATTTTAAGGTACCAGTGGGTGTAGTTCAATTCCATATTGAGCAACCTAACCCGCATTTTAAAATGCGAACTGAATTCCAAAGCACCAGAAAGGCAAAGATATTGTTTCACAAATTTGTGCATGTCCAGCTGGGTTTTCTTGACTGTTCAGCCAAAACTAAACTGCTGGTTGTCTACTGAATTGAAATTACTGACAGCCAATTCTTAAGGTATGTCATGGATGTTACAAAGACAGGCCAACTGTTGATGACAACACAGCAAGGTAAATGTTAATGTTAGTGCTACAGAAAAACAAAATGTTGGTAATTTGTACCCAATTTTAATAAAATTGGGAAGAAGGCCAACCTATGAGTAACTGAGATTTACACTTATGGCTGGAAATGACCTCAATCAGACCTTCACTGTTTATGAGATTGCCAGGCTCAGGTAAATTCTTCAGACAGCACAAAGCAAATATATTTTTATACCAGCAAAGCATGCACTGCACGGAAAATGTCAACACTTCTAATCTCATCACTTTGCACCGGGCCAATTCAAAAGGAATCAATATAAAGCAGAGGACACTCATTGAGAAGGCAAATACTGTTAAGCAATAGGATAAGCACTTCATTTGAGACAATACAGACCCTGAGGCGACAGGAACAACCACACATCCAGTCTCAAATTTCCAGACTTCAGAATTGTACCAGAAAATTAACAGCGTATTCTATATTAACGTCATCATGCTCACATAATAATTTTGACTCGCTGCTCTTGTTTTATATAGGGATGAAACAAATAAAAAATATGGAATCCTAATGCACAGGTCAAACGTAGCAGTACGATTAAAATTCAGTCAATGATGTTCCAAGCTGTTCCAGGAAGTGATCTGACTGAAAAAGAAATGCATTTAATTTCTTTAAAAACCATTTATACATCCATTCTTAATGACAGATTACCATTCAAGTTCATCATGGTGATGAAAGATCGAAGTGAGTCTGTTTTACAGCATAGCTACTTCTGGTAATTGCAATCTGTTGCCAACATTTTCTATGGTAGTACCAACTTTGACTCACTTGTAAACTAGTCTCAAACTAAAAAGCTATGGATTCAAAACTCCTCGAGCGTAAAGTCTGAGTCAACACTTTGGTACAAATTAATGTTTCAATTTACAAGTTCAATCCCATCTGTGCTTTCATGTGGATTAAAAGATCCTAAAGTTCTATTTGAGGAAAATAAGGCGTCCTGGACAACATTTGTTCATGTCTAAAATGTATCTGATCTGTTTTCATGTCACAGTTTGTGGGAACGTGTGTTGCGATAAAAGGACACTTTGCAAAAATGGAAATTGTTGGAAAAACTCAGCAGGTCTGGCAGCATCTGTGGTGAGAAAGCAGAGTTAATGTTTTGGGTCTCGTGACCCTTCTTCAGAACTGTTTGTCGCCAGGTAATCATCTCTGGCCAACATATGACCATGGCTAATAACTGTCTCGGTCTTGCTACAATACTCCAGTGAAACTCAGCGCAAGCTGGAAGAGCAGGCATTATTTTACACTTGGGGAAATTTCTGCGCTCAATATTGAGTTCAGTAATTTTAGGGCCTGAGCACATTCTCCCACGTCCTTACCCCAACCCACACACCCCAGACCTAGTCATCACATGGACTGTTACCACAAACAACACATTGTCAGCAACTAATAGTACCCATGAGCATATATTTATTCTCCAGGCATACCTCTACTCATTGCGTTGTCTGCCCAACTGTTTTTATCTCTCATTTACTCCTCCCTCCACCCCATCTCCAGCATATCTACTAACTCTTTCCTTGCTACAATCAGTTCTGAAGATGGGTCACTGAACTCGAAACTTTTGCTCTGCTTTCTCTCCTTAGAAACTACCAAACTTGCTGAGTTTCTTCAGAAAGTTCCGATTTTGTTTGATTTCCAGCATCTGCAGTTCTTTGAGGATAGCTTTACAAAACTATGTGAAAGCCATTGAAGTTATGTACATAATTCAAGTTCTTTTCATTCTTTCTTTTTGGTAAAAGTTGTTCATTGATTTTTAACCATTTTGACCAACTGAGAATGCCAAACTCACAGTCTATTGGCATTACAATCCAACTATAAGACAATATTTGTGAAACAATTGGACACAAGAGACAGAATACAAAAGACTTGAAATTAGTAAGTATGAAATAAAATGTGAGGAAACTCATGGTCCAATCTAATTTACAATTGTTTATTCTAATGAATCTGCCATCACAAGCTCATTCACTTGTCCACTATATGCTGCACCATGCACACTCAACCAAAGGCCATACTGTGCACACTGCACCCTTTCCCAACTTTTCCCACTTTTTCTATGCTCAACTTTGGGTATGGGAACACGTAGCACGTGATGGGAAATGGTTACTGCCGCAATAGCACTAATTCAGTTTTCAGGAGCTGAGAAAAGCCATCAACACGAAAAGTAAAACAAAAATTTTCACATGCAATAACTTTCAAGTCAAAACATCAAATGTTCAAACTCAACAGAAGTTAGTTATGTGATGACAAGACTGTGCACAAACTAGTTAAAATGCATGATGGGAAGCCAACCAATGCATCCTTAAATATTGTTTTGCTGCAGCAATTGAATGTGATGTTCCATTTACAGAGGTAAAACATCACTTGATCTTATGCCATGACCTTTAACACCCTCTCTTTCAACAATGTTGCCCTCCGTCCTGAAGTGAATGTTTGATTAATAGTTGTACCTTCTGCTTTGGCAATGAAATTAAACCACTGGTACGTGAGTTAATAATTACAGCTTGTGATTCAGATGGATTAACACCTGTTAGCCTATGCCTGAAGGGAGCTGAACAGTTTCAAGAAACCTTATTTTCTAAACATTTGGCAGTGACACAGGTAAATCTCTGCCAATAAACCTTGTGCTAGCACCAGGGATTCTTGCAAGAATCCATAAAAAAACTAAGTCATTTTACAATATTTATACTATTCTTAATCATTCATTGTGCAACTGAATGTAAACGAAAGCTATAGTGGATTGCAGTTAGTATTTGAAGAAAATTGCAGCCTTCAAATCTTTCCAAGATATTTATTTAAAAAAAAGTCTTAGGCTTTACACAGTGTACAATGAACTGTGTTAATTTCCTAACTACGTTTTGTTTGTGTGCAGCATGTTAACTGGATGGAGATATATTACTCTGCAAAATTTAATGAAAGCAATCTCTGCCTGGCTTAGTCTCTGACTAAACTGACAGTGATAGTTACGGCTGACTCCTCAGCTCACCACAGAGCCCTCAAACGTCTCAAAGAGCTTCAACTCACAGAAGGTTGGTAGATGCAGGCCAGCAGAGTCAAAAAATGTTGACAAATCAACATGTTGTAGCCATCTTACTTTGTCTGGATGGATCAGTCATCTGGATTCAAATCCATTCAGTGTTAGCAAGGCACGTAAGAGGAGTTATCTTCTTTCTTCAACTTCATTGTAATTGCTTGAATGGTAGAAGCAGCATGAATGGGTTCTCTTTCTGCTGCCAGAATCACAAGTGAGACAATCTGTTTTACTGAATATGCCTTTGCCAAGGGTGCGTTTATGGGATGTTACTATATTAGAACAGTTGCTGTTTAATAGTATAATAATCTATTATTCCATTATGTTTTCCAGTAGAGTTAAAGTTAGATCAATTCTTCATTCTTTTGTTTGCTTTGTAGGGTAAGAGTAAAGTGTGTTTTGCTTAAAGCCAAGTAATGTGACCAAATGAATTACATTTGGAACACTTGCCTTTAAATAAAATAAAAGTTAGGGTCTAGGCTATCTCCTTGATATATTTGAGCGGGGTTTGGTCTGGTCCATTATAGTTAAAATATTGTGTTAACACCTATACCCAGCCATTATCAAATTAACCTGGTTAACATGCAATTGCTATCTACCTACAGTAAAGTACAGGGATTTTAGTTATTAAAACATACCCACTAAAGTGAGTGGAGGCTTCTAACATGGTAATAGTTTGACGAAGGAGATGACTGAGGGGTTGGGGCCGGAGTTAAAGTGGACACACCAGTTGGCTTTTGTGTTTTGCTTTGAGGTCATATCTCCAAACATCACTTGCCTTAAATTTTATGATTTGTCTAGAGTTATTATCATTCAATTATTTCATTTAACATTTTCTTAGCCAGGAATTCTTCTGAAGGTTTGGTGATATGTTAAATTTCATTTTATCTTTTATTTTTAGAACAATATAGTCAAAACACTAAGGCACCCAAAGACATCAATTATAGAATGCAGGCCTGTGGAGCTCATATTTTGAGTATGGGTTTCTCCTTTGTAACAAACAAATTCCATCTCCCATCTGACATGCACTGAATGTCACGTTGGTGAGAATTGTTCATGTACTTACTATGGCCATTACTGGCATTATGCCAAAAACAGGTAAAACATGTGGAATAAGATTTGAATCCAGTCGTACTGTTGAAGTCTGATATTTGAAGATGAATTCACTGACCTTGTACCCAAAGTGAGATTATCAAAATTTTTAATGGTATTTTATCCAGATCCTTGGAGCTTGACTCCTCACACCTAACTGATCTCAATGCCATCTATGCGTTTACATAAAGGGTCTTATGGTCCTGAACAGAAAATTCTCTGTATTTTCTCCCTCACAGCTTCCAGTGCAGAATCCAAGAATCAAGTAGCCTTTTTGCTCAATATTGGCTCAAGATGAAAGAAATGTTCCCAGAGAGAGGGGATTGCATCCCCTTCAGTCACAATGCACATCCCATTTTTGAGGTACATGCTGGTTTTTAAGTAATGTTAACTAATCTGCACACTTACCAGATTCTTATGATTCTGGTCTCCCTACTGAAAGTTAGAGCCCTTTCAGTGCATGGCTAGTGCTAGTTACGTACCACAATCACAGCACTGAGTGGGCTCACCAAAATCTTGGCATGGTGTCAGCATCACATTCGATGATAACGTGGAGTCATCACACACTGTAGATCTGCACCCTGTCTCAGTTGCTGTCCAGTTTAGCTCCCCCCTACCCACCCCCCCCCACCACAACCACTGAAATATCAACAATTTAAGAGAAAAAAAACCATGAAAATCAAACATTTGACAGTTTGAATTATATAACCAGCCCTCTCGATGGCATTGCATGTTCTATGCCATTTGGTGACTCAGAACCACAACTGTCAATATTCCAGAAAAAAATCAGATCTGCTTTGCGCTCCCAGAACTTTGTGTTTCAGCTTTCATAGCTGATTACATGCTTACTATGACTGAACAGTTACATCCTTATTTATCAAGACGATATTAAACATGCTCCTTTTAATATGAGGTACATTTGCAGAGAAGTAGCAGATGCCATTGTCAGTAATTTTGGTGTCAAATATTCAATAGACTTCTGGAGATTTATCCCCAGCTCTGTTGACACTCTGCATTCACAATAAGAAATCTGACATAAGCGTTAGCATATTCGGTAGATAAACAGCAGGCAGTATTCACATGATGCTGTTTACATCAATCTGACTCAAATTCACAATGAATAGATTTCATGCAAGGAACAACTTTGCATTGATGTTGTAATCAGTTATCTGCACAGCTTCAATAGAATGTTTTCTGAAGAGATATGAGAAAGGTAATAGGCCACTGAAATTGAACATTCCAACTATCTTGAACGTTACTGTTATACTGGATTATGATTTTAAAAGTACTGGTGACCCACTGAAACTCACCTAGACTATCATTCTCATAAGAGATTAAAATATATACTCAGTACTTTATGTTATTTCCCTGGAGCATAGGAGGCTGAGGCGTGACCAATTAGATGTTTGTAAAATCATGAGGGGCATAGATAATGTGAATAGCCAAAGTCTTTTTCCCAGGGTAGGGGAGTCAAAAACTAGATGCCATAGATTTAAGGTGAAAGATTTAAAAGGGACCCAAGGGGCAACGCTTTCATGCAGAGGATGGTGTGTGTATGGAATGAGCTGCCAGAGGAGACAGTGGAGGTGAGTCCAACTACAACATTTAAAAAAAGGCATCTGTTTATGGGTATATGAACAGAAAGGGTCTAAAGGGATATGGACAAAACGTAGGCGGATGGGGGAGCAAATTACTGCAGGTGCTGGAATCTGTACCGAAGGCAAAAAATGCTGGTGATCACAATGGATCAGGCAGCATCCATGGAGAGAGAGCAAGCTAAGGTTTTGAGTTTAGATGACCCTTCATCAGAGCTGATGTGAAGTGTGGAGGAGAGCAGCACTGCCCTCTCCACACTTCCCTTCAGCTCTGATGAAGAGTCATCTAGACTCGAAACATTAGCTCAAAGACAAATGAAAAACCTATACTTAGAATGGAAAACCTGGTTGGCGCAGATGAGTTGGGCTGAAGCATCTGTTTCCATGCTGTATGACTATGACCCTATACGAATAGACAGCATCACAATCGAACTTAATGCTAAATATGTCAATTTGTGGACATGTTTTCCAGAACATGTCACCAGATGATGACCAAGAATAGCAGCTTTGATTAAACTTTCTCCCACCTGCTTCTAAATCCAAAACAAAAAACCCTGACAATTAATTAGTGTGATATCAATTTCAAAAATACTACGTTTCTCATGATGTCTTACTTTTTCAATAAGGTACTTCATTACCTTCTTGGGTGTTGACTCCACGTATTTTTTCTCATGTTCGGAGAAAATGAACTTCATGATATCAAAAGAAGAAATTAATTAAGTGGAGGAATGTCTTTACTCAAGTGCTTGTCAAACATTCTTCAGTCTAGGGAGAGAGAAAAACCAGAAGTGCTCCTCAGCTTATTCATCATAATGGCAAGCAAATCAAGTACAATGAAGCATTTCGATGCAACCTCCCTTGAAACTGATTTTCCAGATTTCTCCTCATTAAACTTGATAGCATTTAGTTTTGAAATGCTCAGGACAACAGAGCAATTTGTAGCATTCAGTCCAGAATAAGCACAAACAAAAGTGAGCTCACTTCTCAAACACAATGACTTATCTGGGACATAGGACTAGCCAGTATAAGGGGCAGAGTAGTGCATTGGGAAATTTTCCATGAAGCACAAAATGATTCTGCTTTCATACATTTAGGTTACTATTCATTTTTTTCCCTATTTCATTTTTATTCAATTATTCTCATTCAGCCATACCATGCTATGAATTATTCTGACAACGCCGATTCTGACTGCATGTGCAGCCACCCAGAATTATACATGCATGTGTCCCTCTCTGCACACTGCCAGATGTCACTCTTTGGAAGCAAGGCTTCCATCCAAAATCTGCTCCTTCATTAAGTCCATTTTCAATTGTGTTCCGAGCTTATTTATATACCTGTTTGCGTTGGTAGATTGCAACTTTGATGAAACAGTGAGGTAGTGCGCTTGTGCTGTAGCTGCTGTGTGGAAATCATCAGTTGCAAACTTTCAATAGCATGGAATAAAACAAAAATGTGTAGCAGCAGGTTCTGGGAGCAGAGTGTGAGTATTCAATAATTTGAAAAGACTGTCAAGTAGCTGCAATAGGTGACTCTTAATATTTTGACACTTTTGATGACCATCCTTAAGCCATATTGTCAAATGCAGGAATAAAAAAAAGCGTCTAAAAAAAATTGTGGGTTGACATTTGAAGGAAGTAGAAAGCGATAGTAATGACACTGACCCTCACAAAGTTCTGAGAGATACAGTCATAGAGGTAATGAATACTGGGTGTTCATCAAAGGAATTACCCTATGTTACATGAGAGGAGTCAACAGTGTCAGGGAGTGCCATTTCATTTAATGTGTTTGAATGCTGGACAAATTTCAATTACATGAAAAGAGCATGCAATATTCGACTCCTCTTCTTTGTCAGTTTCGGGTACCAAATCTATAAGTCTGTGCTCATCCTCTATAACAAACAGCTGCAGAAGTCATCCTTCAATCCAATTGAGGGTTTCAGCAGCTACATCTTGCAGCATGTGTTGCCATTTCCTATAACAGGAATTAATTGTATACAAAATCCTAAATGCACTTTGCCTGCTTAACAGGGAAATATTGACTAATCCACAACATCGGTCCTTTAGTATCATTTCGACAACCTCCTTCAAAAATGATTTCATGGGAAGAATGGAATCTTGTTACTGGATGAGTGTACGCAGAATGGCATCTGGGAACCCCCTTCTGAAGAGATTATAGAGCTGTTAAGAGCGGTACTCTGCTCAAATGGAAGACAACACAATTTAATTTTATTCATTCATGGGATGTTTTTATTGCTTATCCTTAATTGCCCTGGAGGAAGTGGTGATGAACTGCCTTCTTGAAGCATTACAGTACATGGAGTGTAGAGGCACAATGCTATTTGGAAAGGAGTTCCAGAATCTTAACCCAGCGACACTGCAGGAAGAGGAATATTGTTCCAAGTCGAGATGGCATGTGGCTTGGAGACGATCTTCCAGATGTTGGTGTTCCCATGCTTTAGCTTGCCCTCAACCTTCCAGATGACAAGGTTTTCATGAATTTGGAACCTCTGTCAAAACAGCTGTTGAGTTACTGTTGTATCTCTTGCAGACAGCATACTGCTGCACTTTATCAGTGAAGGAACTAAATGTTGACGACAATGATGATGATGGATGGGGTGCCCATTAAATGGATTGCATTCTCCTGGATGGAGTAGGGCTTTGGGTGTTGTTGGAGGTTCGCTTGTTTAGGCAAGTGGAGAGCATTTCATCATAGTCCAGTCTTACATCTTGAGGACAGGCTTTAGGGAGTCAGGAGGTGAGTTCCGGCTACCCTTTGACTTCCTCTCACAGCCATAGTCTTGATATGGCTAATTCAGTTCACTTTCTGGTCAATGGTGATGCCCAGCATGTTGATAATGGAGGGTGGAATTGGATAAAAACCTGAAAGAACTGCAGATGCTTGAAATTAGAAACAAAAATACAAATTGCTGGCAAAACTCAGCAGATCTGGCAGCATCTGTGGAGAACTATTCTGAAGCAGGGTTTCTGGATCCAAAACATTAACACTGATTCCTCTCTACAGGTGCTGCCAGACCTATTGAGTTTATCCAACAATTTTTTGTTTTTATTGTTGATAATGGGGGCTTCGGTGATGGTAGTATTATTGAGTAACAAGGGGAGATGGTTACATTCTCTTATTGGAGATAGTCAGAACCTGGCACTTGTGAGACAAATGTTAACTTGCCTTTTATCAGCTCTAAATTGGATATTGTTCATGCCTTGCACGTGGATATGGATATTTTCAGTATTGGAGGTGCCCCAAAATGACTGCACCATGTGTACTACTCTCAGCAAATATTCCCACCTGTAACTATGTGATGGAGGAAATGCCATGGATGATACATGAATGAATGGTTGGGTCTAGGAAAAGCACGCTGTGAACATGGCTCTGGTGCACTTTGGTAGTGTCCCTATCTCTGATTCAGGAGACCTCATTCAAGTCCCATCTACTCCAGAAGTTTGTCATAGCATTTCTGAACAGGTTGATTAAAAATATCCATTGGGCTCTTGCAGCACAGTGGTAATGTCTGTACCTCAAGGCCAGGAAGTCAAGTTCAAGCCTCATTTGCTCCATACTCATTTGAATGCTACTGTGATGTCAAGAACAGTCCCACCCATGCTGCCTCTGAAGTTTAGCTCTTTTGCCAGTTAGAACGAGACTGTAATAAAACATCAGAAGAAGCAAGTAGCCCTGGCAGAACACAAACTGGGCAGTGAGTAGGTTATTAATGAGTAAGTGCTGCTTAATCACTTTATTGATTATCAAGAGTAGACTGATGGGACAGTAATTGGCTGGATTGAATTTTTACTGCCTTTCATATACAAGACATAACTGGACAATTTTTCACATTGCTAGGTGGATGCCAGTGTTGTAGCTATATCAGAACAGTTTGGTTTTGTGCATGGCCAGCTCAGGGATACATGATTTCAGCACTCATAGTGCATTGTTGTCAGCACCATTAGTCTTTATGGTATCCAGTGTCTTCATCCAATTCTTGATAGAACATAGAGAGTGAATTGAATTGGTTGAATGGGATGCTGGGCACCTCAGAAGCAGACCAAAAAGGGTCAACCACTGGTACTTCTGGGTGAAGATTGGCGCAAGTGCTTCCGTCTTTTGAAGATGGGGATATTTATCAATTCCCCTATTAGTTATTTGATTGCCACAACCAATCACAACTGAATGTGGAAGGACAAAAGTGCTCAGGTCTGATCCGTTTGTTGTGCTGTGCAACTAGCCAGATGGTCTAGCTTTACAAGTCTAAAACCTCATTTTTTAGCTATGCCTAGTGCTGCTCCAGGTATACTCCTCTGCATTCTTCATTGAGCCAGGGTTATCTTCCAGCTTGATGGTAGAATCAGAGATACACCAGACCACAAAGGTCACAGATTGTGGTTGAATGCAGTTCTGCAGCTGTTGGTAGCCCAAGGCGCACGGTGGCTCAGTAGTTAGCACTGCTGCCTCATTGTACCAGGGGTCCAGGTGTGACTCCCTCAGTCACTCAGCTGACTGTGTGTGGAGTTTGCACATTCTATTTGTGTTTGCGTGGATTTCCTCTGGATGCTCTGGTTTCCTCCCACAGTCCAAAGATGTGCAGGTTAGGTGGATTGGCCATGCTAAATTACCCGTAGTGTTTAGGGATGTGCAGGCTAGGTGGATTAGACATGGGAAATTCAGGGCTACACCAATAGGGTACAAGGGGTAGGTCTGAGTGGGATGCTCTGAGATTTGGTGTGGATTTGTTGGGCTGAATGGCCTGCTTCCACACTGTAGAGATTCCAAAGTACAATTATTCTAAGCATCTCATGGATGACCAGTCTGAAGTTGATAAATCTGTTTGAAACCTGTCCCATTTAGCACAGTGGTATTGCCACAATTTGGAGGGTATTACTGACCCACTATTGGGGAGAAATACTGAGGTTCCCCACCCGGAGTACAAACTGCACCTTTGCCATCCTCAGTGCTTCCAAGCAGGGTCCAACATGGTAATTAGCAAGAGATTTTCTTGTCTCTATTTGTCCTGATGTTGGGAAATGTCATGAGGTTTGGAGTCAATGTTACATACTCAGGCCAAATCCGATCTGATTCCATACCACTGTGCTACACTCTTCGCTGGATCTGTCCTGCCAATGGGACAGATTCTGAGTATGACTGTGTTGTCTGCTGCTTGATGAGAATTTGAAGCAGCTCTGCCATTTTTGTCACAAGCCCTCATGAAGAACATTTGGGGACTTAGCAGAGTCAATAAGGTGCTGTTGTTATTTCCAGCATCTTGGTTGATGTCAGATGGTCCATCCCTGTCCTTTCTTTAGGCTTGATGGTGAATAGCTTGATAGGCCACATCAAAAGACAGTCGTGAATCAATAAAATTGCTCTGCATCTTGTCCGTGCTTTGGACACTTCGACCAGTTTATGTATTTCAAACAAATTAACCTAAGCTCTTGGTGAGGCGGACAAAGGGACACAGAATTTAGTTTGCAGTTCAAATCAATTTTATTAACAAAATAGTCCTTATTAAAAACAGCGCGTGAGCATTCCAATTGTATTTACCCTGTCTCTAGTGTTCTTGGTGAAAAGATTTTATCTGTAATGATCCACATGTTTGAGCTGGGCTGTTGAAATCTCCTTCCTCTCTGATGTAGGGCTTACCCTGCTCTATGGAGGTGAGTATCACAGGTCAGGGCGGAACCTCTCCTGAGTCTTCTAGGGTTGGTGTACAGTCTTCTGACACTAGTCTGAGAGTCTTCACCAAGGGGTTGGTTTCAGGTGTGTGTATTTTTATCCCCATTGCCCTGGATCTTCCCTTTGGCCAATGGGGTCATGAGTGGGGCTGAAAGCATCCAATGGGGTTATACCAATGCCCTTCACTATTGCCATTCTGGGGAGGTGTAGAGTGAATAACCTTAGGAACTGGTTGGGAGTCAATGTCCCAGAATTCTGATTGATACTCCAATGCACAACCCTTGGCTGGTTCTAACTGGCTCCCCATGAGCCTTTGTAACCACTTTGATCTTTGTTTCTACAGTTATCTGTAGCCAATAGCTCCTGTTTAAGTTAGTTTGGCCAATTTTCTGTTAGGCCTAATTTCTGCGGCTATGGGTTAATTTAAAGAATGTCCAAGTTTGGGCCTGTGATTGCTTGACCACCGCCTGGTATCAGATGTTAAAGGTTAGACCAGCAGGTTTTACCTCCCAAAAAGATATCAGGGGACCAGATGGGATTCTACAACATGCCACATTCAGCTAGTTTTAATTTCCAAAATGTTATTGACTTCAAATTTCACCATCTGACATAGTAGATTTGAACCTCATGTCGCCAAAGAATAACCAAAAGTCCTGGCTTACTAGGCCAGTGAGATTACCTTTATGGCTCCTGCAATGTATTTATTCATTCCTTGGCCTGGGATCAAGCTTAGGCAATGGTGGTGTAAGCAGTAAAAAGTAAAGTCACCATAGCCTTACCAGACTGTCAGGCTGCGCTCTCATACTAGAGAGACGACTGATGGTTATTTAAGCCAAGGGGCATCATGGCCAATGCAAGGGGAGAAGTTGAGGAGGAGAGTTTTCCATGGTAACCTCAGCCAGAGCTAGAATTGAACACACAAATCACAAACAAGCCTTTTGGCCAACAGAGCTAACCAAACCCCTTACTGACTGCTAGCCACAAAGATCACCAGGGAAGCTGAATTGGATAGTACAGGCTTCATAACAGAAAATAGACAACTAGGCAGTCACCATGTCATGCCTATAAAATGGTACACACTGTCTGAAATTATCATGTGGAAATCTCAGAAGTTCTGATCATCTATTCTATGCCTGCATTTCTTTTACATCTAACGCAGTAAAGGTGTCAGGGCAGGAGTGACTCAGTGGTTAGCACTGCTGCCTCTCAGCACTAGGGACATGGCTTCAATTCCACCCCCAGGCAACTGTGTGGAGTTTGCACATTCTCCCAGTGTCTGCGTGGCTTTCCTCCAGGAGCTACATAGTTTCCTCCTGCCAGCCAAAGATGTTGGGGCGGCATGTTAGCTCAGTGGTTAGCACTGCTGCCTCACAGCACCAGGGACCTGGGTTTGATTCCAGCCTTGGGTGACTGTCTGTGTGGAGTTTGCACATTCTCCCTGTGTCTGTGTGGGTTTCCTCTGGGTGCTCCAGTTTCCTCTCACAGTCCAATAATGTGCAGGTTAGGTGGATTGGCCATGCTAAAATTGCCCATATTGCTCAGGGATGTGGAGATTAGGGGATGATCTGAGGGTCAGTGTGGACTTGTTGGGCTGAAGGGCCTGATTGCACACTGCAGGGATTCTATGATGTACAGGTTAGGTGGATTGCGCAAGGGAAATGCAGAGTTTCAGGGATAGGGGGAAGTGGGTCTGGTTGGGCTGCCCTTCGGAGGGTCAGTGTGGACTCAATGGGCTGAATGTCCTGCTTCCACACTGTGGGGATTGTATGAAGATATTATTGACCGCTTCTTACTCTCAAATAAGGGAGGAAAGGGCAACAGCTTAACCAAGTCTGTCACCTCAGACGAGACGAAGTCAAACCTTGAAGATCCCAAAAGAATAGCCTAAAAAGGTTCATCAGCATTAGCATACACTTTGAGAAGATCTTAAAGTATAGTGCTGCCTTTATGTTGAAGCCCAACAGAAATCTGAACAGCCCAAATTAGGACAACAAAATCTCCAGCACACACTTTTTAGAGCCCCATACTCACCAAAAATTGTAAAACCATGCAAAGCCAAGAATCTTTACCAATCCAGTGTACATGTGGTCAAAGACACAAAGAACACGCAATGGTATTTCTTTGGTACTTTCCCAGTTACCCATGGTTCTATGATTGTTACTGTATGTTGGCGTAAATTTGTTCAATTTCAGGGGAATATTGAATAAAGAAGTTTTACTTCAAGAATTGGGCACGCACCTCTTCTACATTTTGTAATAGCTGTTTTCTTCCTCTTTACACATATACACATATTTTAAGAAATTTCAGGTGAACTTTTTGAGGTCAGTAATTTCAGTTTTGAGTGTAGAGGTTCAGGTTATCAATGAATGTGTTCACAGATCTAATGTCTCTAATCTTTCCTGAATTTATTGAAACAGCTTCCATGGTCTTATTACAGATTTAATCCCTTTCTTACATTAGGCTCTCATGCCTCTGAGTGTAAGTGACAGATGTTGGCTAATCAATGAATTCTAAAAAAAAAAACAACAAAACAGATTCCATCAGAGACTGTAGGAAGTGCAGATGCTGGAGAGTCTGAGATAACAAGGTGTAGAGCTGGGATGAACACAGCAGGCCAAGCAGCATCAGAGGAGCAGGAAGGCTGACGTTTCAGGCCGAGACCCTTCTTCAGAAATGGGGGAGGGGAAGGGGATTCTGAAATAAAGAGAGAGATAGGGGGAGGCAGATGGAAGATGGATAAAGGACCAGATAAGTGGAGAGGAGATAGACAGGTCAAGGAGGCAGGGATGATGCGGGTGGGAGTTGAGGCGGGAGACCGGTTAAGGTCAAGCAGCATCATAGGAACAGGAAAACTTGACGTTTCGGGCCTAAACCCTTTTCTGATGAAGGGTTTAGGCCCAAAACGTCAAGTTTTCCTGCTCCTATGATGCTGCTTGACCTGCTGTGTTCATCCAGTCCCATGCTTGTTATCTGGGAGAAAAGACAGACAGGTTAAGGGGGATGGTACAAGCTGGGCTGGTTTAGGGATGTGGTCGAGGGCGGGGAGATTTTGAAGCGTGTGAAGTCCACATTGAGCTGCAGGGTTCCCAGGTGAAATATGAGGTGCTGTTCCTGCACCTTCAGGTGGCACTGTTGTGGCACTGTAGGAGGCCCAGGATGGGCATGTCGTCCAAGGAGTGGGAGGGGGGAGTTGAAGTGGTTCAGGGCTGTGAGGTGCAGTCGTTTGTCGTGAAATGAGCACAGGTGTTCCACAAAGTGGTCTCCAAGCCACCGCTTGATTTCCCCGATGTAGAGGAGACTACATCGGGAACAGTAGATACAGTATACCACATTAAACAGATGTTCACCTGCACATCTGCTAATGTGGAAGGTTTTCTTGAGGCCGGGGGGGGGGGGGGTTGCGTGGGGTGGTGTAGGGGCAGGTGTCGCACTTCCAGCGGTTGCAGGGAAAAGTTCCAGGGGTGGTGGGGCTAGTGGGGAGTGTGAAGCGGATGAGGGAGTCATGGAGAGCGGTCCCTCCGGAAGGCAGATAAAAGGTGGGGAGGGAAATATGTCTTTGATAGTGGGGTCAGATTACCGGTGGCGGAAGTGGCAGAGGATGATGCTTTGAATCCGGAGGTTGGTGGGGTGGTACGTGAGGACAAGGGGGATTCTGTTTTTGTTATTGTGGGGAGGGGGTGCGAGGGATGAGTTGCGGGAAATGTGGGCGATGCGGTCAAGGGCGTTTTCGGCCACTGTGAAGGGGAAGTTATGGTCCTTGAAAAACGAGGACATCTGGGATGTCCGGGAGTGGAATGTCTCATCTTGGGAGCAGATGCGACGCAGATGAAGGAATTCGGAATAGGGGATGGCATTGTTGCAGGAAGGTGGGTGAGAGGAGGTGTATTCTAGGGAGCTGTGGGAGTCGGTAGGCTTGAAATAGATACCGGTTTCCAGGTGGTTGCTAGAGATGGAAACAGAGATGTCCAGGAAGGAGAGAGAGATATTGGAGATGGTCCAGGTGAACTTAAGGTTGGGGTGGAAGGTGTTAGTAAAGTGGATGAGCTGTTCGAGCTCCTCGTGGAAGCACGAGGTGGCACCGATACAACATAAGAAAAGGTGGGGGATGGGGCCAGTGTAGCTTCGGAAGAGTGCCACAACAATGCCACCCGAAGGTTGCAGGAACAGCACTACATATTTCGCTTGGGAACCATGCAGCGCAATGGTATCAATGTGGACTTCACAAGCTTCAAAATCTCCCCACCCCTGACCTCATCCCAATACGAGCCCATCTCATCCCCGCCTCCCTGACCGGTCTGTCTTTTCTCCCACCTATCCGCTCCTCCCACCTCAATCCCCACCCCCTACCTACCAGCCTCATCCCTGCCCCCTTGACCTGTTAGTCTTCCCTTGATTGACCAGCCCCATCCTAACTCCCCACCTACATTCACCTTTACTGGCTCTATCCCTGCCTCCTTGACCTGTTCATCTCCCCTCCACCTGTCGGCTCCTTAATCCATCTTCCATTCACCTCCCCCTCTCTGTCTATTTATTTCAGAATTTCCTCCCCCTCCCCCATTTCTGAAGAAGGGTCCAGACCGGAAACGTCAGCTTTCCGGCGCCTCTGATGCTGCTTAGCCTGCTGAGTTCATCTAGCTCTACATCTTTTTAAGACAAATTCCATTCCTTTTCTGGGCCTGAAATTCAACTCCAGTGCATGGACAAGGGGGTGGGAAAAGTCCATCAGTCATCAGGTCATCCTAGTTTGTTTACTGGTTTTATTAAATTAAGGATACAGGAGACTCAAACTGAATGAAGCATATGCTGTCAATGAAACTTTCCGTTGGTAGAACATTCTTGTTTCCAATATATCATGCACAATGTTTACAATAATTGGGACCAACAACTGACTGACCTTATAGTTTTGTTTTCTGGCATTGAAGAGTTTAATATTTATTTGTTTGCTTTCAACTTCGTGACTTTTGCTGATTGATCCCACCATTTGGCATAAGTGGCTTGCCATAGGCTATTCTCCCCATTCAGTAGGCTTCCACAGTCTTCAACTGACCAGTGTGAGTGTGTGTCAGTGAAAACTCAAAACTTAAGACAACATTGCAAAGTTGCACTTGCGTTTGCTATTGGCAGCATATATTGACATTTATAGGGTCATGCCTAAGAAGTCACAGGTCTATTTTCCCAGTGCATTTTGAACCGAAAGTGTTGTGTACCTGCACTCTGCAAAGAAGGGAGCAGCTGAAAACTCAGGAAAGCTCCGTCAGTGCAGAAGCAAGAGATCCACTTGGAAAAATGTGATGGCAGAATCCAAGAAGGAACTGTACACCACAACTTCTTATACATTCATTTCTGCAGATCAGTGGGCCAACACATTTCTTCAAAACTGCTCTTATCACAGCTGTCTGATGGGTGGATAAATCCTAAAATCAGAACACATGACCTATTAACATTAGCACAGATGCATGAACAACATGTGGCAATAGGGCTCCAACTTATTGTCAAAGCTGATGCACAAGGCATCAATTTGCAATTACAAGTGGTTCTGACAGAGAAAAAGCTTGGAGCACTCTTGCACTCAGTAAAGACTTTGACAAATATACTTTTTAAGAAATGAGAAGCATTTGATATATGTTCACCTGTCTAAAGAGATTCATTAGATGAATTATACATGGCTGTCTGACTTCAAGTGTAGCAGATGCTATGGAACTCAGTGACAGTCCAGAGGGCGTCGGTTGGGAAGAGGTGCACTGTACAGTAACATGCATTATTTGAAAGTACCGTTGTGAGAATCGGTTGCGTGGGAAGAAAATGGCAGGCAGCAGGAAAAGCCAAAAACAACAACAAAAAAAATCAATTTGTTCATGTAGAGAAATTTAAAGACACAGAGCAAAATCAGGCATTAAATTTGTGTGCTACTTTGTGTTTCAAGGAGGGGTAGGTGGGAGTATATACAGTTTCCGTAACAATTCCCTATTATGGAAAACATGCTAACATTCCTCCTCCCGTAAGAACCATAACACAACAAGGTCAGTGATACAACTTTACTGGCAGCACAACATGCAAGATCTTCATTTGTGTGCAGACAATGAGTTTGTTGTCTTTTAAAAAAAACAATGGCTCCACATTTCTCTGGCATGAATGCCTGTAACAACATTAGGCTCCCTTTAACAAAATCACATGGACCTAATAAACATCTCGAATGACAATTTGAGTGATTTCTCGCATCCTTTCTAAACTGTGAAAAGAATGTTAATAACAGTTCAGAGCAATTGTAATGACAGTGAATTATAGTGATGTCTACTGCTAGAAACTATTACAGTTGCTGTACATTTGTTACTAATGGCGTTCATAAAGAAACTTAATGAACTAATTTAACATGTCTGAAAAGTGTTTTTATTTATTTCAAGGCAGGGTGATGCAAAGGAGGGATATAGTCCACCATTGCACTTGACAGTCAAGTAATGAACCTCAAATGGCAGCAAATGAATCTTATATCAGATATTGTAATCTTTGTTTTCAAAGCACAAACAACAATGGAAACTTAATGAAAAGGGCAGTGCATCTCCAGTTTCAGTTAACACATTGCTGTCAAAGACCTGTAGGGGTCACAGTTGGATCATGCAGAGAACATCAGTAAATTGTTCACATAGTAAATTAAGAATGTTGTGGTTCACTTCTTGCTTAAACTGTACATCATAAAACAGCACGAGACTAACAACATAACTAGGCACAGCAGGCATCTTGTTATCTTGTTACTAAACAGCATGGATAATTACATTTGTGTATCTATCACTTTCATGTGAAGCCAAATATATGTTTTCAGCAGTTGAATGTACATCTTGCTCTTCGATGCTCCCAAAATTAAGAGGGTTGTTCTCCATTTATTTGCATCCCAGTTTCATTGCTTGCCTCTAACACAGTTCCCTGCACAGTTTTGTGAGGATGTAAAATCTCATGTTACCTTGAAACAAAAGGATTTTCCTCTAGTACATCAAATATTTACAACCTATATACATAACAGACGAAGGGTCTTAAAATGTGTGGCAGCCAAATTTTGCTGATTTCATATCATCCTCACAATTTACTTTCCTCCTTATCTTTATGTAGAGTCTACAAGAGGGATTTAGACCCATTCAATTAGGGGCAAAAGAAAGTTGGCAGATTGGTTGAGTTCACATTTTGCCATACTCAATTTGGAAGAAAGAGCAGAAAAGCAGTATGTTGGTTTAAATACTGGTACAGAGGGATCAGGGTATTCTGGTACATGAATCACATTTAACGTTAAAGGTACTGCAATCGCTTAGAAAGGCAAATGGAAGGCTTCTGTTTACTGCAAAGTGAATGAAATGGAAAGGAAAGATGGGACTTTTGCTAAGGTTGTATAGGGCATTCATGAATCCTCATCTGTGGTACTGTGTACAGTTTGGGTTCCGAGTGCGAGAAAAGAGTAAAACTTTTGAAAGCAGTTCAGCAGAGATTACCTGACTGATTCCAGAGGTGAAGGATTTGTTTTACGAGATGAGTTTGGACAAGTTGACCCATGTCCATTGCAGTTTAGAAGAATGATAAAGGTGAACTCATTGAAGTCCAAGAGCCTGAGGCTGAGGCATTTGATTGTCCCAGTTTCTACCCTATATTCCTCCTTGTAGGAGAGGCTAGAATAGAGGTCACAGTTTAAAAATAAAGGCTCTCCCATCTGACATGTAGACGAGAATTATTTTCTCAGGGTCATTATGTGATTAGAATTCTAATGCACAGACAGCAGTGGAAAAAGTCATGGAAAATTCTCAAGGTTGAGTTAGATTGGTTCTTGAATTGACAAGGATGTCACAGGGCATAGGGGTAGTCACGAATGTGGAGTTGAGCCTTCAAGCAGATCAGCATGATCTTAGTAAAGCATTTTCAAAATATTGAACAGTCTATTCCTGCTCCTAATCACTATGTTTGGATATTCTTATGAATGAGGAGCATAAGAGCAGGAGAAGACCATACAGCTAGTTGTTTTTTTAAAAAAATTGAATCCCTACAGTGTGGAAACAGGACCTTCGGCCCAACAAGTCCACACCGACCCTCAGAGCATCCCACCCAGACCCATCCCCCCTATAACCCACCTAATCTACACATCCCCGGACACGACAGGCAACTTAGCATGGCCAATCCACCTAGCCTGCACATCTTTGGACTGTGGGAGGAAACCAAAGCACCCGGAAGAAACCCACACAGACACGGGGAGAATGTGCAAACTCCACACAGTTGCCGAGCGTGGAATTGAAACAGAGTCCCTGGTACTGTGAGGCAGCAGTGCTAACCACTGTGCCACTGCCACCTTTCTGCAAAGAAATTGAAACATAAGAATAAGACCCTAACTCAAAATCCAATAGGATTATCGCTAACTTTAGGTTTCAACTCCACAGTCCAACCCACTCCCTGTATCTCTCGATTCCCAAGGAACCAAAAATCTGGCTCATGAAAGAATCAAATCATGAAATAGTCAAAAGCTTCGAGACTAGAGAATTCTAAGTATTAAGCAATGCTTTCAGAATTTTTTTTTTTTTTTTTAAAAAAAAAGTGTTCTAAAGAAATCAACTTCTTATCCTAAAACTGTGTCCCCCTGTTCTAAATTCCCTAATCAGGAGAAGCAACATCTCAACATCTACTCTCTCAGCCCTTTTATAAATTTTAAAAGTTTCAATATGATTGCCTGTCTTTCTTCTAAACTCCGTAGAGTAAAGATATCATTTGCACAGATTCTTAAAGAGAACAGCATACATGATAGGAACTAATCCAGGAAACCTTGGCAATACTGTCTTCAATGCAAGTACATCCATCTTCAAACATGTAAACAAAGACTGCAGAGTTTTCCTACTGTGGTCTCAAAAAAAGTTCTGTGAAGTTGAAGCAAAACTTCTTCATTTCTGCATTCCGGTCCTCTTGAAATGAGGCCGTCTGTTGTGGGGGTTGCTGGATGGACAAATATTTATTGCCCGTGCCTAATTGCCCTCAAGAAGGTAATGGTGAGCTGCCGCTTGTACTGTTGCGGTCCTTGGAGTGTACCTTGCTTGTGGAAGTAGATCCAAGTCTTTCTGAACATCAACATCTATAAATTTCATGCGTTTCAAAGAAAAGAAAGCATTTTTATACTATGATCTAAGTGACTGATTTCACACTTGCTTCATATCATACTGCATGTGCCACCTCATTGCCCACTCACTTAACATAGCTATGTCTTTTTGCAACCTGCATCCATTTCACACTTTACTTTCACACCTAGTTTACATTAGTGCAAACTTCAATAAAGAGACAAAGAACTATAATCTGTCAATAACGTTGATTATAAATAACCAAAGCCTCCATGTGGATCCTTGCAGCATTCAACTAGTCACTGCTAGCCAATTTGAAAATGTCCCATTTGATCTCAGTGTCTGCTTCTTGCTCATTAACCAATCTTCTGTGTATGATGACAGCTTCATGAGCCTTGTCATGTGTATTATTGTGTAGCACCTCACTGAATACCTTTTGGATATTCAAGTATACTACTTAAATTGATTGGGGAAATTTAGCATAGCTTTCAGCAATTAACTAATGACTGATGTCAGGCTAACTGACTTATAGTGCCCTAATTTCTGAATAGCAGCAATACAGTTGCTGACTTCTAATTTCTTTTAATTTCTTCTAATAACTCTGTCTCTGTCCATAGATAATAACAGACCTGTCAAGTTTCCCCAGCATTCTCTGGATTGTTTCATCCACTGTCTGCAGATATGATTTTCCCTAGGATTACGGTCATCAGGTCCCAAGGGTTTGCTAGATAATTGTAATTTCTCAATTTCTCTTGGACACATCCTTTGCTGCAATTAATTACTTCAATTTCCTATTATTTACCCCAGACTATTCTTTTATGCATGCAATTTGTCTGTTACTATGAAGGCAGACAAAATTTTGGTTCAATATCTCTTCAATTCCTTCCTTCCAATAATACCTCTCCAGACTCTACTTTCAATGGAAAAACATACTTTCTCTTCCTTTTTATATCCTTATGAAAACTCTTAAATCAGTTTTTGGATTCCTTGCTAGATTCCTCCCATGTTCTATTTTGGCACTTTTTTTAAAAAAAAACAACTTTGGTGGTCTTTTTCTAGTTCCTAAACTACACCCAATCATTAGAATAATGCTACTATTTGTAAGTTGTCAGCTTTTTGTTTTAATCCAGTAATATTCTTTACTACCTGAAGCCACAGATGGATCTTTCTCACAATCCTTTGTTTTCAATGGAAAACATTTGTCGAAAACTTTGAATCCTGTCTTCAATAGTTCCCTGTTGCTTATTTTCAGTCAAAAATTTGATTACCTAATTAACTTTAACAAGTTCGTGGGTTTATTTAAGATAAAGTTCCATATTTACAAATTACATACTCCAGTCACAAACTTAATGTGGAAATGGTCACTTCTTGCCAATAGATCTTTTAAAAATGATAATAGATTTCATTGCATAAGACTGAATCTAAAATAAAATTTATCCTCGAATATTTCCATAACGTTGCTCCAGGAAAAATCTAATAACAGCATTCGATAAACTTATCTTCAAGATCCACCTCTCATTTTGATTCGCCCAGTCTGTATGAAGATCAAAACCCACATAACTGTCTTGGAGATAGTAGGAACTGCAGATGCTGGAGAATCTGAGATAACAAGGTGTAGAGCTGAATGAACACAGCAGGCCAAGCAGCACCAGAGGAGCAGGAAGGCTGGACGTTTCCAGCCTCGACCCTTCTTCAGAAAGTATTTTCTTCTTTTCTAATTATTGTCTTGTCTTTGTTAGAAATTCCAATAATCTGTAGTTTTCCCAGCCATTTAAACTACTCCCACCAGGATTTTCTGACCTCTGTTGCTCTTAATCTCCACACATACAAATTCTGCGTAATGATCTGAGCTCTCTCTAATGTCTTCAATTATCCTTTACCATGGTTACAATTCCTCCTTCCTTTTTCCACCTACCAATCTTTAGAATCTTTGTGAACCCTTGAACACGTATATCTCAGCTTTGGTAACACCGTAATGACGTTTCTGTAATGGTGATTAAAATCCAACTTGTTTACTTCTATTTGTGCCTCGAATTCATTTACTTTATTGCAAACGTTTCATACATTCAAATACAAAGTGACGTCAGTTTACGTTTTCACTATTCCCTGGATGAACGTAATTTGTCTCACTCAATATCTTTAGCCACATTGGAAAAATAACAATTTCAAATCACCCTACACAAGCTCTCCCTCACCTCCAGTTTAAAGCTATATTTTCCTTACTCTGAGATAGTAAGAACTGCAGATGCTGGAGTCAGAGATAACACAGTGTGGAGTTGGAGGAACACAGCAGGCCAGGCAGCATCAGAGGAGCAGGAAAATTGACATTTCGGGTTGGGAACTCTTCTTCAGAAATGGGGAAGGGGAAAGGGAGCTGGGAAATAAATAAAAAGGAGGAGGGATGGGGCTGGGGAAGGTAGTTGGGATGGTGATATTTGGGTGCAGGTAGGCGGTGGTGGGGATTGGTCAGTGAGGTGGGAGGAGCGGATAGGTGGGAGAGAAGATGGACAGGTTGTGTCAGGTCAAGGACATGGGGATGAGAGGGAGGCTTGGACATGGGATGAGGCGATTTTAAAACTGGTGACTTCCATGCTTAGGCCATCAGGCTGTAGGCTCCCAAGGTGGAATATGAGGTGCTGCTCCTCCAGTTTGAGGGTGGTATCATTGTGGCACTGGAGGCAGCCCAGGACGGACATGTAGCCCAGGGAGTGGGAGGGTGAGTTAAAATGGTTGGAGACCGGAAGGTGTTGTCATGTCACGTACAGGGCACAGATGCTCTATGAAATGGTCTACGAGTCTACGCTTGGTCTCACCGGTGATCGAAAATGGCCTCAATTGCATCTCTTGCGTTTCCCGCACCTCTGCCCTCACAACCCCACCCCCCAACAAAAATAAAGACAGAAACCCTCTTGTCCTCACATATCACCCCACCAACCTCCACATCCAATGTATCATTCTCTGTACATCCGCCACCTACAATCCGACCCCACAATCAAAGAGATATTTCCCTCTCCAACCCTATCTGCCTTTCGTAGGGACTGGTCTCTCTGCGACTCCCTTGTCCGCTCCACAGTCCCCACCAGCCCCACCACACCCAGCACCTTTCCCTGCAACCACAGGAGATGCTACACCTGCCCCTACACCTCCGCCCCCTCACTTCCATCCAAGGCACCAAATAAACCTTCCTTATTAGACAGGAGCTCACCTGCACATCCGTCAACTTGGTCTACTGCATCCACTGCCCCTGATGTGGCCTCTTCGATGTCGATGAGAACAAGCATTGGCTTGGGGACTGTTTTGTAGAACATCAGTGCTCTGCATGCAACAAACGACAACACCTTCCGGTCGCCAACCATTTTAACTCCCCCTCCCTGGGTGACACGTCCATCCTGGGCCTCCTCCAGTGTCACAATGACGCCACCCACAAACTGGAGGAGTAACACCTCATATTCCGCCTCAGGAGTCTATAGCCCGATGGCCTAGGCATGGAAGTCACCAGTTTTAAAATATCTCCACCCTTGGCCTCATCTCATGTCCAAGTCTCCCTCTCATCCCCACCTCCTTGACCTGACATGACCTGTCCATCTTCTCTCCTGCCTATCCACCCCACCCATCCCACTGACCAATCCTACCACTCCCTGATCCCCATCCCACCTAGCTTCCCCAGCCCCATCCCTCCTCTCTAAATTTATTTCAGAGCTCCCTTCCCCCTCCCCCATTTCTGAAGAAGGGTCCTGACCCAAAACGTTAACTTTACTGCTCTTCTGATGCTGCCTGGCATGGCCTGGCCTGCTGTGTTCCTCCAGCTCCACACCGTGCTGTCTCATTTTCCTTATTCTGACTTGGTCAGCCAGTGCAAGGTTGAGACACTTTTTCAGCCACTCCTAGGTTACTGTTTCTAGTATGCACAACTATTTTGCCCTTTTTATTTAACTTTCAAAGTTTATCCCCAACATCCCTATATCCTTTAAACCCTTCTTTACATCCAGAGTTATACAAACTGTATAACATTGGTCCTCGTCCAGTGAGAGGAATATTATCTCAGTGGTACAATCAATGCCATGAATAAAAACCGATTTTCCACACCAATCCTTGATTCATGCATTCTATCCGATCATCTTATTTATCATATGCCAATTCACACATGGGTCAATTAATTAACCAGCAATTAATCTTTATATCAGATATTAATCTTTATAGTTATGTTTTTGATTTGGCCCCTAGCTGCTCATTTTCCCCTCAGGTAGGAAGAAAGAAATTCTATGATAAATAGATCATTTGCTCCACTCTGAGCTCCTCTCCAGACCAGAAAATGACATCATTAACCATGGCACCAGGCAGGCAAGACAGGCTTGGAGATCCATTCTCTCAGATGCAGAGAATAATCAAGCATTTGTTTTGAGCATTAAGGATGGACAAGAGATGGTCTGAGGAATAGAAAATCAAAAGTTGAGACTTCTCATGATACAAAATGCAAGATGAGAATTCCCGAGAGTTGGGGTCAAGACATTTGAAGGTTAGACTATTCATTTTCCACTCCCCCAGCTCTCTTCTGCTTTGCCCTTGCTGAATATTGAGAGTCGAGGTCAAAGATTTTTATTTCATAATGATCTGAATAGACTGCCTTACGCCAACTGATGGAATGCATTCCTGCAAAGGGGGACCTGTCCTGCAAGATCTTTGACCTCTCCTGAGAAGTAACTTTTCATGATTGAATACTAATATATCCAGCTCAGTGAAATGATCTGCATCTGTGAACCAGAATTAAATACCGTTAGGGAAGGGGAGAGGACATAAATCTCGATCAATCCCTTTCAGTGATGCAAAATGCCATTTCCTAGGTAATGCTGTGTACTTAGTTTTATTTTATTACATTTTAATTACATTGCACCTTTTAACATATCACTTTCTAATGAAATGTTATTTTGAAATAGATTGAGATGCAGACCAACAGTACGTCATTGAGTTATTTTTCTTAAAGTATGGTGGATGTTAAGCCAAAATGAAGTTAAATTAGATTCGAAGGTTAAAAAGTTCACTGATTTTAACGTGTTTGCCTTTTGCTGAAGGAAAGTATGTTTATATTGAGTATTGTAACTCAGCAGTAATGGACTGTCAGTAACTCAAAAAGCTGAAGTTTTGCTTAAAAATAAATGGATCAAATATATAATGTGGACCATTTATCAGCTGAATTTGAGATTGTCATAGAATTGTGCTGTGTAAATATCATATGGTTGATTGGATAACAAAGTATGAGCAAGCTGAAGAGGAGGTCAAAATTCATTAAGAGCTGGAAATAAATCTTTCCAGGGAGACAAACCAGTCCCAATAAGTGAATTGATTAAACCAATGTGGAAAACACAACACGTTTGCGACGTTTGGTGGTGTCAAACTGATCATCTGCTGTGGATGTCTCAAGAGTGTAAAAACACACTTCCTCTGTACAGAAAAAAAAAAAAAAGTACAAAAAAAAAGCTGGCTTCACAGCACAATTAGCTAGCTCAGGAGAGGTCAATGAATAAACAACTGGAAGTTGGGGCAGAGCACGCTGATCACTTTTTAAGCAGCATAAAAAATAGGAACAGGAGTTTGGCCCCTCAAGCTTGTACCACGACGGACAAGTCCACAGAAATAGGTTCACTCCTAATTCTAAGTATTGTATGGGTAAGATTTTTTTGTGGTGCACTTGCTTTAATACAGAATTTTGGATATATTCCATTGTTAGAAATGCCTTGGGATTTTGATATCTGGAGGGAATTTGACGGACTGAGGAAAGTGGGGATAAGAGCCTACACCTGTTTTCCCTCATGGTAGGTACTCCTGATTTGAACTCCCCCAGCTCTACCCCAGCCCCATTCTTTTCTTACAATTCAAATGATTTACAACCTTCAAGTCACAATAAATATCACTTGTAGGAATGAAATAGATCTGTGCCCAACTCTGATAACCTTTCATCCCCTTGCTTACTAACAATCTGTTCATCTCTTTTGCAAACATTCAAATACTCCAATTCCAGATACTTTTCAGGAAATGAATTCCAAAGACAAATGACCCTCAATCAGAATAATTTAAAATCGAATATCTTAAATGGGTGAGCCCTTATCTAATACAATGAGCCCTAGTTCTAGGTCCTCCTTATAACCAAAAAGGAAACTCAATCCCCCATCTCGACCCATCAGGATCTTATGTTTCAATTAAGTTAACCCCTCCTCTTTTAAACTCCAATTGATACAACAGAAATTGTTGGAAAAGCTCAGCAGGTCTAACAGCATCTGTGAAGAGAAATCAGAGGTAACGTTTCGGGCTCGGTGACCTTTCCTCAAAACCTTCGTTTTTTTATCCAATAGATAAAAGTCTAGCCCTTCCAACATTTCCCACAATTCAACGCACCTATTGGTCTGAGAAACCCTCTGCTTCCAATTCATCTCCATTCTTCATAAAGAATGGAAAGGTAATGAGTACTGTATCTAGTATTGTACATGTGATTTCACAAGTGCTCTGTATAACTGAAGCATAAGCTCCCTACTTTTGTAATGATTTCCTAATTATCTGCTATATCTGCATTTTAGCTCTTTACAATTCATGTAAGAGTACACTTAGTTCTATCTGCATCTCAGAGTGCTATTGCAGCAATGGTGAGCAATGTCTCACCATTTAGATAATATGCTTATTTTAATTCTCCCTGCCTGCATGGAAAATTTCACATTTACCCACACTGTTCTCCATTTGCAAGACCTTTCCGAATTACATGACCCATTTACATTTTTGAGGCCTCCATATCCTTTGTACAAATTAAATTTCTTATCCATTTTGTCTCATTGGTAATTGATCAAACATAAGATTTACATCATTTCATCCAAGGGACTTATAATTTGTGAACAGTCAAGATCCTAGCGTTGAAACTGGTTGCATACCTCTCCTTACATCCTGCAAGCTTTAAAATGACTTACTCGTGCATCCTCTTTGCTTCTCATTTGCCAGCCAATTATCCATTTCAATATGCTGCACATCACCCCCCACATGCATAGAGTTTTGATGTTCTGTAATAAAACTTCTGATGTGAGACTCTAACAAATGCTTTCTGCATATCAGTGTAATACAGCCACTGATTCCCCTTCGTCAGCACGTTGCTTTTTCAAACAACTCTGAAGAGATTGAATAAATGGGATTTCTCTTTCAAAAAAGGTTGTTGTCATTGTCCAGAAGAAGAGTCATACTGGATTCTAAACATTAACTGTTTCTCTCTACACAGATGCCGCCAGATCTGCCGAGTTTCCTCAGCATTCTGTTTCATGTTGACTTTGCCCGATTACCATGAACTTATCTAAGTGCCCTGCTTTAATGCCTTAAAGTGATAAATTCTGACAACTTTGCTGTGACAGAAAGTCAGCTCGCTGAGCTGCAGTTTCCTACTTTCTGACCACCTCCCTTTGAAAGAGTCGGATTTGTTATTTTCCAATTTCATGAAACCTCCTCTTAATCTCGGGACGTTTTTGATAATTGAAACCAAATTTATCAACTATTTCATAACCTATTTCCTAGATTCTGGGATGAAGGCCTCCAGGACTATCAGAATAAACAAGCAACAGAAATTTAAACAAAGAAAATAAAAAAAAAAAAAAAAAAAAAAAAAACTTATCGAGCTGAGTTTTTCCAGCCCCTGAATGACCAACTGAGGAGTCAGTTGAGAAAATATGGAGGAGAGTTCAGAAAAATTAGATTCTGGATGCTATAAAACTAGATTTTGCAACCAAGTTTTGAACAGCGAGATGGAAATCTCAGTGAACCACAAGAGGCCTATTTACTTGTGTTCAGAGTACCCAATCTCTCAATTTATCTGCAAGTTCCTATTCTCCCATGCTGTGGGGAGAAACTTATGTCAAGAATTGTTGCCATCCAAAGTCAGACCAAGGGTACCTGGCAAGTCAGACTTGCTGCTTTCTCCTCTGCTTTCCCACTGTCTCATAGCATGCTCCACAAAAACGACAATTTGCACACTCATTCATAAAGGTTGGTTTTGGACATGCATCATATCCTCATGACTGTATCTCCAACTCACTTGCAATACAGTTCTCCATTTCAATGCTACCCACTAGAGTGCCCCAACACCTTGCATTACAATGATGGTGCAGGAACAAACAGACATGGTATGGACAGGCTCTTCATTTGCCCTCGTAACACTCATTTGTCTTGAATCTGTTCAGATACTCATGGCATTTCTGCCATGCTTTGCCTTTTTGTACTTGCCACCTCTTTCAGAGTTGACAGAATCATTATGAACCTATCTTGACTCACTGTTTAGCTCAGACAAAAAAGCCAGACAGCTTGTCATTGTTATCAGTGGCTGTCAGTCAAGGGGGTGGATATGTTCCTGTACAGCACCATGCTATGTCAATGTCACACCTACACCATGTGCCATCAGCATAAACAGCAAGCACACTGCATATGTTTCGACCAAGTGGCCATGTCTTAAAGTCTAAGGAGAATAATCCTCAGTAAAGTCAAGGAAGACACCCTTCCAAAAAAGAAAAAAAAACAATAGCTACCACTACAGTAAGTCTCGGACATTGTCCAGGCCCACTAACTGAGAGAGTCCATTGTTAGGAGGTTTATAGGTGAATGGGCCACCGTCAGTCATTCATATCTAGTTCAGAAGATTAGCAGTAATTCAGGTAGGGAACTGAACAGAGGTCAGTCAGGTGTGGTTCTTCCAAGTTGGTCAGGAGGGTGGGCCAGAGTCGTTCCAAGGAGCTTGAAGACAAAGTGCTTTTGATCAGGGACCACTGCTATAGTGGAGAAGAATCAACTTGCTGGGGGCCGGGGAAGGTGGTGGAAATTGATGGGATGCAAGTGAGCTATTAATTATGAAAGGAACCACTCAACATCTAAAGGGGGGTGGGAGACAATCGAGCACAGTCTGCTACAGGGATGGGGGAATGATATCATAGATGGTCACCACCACACTGGCTTTAATGGTGAGAGCTGAGACTAATGTTTCGAATGACTGAGCTGTATGCCTGGGGCTCAGG
Source organism: Ginglymostoma cirratum (assembly GCA_024137785.1). Lineage (NCBI taxonomy): Eukaryota > Metazoa > Chordata > Chondrichthyes > Orectolobiformes > Ginglymostomatidae > Ginglymostoma > Ginglymostoma cirratum. Next base: position 11,432,480 of record JAHRHZ010000035.1, on the reverse strand, counting down.
TAGTAAAGTAGGAGATAAATATTTGAATAAATTTGAATGGGAATGCATGGAAGATCAAAGATGATTGGGCTGACTGTAAAGGCAAAGAAAAGCAATATGAAGGTTTGGGAGAGGGTGTGTCATCTAGACAGATGCTGAGCCTGCGATTCACTCCATGCAACATACCCTACGTTGTCCTCCTATCCTTGTGCAAGTTGCAAAATGTGCAATTAAAATAGAAAATAGCTGTCCCCACAGCTGAAGTGTGTGGACTAAGTGTTTCATTTACTGAAGGAAGGGGCTCCACTTCAAGACGCACTCAGTACAAAAGACGGTTAGATTATCAAACAGCAATATATGGACTTTATGCATTGAATGATTCTCTCAACTAAATTCTGGTCCCAACCACCAGCTAAACATGACTGCATAGGTAATAAAGGTAAATAGATGGGTATCGTAGGAATGTGTTCTCTCAGGGAATGTGGTGGGAAGATAAAAGGAAGGTACCAGAGACACAGGAAATGTCCAATAAGTGTATGTTTGTTCATAACAAACAAAGTTCTAGAGACACTCACGTCTGGCAAATCTGTGTACAGAGAGAAAACCAGAATTAATGTTGAGTCCAGGATGACCGTTTTTCAAAACATGTACTGCAGTCAAAATGTTCACTATTTTTCTGTCCAGGTGCTTCCAGATCTGCCAAGTTTCTGCAGCACCTTTTCTTTGTTTCAAATTTCCAGCATCCACAATATTTTGATTTTATTTATTTTTTTCTTCAGAGTGCATCTCTTCAAATAAACGCAGGAAAATCACTTGTAGGTAGAAAATACGAATACTGCAAAAGAGAGCTTTCCCAAAAGGAATGGCTGCATTCCTCTGGAGATGTGGAGGTGCCACTGTTGGACTGGTGTGGAAAAGGTCCAAAGTCACAAATCACCAAGTTATCGTTCAACAGTTTTATTTGAAGACAGGCCTTTGAAGTCTTTCAAGTCGTTGTCCTGAGTTAATTCTGGTATTTGTACATTAATCCTTTCTAACTGATTAAAGATTTAATAGCCATCTTAGGTTTGTTCAACACATCCACATCACTTCTATGACCCTTTGATCTTTTGCTTATAAATTCTGTGTCTGATGCCACCTTTCTCACCGACACCTGAAGGAGCGAGACTCCGAAAGCTTGTGCCTTCAAATAAACCTATTGGACTATAACTTGGTGTCATGTGATTTTTGACCTTCCTCTGGAGAATAACTTCCTGAAATAAGCAAATGAGCGGACAGAGAAGATTCAGTGGAGGAGGAGGAAACAGATGCTTGGCTCTATTCTCCATTGTAACATGACAGAATATAGCAGGTTGCCTTAACAATTTATTTTTCCTCACCAGATAAAACAAAAAGTGATATAGGCTGACAGATTTTAGACAAATTCACTGAATTACAATTGACGTCATTTCCAATGTCTGTAAAAAAACAGACATTTGAAGTATGAAGTGACAGGGGAACTTTTCACCCTCATGTCCTTGTAAAGAGGATTCATGTGAGGTATTTCTCTATATACATGATTTTTGAGAGTATATTTATTGCAACGTCTCTCACAGCAATGATTAATTCTGTTTAAACTTGCAATATGGAATGGCTAAAAACATGCTTCATAAAGAATTGAATCTTACTGATTGGATGCTGTAATGATGAGAGAGATGTGTAAATTAAAATAAAAAGCATTCTATAAATGTACTCCCAAGAATGCCCAAATAGGAGTTAAGTGGGAGGATCTGGAGCTGAGTGAGTAGGTACCTTTACACTAAATGGACTACAGCTCTCCTGACTGTCTGCATTGCATAAAAGCTCCTAATTCCACATAAGCCACAGTTTCCCAGGATCAGGAAAAGGGAAGTGGTTTTAGCAACGCAAACATCCATGTCTAAAGTCACAGTGAGGATCCATGAAATTGCTAAGTCCAAGAGTTCTGCCAAGGCTGTTAACCTTTGAAGTGATCGACTAAAATATGGAAGCCTGTTTTCATCAAACAGGATGTGTAAACATGTATGACTCCATAACTGAATGATGTATCCACTCCAGTTTGAAAGAGATGTTCCACAACATAGTACATAGAACAGTACAGCACAGTGGAGGCCCTTCAGCCCACGCTGTTGTGCCAACCTATTATCCTACTCTAACAATCAATCTACCCTGCATACCGTACATTTTGCTATCCTCCATGTGCCTATCCAAGAGTTGCTTAAATGTCCCTAAAGTATCTGACTCCACTACCACTGCCAGCAGCGCATTCCATGCACCCACCACTGTGTGTGAAGAACCTACCTCTGGACATCTCCCCTATACCTTCCTCCATTCACCTTAAAATTATGCCCCCTAGTAATAGGCATTGCTGCCCTGGGAAAAAAAAAAAAAAATCTATCTACTATCTATTCCTCTCATCATTTTGTACACTTCTATCAAGTCACCTATCATCCTTCTTCACTCCAATGAAAAAAAGCCCTAGCTCCCTCACCCTTTCCTCATAAGGCCTGCCCTCCGGTCCAGGCAGCATCTTGGTAAATCTCCTCTGCACCCTCTCAAGCTTCCACATCCTTCCTATAACGAGGTGACCAGAACTGAACACAATATTCCAAGTGTGGTCTAACCAGGGTTTTATAGAGCTGCAGCATAACCTAATGGCTCTTAAACTCAATTCCCCTGCCAGTGAAAGCCAAAACACCATACGCCTTTTTTCACAACCCTGTCAGCTTGGGTAGCAACTTTGAGGCATCTATGGACGTGGACCCCAACATCCCTCTGTTCCTCCACATTGCCAAGAATCCTGCCATCAACCCTGTATTCTGCATTCAAATTTGACCTTCCAAAATGAAGCACTTCACACTTTTCTGGGTTGAATTCCATCTGCCACTTCTATGCCCAGCTCTGTATCCTGTCAATGTCCCGTTGCAACCTACAACAGTCTTCCATGCTGTCCGCAACTCTAATAACCTTGGTGTCATCAGCAAACTTACTAACCCACCCTTCCACTTCCTCATCCAAGTCATTTATGAAAATCAAAGAGCAGAGGTCCCAGAACAGGTCCCTGTGGAACACCTCTGGTCACCGAGCTCCTGGCTGAATTCTTTCCATCTACTACCACCCTCTGTCTTCTATTGGACAGCCAGTTTTGTATCCAGACAGCCAATTTTCCCTGAATCTCATGCCTCCTTACTTTCTGAATGAGCCTACCACGTGGAATCCTATCGAATACCTTGCTAAAATTCATATACACCACATCCACTGTTCTGCCTTCATCGATGTGTTTTGTCACACTCTCAAAAGAATTCAATAAGGCTTGTGAGGCTCGACATGCCGACTGTTTATAATCAAAACAGTGCTTTTCCAAATAATCATAAATACTACTATCTCTCAATCTTCTCCAATAAATTTTCCCACCACAGAAGACAGACTGACCAGTCTGTAATTTCTAGGATTATCCTTATTCCCTTTCTTGAAAGAGGCAATGACATTTGCCACCCTCCAATCATCTGGTATTACTCCAGTGGAAAGTGAGGATGCAAAGATCATTGCGAAAGGGGCAGCAATCTCTTCCTTTGCGTCTTGTAGAAACCTTGGGTATATCCCATCTGGCCCAGGGGACATATCTATCCTCATGATTTTCAAAATTCTCTTTCCTAACATCAACCTCGCAAACACCAAGTTCCCTCTCACTGGTGAATAGTGAAGCAAAGTATTGATTAAAGACTTCCCCTACCTGCTCTGACTCCACACACAAGTTCCCTCTACTATCCCTGATTATTCTTACCCTCACTCTGGCCATCCTCTTGTTCCTCACATAAGCAGAGAACGCTTTGGGGTTTTTCTTGATCTTACCTGCCAAGGTTTACTCATACCACCTTGTAGCTCTCCTAAGTTCATTCTTCAGTTCCTTCCTGGCTACCTTATAGACCTCTAGAGCTCTGTCCAATTCTTGCTTCCTCAGCCTTAAATAAGTTTCCATCTTCCTCTTGGCTAGGTCTTCCACATGTCTTGTCATCCAAGGTTCCTTCACCTTACAATCCTTACCAACCAACCTAAAACGTTGACTTTGTTCCCCTCTTTCTAGTAAATGGTTCCTTTTTGGAGCCGAGCATAAAACTTTTCTTACATCATAATTTTATAGCTGAGCTGTCCAATAAGTTATTTTCCAGCTCATTTGCCCCCCCTTACTGCACATAAAATCCACCTAAAAAAGGTGGCACCTAAAAGAATGCATCTTTTGTTGAGCTACTGAGGCTTAATTGTTACTATTTACTAGATACCTTCCATTCTTCCTATAGTGGCTATCATTGATGTTCAGTTCTGGACTAGATTCCTGCAATGCTGGAGCATATAGTATAAAAACGCATTTTGAGATGGTTATAAAATGTCATACAGGACACTTCCTGATGGCAGACACTTTCACTTAATTTGGACTCCATTTGTATCAACAATTCAAGAGAAAGAACCTAATTCTGACCCAGTTTACATTTCAGTCCCTATTATCAACAGGAAACTATTATAATTGGTCCTTCAATACAAAATAAAACTGCTGTTGACTGGTCATGAACATCCCATCTGAACAAGAGAAAGTGATGATGCCAAATATTAAAGAAGAGTCTATGCCAATCAAATGGATTGCATCAAAACAGAAAAAGGAACCAATGTCATTTTAATTGTGCAGTCAACTGGTTACAGCTGATCCAAAAACAGCTTACTGTATTACTCATTTACTAACTCAAATAATTATTTTACAAAAAAACTTACCAAACAGCTCAAGTATATTGAAATTAATGCCTATTTATTCAAAATACACAATTTGAAAGAGGAAAATACTGCAGATGTTGGAAATCTCTAATTAATATAGTGCTGGAGAAACTCAGCACATCTGACAGCTGACTTAATGTCAATGGTTTCTTTCTCCATAGATGTTGCCAGACATGCTGAGTTTCTCCAGCATTTTGTATTTATTCAATGTGCACAGTTCATTCCATTCATAAAAAAAATTACATGTCATTTTAAATAAAGAAGTTCATCTTTATGTTCACTTCTGGCAGGCCATCATTAATAGTCTATTCTTAAATTGGAGGTGGTAGTGTAGTTAGTTGCCATTTTGAACTGCTTCAGCCTACGTGTATATTGACATAGGAAGGGAATTCCATGATTTTGACCCAGTAACAGGGAAGAAATGGTAACATAATTGCACGTCAGAATGAGGTGCTGGTGTTCCTATTCTTGTTGCTTTGTCCTTCTAGGTAATTGTAAGACTAATAGTGCCTTCCCAACCTGCAAAGAAAGCTTGATGAGAGTTAGTGCAGGGAATCTTGTAGATGGTGCATATTGCAACTACAGTAGAGTTAAGGTAACCCTGATCCCATTGTAACAGCATGGTTTTGGAGCAGATGATGTCGAAGGATGTAAATGTGGAGCCAATCAAGCATGCTGGTTTATACTGAATGGTGTCAAGATTGAGTATTATTACAGCTATGCTTAACCAGGCAAGTGGGGAATATTCCATCCTACTTCTGATGGAGTCCTGCAGATGATGGCAGCTTTTGAAGAGTCTGAAGGTGAGTTACTCCATGCAGAATTCTTACCCTCTGAATTGTTCCAATAGCCAGAGAATTCTGTGGCTGATTTGGTTCAGTTTCTGATCAATGATAACCTCCAGAATGACACTGAGGGATTCAATGACAGTAATGCCATTGAATGTCAAGGGTAGATTGTGGAGATTTATTGCTGGGAGATTTGCTTGGCACTGGTAGCACAAGTTTTACTTACCACTTAGCCCTTAAACCTGAAACATTATCCATGTTTATCAAGACCTGGGCATAGGCATCTTTAGTTTGAGGAGTGGCAAACAAATGTTGAACGGTGCACTGTGAATATTCTCACTTTTGACCATGAGGGGAGAAATATCATTCAGGAAGCAGTTGAGAATGGTTATGCTAAAGATAGTATCTGAGTGACTCCTCTAGTGATGTTCCAGGACTAAGCTCCACACCAATTTTCCTTTGGGCACAATTACAACCAGGGGCTTTCCTTCCCTGATTTTCTGCGGGTCTAGTTTTGAGACAGTACTGGTGCCTTTCAGAGAGATATATTTTGTTCTGTTTCTCTTCCAGGGAGGTGTTATAGAGATGTCTGCATCAGATAGGCAGTTGGTAAACAGCTTGGCGATATCCCAGGGTGTTTTTATTCCAAATTATACAAAAAAAAAAGTGTGCAGGGTCAGGGCTCCCACACACTCAGGAATATTTAAAGTGTTGCTTCCAGTTAGTAATAAATTTTCTACTGCTGCTGAGCTAACAGCTTGGGAGCTCTCTGCTGCAAGAGTTTTAGAGGAGAAGCTTCCTCTTGGAAATAAAATAAAACAGACTGTTTCTTTCAGCATTTCATTCTGCTAGACTGAAGCGAGAGACAGCATGTGAGAACCGTAAGTGTTTTGCTCAATTGCCTTGCCAAGGGTGTATTTATGGGATGATTCTTGTATTGGAACAGTTGACAATTACTGGTTAAGTAATACATTATCTTGTTATGTCAATAGAATTAAAGTTATTCCAGTTTTTTTTTTCCATATTCCATGTCTTAAGAATAGTGTGTTTGATTAAAGCCTAGTGATGCACTAATCAAATCACAGCTGGAACACGATACCTTACACTTACTTTTTCATATTTATTTGAAGGTAAGGCAATCTTATTGTAATTCTGGGGGAAGCCTAGTCTGGTCCATGACATTTTTGAAATGCTCCTTGATTCCAGACTTGGTCAATTACTGCCTGGATGTCAAGGGCAGTCAGTTGCTTTCACTTTATGTTCAACTCTTGTTTGATCAAGAATTGTAATGACATCAGGAGCTGGTTGGGCTTGGTGGATCCCAAATGGAGAAGGATATTGCTGAACAGGTGCTGCTTGAGATTACAGTTGACGATCCCAATGAAATAAAAACCTGTTTCAAAAGTCTGCTCTTAATGTCTAGGTTGGATTTGTTCTTTTTCATTTTTAGGACAGGATACATTCACATGTTGCTGGGTATGTGTCAATGTTGTCGTTTGGGTAGAGGCTAATTATTACTGAGGTAATGGAGAGGGCTGCTGAGGATAATATTAGTGACGAGGTGTACATAGTGTGCCAAAAGTCAACAGAAAAAAGGCATCACAACATACTGATCCAAAAAGTTAGAGTCCCTGGAACAAAAGGCACAGTAGGACAATGGAAGTGAAATTGGCTGAGTGACAGGAAATAAACCATTAGCCAACTGTTTCATAGATAGTCGGAACTGCAGATACTGGAGAATCTGTGACAACAAGGTATAGAGCTAGATGAACACAGCAGGCCAAGCAACATCAGACTAGCAGGAAAGCTGACGTTTTGGGCCTGGACCCCTTCTTCAGAAACATCAGCCTTCCTGCTCAGCCTGCTGTGTTCATCCAGCTCTCCACCTTGTTATTTCTATTAGTCAACTGTTGTTTCAGACTGAAAAGATTCTATTACAGGTCCCTGAAGGTCAACAAAAGGGTTCTTGGGCCTAGGATGTATACAAAAGTGACCTAGACCTTGATCTACTGAGCAGTTTCAAAGCTTATGTATGGTAAGCATTGTAAATTTATAGATAAGGTAGCACCAGTGTTAGGCTAATGAATAGCTGGAACTGAGGTAGGTGAAATTAACTGCAGGTTAGTGTGACGCTATTCATTTTGGTAATAAGAACATGGAGTGACAATAGATTTTTGCTCTTTCATTAGAGAACACAGGAGTGAAGTGATCTGGGTGCAGGTGTGCATAATTTATTTAAAAACTTTCACAAAAAAAAGGTGTCATTAACAATGCATATACCATTCTAGGCTCAATGCACAGGGAGAGAAGCTAACTAATTACATTCAGCTGATATAAAGCATGGGTTGATCTTCACCTGGAGTACTGTATCCAGGTTTGGGCACCACACTTTATCTCCTAAATGCCCTTTTACATCATTTCTAATGCAGAAAAGATTCAAAGGAATGGTCCCAGGATATGAAGGAACTTCAGCCACGTGGAAAGACAGATGAGGGTATTGTCCTGGGAGAACTCTAAATTATTAAATCGTCTCTCAAATCTTCAAAAGAAAAAGTATTTTTAAAAAAAGGAAGGCGAGAGAGTGGAAGAAACAAAGAAAGGATTGAGGATGAGAGGGTACAGATGTCATAATAAAAGCAAAATATCGCAGATGCTGGAAATCTGTAATAAAAAGATGCTGGTGAAACCTAACAGGTTTGGCAGTTTGAGAAGATAGAAACAATGGCAATTACAATAAATCTGATTTTCAAAGCAATGTTTCTTTTGCAAACACCAGGTAACATTTTCAGTGAATGGGTAGGATCGGGAAGTGCGTACGTGCGTGTGCGTACAGAGGTGGTAGACTCAGCTGAGATGTTAAAAACGGAAGCGGATTATTATCTGTATTATTTTTACAAAGATGTTTGCAGGGCTACACAGGATAATGGCAGAGAAGTGACACAAGATCAATTGCTCCTTTTGAAAGTTAGAACTGATGATGGGCCAAATGGCCATCTATGCTGCAGCCATTCTATGATACTACATTAAGCAAGCAAAAAAAGTTCCTTTCACAGAAGTACACAGTCCTTTTGCACCAAGTACAGTACTTGGTGAAGTGCAGGCATTGTTTTTCACAACACTGACAGATTTCCTGCAAGTGTCCCACTAACAATGAAATAATAAACTGAAAGACCCAAATCTGTGTTACAGAGCGGAGATCAGATGCATGTCAGGATGTGGTTTTATCCAATCTGGAGTAATGTCCCTTTAAGAGCTCGACATGTAAGTGAGCCAGGTTCTCAGAAGTAATCACATGACCACAGTCTCTCTGCGCAGTTGTGTTCAAGGCACAGGCTGTGTTTGAAGGTGACTCAGTGGTGTGTATATCAGATTAGGATGTAATTAAAAACTCAGGAAATCTTTTAAGTAAATGCAATCCATGTATCTCATTTATGTAACATTTAGAAGTCTAAGAATATTATTACATGGTGCAAACCTGGGATCGTTTTCTCCCCACGTTAAAAGCATGCGGGAAACTAGATTTACAGGGCATGGATGACCAAGAGAAGCTGCAGCAAATGGAATATGACAAAAGTTCCACAACACAAAAAAGATTTCTTCACAAACTGACTATTTGAGCTCGACAAGTTCATAAAAGGCAGCCAGCTGATTCAAACATTCCCTATCGATTTGGAACTTCGAAGACCACGGGGAGTCAGCCGCACCCTGGACTTTTTTTTTTAAAAAAGTACTTAAATTCAACCAAAGCAACAGCTAAAAAAAGTGATTGCATTCAAGAAAAAAAAAAGTGGAAAACCACCCGAACAAGCCTTAAACAAGCATCAAAACAACAAATAAAAAACAGGAATAAGTACATTGTTGAAAGCAGAAAGTGAAAGCACGTAGTTAAATACCCAGGCCAAATCCCATGACAAACTGGATGCCCACAGATCTCTGATCAGAGTTCATTTTATTTTTAAAAAAACAGGGAGAGAGTTTGAGTTAGAAGGAAAGGCTGGGACTTGTTTTCCCTGGAGCACAGGATGTTGAGAGGTGACCTTATTCAGGGTTTATAAAATCATGAGGGGTATAGATAGGGTTAATGGTATTGTCTCTACCCTATTGGGGAATTTCAAGACTAGAGGATATATTTAAGGTGAGAGGAGAGAAATTATATATAAAAAAAACACAGAGCAAATCTTTTACAGAGTGGTTTGCATGTGGAGTGAACTTCCTGAGCAAATCGTGGATGTGGGCACAATTACGTTTAAAAGCCACTTTGATAAACACACAAATAGGAAAGGTTGGAGGAATACAGGCCACGTACGAGTTTAGTTTGGCATCATGTTTGTCTTGGAATGGTTGGACCAAAAGGGTTGTTTCCATGCTGTATGACTCCACACTTCAAGTGCCAAATCATGGGGAGATGAAATTAGGCAAGATGTTAAAATATGCCTAGCATTTGATAGTGGGGAATTGCAGAGTCAAAACCAAGCTTGTGTAAAAGGACCAGAAAGAGTTATTGAAAATGTTGTAAGGTAATCAGCTCCAAGTCAATTTTGACTTTAATCGTTTAAAATTATTGTCCTAGAGGCAAACAGCTTTAGAATTAAATTGTTAGTTGATGCCATAAAAGATAATGCAACTTTCATCTATTGGGGTGGATAATGGAGTTTAACGGTTGAAAGCTTTGACAGTCATTAAGGCCAAGAAAAAAAAAAACGATCTCTTTGGGGGAAAAGAAGCCATAGAATTGTTGCAGTGCTAGCACAGTGGCAAGTACAAAGCCATTATAGTTAGATTGCAGCACCTGCAAATATTAGATCCAACAAGTTGTATTGCCACTGTAGCCAGGTAGCAAGCAAGCTGTGTGGAAAATGCAGTGTACAGCATCCATTACAAAGCTGTATTGCATTTGAAGAGCAGTACTGGCTATTAGTACAAAAGAATACTGGGGGCTTGCCTTTACAAGAAAAGTCAGATTCCAAAGATACAGTCTCTGGCTGTACCAAACAACAACTCAGAACCCAGCAGTATGTTGACAACAAGGAATGAAGCAGAGAACCATGTATAAATGCAAGCTCATATAAAAAGTTCACAGTAAGGCAGATCTGAGAAGAGACTCAGCGTGGAACAACTTCCAACCAGAAGATGAACAGGCTTACCCTATGGTCAATGCAACTTGTTGTGAGTAAAGTCAACAAAGAAGCTTTTGCTGCAATCGAAATCTTCTGCCACAACAAAATTGGCAAATACATTTGAAAATCAAGTGCTGGTTTAAGTCCAAGAACAGCCAAATGGAAAAAGACACACTTTTAGAAGGTTACACGATAACAAGATCTAGAAGTAGTGTTAGACTCGAGAACAATATGGACTCTGACATCTGTTGCTTGTAAAATATCCAATCCCGATGCTTGTATTTTAATTATAGCACAAGATCTCTTTTTTGCTAAAAAAAAAGTCACATTTAGAATGACATCACTTTAAAAATCATAGCATGCAAGGGAGTCAAATCAAAATTATCACATGATCTCAGACTGTCTGTACAGGTTGCATTTGGAGCCAATATATACACAGTAATCACAAAGAGAAAGATCCTAAAGTAAATGGAGCCCAGATACTTCCTTTGGTATTACGTTTATATTAATGTTCTCATTATCGAAGTGTGTCAGGAGACTGTGGAAGATCACAAGTTTCCATATTTCAGTTGTTCAGGCTGAATGGACCACCCTTATTGCCAGGCGCCTTCCAAACTCAAACTGAGGAGACATGCAAAAGAAACATGATTTTCCTGAATGTTTTGACCACTTTCTCAGTAAGCAGTTTAAAACTGGATAACAGCTAGATAACTCCACAACTAATACCGTCGACCATCAGCCCTTGAGCACCTCATTATTCAACAATTGAATTAGCCCCACAAACTGATCTTGATGTGACTATTTCTTCCTTCACCATTCCCCTCCCTGGGCTGTCCAGCCGCGCGTGTGTGTACACGCGGAGTGCAGACAGGTATCAGGCAACATGACTTTGACATGGCAAGCAAGTACTTCCAACATGGTTTTCTCAGCATTATTCTAATGGGTAAAGGTAATAATGACGTGTTGGACTTCCCCAGAAGATGTTGCACTGCCCATTCCTGTCAGCTGGGATTGGAAAATCTCCAAAAATGTAGGAGCAGTGTGCCCAGTATCTCCATTGACTGGAAGAGAAAACCATTAAATTCATTGGGATGATAGAAATCAACCAATTCCACTGAGGGGAAAAGCATCTCTTTCTCCAGGAAGTAGTAAGAAGAGAAGGCATTTAAATTCTTGAATGCAGGGGAGGCCTTAAAATAGAATCAAAACACCATGGCGTAATACGACATGGAAACTAGCCTAAAGTTTTTGAGAAGACTTGTAGCTTGGGTTGTGGAAGAAGTTGTAGATTTATTCACCGAGCCGACATGTTTGGTTGCAGCCGTTTCATCATCCTGCTAGGTAACATCATCATCAGTGAAACTCTGGTGAAGTGTTGGCGTTCTGTCCCACTGTTATTTATATGCCTTGGTTTTCTGGGGTAGTTGGCATTTCCGGTTCTGTTTTTCAGTGGTTTTTAATATCGAGTCCAGTTCAATGTGTTTGTTGAAGGAGTTCTGGTTGGAATGCCAGGCCACCAGGAACTCCCTGGCATGTCTGTTTGGAATGTGCTATTATGGATGTGTTGTCTCTGCTGAATTTGTGTCCTTCTTTGTCCACATGTATTCAGACCGGTGAGAACTGGTTGTGTGTCTTGATAGCTAGTTGGTGTTTGCGTATCCTTATTGTCAGTTTTCTTCCAGTTTGGCCTGGATAATGTTTCTCTCAGTCCTAGCATATTATGTTAGTTTTATTGGTTGTGAGTATGGGGTCCTTTACATTAGTCAGTAGCTGTTGGTTTGTAGACTACCCTGAAACTTGGGGCTCCGAGTCATCTTGGGGTCATCTCTGATGTTTCTGATTTATGGTAGGGTGACTAGTGTGCCTGGGCATGTTTTGTCAGCTTGTATGATCTGTCACAGAGCGCTTTTTGAGTATCCATTCCTTTTAAGAAAACTGTTTCAGCACTCCTGTTCTGCTTTGCACAATTCCAAGTTGCTGCAGTGTGCTGTGGCTTATTTGAATAATATTCTAAAGCAGCTCCATTTATGGGTATGGGGGAGGGGGGAGGGTATGGCCAGGGGGGTTGTGGTGAGGGTTGCTAAGTATCCAGTCCATAAAAAGAAACAGGGCCTTCAGCCCAAACTGGTCCATGCTACTCAGTTCCAATTACCTGCATTTGGTCTATATCCCTCTTTACCATTCCCAGTGTTGTACCTATCTAGATTTTTTTTCTTGATAAAAAAAAGTTTCTATTGTACCTACCTCAACCACTTTCTCTGGCAGCCCATTCCATATGCACACCACTCTCTGCGTGAAGAAGTTGCCCCTCAGGTCCTTTTTAAAAACTTTCCCCCTCTCACCTCAAACTAATGCCCCCCACTTTTTGATTCTCCAGCCCAGGGAAAAAGAGACTATAATGCATTCAGAGATAACAAGGTGTGGAGCTGGAGGAATGCAGCAGGCCAGGCAGCAGCAGAACAGGAAAGCTGACGTTTTGGGTCTGCACCCTTCTTCAGACCCAAAACATCAGCTTTCCTGCTCCTCTGCTGCCTGGCCTGCTGTGTTCCGCCAGCTCCATACCTTGTTATCTCAGACTCCAGCATCTCCAGTTCCTACTATCATGATATGCATTCATCCTATCTGTGCCCCTCATGATTTTATACACCTCAATAAAAAAAAAAAGTCACTTTTCATTCTCTTCCATTCCAAGGAATGAAGTCCTCTCCAGGCCAACCTCTCCCTGTATTTCAGGCTCAAGTCCGAGCAACATCCTCATAAATCATCTTTGCACGCTTTCTAAATCTCATCTGATAGGTGGCAACTTCAAGAAAACAGTGCATTTTCAACAGTGTGCTGAAGTGTCAGCTCGGATTGGAAGCAGGCCTTAAGAGCTGCAATTAAAGGTAAACTTGCGACCATTGAATCACAGCAGAAACTGAGTCAGTTAAGGAAAAGATCTCAGGGCTTCCACTGCTTCACCATCTCTGGGTTGTTTTTGTTTGAAGTGGCTGTGTCCTCCGAGAGGAATGCTGTGAAACCACTGTCTACAATAACTTACTTGCACTGTTCAAGTCATGTTGTCTTGTACAGATTTGCTGTTCACTAGAACAGATTGAGATCAGGTCTGGTTTGGCAGGTACAACAGAAAAAAAAAAAACATGCTGCTAGAGAGAGAAAATAAATCACTAAAATAACACTGAAGTGTCAGAAATCACAAGTTCTGATTGCACTTCAGGTCGCACCACCCTAAAATTCAAAAAAACAAACATTTAAAATTATCAGATTGAATAGGTACTCGATTAGTTATAAAAAAGTGTACAAGATAACTTTCCAAAGAGTGCCCTTGATAAAGCCAATGTGTTTCAGGGCACAATAAAAATCAGTTGTGGTAAAAACCCAGTAGAGACTGATGACTTGAAAAAAAATAAGTTTGACATTCCAGTGACTGAATAAAAGAATCACATCAGGTTTCAAGTTAAAACTTTTGCTTTAACCACATAGCAGAATTGACTAAATAACCTTGAATTCAGAAGAGTTACTCTTTCTCTTTTAGACTGAAAATCCATTCTGTCATGATTATACCTTACTGTGCCTCAAAGTGGTCAATTTTTTCCTACGGGAATTAGCCTAAAGCTATTCTCCAATACTTATGGCTTACTTCCTTTTCTAAACTGGATACGTTCTAATCTCTGCACTAACATTCAGTGAGTTAACAGAAATCCTGCTTTCTAGCCAAAGCTAGGTGAATCTTCCGGTCATTTCTTCAGTGCAGCCTCCTGACTGTACTGTGTTGTAAGAATGAGAGCCTGGGTTCCCCTATCACACAGCTCTCCATCAGGATTCTTGCAGACTGTGCTGTATATGACTCCTAAATATCATAGCAAAAATTGTGTGAGCAAATACAGCATAGCTTTCAACAGCCTGTTTCTCTTCAATGGGAACCACTTGAACTTTGTGGACAAGTAGAAATGCTGAGCAACAACCTGAATTTCCAACTCCAAATTAGTCTCACGTAAGAGTTATGAGAAATGTAAGTGCAGGAAGTAAAACATTTTGGGTACCAAAGTGTTTACTCTTGTTCAGAAGATACCAAATGCAAAAAAATAAATCTGCGGATGCTGCAAACCAGAGACAAAGTAGAAGTTGCTAGAAAAGCTCAGTAGGTCTGGCAGGACCTGTAGATGGAAAAGCAGAATTAATATCAAGTCAAGTGACCCCTCCTCAGAACCTTAAGTACTGAAGGTTGGTTACTCAAAAAGATTGCAACCTTCAAGAGCGGAGAGAGTTTTCTGAAATTTCAAATACACCTAAAGTTCACTATTTAAAAAAGGAAAAAAGGAAGAGCATTTGGGGAAAAAAAAAAAGAGTAAAGTCACAGCGCAGTACAGAATGTAACTTCTACTACCCAACAATGGAAGAATGAGAATGCACACTGTTTTGTACACAATGATACGAAAGATGGGAAACTGTAGCATGTAGAGGTTCGCAAAGTTTAGATTAATCACACTGGAACAGACAGACAATGCCATGAAATAATTTGAGGAGATTTGAAACTACAGACAAAAAAAGGGAAAGATGATTACCTCTACTTGAATCTTGAAATGAGACATCATCGTAAAGTTGTCAATGAGAGTGAAGAGCAAGGTTAGTAAGAAAAATTGTCTTCACACAGAAGACCTTAAGTAGATAGCTTTATGAGGAAAAGGCTCATGTTTTTAAAATCCAACAGTAAACATATTGGAAACACAGTAAGAAACAGAACTGTGGAAAGAATGCAGGACAATTGGATTAGTTCTGGAAACCATGCTTTTAAACAGCTGGAACACAATGTACAGATGATCTCCTTGTGCCTATGGCTTGGATTATTGTGGTGTGTTGTTTGATATTTTTCAAGACAGTGTGCTTCTCTATTTCTACACAAAAGCATTTGGATCAACACATGTCGACAGATGCAGAATAAAAACCTGACCATCTGCACAGCATTTCTGTCAAATTGAAATTAAACAAAAAAATCCTTTTAACTATGTTGTCCAACATGACACTCCATTAGGCTAGATAGCATTTGTAACCGTGCTATTTGAAATAATTCTACTCCTGTTAATTGTCCCCTTTTTAAAAAGGATAATAATGGCAAAAAACATCAGCACTCAGCAAATTTTGCACATTTCTCACTTATTAAATCTCTTCTTATGCACTGCCTCCCTTACTCCACAAGGAAAGTATTTCATCGTCCTGTGCCAGCCTGGCACAGACAAAATAAAGTAAAATACTATGTCTTTGTGCCTTCAGCTTATAAGTAATGAAACAATGAGTTCTCTACAAATCAGCCAAATTGAACCAGACACAATTGCCTCTATTTCACAAGTGGACAAAACGGTCAAGGCGGCATCTAGCAGTCTTGCCTTCACACAGGACAGAGTATAAGAATTGGCAAGTCATCATATAATAGCTGTAGAGAATAACTTTAGTAAGGCCACATTTGGAATATTGCTTAAAGTTCTGGTTACCACACTACTAGAAGGCTTGAGAAGATACAGAAATAATAACCTGGATGTTACACCATTGAGGGTATTAGCCGAGGAAAGATTATACAAAACAATTTGTTTTCACTTGAACGTCAAGAGGATGAGGGGTACCTGGATAAATTACATAGTTGGAGTATTTATTCCCCCCCATGGCCAGGAAAAGTAAATTACTAGGTGCCAGATGGTTTTCAAAAAAAAAAAACACACAGGGAGTGTTTAAAAGGAGATGGGAAGCTAGCTATCCCAACACCCCACCCCCACCAAAAAAGGTAACTGCCAAGAATGTGCGGCCAGGTCGTGGAGGCAGGTTCAATAGCAGCATTTGAAGATGTATCTTGTCAAATAGGAGTAGGCAGGGAATAGAGGGAAATGAACAACATAGAGGCAAGAGGTTTTGTTTAATTTTAGAAAGGCATGTGTTGGCATTGTCTACATGGGCCAAAGGACCTGTTCCTGTACTGTTTATTGCTCTTGAGATACACCCTTTGGTGTTATTATGAGAAGTTAAATTGCTCAGAGATAAAATTCTAGACTGAGAAACTAAACTAAATGTAATCAGTGATAAATAATAGCAGTGGCAGATTCAATTGAGGTATTCAAGGGGACATTGGATGATTATTTAGATAGGAACAGAGAGAAAGAATAGGGGGTGGGGAGTTGGAAGAAGATTGATACTAGATGATGCTTGTTTGAGGGGAACTAGTACCTGCACAAAATGGGCTGAATGTTATGGCACAGCAAGAGGCCAATTCTGCTGTCAGGCTTCTATTGACAAAAAAAAAAAGGACTAATTTATCCCCAGTAAGAAACCAAGTAGGCAAATTTTACCAGAAAGTAGCAATCACAGTCAGGCTGCCATTATCACTAAGGAGGCAGTGCTGGGCAAACTAATGGGGCTAAAGGTAGACAAGTCTCCTGGCCCTGATGAAGTGCATCCCAGGGTACTAAAAGAGGTGATGGGGAAAATAGCAAATGCACTAGTAATTATTTACCAAAATTCACTGGACTCTGGGGTGGTTCCCACTGATTGGAAAACAGCCAATGTGACACCACTGTTTAAAAAAAAAAGTAGACAAAAAGCAGGTAACTATAGGCCAGTTAGCTTAACTGCAGTAATGGGGAAAATGCTTGAATCTATTAAAGGAAGAAATAACAAGATGTCTGGATATAACTTGTCCCATTGGGAACACCCAGCATGGGTTCATGAAGGGTAGGTCATGTTTAACTAATTTGGTGGAATTCTTTGAGGACATTATTTGCATGGTGGACAATGGGGAACCTGTGGATGTGGTGTATCTGGATTTCCAGAAGGCATTTGACAAGATGTAGCAGCCTTGGTGTGGCCCAAGATAAACTTGCACGGTATCACGGGTAATGTATTGGCATGGATAGAGGATTGGTTGACCAGTAGAAAGCAGAGAGTAGGGGTAAATGGGTGTTTTTCTGATTGGCAGTCAGTGGCTAGTGGTGTGCCTCAGGAATCAGTGTTGGGACCTCAACTGTTTACAATTTACATAGATGATTTGGAGTTGGGAACTAAATGTGGTGTGTCAAAATTTGCAGGTGACACCAAGGTGAGTAGTAGAGCGAAGTGTGCAGAAGACACACAGTCTACAGAGGGATATAGATAGATAGTAAGTGAGTGGTCAAAGGCCTGACAGATGGAGTACAATGTTGATAAATGTGAGGCCATCCATTTTGGTAGGAATAACAGCAAAATGGACTGTTTTAAGTGGTAAAAAATTACAGCACACT
Source organism: Ginglymostoma cirratum (assembly GCA_024137785.1). Classification (NCBI taxonomy): domain Eukaryota; kingdom Metazoa; phylum Chordata; class Chondrichthyes; order Orectolobiformes; family Ginglymostomatidae; genus Ginglymostoma; species Ginglymostoma cirratum. The sequence goes on along the minus strand of JAHRHZ010000035.1, from coordinate 11,414,552 downwards.
GCTGTGCAAAGGGACTTGGGTGTCCTTGTGCATGAATCACTGAAGGTACGATCGTAGGTGCAGCAGGTGATTAAAAAGGAAAGTGGAATTTTGTCTGCCATTGCTCAAGGGATGGAGTTTAAACACGGAGGCTATGCTGCAGCTATATATGGTCCTGGTGAGGCCATACCTGGAGTACTGTGTGCAGTTTTGGTGTCCTTACTTGAGAAGGGATATACTAGCACTGGAGGGGGTGCAGAGGAGATTCACTCGGTTGATTCCAGAGTTGAGAGGGTTGGATTATGAGGAGAGACTGAGCTTATACTCATTGGAATTCAGAAGAATGAGGGGAGATCTTATCGAAACATATTAGATTATGAAGGGAATAGATAAGGTGGAAACAGGGAGGTTGTCTCCGCTAGCAGGTGAAAATAGGACTAAAGAGCATTGCCTCAAAATAAAGGGAAGCAGATGTAGGACTGGGGTCAGGAGGAACTTCTTCACCTAAAAAGGGTTGTGAATCTGTGGAATTCCCTACCTAGTGAAGTGGTTGAAGCTACCTCACTGAATGTTTTTAAGGCAAGGCTAGATAAATTTTTGAATAGTAAAGGAATTAAGGGTTTAGGTGAGTGGGCAGGCAAGTGGAGCAGAGTCTGAAAGATCAGCCATGATCTTATTGAATGGTGGGGCAGGCTCGATGGGCCAGATGGCCTGCTCCTGCTCCTAGTTCTTATGTTCCTATGTTGCTCCAACTTTTCTTCTCCCTCTTCCACACTGCATTCCCCCCTGCAAAACATCTCCTATTAGATAGAGCTCCACACTTCTGCCAGGTGGTTTCATTCATGGTTCCTTCAGAAACGTGCAACATACGTGAAATCTAACAATTATCAGATACAAGGACAAAAGAGTTAGTTTTGGATGGGGTGATGTGGTCAGGTGCTTGGACTAAAGCACTCCTAGTTTTCCCAGCAAACACTGCTACAAAAACATGGACCTCCTTGCCTCCCTTTGGCTGAGCACCAGAAGATCCACATGGACTATATTTCACCTTCTAAACAGAAGAGGTCAGGCTTCTGGCCTCATGAGAATTGTTCCATGACCAACCTACTTTTTGGGAACAGAGATTACTAGGCTTTTACTCAGCCACCATTGAATCTGGAACTGCTTACATTGCATTTAAAATGTAGGTTCATACTTCTGCATCCAGCTTGGCTCCCAACTCATTTGTTCTGATTCACAACAAAAATGGACAGACAGATACAGTCTGATTGTCATATCACCTTAAAAGGAATAGGACCATAAAAATATGTTTCCCACCTCCCCCTGCCCACACACACACACACACACCTTTGCCCCCCCTTCCTGTATTGAGGATGAATGGAGTAGACATTTGTCATCCAGTTCACCGAGAAAGTCCTATTGCACCATTTCTATCATTCATAATGAACCAATGTGATCCGTGTTCCTGCTATTACATTACTAATGTCAACCCCAATTCAAAAATATAGAAATCGATGAATCCCAAGAGTGCAGGTAGAGGCCATATGGCCCATAGGCTCTGTACTGACTCTCCGAAGAGCATCCCACCCAGACCCACCCCATCCATGTAATCCTGCATTTACCATGGCTAGGCCACATAGGCTGTGGGAAGAAAATCAGTGCCTGGCAGAAATTCAGACATGGGAGAATGTGCAAACTCCACACAGAAACAGTAACCCAAGGCTGGAATCAAACCCAGGTCACAGACTGTAAGGCAGCAGTGCTAACCGATGAGCTGCTGTCACACCTTGGATTTGCTGGATATTAAAAGCAGACCACAAATTCAGAGTTATGTTATGGTAAAAATATAAATTCTTAAACTGTTCTTCAACTTATACCACTAACTAGGATGCTATGAAATTTCAACAGAATCTGAAGACGATAGTCAGTCTTGAACCTAATTTTTTTTCCCCAACATGCTAAAAAAAACTGGATGATCTTTCAATCCTCTCATTCAAGATGGTCAAAAATCCAATTATTCCTGATTCTTCTACAACTTTGACCAACACCTGGGGTGATCCAGTACTGCAATCTCGACATCAATTGGTTCAAAATTCTGCCAAAAATATGGCCAGACAGCTACCAGGTACTCGGAGGGGAAAATCTGTAATACCTAGAAACAGTCATTTATTGATGCACTTCAAAACAGAGGCCCAGCACAATGAGTTGGACTAGATTTTCTCATGAGAGTTACTCCTTCTGAATATCATTGTTGTAATTCAAAAGGAACTGAGCAATTCTAACTTAATTTCAAAATTTCGCATCTTTCATTGTACAATTGTTAAGGTGCGCATTCATAGATTTGACATGCAACCAAAACGTGCGGACATCTTCCAAAAGCTGTTAATTCATTTTGCTGGGAAAAAGAATTCTTATCCCTTGACTCAAGAAAGAAAAAAATGTGTCCTACAAATATCAATCATGAGTTTGCACACGGTAAACTAATGTATTAAATACCCAGCAAATTTAGTGAATAGATATTGGATTGAATTTTCACAATAAAAAGGAAGACAAGCTGTTGGGTTTCACTTTCAGACAGCCAGCCAACCTCATGTGGGAGACTAACTAAAGTTCAGATTTTCACATGGGGAGTTATTATTTGGGATTGAGATAGCTTTCTCTCCGCTTAGAGCAAATGGGGCACATGAATGGCACAGGTTAGGTGAAGGTTGGGATTCTGTTAGTTTCTTCATAGCAGCACGACTGACGCTGCTGATTTCTGAGGCAGAATCAGGTGGTCTACTAAAGAGAAACGGGCTATCCTGGCACCTAGAACAATGCAGGGCCTTGGAGCACCAGAGCCTCATCCTTTGTTATTTTGCCCATATTTAGTCAGGTGTTGTGCACTATAATTGGATCATAAGTGACCAACATGTGTGCTAAGTGCACAGAACCTCACCATGTTCCACAACTTGTCCAGATTCTGGAAACTGATCAGTGCCAGTTGACTGAAAGAAATACACCTTAACAGTTTGGTTGTGATCTGGATATTTACTGGGTTTTTTTTGGCCCACATTACCTCCAACTTTACTTGGACCTTTCTATTTTGTCACTCTTTGTTGTAACATATCACAGTGCTGTGTTTATGCTTACTTCTGACAGCCTAAGGCTTTGTTGCTATAAAAACAAACTTAGTAGAAAAAAGCCTCCGAAACCTCAGCCTTAAATCAAGGCCCTGCATGCAAGGTCATTCAACTGCTGAGAAAAAGAAAAAAGTTTAGCTATTTATTGTCTCTTCACAAGCTGGGGGATAATCAAAGTTACCAGAAGGAACTAATGCACATCTTGCTAAACCAACTGATATGGCTGTAAACCCCGAAACATGAATAGTACATGCCATGGCACATGTTGACACAACTTGGTCAGTCTGCTGAACTATTTCTGAACCATCTTCTGTCATCGTGACTTTTGCTGTGTTCATACTTTCATGAACATTTCTAAATTCTAGGGCAGCACAGTGGCTAGCACTGCTACCTCAGTGCCAGGAACCCAGGTTTGTGCAAACTCCACATGGTGGAATCATTCTCCCCATGTCTGTGGGGGTTTCCTCCCACAGCCTGTCCATCTTTGGGCTAGGTGGATCGGCCATTCTAAATGGCCCAAAGTGTTCAAGGATGTGTAGATTAAGGTGGGTTATAGAGGGATGGATCTGGGAGGGATGTCTGAGGCTCAGTGTGGACTTGTTGGGCCGAAGGGCCTGTTTCCACACTGTAGGGATTTTGTGATATAATTTGTTAGTAGCAAACTCCTTCCCATTTCCACTGCAATCAGCTGCCAATGTCTGTTTTCCCATTATCTTTCCAATGTCACACTTCACTGCAGATTCACTAGATTATCGATGCCTTGTCTACAAAGTAGAAGCAGCATTTTTCCCTCCATCCCCATAAATATCCCAAACCTTCAGATCCTCTGTTACAAAATGTTATTATTACTTGGTCATGACTCACCAAGTTATTTTGTAAGTTATTATACTTTGTCCATATGGAAGAGATCAGTAATAAGTGTGCTCAATTCAGCATTCTCATTATCTCTTCTGTTTCCATCATTTTGTTGGATTTATGGAATAAGGTTGTGTATGGGCAACTGATGCAGTTTAGATAATTAGCCCATTTTTCCTTTAACACCTATTTACCAACACCAATACCTGCTTAATATTGATTTAGGAAGTTGTCTGAAAAGGGAGTACAATAAGAATTCAATAATAACATTGCATAAACCCTAGGTCCCTCACCTTCCCAAAAAAAAATTGTACTGTTGTGTTCCATGCCTAGTTTCGTTTCAACTTTTTTTTCAGTCTGATCAACATAATAGACTGGAGAACCGATGTTGGAGATCTGAAAGAAAGAAATTGCTGGCATAATTCAGCAGGCCTGGCAGCATCTGTAGGCACAAAGCAGAATTAAAAGATGTTTTCAACCTGGTGACTGTTCATCAGAACCTCGCTTTGACCTTTATTATTTAAATCTAGCTAACATTCACTCATTCATTCCACAACACTGTTGGGAAGTATCCACTATCCAAACAAACAATGCAACTGAATGATTGTGACTAATATATTCCTTCAACAGACAGAAGCTACAAAAGATTCAATAACTCCCTCTGCCTCATCAGCATCGCCACCTTCTCAGAGTCATACGGAAACACAGCATGGAAGCAGGCCCTTCGGCCCAAACTGGACATTGGTGCCCTCTCAGCCAGTTCCAATTACACACATTTGGTCCCTATCCCTCTAACCCCTTCTCATCGATGTATCTATTCAAGTGTTTTAAAATGTTGCTTTCATACCTGCCTCAACCACTTTCTCTGGCAGCCCATTCTCTGCATGAAGTAGTTGCCCCTCAGATCTTTAAATCTATCACCTCTCACTTTATGCTCCAAGGAATAAAGTCCTGCCCCAGCTAAACTCTCCCTATAATTTAGGTCTACTAGCCCTGCCGTGTCATCATAAATCTTCTTTGCACTTTCCAGAACCATTCCTGTTGTGCAATTTAAAAATAAAATCTTTCCCATTGTGGTTAAATTGTTACAGAAAAAAAATTGAGTCACATCTTGGGCATTCTTGGAGTACCTTCTGTTATAGTTCCCAATTCTGGTCATATGTTAGGCATGTCTATCTTCACTCCTTGCAGTTAAAATTCTCCTTTTGTTTTAATGCTTTCAATCTATGACTATAGTCTCACATCGCTACTGCCATTGAATCCTCTATTCCAAACAACTTGCTGAATAACCCATTTGAGTGATGACAGCTGCTGGGAATGAATATTTTCCTTTCCTGAAAGGGGTTACTCATTTGTTCCAAAAGCACTTTTTAAAAAAAGTTCAGTTTAACACCAAAAAAGTAATTATTTAAAAAAGGTAAGCACCAAACCAGAAGTCTCCAGAACAGACCTTTTAAACCACCTTGCATCTAGTAAAGTTTCATTATGTGTTCTTGTGCAAAATACCTCACCTGCCTTCTCAATTTGTCAAAAGCTGGATCATTTTTCACCTGCATTTGAAAATACGTGACTTCTTACAAGTTGGTCCATAAATTTAGTAAAATTTAAATTGACCTTCCTCTCTGTCAATTCCTCTAACTCTGACAATATTTCATACCTGCTCTTGCTTCCAATAGAAAGTGACAGTGCCAACACCTCACTTTTTTCTGGTGAGTACATAACCCAGTGTCTATATAACACTTCATTGTTTCCATCAATCACAGTGTTTACCTTAAAACACTGTTTGAAAGCAAACCTCAATACTTTGGCTGACAGCAAGAACATTCTCCAGCATACCTGCTATTATCTAGTCTTCTGTCTGAAAAGACCTTAGCTTTACAATATTCACCTTTAGGTGATCATCCTCTGCTATCAATTGGCCATGATGACAATGTTATAAGGGGTAGCCCCTTTGAAGGATGAAACATTAACTGCTGCTTTACCAAACAGATGACGAGTAAAATTACTTTTCTCTGCCTTGCCTCTATCTTCAAGATGCCAGGGGTAGCATTCAGATCCAAAACCTGGATGCAAGTACCCAAACCGTAGCAAGGGCACCCCCTCACCAAACGTACTGTTATCCTTTGCTCTGCTCACCGATCTCCTGTAACCTTGTCTGAAGCCAAAATTTTGTACCTCTAAATATCCCACCCATGGCCATTGAGAGGTATAATTGACTTTATGAGAAGGAGGTTTCGGCCAGACCCTCCTTCTGTTGCTTGGAAATGGAGGGGGAAAGGGAGTGGGCTCAAAACATTTATCCCTGCTTGTGAGCGCAAGTAAAAAAATCTGAAGAGATGAAGTATAATGTGGGAAAATAAGAAAACATTGTTCTGATAGGAAGGACTAAATCTCATTATATTTTAAGATTCAAAACCAGAGCTCATTTGTCAACCTCCCAATCAATGTCATACAATTTCTTAATTTGTGCCATAAGAGAACTAATTAAAAAGTCATTGTGGAATGCAAGGACTGCCATTTTATGGCACAAGAATCCTGATAATGGGATAATTTACATTTTCAATGGCTTTCACTTTGGAAAAGTTACTAAATGTGAATCTGCTCAAAGTACACAAAATTAAAAATAATGGAAATATAAGTTAAGATCTGTCAGATCAAGAAATATACAGCTTACAACTAAATTAACTGGATGGTTAAAATTGTAAAAAAGGTGACAGATTGGAATGCATTTACCTGGTACGGACATTCAAACTGTAAAATTATCTAAAGTGGGGATTAAAATTCCAATCCATGCATTTACAAGATTTAATTCTATGTATTTGTGAATCATAACTGGCTGCAGTTGAAATAGATGAAAAACTGAAAATGTTACAAGATAGTCAAAACATGAGTAAAATTATATGTTTAATAAACTAGCACTTTACTTCATTGCTTCACTGTTTAGAAGCTGCTGTGTTTGGAACTTGAGAAGTACACTGCATTAATGAACAAGTTGATCTCTTCGGTTAAACTCTTAGGAATTTATTGGCTTACGCATGTGGGAATCAAGAATGTCAAGCCGCAGAAATTCACCTCAATCTAGTCACTCCCCACTGTTCTAAAATTCCAGTGGAACCAAACCCAACCGGTTTAACTTTTTCCTCAAAATGACTAGTCAGTCATTGTAGGCAGTCTAGTAAATCTCCTTTGCGCCATCTCTGGTACATTTCCATTCTTTCTTAAGTATAAAACTGCATACAATGCATAAGTTTGAGTCTCACCAATGCCCTGTATAAAAGTGAAGCACACTATTCTCACTTTTATGTCTAATTCCTTCATAATAATGAATGGCATTCCATTAGCTAAGGTAACTTTTTGCTGCACCTGCATACCTGACCTTTTGAGATTCTTGCATTAAAACACCTAGATTTCTCTGCACATCAATTCTGTAGTTGTTTTGTTAAAGTAATACATGTTATTTTAATTCTTCCTGCCAGAATGAACAATTTCATTTTCTGTATTATGTCACCTGCCAGATATTTGCTCAGTCACACTGGTTTATATTGTCTGTGACATCATATCTTCTCATGGTACTTTGCATCATCTGCGTGTTTAGCTGCTATGTAGGTCTCTCCCTTCATCCAATACAGAGGCAAAGTGTAAAATGAGGGGGCCGCAGCGGAGCACTTTGGAGGTCCCCCCCACTCAGCCAGCAGTAATTGAGGCAGGCTCACTGTCACCTATAAAGTTGTCACTTTATGCAATCACCTTTCATGTGGCCCCTTGACAAAAGTTTTCTAGCGATCTAGGTGTACAACATCAACAGGCTTCCTTTTATCCAGTGCTTGTTACTCCTTCCAAAGGACTCCAGCAAATGGATTAGATTGGATTTCTTTTTGTCAAAAACCATTCTGACTCTTTATGACGACCTTGAATTTTCTACAAGCACAGCTATAACCTCTTTAGATAATCAATTCTAAGACCTTCCACACAACATATCAAGCTAACAGGCCTACAAGTTCTTGTTTTGTGCCTCCCTCCCTTCTTCAATAGAAGAATACTTCCTGCTTTCCAGCTAACATTGTGAAATTTTGGAAAATTAATATTAACATATCTAATCTTATATTAGCCTCCTCTAAGCACTTAGAACAAACTTAATCTGAACCTGGGGACTTGTCATTCTATAGCTGTCAGATTGGTTAACAGATTCCTTAAAGAATTTCATCAAGTTCTTCTCTCCCTTCCATCTCTTGATTTACAGCCTCACTGGAGTATTTTGCATATAGCAATGAAGACAAAAAAAGCTTGTTCATCACCATTTCTTGTTATCTATTATATTAAACACTCCATTCTCACTGGACAACCAATACTTGATGCACTCTTCCCAGACAGTTCTAGACACTTGACATTTCTAGCTAATTTTCACCCCCCAATCTAATTTCTCAAGAACAACCTTTCAGTCAGTCATTCTCTGTTCTTTTCAGTCCATATATTCATGTGTTGCACAGTTCTACTTTTACTTCAAGAGATTAATACTTTTCAGAACATGTAATTAACCACAGATAGCACGTCCTCCCCTTAATATTTTTCCTGGGAAGAAAAAATATAGAGCACACAAAATACTGAACAAGGTGATAACAGTCTGGATCCTAACTTTACAATGCAGAGGTACCAAAAACAAACAAACCGTCTCCAATGTGAAAAAGCAACAGAACAGGATTATGTATTCATTGAATCAGAGGGGATGCAGGGACTTGGAGGAAGAGTAGGCAATTCAGCTGCTCAAGCTTGCTCTACTACTTAATATAATCACAATGGATCTCATCCTGACCTCAACTCCACTTTTCTGCTTGCTCCCCATAACCTTTTAATTCATTAGTTGATTGAATAACCAAGGGAAAAAACAGATTTTCAGTGTTCTAACATCCATGCATTCTGGGGAGTAGTGAGTTACAAATTCATGATCCTTTGAGAGAATGCCTCAACCTCATTGGTTTGAAATCTGCTACCTCTTAGCCAAAGGCTATGACCACTCATTCTAGATCGCCCCATAGGGGAAATGACTTGTCAATTCACTTCAACGTTGTGCAGGCCATCTCAATTACATCTTTCATGAAGGTAGGTCTAAACTGCTCAAATATCAAGACAAACTTTTCATCTCTGGGAAGAAGCTAGTGAACCTCTGAACTGCCTCCAATACAATTACATCACTCCTTAAGCAAGGGGACTGAAACTACAGAACAACTCTCATCACCACCTCGACCATTTGCAACAACCTTGCTACTGTTTATATTCCATTCTTTTTGCAATAAAACTACCAAAATTTCATTTTCTTTGTTACCTGCATACTACCATGCAATTCATGCATGACGACATGCAGGTCCAGTCTGCACAAATGCATTTTTTTCCTCCTCCATTTAGGAAAGTTGCCTTTTTCCTTCCAACAAAAAATAACAACATTTTAATTTAGGCAAGTACAAACTTCATTTGTGTAATTTTGGCCTGTTCACCTATACACATCCATTGGTAAGTGTCTTTCCTTCATTGCAATCTTGTGTGCTTTTCTATTCCTGTAAAGGAAATATAGATTCTATTATAGTTTTCACCCCCTACTCCAGAACCAAACCCTGCAGCACCTCACTCGTTGCAGTTTGCCAACCAGAGAGAAAGAAGAGAGAGATAACAAGGTGTAGAGCTGGATGAACACAGCAGGCCAAGCAACAGAGGAGCAGGAAGGCTGATGTTTTGGGCCTAGACCCTTCTTCAGAAATTTGTTATCTTGTTATCTCATTCTCCAGCATCTGCAGTTCCTACCATCTCAAAGGAAAAAAAGACCATTTATCCCAGCTCTGCTTTGTTGGTTAGCCAATCCTTTATCCAAGAGGATATTACGCCCATCCTCTGGTCATTCATTAGTGGTCAGAAAATGATTTTTAAAGCATGTATTTCACATTTATATTATTGACCTGTGGTGGCAAGCTAAGCATTTCCTATCAATTAATTAATCTTCAATTATCAAACAAGTCATTGTGGAAGTGTTTTCCTCCCCACCCCTCCCAAAATCTGCTACTCAATCTTTATATTCTGTTCAAAGGATTTCAAGACTTCCAACATCAGGGAAAGTACGAAGACATTGATTTAAAAAGTTGGATATTTCACTTGTATTTATAATTGCCAGACCCGACTATAATCTATAAAACATACAGTTCCTTGTTATACTCAGTAAACCATTTCATTATCCATCTGAATTTCTATAATCCTCTAAAATACATTCTTAAGCAAACACTTAGCCAGCTCTTTTAAAAAGCTTTTAACTGACCAAATGTTAATTACTTTTGTCAGTAATTTATTTCACATGCTAACTATACTTGTTACAGAGTCATTGTGTTCTTGCCCTCTACTTGTGTAGTTGTAATCCAAGCTAATCATCCTGCTTAAGTCTACATTTAATGAAAAGTACAGATAATGCAAAAGTACAAATCATAATTCTTGCCAATAATCTCATTTTCAAGAAAACAAAGACTCTGAAATCTGGGAATCATTCTATGTACTCTTTGAAGCCCTGTTACAATATATGTTTGGTGTCAACTGGAAGACATTGTGTCAAAGACTGGCTTTTGTGTACCCAATTTCAAAGTCAAACCCACCCAGGCCAACATTATTCATCTGTGCCAGTTGATTGCCAGTCATGATTTTTTCATCAGGATGTTACATACACCCCAAGGCACATTGCATACAGGAATTCTATGGGTAATGTCCATCCCAGGGGACAAAGTCTTCGCTAGCAATTCATCTGCTGTGAAATTGTAATCACTAACATTAAAACAAGCAATCATGACAGCCAGTTCAGAGTCAGTGTTGTAGAGATATACAGCACAAACAGACCCTTCAGTCCAACTCATCCATACTGAGCAGATATCCTACATAAACCCAGTCCCATTTGCCAGCATTTGGCCCATATCCCTCTTAACCCTTGCAATTCATGTACCCATGCAGATGCATTTTAAAATAATTGTAATTGTAACAGCCTCCATCACTTCCTCTGGCAGCTCATTCCATACATGCACCACTCAAAGAATATTACCCCCTTGGGTCTCTTTTAAATCTTTCCCCTCTCACCTTAAACCTACACCCTCTAGTTTTTGACTCCTCTACCCCAGGGAATAGACCTGGACTATTTAACTTGCCAATGCCCCTCATGATCTCATAAGCCTCTAAAAAGATCACCCCTGAGCATCCAAAGCTCCAGGGAAAATAACCCCAGTCTATTCAACCTCTCCCTATAGCTCAAACTCTTCAATTGTAGTAAGATCTATATAAAGCCTTTCAAGTTTCACAACATCCTTCCCATGGCAAGGGAAAAAAGCCACCCATTTCTGAAGGGTCCTGACCCAAATCATTGGCTTTCCTGCTCCTCTGATGCTGCCTGGCCTGCTGTGCTTCTCCAGCTCCACACTGTGGAGTCAAAAAAACCTTGAGACATGTGCAGTTCTCAGCTGATGAAAAATATTTAAAATAATAAATAAATAAAATCAATTTCCCAACTGGACTTACCACAAACAGTGGCTACAAGAGCAGGGCAGAGGCTCAGAATACCATAGTGAGTAACTCACCTAACTCCCCAAAGCCTGACCATCATCTACCAAAGGCACAAGTCAGGAGTGTGATGGACGACTCCCCACTTGGATGGATGAGTGCAGCTCCAACACTCAAAGCTTGACACCATCCAGGACAAAGCAGTCTGCCTAATTGACATTACATCTACAAGCATCCACTCCCTCCACCGCCGAATTTCAGTACACACTGATCCTACTATCTACAAGTTGCGCTGTAGATTTTCAAAGATCCTGAGACAGCACCTTCCAAAGTCACATCCTCTTCCATCTAGAAGGACAAGGGCAGCAGTTACTGGGAACACCAACACTTTCAAGTTCTCCTCCAAGACACTTTGAAATATCTTGCTGTTCCTTCACTGTTGCAGAGTCAAAATTCTGGAATTTTCTCCCTAATGGCATGGTGGGTCAACCCGCAGCATTTCCATAGAATCCCTCAGTGTGGAAACAGGCCCATCAGTTCCACACTGACTCTGAAGAGCATCCTACGCAGACAACCCCCCTAATCTACACATCCCTGAATTCTATGGGCAATTTAGCAGGGTCAATTCACCTAGCTTGCACATCTTTGGACCGTGGGAGGAAACCCACACAGACACAGGGAGAATGTGCAAACTCCACACAGACAGTCACCCAAGGGTGAAATCGAACCAGAGTCCCTGGTGCCGTGAGGTAGCAGTGCTAACCACTGAGCCACCATGCCACGCAGGTTGACAGCAGCAGTTCAAGACGACAGCTCACCACCACCTTCCAGGGCAACTAAGGACATTCAATAAATGCTGGTCCAGCCAGTGACATCCACACTGCACAGAGAAAATTATAGGTGGGAAATCATGGATACGTTTCATCATTCACTGAGAATCTGTCCGTTTAAAGAGGTATTTCTTTTTGTCCTCCCAATTGTTGTCACTTCTTCAGACAGAAGGGAGAAAATTAAGTTGAAGTGCTCATTTACCAACTTTAGGTTTGGGCTCAGTTCTCAATATACCTGACACTTATTCAGGAAGCCATCATGTAGTTGTTGGGCTGAGTCTTAAGCAGCTCACAGCGGGTCAGTTGATAAAGCGAAGGATCATTTCTGACACACATACTCACCTACACATGCAAACGTATATGAATGTTGGAAACTAGTTTTTAAAACAATTGCAACATTTTCTCCCAGTTTCATTGGTACAAAGTATCTTTTGTCCATCGTCCTAAAGAAAAGTGGACTTTTCACTAAACTGGCCAGCCCATGTCCAAACAAAAAACACAAAAAAAACACAAGTCTCTTGACTCATCACACCAAGCTGAGATGGAGCTTTCTTTTGAGGTGGATTTTATTGATGGGGCTTTATGTTGGCAGAAAGAGGGGCAAGATAGGAGTGAGGCACACTGTTCTACCTTCCCCATGCAGAAGGAAGACAGGCATAAGGCCATAAGCTTGATGTTTTAAAGAGCTGCATGGTTTCTCTGGGCTTTATCACACACTCATTTACTGACATGTTTTGTCCTGTAGGCCTCACTCAATTTCTGCTGCCATGCACATTTATGGCCCCTTGTACTCATGTGAACCCATACCCTCAAAAGGACATTGCAAACCCAACTTTAGCCTTACAACCGTCCCACTAATTCACGCAATGTCCATGCTTCAGGAGCCATGCTGAGATTAATCAAAATAAAAGTTCTAAACATCTATTTCAACCTTCACTATGTAAAATGTCTTGAATGGGACTATTAATCTCTGGTCAAAAAGCAAACATCCATAGCCTTATATCAAAAACATCATGTTGAGGTTGTACAGGGCATTAGTGAGTACTGAAGATGCTTATGTCCAGTTCTGGTCATCCTGTTATAGGAAGGATATGGTTAAGCTGCAGACAGGTCAGAAGAGATTTACCAGGATGGTGCTGGGGACAGAGGGTTTGAGTTAAAAAGGAGAGGTTGGGACTTTTTTCTCTCCAGAGGCACGTAGGAGGTGGAGGGGTGACCATGTAGAGGCTTAGAAAAATCATGAGGGGTATAGATAAGATTTCCCTTGTGGAGATTTCAAGACTAGGAAGTTTTTTTTTTGAAAAAAAAGGAGAGAGGAGAGAAATTTTAAAAAAGATGAGGGGCAGTGGAAGGAAGTGGTGGAAGCCGGTACAGTTATAACATTTTGATTAGTACATGATTGAAATGTTGAGGGATATGGGTCAAGTGCAAGCAGGTGGGACTAGTTAATTGGGATTATTGTTACACTAAAGGGTCTGCTTCCCTGTTGTTTTACTCTGACTCTAAAAATCAGCCAATCCTTTAGTCAGAGATAGCAAGAACTGCAGGTGCTGGAGTCAGAGACAGCCCCATGTGGACTGGAGGAACACAGCAGGCCAGGCAGCAGAGGAGCAGGAAAGTTGATGTTTTGGGTCAGGATCCTTCTTCAGAAGTGGGGTGGGAGAAGGGAGCTGGCCTTTAGTCCTCTAATTTCAAACTCTCTGCAAGATTAATTGTATAAAAAAAGTAGCCATCAGCTAAAAGATAACAAGTGATAGCTTTTAATGAGTCAACAAATAACTATTTTAGAAATGGAGTGAAAAATCTGCTTTCATTGACATAAAAAGCCTATTTTTCATTTTTGAAGGACTAGGATTTCACAATTAATCTTTCAAAACACTTACAACTACTCTTAAATTTTAAACTCTTGCACTGCAGGTCTTTTCTGCAGTCAGGACATTGCAGAGTTCAAATGGTTCTGCCAAGCTCCCTCATGAGTCATGCCTATCCCCTTTTCTCCTACTGGGAAAATTGCTATCCTTCATTTGGATGGATCCAAGAACTGCAGATGCTAGAGTCAGAGATAACAGTGTGGACTGGAGGAATACAGCAGGTCAGGCAGCAGAGGGGCAGGAAAGTTGATGTCTCGGGTCAGGTTGTCAACATTTCTGAAGAAGGGTCCCGACCCAAGATGTCAACATCCCTGCTCCTCTGCTGCGCTCCTCCAGCTCTACACTTGTCTCCATCCAAATGTGGTACTTACAAATGTCAGTCACACACACCATTAAGATGAAGCCCAGAGTCTCTATGACACAGCAAACATCCAGGTTTACATTCCTGATGAACCATCCTCCAACTCAGATCATAATCTTCGTGATGTCATTAATGATTCCACATGTATGTTAATGAGATTCAACTGCATTCTCACTGCTTACTGAAACACTGATTTTTTTTTTGAAAGTCTCAAAAGTTTAAGCCAGAATTTTCTCTAATTTGGTAAGAGTTGAAATAAAGCTTGTGTTCTGTTCTACTCACAGCCGTTGCTTTCTTTTCTGACTCCATCATTAGTCCTGTCTCTCCCTCCAGGTTGAATCCTTTGGAGACTGCATAGTGCTTTGAAGAAAAACAAAATTGCTCTTTCTTCAGCTTTGACTTTACCCCCATTGGGGTTTCTTTCTGCCATCATCTTAGTTGTTCAAATCCTAGCTGTGTCTCACCATTGGAATGTGGAAGAAAAGTTAAAGAAAGAGAAACATTTCTTCACCAGTTTGTGTGAGAGTGGATTCTCACCCTCCAAACAGCTTGCTGAAGAGTAGCACAAAGGAGAACTACAGTATAATGGAGAATGAGTATTAATGGTGACTTTAAGAGAAGAATGGAAACAGTGGGAGCCTAATCAGTATTATGTACACTAAAAAAAATAAATAATTTGCAATGTTGTGACATGAATAGTTGCTGTTAGATGAATCAGACAGAGAGATGGGTGGCACGGTGGTCAGCACTGCTGCCTTGCAGTGCCAGGAACCTGGGTTCAATTCCACCCTCCGGTGACTGTGCAAATCCCACACACATTCTCCATGTCTGTGTGGATTTCCTCCGGTTTTCCTCCCACAGCCCAAAGATGTGCAGGTGAGGTGGATTAGTCAAGCTAAATTGCCCATTATGTTCAGGAATGTGTATATTAGTTGGGCCATAGGGGGATGCTGAGGGCCAGTGTAGACTTGTTGGGCTGAAGGGCCAGTTTCCACACTGTAGGGATTCAATGTAGCAAACTCAGCAGATCTGGTCTAGCCATATAGAGCAGCCTCAAGGTGTGAACTGCATCGAATGTAGATCAGGATAGAGCATTGGTGATGGGAACATCGGCATTTCTACACTTCTACCCATTTGTGTATCTATGATTTGCTTCACCATAGAATTGCAAAACTTAGGTATTGACTGCATTTTCATTCTGATCATCTCTCTCCAGATTTTGTTGACACTTTTCTTGTTTTGTTTCTATTATTTGCAGTATTTTGGTACAATTGTTTTGAGGAATTTTGATCCATAAATCATTTGATCTAATTGAGGTTAAAATTCTAGTTTTTACTTATTGCAAATGCAGACAGATTTTAAGGCAAAGTACAAGAAATACGAAGTGCTCGAGAAACTCAGCAGATCTGCCAGCATTTGTAGAGAGAAACAATTAGCATTTCAACTCTTAAACATGAACTATTTCTACCTCCAACAGATCCTGAGGTTCCTCAGCATTACACTTTTTGAGTTTGTAACTCTAAGCTTAATGTCATTAATAAAGATTGAACAAGGAAGGGAATTCAAAGAATATGTAGTTAGAATTTGAAATTAATTCCAAATACTTGTCTTAAGTGATTGGATAAGAGAAGGAAGATAACAAGGATATGAAGTGAGTTAACACCACAGTTTGGCCTTTTCTTAAAAATGAAGTTTTTGACTAGTCTATTAAAAAGTTGCAAAATATTTTCACGTGATCAAAATGCCCTTTTTACCTACAACTTTGGGAGTAGAACAGCTGCCCTAATTTTTGAATAGAAAATTTTATGTGGCACATCTGAATTTTATTTTTTAAGATTCCATTCCTTCCTTTTCTTGTTCCAATTGTATCTAATTTACAATGTAGGAATAATCAGTTGGGGTGATTAATTATAATTGGAAGTTCAAATAAAATATTAGCTAAATGAAAACTCATGGAGCAAATGAAGACACAGACAATTCATGCATGAAAATGTACGGTGTATGCAAACGTAAACCTCACAGTTCATTAGTAACAGTCATTTCTCTTGCTCGTATTTTGGATATGTTGTGTTTTAATTATTCTTGACCTGTTTCAGAGTTATTTGGCTTTGTTCGATAAGTATTCCTGGTTGTTAGGACACATTAATACAAAAGAAAGAATCAAAGAATTTACTTTGGCAAGTGTTTTTTTAAAAATTGCTCCCATAATGCAACAATTTCTACTCATCTGGATACTTAGTTCTGATACTATTGTTTCAATGGATTCCATGCCTGCATTATCCCATTCTGATCAACATTAGATGCAATTCACACCTTGAGGCTGTTCTATATGGCTAGACCAGATCTGCCAAGTTTGCTACATTGAATCCCTATATTGTGGAAACCGGCCCTTCAGCCCAACAAGTCTACACTGGCCCTCAGCATCCCACCTAGACCCATCCCCCTATGGTCCAACTAATATACACAGACAGAAAGTGCAGTCAATACCCAAGTTTTGCAATTCTGCGGTGAAGCAAATCATAGATACACAAATGGGTAGAAGTGTAGAAATGCCGATGTTCCCATCACCAATGCTCTATTCTTAGTCAGGTTGTATCCCTACCTGAGCCAGGACGCCCAGGTTCAAGTGTCACCTGCTCCAGAGGTATACAATTTAAAAAAAAAAAAACTGCAGTTGCTGGAAATCAGGAAAAAAAGTCTGCATAAACTCAGGTCTGGCAGCATCTGCTGAGAGAAAGCAGAATTAGATGTCAAGGTCCAATGATCCTTCTTCAGAACTGACAACAGGCAACTTACTCCCAGAGACCTTTCCAAAAATGGTCTTTTGACTCAGACTATTCTCAACACACTAACCTAAATAGTCATGCAGCTCATATTAGACAGAAAACTCCCAGTCCAAAATCAAATTGAGAACCACATTCCTGTCCAACACCTAATTTATGTTGTAATCAAAAAGTGGTTTTGTTTAAAAATATTCTCCTTTAAGTGCTTTTCCAATCATTTCATTCAGTATACTTAAAAGCCTCCTGCACTCAACTCAAAAAAGTGTTAACAAAAGCCATGTTAAAATAGGTAAACTTTAAATTAGATTGCATTGCATTTTACCACATTTTGGGTCAAATTCAGGGATCTGAATAAACACACTTGATACCCCAGATTAATTTTTAAACAGCAGTTTTGACATTTTAAGTTTGATCGACTCCTCATTACACGCTAAAAAGTGACAAGAACTTGCTGTCTGTCTAGCAACTCAAAGAGGAGCACTATTTTGTTTGAGATTACACAGCTTAAGTTCCCACTTACCACAAAATTTGGATCAGAATTTTACAATTGTCCGCATTGTTTTTAATGCACGTGCTATTTATACTGATCGGGTTAGTGGCAAGTAAACAGATTAAAGCCATTACTATTGGTTTGGCTCGAGAACAGAAGAATCAACTTTCTTACTTTAGTTTAATTGAAAGAGTCACCCCAGCAGAAGTGACCTCTTGCAAGAGAAACTTCGAAAGTTGGAGAAATTGTGTAGGAGCCCTCAGGTTGATTGATACAAAGTTTTGGCCATCAAAATTGATATATTCATGCTTTTGGACTCCATTTAGCATCAATTTCTTTCCTTTCAAGCTAAAGCAACTGTTAAGATTTATAATTTGGGATTGGAGTAACAGCACCGGCTTTAATTTCTAGGAGCAAAGTAATACAGATTCTAGCATTTGCTGGAAACTTCAGCAACTCAGACAGCATCCATAGAGAGACAGCAAGCTCTCTCCATGGATACTGTCTGGCCTGCTGCAATCGCCACCATTTGTTTTCAGCTTTATATTTTCTTGATTTGTGTAAGTAACTTGACTCTACTATTAATGAAAATCTGCAGCTCTTGCCAATGCATTTGTGATTAACCACAGTAACCAATAGCAACAGTGAAAATAAGTGAACTATCAAACCAGGTTTCATTCTGGGATCTGGGCTGTGCAGGATCATCATCAATTGGGCATCATAGCACCATATTGGTGCTTTCCAAACTGGTTACTATCCTCACAATGCCAATTACCTGAGCATACAATTTTGTCCCATTGTGTTACAATCTCACCAAATTATTCTAACAATTTAAATTAAGAGTTTTTAAAAAGTTGATTAAGTTTTTTAGTTCTGTCTGGAATAGACTGTTTGAATCCATAACAGAGGTAGGTGATATGCGTCAAAGGACAGAAACCAATTCAACAACATTACATTTCCACAGTCATTTTGTCGTCCTTGTTTTTAGTACATCAGCATGTTCTTTCTTTCAGGCAGATTCGCAAGTCAGCCAGATGCAGTAAAAACAAATTTTATTTCACCACAGCAGCGATTAAGTCGATGTTCTGAGCACAATCACCACAATTTACAAAAGTTGGAGACACATCAAGTTCAGTGGTGTTACAAAGAAAAACAGATAGTCTAATTGTTGGGAAATGAAATTTCACCCAACAGTTCAAAAATACAAATGCTACCTATTGAAATTTAAGAAAAAGTTGCATGTTGCTTAATGCCAAGTAGATTGACTTTGTACCAAACACAGATTGAATCTCAAAACTAGTTAGAAGTCTAAGCACCAAATCATATGGAGAAAAAACCCAGCAAGACTTGCAAGTGACAAATACTGGTCCAAAAAACACCAAACTTGCACTCTTTGAAATGGAGCTGCAGCATAACTAGCATGTTCATTTCCAAGCTTACTTAATTTAAATCTTCCCTTCTGGATGAGACGATTTGCTTTGTTTTGGGTCTTTACACTTGATATGCATGCTAATTTTGTGCTTTCTTAACACTATGGCTGAATATATAAACAGTGCACCTCTTAAAAATGTTAAGCTAATTTGCAGTTTCTTCAACATCTCAGCAAAAGTCCTTGATGTCAAGCTGCTTATTAATCCAGAATTTCGGCCCTGAAATACTTGCACAAATCTTCCCCATCTCCGATTTAATCATTGTGATTGTACCTTTGTTTTCAATACATGAGCAAGGACACCAAAGTAAGTGATTCAATGGGCTCCAATTAGAATTAAATTGGAATGGAAAAATTCATACCTGTAAAAGTTTTATTCCATGAACTTTACACTTGACTCAAAACTTTGATATTTCTAAACCAAAATTGTCACTTCTGAAGTGATCTGCAGTACAATGAGGTCACTAGACTCACTAGGGATAACAATACATATATGATATGTACATTGAGGGCATCCCACAGCATCAGTAGCAAAGGAGAAACTATTGTCCCTGTGTTCTGGATTGTGATTGAGACTCGATTATGCACACCTAGCAGTGTAATGCCAAAAAAGTTGAGGTTTTCAGATTTCATCTTTCAGGTAATGCAGTACAATGCTGAATATTTCTTTAATCTCATACCAAAGCACAACGAAGATTCAAAAAAAAAAAAAAACAAAACAAAACTAGTGCACCATAAAAGCACTACATGTTGCATCTGAGGCATTTTAGATA
Organism: Ginglymostoma cirratum; assembly: GCA_024137785.1. Lineage (NCBI taxonomy): Eukaryota > Metazoa > Chordata > Chondrichthyes > Orectolobiformes > Ginglymostomatidae > Ginglymostoma > Ginglymostoma cirratum. The sequence continues at coordinate 11,394,544 of JAHRHZ010000035.1, read as the reverse complement.
AAGATATCAAAAAAGTTTAATATAAATCAAGAATATCTGTAACATGGGAGAAGGTCAGCGAGCAAGTCAACAATCTCAACGTCACTAAGCAGCAAGAACAAACAGCTGAACTAATGTTAGTGAGTTAGCTTCTCAGTAATTATTCCATGATTGTCATGAACTATTGGTGGTAATTGGTGGTCACATAAAAGGAGATAACTCTTTCTGCCAACGTGCAAGCTACAATGTGGAAAATGCTGGTGTTGGACTGTGCTGAGCAATGTCAGAAATCAGATGACACCAGGTTTAGTCCAACAGGTTTATTTGAAGTCACAAGCTTTCAGAGGGTAGCCCCTTCATCGGGTGAAGGCAGAGAGATCAAAAGATCATACAAATGTTGATAGCGGAGAATCAACAGGCTGGATAATAGGTCTCTGCAGATGATCAAGTGTGTCAGAGTTACAAGTGGTAGCACCCTGTTAAAATTCATGTACAGAACCAGTTGTCAATAGTCTTCTATTCAGTTAATGACTTTTGGATCTGAGTTTAGTTAATTAGACAATAAATTTGAAAATACTTGACTGACATTTTGGAAAGCTCACTCTTTTTCTTAAGAAAAAAAAAAAGAGCAGAAAACTTAGGCCATCCAAACACCAAGCAATTGATTATTTTGAGCATTACTTGCAATGTGCACAGTTTCATTTGTATCACTGAATGCAACTTGCTGTTTAAATTTTCCGGCATTCATGAAGTTAGAGATGATTATGCTCATTAAAAGGCTTCAAAATTAATGAAGGGAAAAACTCCCAATTATACTAAATAGATAACCAGCTGCATTTACAATACTCTTTTCCATTGCAGATTTGCTCTCCTCATGGCCTGGATAATGCGTATCCTCCCACAGAAGTGAGTAAAGTGTATAAAGCCAAGTTTAGGAAAATAAATTTTACAATCATATTCTGAGGAAAGTTGTTCTGAAGTGTTCATGTCAACTAATGCACGGTGATCCTAACAGCTTGTGCTTCTCAGTAAAATAAATGCCAGAAAGGAAAGTGCTGCTTGCAGCATTAAACCATTTCACTGTAGATATTCTGATTTTTGCATTGAAGTTTAAAAATAAAGCTGGTCCAAGCACTCTTGCCAACATCACCTCACATGCGTATGACAAACCTGGCAAGTAATCTTCCCATACATTGCACTAGTTATGTTGAAACCCAGGCAAGTGTGTGCAGGAAATACACCGGCTTGAGTAGACATTCCTCTTTGGAAAGAAGTCAGTGAGAGGCAGGTGCTACAATGGCAGTGTCACCCTCCCAAAAGACTGTACAGGTGAAAACAAGAGCAGGAAACTAATGCAGCAGGTGCACCAAGACATTCGTGTCGCGGAACAAACTAATACTGCAGACGTCAACAGTTGAGGAAGGGTCACCGGACCCGAAACATTAACTCTTTTTTTCCCTCCACAGATGCTGCCAGGCCTGCGGAGCTTTTCCAGCAACCTTATTTTTGTTCTCGATTTACAGCACCTGCAGTTCTTTTGGTTTTTAAACACTACAGATGTTTTGGATGCCCAAGAAGCAGAAAACTTAAGAGTGCAAATAAATAAGTGGTGGGAGGTGTAAAGAAACAGGTGAAGTCAAAAGGCAACACAGCTACTCAAGAGACACACTAGAAGTGAAAGTCATAAAGAGGTCAAATTAGGCACCAATGCAGCAGTTTCATTTTTAACCAAATAGACACGGCTTAAAGTTTAGTAGATGGCCAAACAGCAGACAAAAGAAAAAGATTAGTAAATACAAAAATAGGCCCTTTACACAGTCAGAAACAGGAAAGTAATAGTGGGGAAAACAAAAAAGATGACACTAAATATATACTTTAGCTCTTGGCTCAAAGAGAAGAAAACATCTAAAAATATAGGTGAACTCCAGGTCTAATGGTAATTAAGAACTGAAAGAAACTAGTATCAATGAAGAAACAATATTAGGAAAACAAATGGAATTCTGTCGATAAATCCCTTAGGACCTGATGACCTTCAACCTACAGTACTTTAGGCAGTGGCCCTAGAAAGAGCAGATATGCTAATAGTCATCTTCCAAGATATTATGCACTTTGCAACTGTTCCTTTGTATTAGCCAGTAGCTACTGTGATCCCATTTTAAAAAAAAGGGGAGGCAAAGAAAACAAATTTTAAGCTGGTTTCCTTGACATGTTTTGCGAGTAAAACACTATTGTCTAGTACAAAAAGTACACAGAAGACCGTGACATAACCAGTATAGACTTATGAAATGGAAATCTCAAACTGAAGTAGTCTTCTGGATTATTTGACAATGGAATGAGTGGAGTGAATAAGGGGGAGCCAATGAGTTTATTTACTTGGATTTTCCAAAGGCTTTTGGTGGAAGTCCCACATAAAGACATTAGCATGCAGTATTAAAGCATGTGGAATTGGAGGTCTCGCACTGAAGTGGATTCAATTTTTTTTGTGACAGACAGGAAACAACAGGAATAAACAGGGCTTGCGCACTCAAGTGGCAGGCAGTGATGCGTGGGGTGCTGCAGTTATCGTACTTGGATCACAACCGGACGCAATATATATTGCTGATCTCAAGAGGGAACTCATTGAGATATCTCAAAGTTTGCAGATGACACTAAGTTGTCTGGGAAGTGGCTACAGAGAAGCTTCAGTCCTACTTGAACAGCATAACCGAGCAAATATATCTACATATTGCATATGCCATGTATATAAGAAAGTTATCACGTTGGTAGCAAATTAAAAAAACAACAAAAAGGCAGATAGATTAATTGTCTGAGTAGCAATAGTTTGGGAAATTGGGAGTGCAATGAAACATGGATGGTTTTGTACACCAGATGGAATACGGGTGCAGCAGGCAGTAAAGAAAACAAGCGATATGTTTGCTTCGTAGCAGGAGGATTTAAATGCAGGAGCAGGGATGTTTGATGCAGAAATATTCAGGGCATTTGTTAAAATGGCACTTGAAGCATTGTTCAGAGGATGGATGTTTGCTATTGAAAGAAAGAAAGTTACCAGAAAGATGTACAAGGAAAGACTGGATCAAATAGGACTATATTCATTGAAGTTTTCATAGTTGGGGGTGGGGACTGGGAATTCTCAAACCGACAAATCTAAACAGGATTAGACAACAAGAAGAATGCTTGATTACTGAGGAGTCAGTCTAAATGTGAAGGAGGCAGCCTTTTTGGAAAGAGAAGAAATTCTTCATCCAAGAGTGAAGAAATTGTGGAATTCTCAGCCACAGAAAGTATTTAAGACCAAAACATTAAAGAAGGAATTAAATGTAGATCTTAGAATGGAGAGGGGATCAAGAATATGAAGAAAGCAGGAACAGGGTACATAGAGTTGGATGATTAGCCATTTTGTATTAATTGGCAAAGGAGGCTTGAAAGACAAAATGGCTTATCCTGCTGTTATATTCTAATGTCCCTACTTCCCTTGGAATAGGGAAAGTAGTCAAGGCTGCAATCAGCCATAAAAAGGTGAGATCAAACTCGGATTAAAAATACTGGTTTCAAGTAGAAATGCATAAAGTTAGATTCAGAGATACACAGCACAGAAACAGACCCTTCAGTGCACCTCATCCATGCGGACCAGATATCCTAATTTAAAGCGAGGACCATTGCTATCATTTGGCCCATATCTCTCTAAACCCTTCTTATTCATAATCCCAGCCAGATGACTTTTAAAAAAAGTGTTTAATTGTACAAGCCTCCACCACTTCCACTGGCAGCTCATGCCTTACATGCACCACCCTCTGTATAAATTGCCCCCTAGGTCCCTTTTAAATCTTTCCTCTCTCATCTTAAACCTGTGCCCTCCAATTCTGGACTCTCCCAACCCAGGGAAAAACCTTGGCTATTGACCCCATCTATGCCCTTTATGATTTTATAAGCCTCTAAAAGGTCACTCCACAGCCTCTAATGCTCCAGGGGAAGATAGCCACAACCTATTCAGCCTCTCCCTATAGCTCCAACCCTCCAATCCTGTAAATCCTTGTAATTTTTCTGAAGCCTGTCAGGCACCACAATATCCTTCCATAGCAGGGAGACAGAATTGAACATAATATTCCAAAAGTGGCCTAGCCAATGACCTGTATAACTGGAACATAACCTCCCAACTCCTATATTCAAAGCACTGGCCAATAAAAGGCAAGCATACCAAATGCCTTCTTCACAGTCTTGTCAACCTGTAACTCTACTTTCAAAGAACTGTGAACCTGCACTCCAAGGCCTTTGTTTTGCAGCCCCAGGACCTTACCATTATGTGTACAAATCCTGTCCAGATTTGCTTTCCAAAGTGCAACACCTCACTTTTATTTGATTAAACTCAATCTGCCACCAGCCCATCCGGTCAAGGTCCCATCGTACTGAGGTAACCACCTTCACTGTCTACTATACCCCCAGTTTTGTTGTCATCTGCAAGCTTACTAATCATACCTCCTATGTTTACATCCAAACTTTTTACATAAATTGGGTCTTCTGGACAGAAAGTGAATAGCCGATCCAGTATTGCAGTAAGGTAACAGGACAGAGTAGATGACATTAGACTGGCATTCTGAAGTAAACCACATGGAGCGGCAAAAGCTACGACAGTTTAACTCTATGCTCTGGTAGCATTTTTTTTTTTTTCATTCTGGGATAAAAGATGTTGTTTCCAAGTAGAATGATGGGCTTCAGGGATAACAAGTCTGCTACAATTCATGTAAAACATGCTTTTCAGCAAGTTGGCTGCTAATTGCAGTTTTTGGCAACTAGCTGTAGATGATGAATAATGTTGTTTAATTTTGGGATTTTGTTGTAATCTCTGCTACTTGAAATATTACACATTAGAATATACTGTCTGTGGAATGTTCAAAATCCTGGAAGCGAAACAAGTTAACTTGTCAAATGGTAAGCATGTCAAAGGAGCAGCATGAGCAGAGTTTGTGAAGTTCAGCATTAATCATGCCTAACACTGAAGTAGCAGCAATTTGCAAGGGCAAGATAATACTCCGCTTGGAGGGAGCAATATCATGGGAACTGTTTATTAAAGGCAAATGGGGAGGGGAAAATATACATGTGGGCCAAGGAGCTATGCCCCAAGATTGAAGAAAAGTGAAGATTCTGCATCAGCCATCTGTCATCAATATCATGATATTAACAGCCATAGAATTGATGACTTCAAATCAAACTTCTGTTCAGAGTTAGAGAGACTGATTTGATCTCATCAGGTTCGAACAAAATAAAAAGCAAATTATTTAGTGAAGAGATCTTTACAGATGATTCAGCTTTAGGGTTTTGTTTCTGCACCAGAACCACCCCCAAGAATCAGTAGCTGGCTTTTTCAGACTGGAGTTGTTCCTCAACTGAAGCACCTAGCTGTGCTAGAAAACATCTTCTTAAATCAGACTTTCCAAGTAATAATCCATAAAACTCATCTCTTAAAGAGCTTTGTCTGTCTTTTCCACAAGGTTATTTGACTTACGAAAATAGCAGGATGCTAACAGCCCAGATTAAAATGTTGAGTAATTACTGTAGTTGAACACCTGGAAATCACATGGCTGTAAAGCTTTTTATTACAATTCCAGCACATCCACTTACATATTCTTAAATATAAAAATATTTCCACTACCTCTCCATATAATCACAAAATAATGTCAAATATATTTATCATTAAGCACCTGAATAAAAACAAGAAACACATACAGCTTTCTACATTAGACTTCAAAAAAAAAAAAAAGCCAGGTTTCTTGAATGAATACAAATTTGAAACAAAAAGAAGTGTAATACAAAGATGCAGAATACACCAGTGTTGTGTAATGTCTCAGTTAATATATTGAAGAAATATACACATGGTATCATTACCACTATAGGATGACACCCAAAGGTTGACAATTTCATAATCAATTTTATCCCAGGACCAACTGAAGCATGATGTACTACTGGAAGCTGGATTCTAAGAGCTAAAACACTGACTGAAAATGCAAACTGTTTATAGTCACAAGCTATAATAAACATCTATTGGAATGTTCAGTATCAGGTTATCCACCACCAGTATCTCATCTTGCAGAAGATGAAAACCATTGCTACATCAGACAAAATACCTAGCTTGAAGAATACTCTGTTAACACATTATTTGTAAAATGAAACAACAACATGCTTGGCCCCGCTAATGACTTAACACACCAGGTTTTGTTTTTTAAAATTAGATTTCTCTGCAAAGATTAGTTTTATAAAGTGAAATAAACATTAGCCAACAAGTATTCATTTGTAAAAGCAAAGTGTGGACTGTTGAGGTGGTGCACAGGCTAATGCACCAGCATTGATGTCATTAAATACAAGCACATGTTTCTGGAATCTTTGCCAATACGGCTTTCCCAGGAAACATTCACAAATTCCTACTAAGGCCCTTTAGGCATGCAATCAGGATTCAGAATGGACCAGTCTCTAGGTACCACATCAAAAAAAAAAATTGCCTCCCTCCCCCTACACCCCCAGAATAAGAACGAGACTCTGAAGCTCTCATTCCTTCACCAACTGATAGAAATTAGCTCTAAAACGGAAGCTGCAAGCTGACAGTCAAACCTAGGCAAGGTGCTTACAGGAAACAAGCTATTATCATAGGACAGGTGACTTGCAATGAAATACCTCATTTAAAAAAAACACAAGTTCTATTGTCTGCTCATGGACTTTTAGGGGACAAAATTCAGGCATCCATAGCCTTTCTGACTCAGGTCCACAAAAAGTAATAGCATGCACGCCACACGAGTAACAAGCAATGACTGGCTATCTGCAACAAGAAAATCTAGCCATCATCCAGTCTTGGGCTAGCAAGTTACCAAAGACATTCACGCCACAAATTCCATGCAATGACCATCTCCAATAAAATGGAACTAATCGCAAAGCCTTGATATACAGTGGTGTTCTCATCACCGAATCCTTCACTAGCAACATGCTTTGGGTTACCAGTTACTGAAAACTCAATTGGACTCATCTCAAACAATGCCAACAAGAAAGCAGATCAGAGTCTAGAAATACTGCAGCATGTAACTCACCTAACTCCTCAAAGCCTGTCCACCATCTAGAAAGCACAAGTCAGGTGTGTGATGGAATACACCCTACTTGCCTGGATGAGCACAGCTCCAACAACACACAAGCAGTTTGACACTATCCAACACAAAACAGCCCACTTGATTAACACCACATCCACAAGCATCCATTCCCTCCACTATTGACACTCAGTAGCAACATGCACAGTCTACAAGACCATACAGAAAAAAAACAAATCCTTAGACTACACCTTTGAAAGCCACATCCATAACCATCTAGAGCAACATGGGCAACAGATGCCTAGGACCACCTGTAAGACCTCATTAAAACAGCCAGCAGCCCAATTTAGAAAAGTATCACTCCTTCAACATCATTGGGTCACAATCCTGAAACTCCCTTCCTAACAATTTTGCAGACATTCCTACACCAAAGGCACTGCAACAAATAGAGAAAGCAGCTTAAAACAATTACACAGGCCCCGACTATTAAATTCACATTCCCTGAATGAAAGAAAGAACAGAAACGCTTATGTCAGGTAGTAACCTTAAAAACTCCATACAACCTGGAGACAATACAATCTAATATAAATAAACTTCCCCTATACTTCAGTACAAGATGATCCTCAAAGTACCAAACCAAACGATCTAAGCCACCAGACCCTATCAACTAAGAGTTATATCAGTGAAAACAGATCAATTCAATTAACATTTGTTTCTAAAAGAGGGCTGTTTTGACTAGATGTGATGAGACTTAATTTCATATTAATTGCATTTAATTGTATGCAGATGGTGGCCATTAACTGAGAATTGACATGTGACCTTGAAATAGACCCAGACTGAAATTATAATTGTTAGGTTCATGTTTGACATGTAATTTGCAGCGACAGAAATAAATACTTCAAAAATTTGTATAAATTATTCTCTCCAGTTCTCTTATCAAATGACTTTCTGGAATAACAATTTTTTTTTCATGAGTTTAGTGTGTATCTATATGCAAATAAAGCAATTTCATTCTACTCCACGTAATTCAAATATAGACGGCAAGATGTTGTTTTTGTATATGCGTTGGAACATTTGAACACAATTAATTCAAACAAATGCATCTTGTATGAAGTTGTTGTAGTATTTACACACAAGTTACAATCAATCAATTTCAGTAAACTTAATTGAACCCTTTTTGTCATCCATTCCCTCCTTCCTGATAGTAGGAACTGCAGATGCTAGACAATCAGTTGAATCTATACTTGTTCAGCCAGATTTTTGATGAAAAAAAACTGAAAACAACACTTCATGTGTCAAGTATCAATGCCAGATAACCCTGCACAGACATTTTGAATGATTTAGAAGTCTAAAAGAGGACATTCTCCTCTTTCGTGGTTAAGCTCCTGCCTAGGTGTCCCTCGAGGGGGATAATGCAGTGTTCACCAATGGTCTTGATGCCTTGAGAGTGAAGTGGGTGCTGTAGAGGATGGGGTTCTTGATTTCCCCTTCCAACTCCATTGTGATTTAGCCCTTCCCTCTCCTCTACCTCCCCATCACTTTTGAATCTTTACATTGTCAATAATGGACTTTGTACGTAAACTTCAAAATTGGCTACATGGGTGTTTTACTGGTCAGTAAAATTAATAGTTTAAGAAAAAACATCATGCTGATTTGATGGAGGGAAAGTCACTCAATTGAGAGACAGCATTTGAGTAAAAGAAAGAAATAGAAGAGGAAAGTTTCTGCCCGTGCCTCTCAGTTTTGATCATTTGCATTGACCATAATGGGTTTTGCACATAAACTTTTAGTTAGTTACACCAGTGTTTTACTGTTGATGGTTAATAGTTAAAAACGAAAATGGTGATTTGGTGATTGGAAAGCTGTTCGGTTGTGTGTGATAACACTTCCAGATAAAAAAAAAGTGGAAAGTTAGGGCTCTTGTGGTGCAATGTTAGTCTCCCTACCTTTAAGCCAGGAGGCCTGGGTTCCAGTCTCACATGCTTCAGAGTTGTGTAATAATATCTGAAAAAGTTGATTAGGACTTTAAAATCCAACTTCCCCCCAGAAAAGAAAAGGAGGATGTTAAGCAAAGGGCCACATTTGGATGGAAAAAAATAATTTTGCTCTTATCTTGAAGAATCCGGAAACTTGTATGCCTAACTTTAGTTTAGGAATTTGGCCAAAACTAGAAAACGAAAAAAAACATTTTTTAAAACTTAAATTTTGAAAAAAAAAAATCTGAAAATGTGGAAAATGTACTTGATCTACTAAGTATCAACTGGAATTAGAATAGAACAAATATCTTTTTATTTATTCAGGGTGTCAGAATTAATGTACCCTTTGACTCCAACAGGGTGTTTTATCTGATGTGGCAACATTATCCTTTATGATATTGAAGAATCTAGTGGACATTTATTGCAGCTAATTATATAGAAGCAATAGATTACAAGTGAGCAGGTTGCTTCTTGTGGGGGGGATATCAGGTGGTGAGTCGTTTACTGCAGGATTCCTAGCCACTGATCTGTTTTGTAGCTATAGACTTTATGGTTAATCCAGTGTAGTTTCTGGTCAATGGTAAACCCTCCAAGATGTTGATAGCAGGAGGGGAAGTGCTGTGGTAGGAAATCAGTGATGTCAATGCCAATGGGTTGGGTTAGATTTTCTGTTGGTGATAATCATTGCCTGGCAATTGTGTGGTGGTGTAAATATTGTTCGATTTTCAGCCAAAACCTGGATATTGTCCTAGTTTTGCTCCATATGGTCACAGACTACAGAAGAATTATTAATATTATGAACATTGTACAGTGAAGATCTCCACTTATGAACTGATGGGATGATGGGTTTTGCTGAAGCACCTGGAGATGTTTGGGCTGAGAATATGATTGAGGAATTCCTGCTGTGTTTGGCTGAGATGGATCTCAAACAACCACAACAGTCTTTAATCCTTTATTCTCACTCCATGTTCCCATCGACTTTGGTTTTTCTATCCTTTCTTGATACTAGACTCCAAAATGCTGCCTTGAGATCAAAAAGTTGATTAGTCCTGGCAGAATATAAAGTGCACCACAATTAGGAGCCTATCATTGAACAAATTACACTTGACAGCACTGTTGGCAACCCCTACCATCAATTTGTGGATGGTCGAGATCACACAGATTGGATGTTCAGTGTCTGGTTTGGATTTGACTTGCTGTGTGTGACTTGGACATGCACGGACAAATTTTCACTTTGCCAGTGTTGTAGATGTACTGGAATAGCTGGTCCTCTGGAACTAGCCTCACCACAGCCAAGTCTTCAGTATTGTTACCAGAACGTGGTCAGTGTCCACATACCACCTTTGTTGCATGCGGAACCTTCAACCATTCCTTTATGACAATGTGGAGTGATTGAAATTGGATGAATACTGGCATGTGTTGCTGGGGGGCCTCCAGAGGAAAGCTATATCATTCACTGGGTGAAAGAGAGAGTTTAAGAGGTCATAAATTTTCAGGGGACAGCTGAATTCAGGCACATGGCAATTTCAAGCATCTACTAGTACAATGCAGGGAGAGGCTAAAGACTACCCCAAATCTAGCCTCAACATAAGGGTTCAATTACCCTCTTAAATCTTCAGCTCAGATCGGAAGGAAAGTCAATAACGCTTTAATTTTAAATACAATTAAATTGTCTTTTATACATATTTCTTGTAACATTACTATGGCGGTACGTATTCCTTTACCCCTGTATACTATCAGTTAATTAGTGCTGGGTTGTTCAACTATGATTGAATTTTGAATGTATCACTATATTAGTAATTGCTCATTGTTATGATCTGAAAGGACCATTTTGGCACATGGGAAAGCAAACTCTCCATAGTCGCTTGAGATATTTTGTTTCTCAACTATGATGTCTGCGTCTGCTATCTTGTACAAGGCTGTAACAGTCTCCTTTGAGATTTCCCACCATTCCAGCTCTCGTAGCCACTGTCCTTGGAAAGAGATCAGGAGGCCTCTCTTCATTATTCATATTTAATTTGTAAACCTTTCTTTCTAATGCACGTGTGTTAAAACTATAATTTATTTGGAAACTATACCTATGATTATCTTGAAGAATCTTAAATGAAACCCATTTGCGTTGTAACTGATTGATTACAAAATACTCAAGAGAAATAACTAACTGGTACAAAATGTTTTTATTTTTCGGATAGGCAAGAATGTTGCCTAGCTAATCTTACTGAGGAAACAGACGGCTATTGTCCTCTGTGCTGATGACACATTAAACAAGCGTTTCTCATGCTTTATAATTTCTGTTCAAGATGTGCTGCAAAGCTTGTTGGGGCTGTCATCGGTTTTTTTTTGTTCTGTCATGGGCAGACCAAACGTTGGGTACTCTTGACTGAAGATAAGTGAAAGTGCTTCAAAGTATTTAGTCTTCCTTTTTGAATAGGCATGCTTAGTTCTTGCACAATTGGGGGTGAGGGGAAGGGGTTGTGGTGGAAAGCGGTGGACATTTGTGCAGAGCTTTCTTATGATCCATGACTTGGTGTAATTAATTATCTCTCGGATGCTGCTTCCATTGGTTGTCATGCAAGTAGTCCTATATTGCAGTTTCACTAGTCGAGCACCTCAATTTTAGGTAAGTCTACTCTTGGCATAGTCCCTTGCACTCTTCATTGAGCTAGAGTTGCTCTCCTGACTTGATGGTAGGAAGTGCAGTTTCTGTGACAGTGTATGTAGCTATGATTTTGCTGTGGATGGGTAGGTGGTGTTTTATTTTCCCAACTTTGTCAGCCTTTCCTCTCCTAGCAGGCAGTTAAGAGTCAACCATTTTGCTGAGTCTGGAGTTACGTGAAGGCTAGACCAGCTAAGAATTGTAGTTTCCCTCCTAAAAAAAGGAGGAGATTAGCAATATTCATGGTGATTAGACTCCGTTCCAGATATATATTGAATTCAAATTCCACATCTGCCATGGCAAAGTTGGAACCCAGGAACCCAGAACATTAAAGATAACAAGTGTAGAGCTGGATGAACACAGCAGACCAAGCAGCAACAGAGGAGCAGGAAGGCTGACGTTTCAGGCCTAGACCCTTCAGAAAATGCCTGAAACATCAGCCTGCCTGCTCCTTTGATGCTGCTAGGCCTGTGTTCATCCAGCTCTACACTTTGTTATCTCAGATTCTCCCGCATCTGCAGTTCCTACTATCTCAAACAATTTTAACCCCAGAACATTACTTGGGTTTCTGGATTAACAGTCAAGCAATAATATCACTTGGCTATCACCTTCCCCAGAGTCTCCAGCAGACCACGAGATGAAAAACTGCCTAAGGGCAGGGAGCCAATGATGATTCAAGGCTGTAAAACTCCAACAAATGCATTCAGATAAGCACAGAACGATGATATCACAGGGAGAACATGCAAGTGATTGGTGAGCCTTTTGCTCACATTGTTTGGAGCCCAGAAAATTTAAGCACTATAATCTTTCATATGTGTTAGAGACATTTAATATAATAAATTATTGCAAGTAGTGGACATTATTTTTGTTAATTCAGAAATTAAGGATACAAGGATAGGAGATGTGTTGCAACTGCAGTTCCTAATCCCTGGCATTCCAGACGAAGCACATTTTCCTTATGTGTGTGCAGATCAAACAGGTTTGGCTTGGAGTTGAGCAGAAAGCCAGCACGTAGACAGGGGAGGGGGAAAAAAACAAACAAACAAAAAAATGAACTGGATATTCCATTCCAGGTAAGATAGAGAGTCTTCAGATTTGGTCAGTGTTCATAGACAGAAGGATGTGAATACCAAAGGCAAGTTTGGAGACCCAGAATTTGGAGATGGAAGAACCTCTGTATTTGCAATTGTTCAGCAGGTTCAACAATTATCTCAGCATTTTTACCTCAGCCACGAGCAAGTAGGAACAGGCAAATTAAGATCGGAGAAATGACTTGTGGTTCAAAAATTTGCGTGGCAAAGAAATGAATGCCGATTTTGACAGCATTAGCACTAGCATTGGAGAGACAGCTATACCACCAGGATAGCCTACACTTGAACGATGCTAGAGGTAGTGTTTTGGTGAATCATAATTAAGGTGCTGGAGGTGGCCTCAACCTAAATATCTGTGGGGCAGGCAGGCCAGGAAGTGAAATCATGTGATCAGAGATACAGCAATTGGTGGCTAAGGAGTTAGCAAAGCTGTCTCAGCACCAGGGATCTAGGTTCAATTCCAGCCTTGGGTGACAGTGTGGATTTGGCACATTCTCCCAGCGTTTGCTCGAGTTTCTGCCAGGAGAGTTGGCTTCCCCCCACAGTCCAACAATGTGCGGGTTAGGAGGACTGACTGTGCTAAATTGTCCCCGTAGCGTCAAGGGTCGTGCAGGTGAGCGGATCATCTATGGGAAATGTGGAGCTCCGGGGAAAATTACTCCAACTGTGAATTCATGGGATCTGTCAATCTGTGGAATTTACTACCTTAAAAGAGAGTGTACTGGATGCTGGGATGGTGAATAATTGAGGAGATAGGCAGACTTTTCATTCATAAGGGGTTGAAAAGATTATGGACAGTGGGCAGAAAAGTGGAGTTGACACCAAGATGAGAGCAACTGTGATTGTATCAGATGGTGGAGCAGACTCAAGGGGCTGAATTGCCTATTCCTGCTCCTTGGTCTTATATTCAAATATCACAATAGTTATGGTCGCTTTAATCTACATGTGGATTGTAATAACCTGATTGGCAAAGGTAGCCTGGAAAGAGACATTCTCAAGCCAGCAGGACAATTTCTTATAGCATGCTCTAGCAGTAGTCATGACACATCTGATCACTTTGAAAGAATATAGTGTGGACCCATGACTAGTTAGGTACTAAAGCAGAGCTGGCTAAGGTGAATCAGGAAACACAGTTAAAAAAGGTAAGTTAACGTCAGAAGTCACAACACCAGGCTATAGTCCAACAGGTTTATTTGAAATCACAAGCTTTCAAAACACTGCTCCTTCATCAGGCAGAAGGAGCAATGCTCCTAAAGCTTGTGATTTCACATAAACCTTTGGGACTATAAAGCTGGCATTGTGTGACTTCTGACCTTGTCCACCCCAATCCAACACCAACACCTCCATAAAGAGGTAGGTTGGTGGTAGTCTTAATCTGATAAATGTATGTTGTCCAATAAGAGGTGACAAAACTGTCCACAGTACTCCAGGTCTAAGCAGGGCCCTGTCAAATTGCAGCATGATATTCTTGCTCCAGTGCTCAGATCCTCTTGCTATGAAGGCCAACGTACCATTTGCCTTCTTCATTGCCTGCTGTACTACTTGTCTTCCCCACAGTAGGAAACATTCTCATGGTGTTCACCCTGTCCAGTCCATTCAGTCTTTACCTTGTCAATAAGATCACCTGTCATTCTTTTAAACTCAATGTTTTATATTTAATCATTTAAACATTTTCAGCAAAGATTATCCCAGTGAGAAAGAAAGGTGATGCAGCCTTCTCAGGAGTTTGTGGCTAAATAAGTTAGGAATAGATGAAATGGAAAGACAACAGTACCAATTTGCAAATGTTAGTGCCAGCTCAAGAACTAAAATGAAAGAAAATGTGAAAGATTAATAAACATGTAAAAGTATGAGAAAGCTAATTGAAAGCAGACTTAAAACAGATACTGCAGTAAAAGTTTCTGCAACTATTTGAACAGGAAAAGTATATCTCCAGCTAGTGTCAGTTTTCTAGAACGAGCTTGGGGAATTGATAATTGAAAACAAAGAAGTGTCAGGGGACTTGAACAGTTATAAAAACCAAAAGAAATGTGGATGCTGTAAATCAGGAACAAAAACAGATGTTGCTGGAAAAGCTCAGCAGATCTGACAGCACCTGTGAAGAAAACATCAGAGTTAATGTTTCAGGTCTGGTGACCCCTCCTCAGAACTGGCTTGGAGACTTTGAGATGAACTAACATTCATATTGAAAGAGGGAAGCTGGTTGATAGGATGTACTTGAATTTTCAAAAGTATTTAATAAAATGGGTCACATGAAAAAGGTTGCTGCACAAAAAGAGTTCACGTGTGATGAGCATGTGTAAAGAATTGCTTAGTAACAGGAGTCAATGTAAGAATAAGTGTATCAGGTTGGCAAGCAGTGAAAAGTGAAGAGCAATGGGGATAAGGATTGGGTCTTCGACTATTTGCAATCCATACCAATGGCAGAGGAGGGGTCCAGATGCATGGTATCTAAAATTTACTGATGGCATCAAGGTAGGTAAAGATGTTAAGACAAAATAGAGAGTCTGCAATGAAATAGACAGGTTAATTGAGTGGATGAAAAAGGCAGATGGATTAAGATGCAGGTAGAAGTAAACTTGTCCATTTTGGCTAGAAGAATAGAAAAGTAGAATAATCAAATAGAGCTCACAGAACTCCATGTTAAAGCAGGATCTGGGTGTCCTGGTATATCTAGGAATGAAAAGTGATAAGGAAAGCAAATGTAATGCTGCGATTTTTTGCAAGTCGAATTGAATGATAAAGTAGGAAAATATTACAGCAGCTGTACAGTGTTGGTGAGAAGATATCTGGAGTAGACATTACCAGATTTGATCTCCTTATTTTGAAAAACATTGAACTGCTTTAGAAGCAGTTGAAGAAACGTTCACTCAACCCTTTCCCAGAAAGAAGAGCTTAAATGAACGTTCCATAGGTTAAGCATTAAATATGGAGTTTAAAAGAATGGGATGTATCTGATGGGTTGAGTTATGTCCAGTGGTAGCAGTAGGGTTATGGGATCGGGCTTGGTGGAGGGAGGGGTGGTTGATGTTGAGTGGTAAGACTTTGGGGTTAAATGTAGCTGTGGATAGAGGGGTAGGTATGTGGTACGTAAAATACAGTTACACAGGAATTGGAACTATGTATTAAATAGCCTAACTTTCTGGAGAAAATAGAGACTGTTGGATGGATCCAGGCATATAGGAATAGCCTGGCAGTTTCCCAGCAATTCCTTCAGAATGTGCTTATAGTGATGTTCCCAGAGCATCCCATATGTAAATCCTATCTGCGCTGGAACAGCAACTGGCTGGCCAGTGGAAATTCTGATCTATTTACCCTGCAACATTTTCTTTTTACAATTTGGATCTTTGGTTCTTAAAATTAGATTCTAAACAGGTAGTCTGTTAACATAAAATAGCAGCTATTGTGGCAATGTTTTCTGTTCCCCATACCTGGACTCATTGACTACAGGACTATCAGGAGAAGGGGAATGGGTTATAGCCTAATGTTTTTGCTTATTCGAAGATGATGGAAAATTAGGTGATTCCATTTGTAGTGCACAATCCAATTTGTCTGATCAATAGGTTCAGGAACAGGCAAATGTACTCACTGAATTAAATTTCATTCTTGTATCTAGTCTTTCCTCAGCTGGCAGAATTCTAAAAAGACTGTCTTCTCCCAAAAACCAATTCCTGGAGTGTTTAAACAATGGTAAATTCAGGCAGATCAGCTCATTTTGAGATTGTGAACTTGAAATGAGAACAGCAATCATCCTAGGCTATCGCATTGATCTTCACTGTTGAAAAGCAGCTCAACAACCACCAGATCAATTTTTAATGTTCCATGCCAAGCACATTTTGAAGAGTAAATGTTTTCAGTAAAATAAAAATAGTCTTAACTTTAACATGTTATGATCAAAACAAAAAAGGACTTTTTTGTAGTGAGTTTTACAATCTCAGTCCATCACAAATGCTTTATAGACAATGATGTGTTTTTCAGGTACTGTCAGAGTGGTAGGAATGATAGAGGACAACAGAACAGAAATTTCCAGGAAAAGCCATATAATAACCAGGGATAACAAGGTGTAGAGCTGGATGATCATAGCAGGCCAAGCGGCATCAAAGGACCAGGAAAGTTGACTTTTCGGGCCTAGACCCTTGTCCAGGTGTGTTTCTTACTGATAGTGTTTGAGGGACAAATGTTGGCCTGAACTTCCTTCATTTTTGAGATTTAGTGACTCAGCCAAAACTGGACACTGCAGTTGTATTGCACCTTAGTGTCAAATTAGTGATATTTCTGGTCTCTGGAGTAAATTCAGGCAGATCAGCTCATTTTGAGATTGTGAACTTGAAATGAGAACAGCAATCATCCTAGGCTATCGCATTGATCTTCACTGGAGTAAAACCTGAAGCCACATTATTCTTGGTTTACAAACCCTCACTTCCACCATTCAAAAGCTGACTGAAATAATTCAGAGATTCTAGGAGCTGCAGATCCTGGGTAGAATTGGGGATTTGGGAGGTGGAGGAAGCCCATTTTGGGTGGTAGGTATCAGTAAGTTTACTGTACTGTACTTTTCTGAAGGAGGGTCTAGGCCTGAAACATCAGCCTTCCTGCTCCTTTGATGCTGCTTGGCCTGAGTTTATCCAGCTCTACACCTTGTTATCTGAAATAATTCAGCTTCTTTGCCCCCTTACAACATTGTCAAGCAAATACAAATAAGTAACTCAATGAGAACAGTGTGACAACTCCCAAAGACTACTAAATATTCCCCTTAGCATGCCAATCCATTGACTCAAAATAAAATAGCAAAAACCAAATGTGTGCTAACCAGGTAGATTACCATCTGAATGGCAACACCATTTTTGGTGGTCACAGCCAAAGTTCATGCTTACTGAAATAGAAAGAAGAATTTAACATGCAAAACAATACAAGGGAAATTAAAATGAAGAGAGGGTAGTGAGACCATATGAACAGTTGAAACTAATTCAGAATACAGTCAGAAAGCTAACCTGAAGAAACAGAATTTAGACAAAGTTCATGATCTGATTCAACACTATTGTAGTTGGTTAAAGCCTCTAACCAGTAAAGAGATCTTGGGTTTGAGTCCCAGTAGTGCCTTGGCTTCACTTGAAAGCTCCTCAGTTAACCTTTCCTCCAAGAGCATGTGGCTGGTTCAGAGAACCTGGTGATGGATAACGAGGCTGACTCTTTCAAAGAATACCCAAGAATGGGTTGCATTTTAAGGGGCAGCATGGTGGCTCAGTGGTTAGCACTACTGCTTCACAGTCCCCAGGTTCAATTCCACCCTTGGGCGACTGTGTGTGGAGTTTGCACATTCTCCCCGTGTCTGTGTGGGTTTCCTCCCTGGGGATGGAGAATGCTCTTTGGAGAGTTGGTGTGGACTTGTTGGGCCAAAAGGTCTATTTCCGGATTCTATGGATCTATGTGATATGACTGGCAGAGAACAATGAAGAAATTAACCTCTGCTATACACAAAGGAAACATTTTGCAGTTGGAAAATCCATGAAGAAATGTAAAACGGAGACACTGAAAGTTAGTTTGAACAATCCACATTCCAAGCTTCTAGATGGTTTGGAAAACTAAAGAATGGATTTCCCAAGTATCCATCAGAACTTAACTGGAGCACTGCTTAAAGTTGCCCTTTTGCCCACCAGTGGCCCAATTGGCATTCTGAAGGCCTTTCAGTGAGGTCCCCATGACAACAGGAAGGAAGAAATCCTGCTTAGCCTGGTCCACTGTAAGAGCACTTATGACATGGATTCATCTTTAGCCTTCCTTAAGCTTAAAAAGCTTCTCAAAGTTCCCAAGGCTCAGAAAACCTGGTGGGTTCTTGTGCTGTGAAAAAAATGGAATGCATGTGCAAGTGAAAATGCTTAGATTTATAATTAGTAAATAGACAACCTTCTCCTTAAGTGCTATGATGCCTGCCCATCAATCTGCTTATTAAAGTTGGAAACAGACATTGGGGTGGGGTGGTGATCTGTCATGAGTTTTCCCCACACCCTGCATTTTAATCTTCCTCAAATCCCATCTCCCTTTGTTCTTTGACAAAATTTCTGCAACCCAGTGTGAATATGGATGTAGAATTCCAATCACAATTACATGGGAGCTATGTATTCTTAAAAGAATCTTGAAGTTGTAAAAAAAAAATTACAACATAGATACTAATACATTTCAATAATGGCTTGCAACGGTGACAAAACCATTTTACTCATTCAGTAGAAGATGGGAATCAAACCCTATTTGTAAACATTTGCATTATCCATTATTCTAGGAGACACCAGGATGTGGATGCACATGTATATAACATCTTAACCAGTCAGGACTGTGGTCTCAAACCACCAACGCAATGGCATTGAGGGATGGATACACACAAGCACCACATCCTTTGTAAAAGTAATTGCCACTGGCATGTTTCCATATCCTGCTTTTAGTACAGGAACTCCCAAAGACAGCTTTTTTAAATGCTAAGTTTCTAGAGGTACACAAAAACGGGTTGTGCAACTGGGTTACTTTCAATGCAATACCCAGCATATAAAATTCAGTAGTCTGGCACATCTGGCCACTAGAACATAAAAATGCACTTTAAAATCCCAATGGCTAACACAAAACCACACTGTATAATACATTAGGTACCATTATGTAGGAACAGAAAAAAACTGAATATGCTCTGTGAAGTTTCTGATGGAAATCTTAACAGGAAAATAAAATAAACCCTCAAATTTGCCATGAATAAATTGTTGCTTCGGTTTTCACAGCTCTAATTGCATTAGGCCCTTTTCATTCATTCTATTTTTTGGGACATTTCTTTCTTTGAAAACTGAAACTTTATATTGGAATATGTCAGCTTTTAATTTAAAAAAAAAACACACTCAGGAATAGGGAACCACAAAAAGGGCCGATAGTTGACCATTCTTACTTGCCCTGGAAAAGTGGTTGGCAAGCTTGCTTAAACATCACTACAGCGTGCTGCGAGGTACTGAAATCCAAGATTTTGAACCAATAATTGTGAAGTATGCACATTATTTTGTCTCAGTTAAGTTGGTGTAGCAAGTTTTAGGCACATGTTTCCTTGGCCTTCTAACTGGTAGAGGCCACTAATTTTCAAGTGTCAGTAAGGTTAGTGAACAAAACAAGAACACATGTTTTCATCATTAGGAAAACCTGAGATACTTCAGTGGTTTTTTTCTAATTATACAAATTAGTTTACAAACTAAGACCATCCAGGCATCTTAGCAACCCAGAAATCTCAATCATTTTCAAAATAACTATGGCTTATGTACATCATGACATTTTCTTGAAAGAAAAAAAATTCTACCTTTTGGCTTCAGATTACTAAGATTTTTGATTAACATCATGACTATATTGGGTTTCAAGGCTTCCTCATGCAAATATTAGAGCTTTCTGATTTGGTTCTCCTTGGACAGACACCTCTATAAGCTCCACTTCCATTATGTACTTGAAAGCTTGAGAACAGCCTAGAGAAATAATTGACTGATACAGAAAGGGGTTCCTGTGTTCAAGATTGCTGGCTAGAGAGAGTTCAGGTTTATAATTTACTGTTTCTCCATACTGCAAAAGATAAATTTATGCCAACAAGATACATTGCAGATAGTGAGAGTTTGCAGAAGAGGCTCACAAGTTTATATAAACACACCTGAATCAAATCCATAACACAATAATGTTGAACATGATTCCACTAACCTGCACTGAGCTTCACCAGGATCCCACAGCAGAACAGCAATGCGCAAGACATCCATTCCTAGGCATCTTCACATTATGTCTTTAACAGCCAGGGAACACTGTTAAAATTTAAAATCTGCACAGCTCCTCCACACATCAGAAAGGTTAGCAATAGTGCAGACATCTATCCTAAACCTGGGCCCAATTTACTTGTTCAGCAGGTTAAATCAGTTTGGCCTTAATTGCATCAATCAGCAACATTTATTTGATCTGGGTTTAGATTCAATCAAGCATGTTGGAGTTAAATGCATTGCAGATTTCAGAAGGAAAATAATAGCACATTATGAACAATTGATTAGATTTATGGATTGATTTTTAATTTTCTACGATTCATTTCCCATGTTCTTTTGTTCTATAGTAATTCCATTGCCTTTTTAATCTTAGCATTTATATTATTTAACAATTTCCAGTTGAACTGTTTGCAGGTTTTTCAGCATATCACCTTCTTCTCTGTGATTTGAATTGTTCCAATCTTCTGGAATTGGCGACTGCTGCATTGGCAGAGGTGATGTTGGTGAGGTAGGTCCAATGGTGTGAGATGGTGCCTGAGGATTCTCCACTTTGTTGTTGGTTGTGTCCGGTGCTGGTGGTGGTGAAGCAGTGGTGGAAGGGCATCATAGCAACAATGATGAGGTGAGCCCAGTGGTAAGAGACAAGACTCTGAAGTTGGTTGGTTGGTGCAGGCAGCAGTGGCAGAGGAGTATTGGCCAGCGGCAAGGATGACACTTGAGGATCAGCAACTTTGACGTTCGTTAGGTCCAGTGCAGATGGTAGTGAAGCTGTGGTGGAGGGATGGTGGCTTAGACGTTGTTGACAATGATGAGGTGGCTCAGGACTCTGATGGACTCTCTTCAAGCTACATCTTTCTTTTTAACTCCCTATTCTTAAATTATTCAAAACAGCACTGTTTCATGGTGACAAATGAAAGCTTTTCACTATTTTGTTGTATTCTTATTGCAAAATACATGTGACAATAAATTCAAAATCAAAATCAAATCAAATAAAACCTTTCTAATTCACTTCAATTATCTATTTTAATCAACCTGTTCAGTCATATGATGACATACATTTAGATCAGGTGGAACTTGAACCTAGAGTTACAGTGTCATAGACTCATAGACACCTGCAGCACGGAAACAGATCCTTCGGTCCAACTTGTCCATGCCGACCATTATCCTAAACTAAACAGGTCTCATTTGCTTGCTTTTGGCCCATATCCCTCTACACCTTTCCTATTCATGTACCTGTCCAAATATCTTTTAAATGTTGTAACTGTATCTGCATCTACCACTTCCTCTGCCAGTTCATTCCACGTATGACCCACCCTCTGTAAGCTGCTTGACCTGCTGTGTTCATCCAGCCCCATGCTTGTTATCTCCGTAAGGAAAAAGTTGCCCCGCAGGTCCCTTTTAAATCTTTCCCCTCTCACTGTAAGCCTTTGCCCTCCAGGTCTGAACTCCCCTACCCTAGGGAAAAAACCTTTGCAATTCACCTTCTCCATGTCCCTCATAATTTTATAAACCACTATAATGTCAGCCCTCCACTTTCCATGCTCCAGTGAAAAAGTCTCAGCCTATACAGCTTCTTCTTATAACTCAAACCCTCCTGTCCCAGTAACATCCTTGTAAATCTTTTCTGCATGCTCTCCAATTTAATAATATCGTTCCAATAGAATGGTAACCAGACTGTACACAATACTCCAAAAGTGGCCTCACCAATGTCCTGTGCAATTGCAACATGACATCCCAACTCCTATATTCAATGGTCTGAGCAATAAGGCAAGTGTACCAAATGCCTTCTTCATCGCCCGTTTACCTACAATGCAACTTTCAAGAAACTATATACCTGAACCCCTAATTCTCCCATGCCATTAGTTCTACAATGCTGCCCAGGGCCCTAAATAAACTGTAAGTCCTGTCTTTGTTTCTCTTACCAAAATGCAATACCTCACATTTGTCTAAATTAAACTCCATCTGCTACTCTCTGGCCCATTGGCCCAATTGATCAAGATCCTTTTGTAATCTTAGATAACCTTCTTAACTGATGACTATACCACCAATTTTAGGGTCATCTGCAAACTTACTAACCATGCTTCCTAAATTCTCATCCAAATAATTTATATAAATGGCAAACAACACTGGACTCAGCACCAATCCCTGCAGAACACAGCTGGTCACAGGCCACTACCGGCATTGTCTATCTCTTACAATGAAGCTAATTTTGTATCCAATTGGCAAGCTCTCGCTGAATCCCATGTGATCTAACCTTACTAACAAGTCTACCAAGTGGAACATTGTCAAAGGCTTTACTAAAGTCCATGTAGACATCTATCTTCTGACCTTATCTATCTTCTTGGTCATATCCTCAAAAAAAAACACAGTCAAGTTTGTGAGACATGATTTCCCACGCAAAAAAACCATGCTGATTATCTCTAATCAGTCCTTGCCTCTCCAAATGCATGTAAACTCTGTCCCTCAAAGTCCCCTCCAACAAATTACCCACCACTAAAGTCAAACTCACCGGCCAATAGTTCCCAGACTTCACCCTACAGCCTGTCTTAGATAAAGGCACAACATTAGCCACTCTCCATTTTTCCAGCACCTAACACATGGCTGTAGATGATGCACATATCTCTGCTTGGGGCCCCACAATTTCTTCCTTGACTTCCCACAGCATAGCGAAGTATAGACTCTTCTCTGCATCACAAGAACACTCCTGATAAAGGACTGTACCGCATATAACACATTCCTGACCTGTACCTTGTAGATGGTGGAAAGGTTATGGGGGTTTGAAAGGTGAGTTGGTCTTTGCAGAAATCCTTGCCCCTGACCTGCTGTTGTAACCTTAATATTTCATGCCTCGTCCAATTCAATTTTTGGTCAATGGTAACCCCCAGGATGATGATAGAGGAGGATTCAGCAAAGGTGACAACATTGATTGTTGAAGGGAGATTTTAAATTCTCTTGTGTACAGGATGGTCATTGCCTAGCACTTGTGTAATGGGAATGCTTGCAGCCAGGCCAAGGGTAATGGATGGCTTATCTACCAGGTCATCAGAGGGTAAGGTGGTAGGTGAGTGCTGCTGCAGAAGAATGGCATCCAGGAAAGTACTGAATGGGGATGCAGTGCATTGACTGGCCTACCACGAAGCCACTGCCAAACAACATGGAGAAAATAGGTTGAACTTGACAATGGATATTGGTCTCTTTGCAGGTCCTTCTCCATTTCCTTGTTGGGCTGTAAACCCAGAGGCATTGCCAATGTAATTCTCCTATCTACTACATCCTTTATGTCGAAATGTCACCTGACCCTGTTGAGGATGTAGACCCATGTCGTGAAATCCAATTAAAAAGAATTCATGTCCAAAAGCCTTCAGTGTCACTAACAGATATTCACAATGGAAATGGTCTGTGGATATTGATATTTACCACAATTACAGAACTAGACCCAATTAGCAATGTTAGTGCATACATCATTTTAAGAACTCGCCCCTGTATTTGCTTGAGTGATTGATGAAGACGTTGTCTTCATGAGCAATGTCAAAATTTGGAATCCTGGCTTCCCATCAGCTGGTTGTGCCATCTGGATGATGCTCAATCAGAGCATTCAATCATCTTTCCTGCATGTAATATTATTTTCAAATAATTTCATGCAGGTTGCACAGAGTCAGAACTGGCAAGTACCACACTTGTAAAGAGATACAGAGACTCTATGGCATGGTTACAAGTGGTCCTACATGAGCTAATTTCCTTCCTATTACCTATTCACATCAGAAAATATTACAGCAACCTTTATATCTCCATTATTATCTGCTTGTCTTCAATAATTTATATTTTTTGTTTGTTTTACTTGATTAGTTTCAGTTTTCCTTCATACCAGCCACATATATGCTTAACTAGGATAAGTCAGGTTTTCCACAAGAATAACAGGTTTGCTGGTTTTCTTACTGATAATTCAGATTGCTGCGAGCATAAATTCTTCCTGTAGCTTTATTCCAATCGTCAGATAGTCAATGGAGCAGCACAAACTGGAGTTGTGCATTGGCAATTAGTACGTGGAATGCTGGATGCAACGGACTCCCTCGGAATTGTCTGGGAAATTGAAACTTTCAATGGTTAATTCCAACCTCCAAACTTCCTGTGCTTCTAAATTTACTTGTGAAATATAGAAACAATGGAGTTTTCTGACTTAGTTAAGTTCAATTGTTGCCCAGGAGAAGTTAGAGAGTTAAAAACCAATTCTAATTCTTGGTTAAATATTGAACTGAGCACTTACCTCCTCCTCAAGACAGAATTGACACCCCTCACCCCCACAGGTATAAACCCTGACTTGACCCTCTCTTAACACAACACCTTTCCCCTTTACCATTGCTCATTCCAACTGGCATTATTGAACATCTCATGCAATCCACAAAACTGATCGATCAAACTCTTTCACACAACTGACCAAAGGTGAAGTTGGTGTACCCGATCCCAAGCCAGCAGCTTGCCCTTACCATGTGCAATACACCACCCCATGCACAACACAACTCCATCCCCAATGCCAGACCTGCCACCTCCTCCCTGTCTTGACCATCACCCTCTGCTGGTTCCTAGTTTTACCTTAAGGACTGATTTACCTGTCTGGCACCATGCCCAATTGGCATCCTATCCATCGGACACACTACCATCCTGGCGCCCTACTCACTTCATTGAATTGCCACCCTAACCCCACACTTCATTTGCACTATTACCCTTACACAGAAGCTGACAAAAAGTGCATTTTGGTTGCATTTTTTGGAAGGGAGTTCCAGAATTTTGACCCAACAATAGTGAAGAAACAGGGATATAATTCCGAGTCAGGATGGTATGAGGTTTGGAGGGGAACTTGCAGGTGATGTATTCCCATGCAACTGCTTCTCTTGTCTCTCGAGTTGGTTGGCCCCATAGTCAATGCTGAGGGATCCCAAGACAACTGCTACCTAACATTTACCACTCTTCCACTACTTCTGGTGATTCTGTCCTGCTGGTGGGACAACATGTCTTACTCAGTAGCCAACACAATCACAATTAATGGGTCAATTGAACTGAAAGAAAACAAGGATTTTACAATTCAAAACTGGGTGCACAATTCCTTTCAGAATCGCCGTAGCAAAATCAATTGTAGAGTCATAAAAAATGATAGGGCAATGGATTGTAGGTCAGATGGAGAACTCAGTCACTGCGACTGAACTGAGTACTGTCCATTTTACTAAAATCACTTCGCCAGCGTCAAGCTATACTTTGAGAAAGCTCAAGTCATCTCTCTCAAAACAACCTTAAAACTGGGCTTGCGCACAATTTTTTTTTTCTTAAAATACAATGGAGAATGATAACATTCATATCTCTTGGACATCATTAGATAATTCTCATGTTGTCAGTACCAAAGGCTACACCATCAATAAGCCCTTTCTTCGAACCGGAGGTATTTTGAAACACCAGCACTGATATTTTTAGGAGCCAATTTGAAATTCATAGAATCTCTACAATGTGGAAACAGGCCCTTCAGCCCAACAAGTCCACACTGACTCTTGGAGCATCCCACCCAGACCCATCCCCCGATAAACCACCTAATCTACACATCCCAGAACACTATGGTCAATTTAGCATGGCCAATCCAACTAACCTGCACATCTTTGGACTGTGAGAGAAAACCAGACCACACCCATGCGGAGAATATGCAAACTCCCCACAGACAGTTGCCTGAGGGTGGAATTGAACTGGGTCCCTAGTGCTGTGAGACAGCAGTGCTAACCACTGAGCCACCACTCTATCTCATTCAAGTTAAGTTCAAATGGCGATGCAAAGCTTACCATGCTGGTTTTCCCTCAGTTGCAGCTGTGGCCACTTGCTGCAGAGTTCACTGCTGTACAGCTGAAGTAAAAGCCTGTTTTGAACGGTTAAAGTCTCTTAATGCGTAAGGTTCATCTATCGATCCAACGATAGACATAGGTTTCCATTTGCCACCTTGGGAAGAATATATCACAGTGTACATTGTGCATTCTCACATCAGTTCCAGAAGTATTACAGCAGAATACCAGCTGAAATAAGTTCAAAATTATCTTTGTGGGGTTAGGAGAATTCAGATTGTTTCTTCAGATCATGAAAAAAATTGATCTTTTTTCACTGCATCTGAGCTATCAGGCTGATTATCTGACTTCCAGAACTGGATAAGCAGACATTCCATCCAATAAACTACTGGGCAGATGAAAGTGATTGTATTGCCCTTCTGCCTCCAACCTGACTCATGTTGCTAATGTGGATCCCTGGCTACAGACTTTTCCCCTTTCCTTTGCAACAATCTAACATTTAAAACAATTTGTGTTCTACACTGATGACCCTGAGATGTGCTGAATTAGAATATCACCGGACTAGTAAAGCAGAGACCCATTGGATTCATAAACCACCAGGATAACTGGTGAAATCTAAATTCAATGAATAAAATCTGGAATTGAAAGTTAGCCTCAGTGAAAGTGACCATGGAAACTGTCATATATTGTTATAAAAAAAACAACTGTTTCAGTAATTTCCTTTATGGGAATAAATATGCCATCCTTATCTGGTTTGACTTATATGTGACTCCAGGCCTGAAGTAACGAGTTGACTCTTCTTTACCCTCTGAAGCAAGCCAGTAAGTTCCAGGGCTATAAAGGACAGGCAATAAGTGCTAGCAACACCCACGTCTCATGAAAGAAAAAAGCATATCACTTAAATCTGTCTGATTTCAGCTCACCTGCTGCTGTTGTCATTACCTCAAGACAAAAGAAAACGTTCCAGTTGTATATCACCACTGCCTCAAGTTAAAAAAAAAACTGATACAGTAACTTTAACTTGAATGTGGAATATTTGATTCTAAAATCAGCCTTTGACACAAATGTAAGAGAAGTCGTTATTATCCTAAATTATATAAAATGACATATTAGATTGATAAAACGCATGTCCTCATTACGAAACACAGGCTGGCTCTAAGTAGTGCAGGTTAGCTTTTACTCATCCCAGCCTCTTATCATTTTGCACCCTCTGCTGAAGTGCCTTGTCATTCAACAGTGTGCCTTGCACTAATTGCTCATCATTTAAATTAGCAGGTGGCACCTAATTTACATGCTATTTGCAATTGAAATGATGGGGACAGGTTAATGATACATCATTTTCACGGTTATCATGATCATAAATTCACGTCTTAATGTCACATGACATGTTGAAAACTGATGAATTCTATCTCTTTCTTGATTGGGCAAGTTGTATGATTTTTTTCATTGCTTCATAAAGTCAAATTCTAGTTTCAATCATTTTTATAATCTGTAATGACAACATTGCAGTAAAAGTATCAAATAAAAAAATGGTATTTGAGGATTTTTGAAAAGATTGCTTCAAGTTTACAGTCTACTACTTTTTCCTTTCGTGACCTCAGCACCATCAAACTTAGAATCACAGAATCCGTGCAGTGTGGATAGAGGTCAAGTGAGTCTGCACCGATGAACAGTCACACTAATCTTAAACCTATTGAGTTGTTTGAGGTAAGGACTCTGATATGAGCACTGTGTAAGTGTTGCATTTGGATACTAAATTAGAGATGTCAGACATTTTTGAAACTTGCAAAAGAGCGCTTTCAGATTAATGGGATTATGCTCTTCACTTTGAGTTGAAAACTCTTTGAATTTATGTTATAAGAAAACAAATTGATTCATTCTATTTCACTTCCATTCACCTTGCTTAATATACCTGCGTTTGATATTTAAAGCGAAATACGCAATATTGCATGTTTCTGTCACAGTGAGACACCACCTCAATAACATCAAAACTAAACAAAGAAAAGTGATCAATCAAGCTGGCTTTCTCTCTGGGATCTGATGGGTCCAGCTGGGATTCTAACAGAAGGAGGTTAAGAATGAAACCAGTAAATATAATGGAGAGCTACAAACAGAGGAGCTGGAAGGTGAAGGAGATGAGCATTCATGTGTAGCCGAACAGAGAATGCATCCAGTGGCAGGAAAAATGGAACATATTTTTGTTTTGTGAAGAGATGAAGCAAATCACTCAGGAAGAGTTTGATTTTTCTGGTTGCAGAAAACAATATGAGACGTCTTGGAGATGATGTGCAAGCTGGCTGAAAGGCCTAAAACTTGGAAAGCTGTGTTAATAGCTTGGAATGCTGGGTGCATTCCCAGAAACAGCTAAAATGCGAATCCAGGTATTATTGGTTAGTTTTGGAGTCATAGAGCTGTATAGCATGGAGACAGACCCTTCAGTCTAACTCGTCCAGATATCCTAAATGAACCTAGTTCCATTTGCCAGCATTTGGCCCATAACTCCTAGACCCTTCCTATTCAAACACCCATCCAGGTCCCTTTTAAATTTTGTCATTGTACCAGCCTCCACCACTTCCTCTGGCAGCTCATTCCACACAGACACAGCCCTCTGTGTGAAAAAAGTTGCATTTCGGTCCCTTTTAAGTCTTTCCCCTCTCACCTTAAACCTATGCTCTCTAGTTTTAGACTCCCTTAGCCTGGGGAATAACCTTGGCTATTCACCCTATCTATGCCCCTCATGATTTTATACATTTCTATAAGGTCATCCCTCAGCCTCCAATGCTCTGGGGAGAATAATCCAGCCTATTCAGCTACTTCCTTTAGCTCAAACCCTCCAACCTTGGCAACATCCTTGTAAGTCTTTTCTGGATCCTTTCAAGTTTCACATCATCCTTCCAATAGCAGGGAGACCAGAATTGAACACAGTTTTCCCAAAATGGCCTAACCAATGTCCTATACAGCCACAACATGATTTTCTAACTCCTATTCTCAATGCACTGACCAATAAAGGCAAGCGTAGTATATACCTTCTTCACTGTCCTGTCTACCTGCGACTCTACTTTCAAGGAACTGCACTTTGAACCTGCACTTCAAAGTCTCTTTGTTCAGCAACAGTCCCTGGGACCTTACCATGAAGTGTATAAGTCCTGCCCTGATTTGCCTTTTCAAAATGCAGCACCTCACATTTATCTAAATTGAACTCCATCTGCCACTCCTCGGCCCATTGGCCCATCTGATTAAGGTCCTGTTGAACTCTGAGGTAACATTCTTGGCAGTCCAATACGCCTCCAATTTTGGTGTCATCTGCAAACTTTCTGACCATACCTCCTATGTTCACTTCCAAAACGCAGTGGACCCAGCACCAATCCCAGTGGCACATTGCTGGTCTCAGGCCTCCATTCTGAAAAGCTTCCCTCCACCACCATTCTCTGTCTTCTACCTTTGAGCCGGTTCTGTTTCCAAATAGCTAGTTCTCCCTGTATTCCATGTGATCTAACCTTGCTAACCAATCAACCCTGAGAACCCTTGTCGATCACCTTACTGAAGTCCAAATAGATCACATCCCATACTCTGCCTTCATCAATCCTCCTTGTTACTTCTTCAAAAAACTCAATTAAGTTCGTGAGATACGATTTCCCACACACAAAGCCATATTGACTATCCCTAATCAGTCTTTGCCTTTCCAAATACATGTAAATCCTGCCCTTCAGGATTCCCTCCAACAACTTGCCCATCACTGATGTCAGGTTCACCTGCCTATAGTTCCTTGGCTTTTCCTTACCACCTTTCTTAAATAGTAGCACCATGTTCGCCAACCTCCAGTCTTCCGGCACCTCACCTGTGGCTATCGATGATGCAAATATCTCAGCAAGGGGCCCAGCAACCACTTCCCTAGTGTCCCACAAAGTTCTGGGGTACACAAGATCAGGTCCTGGGTATTTATCCACCTTTATGCATTTTAAAATGTCCAGCACCACCTCCTCTGTAATGTGGACATTTTGGTTAATTGCAAAGAAACTTTGGAGAGTTACACCATCAGGACCGACATGACCTGAGACAATGAGTTTGCTGAGATGCATCTTAATGATGGTAATTATAATGATGTGAACTCAGAGGTTAAAAACTTGTCAGATAGGTCTCCTGACCTACCTCACATGAATAAAGAATGTTACACTGTGCAACATCCAGCGACCTAAGTCCACACATGTACAGGGAGTGGGGTGAGGGCATGTCTTCATTCTACTGAAATTGAAAATGAAATTCATCTGTTTATTTGAAACATAATTTGTTATTTTATGTCTATATTAATTCTGTTTTGCGTTATAGTAAAAGACTTTTTTGAAATTTTGATTGCATTTTTTGTTTTAGGTGTCATTGGTAAGTTTAGTCATGGTTTATGGTTCCTCAAAATATTGAACTTTTTTTTGAAACAATTTCACGATTAAAGCTTTGAAGCACATCAAGCAATGTTGAGACAGGCACAAACTAACATTGATACAGATGGTGAAATTTACCCAGAAGTAACAAGTGAGACTTCCAACATAACCTCAGTCAGACCTCTGATTTTATAGTCTTTATGAACACATGGAACTAACACTGAAAGACCCAAATGTCCTTTTAAATTCTGCATTCACAGACCAAGCTGAAAGAATTTAGACAAAGACTGTCGCATCTGGAGTTGCAAAATGTAGTTGAATTGCTGCAAACAGATGTCTGGGATCTGGTCTGTAGTCAGGTGTTGTGCTTATGCTACGTGTTTAGCGTCAGTTTCACATTGACTCTATACTGACAGAATAAATTCATAAGGCAGGACCTAATATGACCACAGGCCTGAGTGGACTAAGACTGAAAATACTAATAACAGTAACAACAACAAAAGCATGGGTTTATATTAGAATCCCTACTGTGTGGAAACAGGCCCTTTGGCCCAACAAGTCCACACTGACCCTTGGAGCATCCCACCGAGACCCATCCCCCTATACCCCACATCCCACTGAACACTATGGGCAATTTAGCATGGCCAATCCACCTAGCCTGCACATCTTTGGACTGTGGGAGGAAACTAGAGCACCTGGAGGACACCCACGCAGACATGGGGAGAATGTGCAAACTCCGCACAGTCATCTGGGGCTGGAATTGAATCTGGGTCCCTGGCGCTGTGAGGGTGCAGTGCTAACCACTGAGCGACCGTGCCACCTTAATATATAGTATCTAGAATGTAACAAAACATTTTGAAGCACCTGACAGGAGCATTATAGAATATAATTCAACAGTAAAGAAATAGATAGTGGCACAGATGGCCAAAACCTCTTCCAGGAACATCTTACAGGAAGAAAATGAGGTAGAGAGCCCAAAAGGCTTAACAAGAGAATTTCAGAGCTAAGGGCAGGGGAGGTTAAATGTATGACAACCAAAGATAGAAAAACTAAACTTTGGAATACTTAAATCTCCGAAATCAGTAGAACACAGGCATCTCACAAGATTGTAAAGTTAATGGTGATTACTGAGATAGGGAGGCCCAGGAGATGGACAGATTTGAAAATGCATATGGGGATTATAAAATGGAGCCATTGATGAATCAGGAGCTAATAATGGGTCAGTAAGCATAGAGATTTATAGGGATTTTAGCTGGTATTGATACTGAACAAGTCAGGTTCCAGAACTCACTCACAAGAAGCTTCCATTGTGTTCATAAGACAAAGAGCAATGTGTTTAATAAACATGAAAAACATATGAACTATATTGTACTAAACAAACATTTTGGAAAAACTTCATTTTAAACACTACAAAAAGATTCAGACTGGCACTATTCCTTCGATCCCAGCAATATCCTCATAAACATCCAAGCCTTAATGAAATATTACCACTATCTATAAACCACAGCTTCTTGTTCAGTTGGTAACCTACTTCGTTTCTGCGAATTTCTGTGCATTCACCAGATGCTATTTTCCTTCCACAGGTATCTCTCCCTAAAACAAGCTATAAGCTAAATTCACCATTGCCTTAACTTCAGAGCAAAAATGTGAATTCCCTAAACTCAGTGCCTAGTTGCCTTGCCTCTACTCTCTTATGCAAGAGCATCTTCCACTTTCTAGCACAGTCTACACAGACTGATTGGCTTTCTGGATCATTCTGTCTCTCTGTGTTATTGTACTGCTGTCACAAAGCAATAGCACATTTTTTTTTCCCCTTGTACCTTTATAGTGCACTGAATTGTCCATCTCAATAGTTTGAAACCTCATTATAATGCATGTAAACAAAACAGACCTCCAGATATCTTGGTGCCAAATACTCAAGATCGCAATGAAACTTTAAAAAACAAATACCATGTCTTCTGGTTCTTAACACACAAAATATAAAATCAACTTAAGGCTATCCATTGTTCTTAACATGGATAAACAGTACTTGGTACATGTTAAGGGATGAGAGGCTGAGTTTTGGATGGTGTTGAGTTTGTAGCGTGTAGAATATGGTGTGTCCAACCCAGTATGCATTAATACTACCCTATCTAAAGGTAATAGAGGCAGGAATTGATTGGTTCCGCAATGGATGAGCTGAGGTAGGATTGGGTGGGGGGTGAGTAGGGGGGATGTGGATTTGGAGGCATTGTCACTTGTCTCTTTTTACTATAGAAGTGGAAATGTCTAAATGATGGCATGGATATGTAGACAGAAGGGTCAAAGTCAAATATAATGCCAAGGTTACACACAATTTGATTCAGAGAGTTTTAAGGCAGATGGGTGGAACTGGTTACTTGGGAAACAGACAATTTAGAGGCAGCACTCTCCTTTTCTGATGGAAGTGGTTTTATATCAGTTTGTTTTGACATCTCATGAGGGAAAACCCTGATGTGGTGTGACAACTAGCCAGAAAAGTCATCAGGAGACTCGTATATCTAAAATTCTAGGACGTCGTAGAATCCTAGTTGATTTCTTGTATGAGAGCGGACAAGTGGTGTTGAACCTTTGGAGTGTGGCACCAGTAATTTGACTCGTATTTCTGATTCATATCAATAACTAGAGCCCTGAGCTCAGCAAACACCAGAAGGGTCAGATTCCATGGAAAGCCTTACAAGTACTGTGTTATGCACCAGAAGTTAGTTGAACTGTAGCAAGCAACAGCAACCTTATACTATTCCCAATAAACTGCCTAGGGGAATTGTCATTTTAATGTTGATCAATTTTAATACTGGCACAGTCTAGACTTTCCTTAAGGTAATCTCCTCACATTATTAACCTGCCAAAAGAACTTGCAAAGATATTCAAAGCTCATTTATCATTAGATAAAGTACATTGAACCACATATCACACTGTGTAGGTTGTTGGCAGAGATCAATAGTAGCCGTAATATAAAAAGACACTAGCGAATGCTTAATGAACAATAGCTCATCATATTTTAAGTTCAATTAACTGACAATTAAAAGATTAGATATTGCATGTGAATTAAACATCCAAAGCTAGAGCTTTAAAGCTGTTTTACTTCAGTCTTGACCACTTATGAACAGAATCTTGCTGTTTTCATCCCTGCCCACTCTTCATTATTTTGTTCCTCGAAAACAGGCCTATTTCTAATTTTGACAGCAGGGCCTGTATGTGGCACCCATGCTGCATTTTTGTTAAATAAATAAGAAAGCTATAAACTTGGCTCTGACAAGCAAATTGATGTATTATGAGGAGAAATTGTCAAGATAATTTACATGTGCTTGTAAAGTTATTTTGTCAAGATCATTGGAAAATGATGTTAATCTAAAAGTCAGAAAAGATTCATGCCATGAATCTGTTCCAATTCATAACTGAATCTGTTGGGAAAAATTGAACATGAACAGAAAATTAAAACATCATTTGGTTCAGCTTCTTACTTCTGTCTTTTTTTTAGGACTTCTATTTTTCACGAATATTTTGATACATGAAGTTTCATCAAAGTTCTTTGCAGCTATAAACCTGGCAGACACAAAGGCTGTCATCAGATGGAGGCAGAGATGCTCTTAGACCTTGAATGTAATCCAGACACAAGAGAAAGAAAATAAGAGACCCCAAAGGGGATTGCATTTCAAATCTGTTGCATTGGGCCAGACCAAATAGGATTAATTAATTTACACAGCTGTATTCATGTGCACTGTGTCATTTATGGTGCACCATGTATACAGTGATATTCTCTGAAATTGTGTGCATATGAAGTCACGCAGGCAGATAACATCTACATGTGTCATAGCTATGCCAGCTTACATTTTGAAAGGTCAATTGACTGTGATTCACACTTTTACTTTGGTGAATGAACGCAGCATTAAGGTGACTACAAAATTAGTCATCACAGAACAGAGGTTTCTATTGTGTTTCTTTTAACCTAGTCTTCTAACCAACCCATTCAGAGATGCTATTACACACGTCTGGAGCAGGTGGGACCTGAATGTGTGCCATTCAGTCCAGGGGCAAGGATGTTACCACTGTGCCACAAGACAGCCGTTAGATTTCTATTTTATAGGCTCTACAAATGTTGATACGTGACATTTCAAATCAATGGATTACTTCTGCTCATATTAGGTAGTCAATTACTCTCAAGTCCCTCATCCTAAACATTAGCAAGTCCAAAGCTGTAACTTTTGTCCACCTGACATGAATTTTACTCCCGACTTCACACCTCTTCCCATAGAAAACACCTAAAGTTAAACGAAATGTGCAAAACTTTAGCATCACATTAAACAAAGAGTTGAGCTTTGAACTCAGCATTCTGTCACCAATATTTATTTTCACATCCACAACTTTATCCTCCTTTCCCCCATGGTCACTGGAACCTTTATGTCATCAATTGTTATCTTAAGATTCATTTTGCATAAATGCCCCATTTGTCTTCTTCCCTTCCAACTTGGACAAAGCTAAAACAACACAAAGAACTGCAGATGCTGAAAGTCTGAAACAAACAAAACAGAAACACATATTACTGGAAAAACTCAGCAGTTCTGAAGAAGGGTTGCTAGATGCAACACAATAATTGTTTATTTTTCTCCATAAACGTTTCCAGAATTGCTGAGTTTCTCCAGCAATTTCTGTTCTTGTTGGACAAAGCTACATTATCCAGTCATTTCTGGTTTGATAGTTCTCCATGTTCTCACTAATTTGTATTGGTTTCCTACAAATAATGAATGAAATGTACAAATACCGTCATTCTGAATAGATAAGGGGAGCTGAGTAGTTGAATAAAATTAACTGATTGCACTTAAATATAGCCTATTCACTCTCAATCATTCTTCTTTTTAATAATATTGTTTGCCTCCACAAGAATAAGCAGGCATCTTAACATAAGTAAATCTTACAGCTGTGGGGATGTAAAATGGAATAATTACAAGCAAGCATTATCTGGTCTATAACTTAAGTGACAGCACCGTAACTGACAGTGCTCAAAAGGAGCAGATGTTCCTGTTGTTGAAGGAAAAACAAAACAGCACTCAGATTAAAAGCCATATTTTTAGAGCTTTTAAAATTTTTAAATTTTAATTTTAAAGCTGTATAGATTAATACAAAGAACAATTTATTTTAAATGAATGATAACATGGTGCAACTTGATAATAGCAGTTACAGAAGAATGGATTTTAACTTCAAAAATGTTATTTTTGCATAACTTTGCAGTTAATGGAGGACTTTGCAGTTCAACATGGTGCCATAAACACTGCATTTCTTTTTCCGACCCAGGATCTCAAAACAATGGTGTTGGATGCAGATAATGTTTTGCACTTTCTGTGCACGCAGTGGTGGTCTCTTGAACAGAATCCCCCAACTATTCAATCTGCAACAGCATGAAAAACACCACAAAGCACATGCAACTCTGATGTGTTTTCATTCAGAGTTTATCGCTGCAATTATAAAGAAGAAAAGAATAGACGCTGGGCAGAGCAGAAACTATAAAGACAGGGAGCAAGTGGACAGGATTTATGAGTGTGGGGAGTTAGGGGTAAAACAGAAAAGGGTGGAGAATTGAGGAGAGCAGAGAGTGGAGTCAGGGAAGGGATGTCGTGAGGTTGTGGATTGGGAGTTGGAGCTATGAGGGTAGGGACTTGGGGTTGTGGAAGCCTTCTGAGTATTTGGGAGCCAGGGTATTTGAAGATGAGATGAGGGTATTTTAAGACAGGCTGTTAGGGTGGACATTTGAAGAAGGGATAGGGATTATAGGGTTTGGGCAGTGAGGAGGAGACTAGAGCTGAGAGGGCGGGGAGGTGAAAGGTACTGTGTGGATGAGGAGTTGGAAGGCTTGAAGCTGTCTAAAAATAAAAGTCAAATGAGTTTATAAATACAACATTCAAATAGATTTCATATCTAAATACATTCAGTGATGAAGATTCAGTATAGGGTTCAATGGAAAATAATATGAGTCTGCACTGATAAGTCATGGAAATTACTGGGGCCAGATTTTTGACCAATAAAAGTACTGAGTGAAAATGACACAATTAGTCAACAGAGGGACACAGACAGATTAAATGAGTGTCAATGTAAGTGGGTGTATTAGGTAAGAACTTAGCAGATAGAGTCGCAGAGTTGTGCAGCACAGAAACGCGCCCTTAGGTCTAACTCATCCATGCCGACCAAGATCCTCAAACTAAACTAGACCCATTTTCCTGCATTTGGCCCATATTCCTCTAAACCTCTCCTATTCACGTACCTATCAAAATGTCTTTTAAACTGTACCCACATATACGACTTCCTCTGGCAGTTCATTCCACACACAGACCACATTCTATGTGAAAATGTTGCCCCTCAGGTCCCTTTTAAATCTTTCTCCTCTCACCTTAAAAATATACCCCCTAGTTTTGAACTTCCCCAGCCTAGGAAAATGGCCTTTGTTATTCACCTTATCTATGCCCCTTGTGATTTTATAAGCCTCAATCTCCCACTCTCTGGTGAAAAATGTCCCAGCCTTTCCAACCTTTACTTATGATTCAAACCCTCCAGTCCCAACGACTTCCTGGTTAATCTCTTCTGAACCATCTTCAATTGAATAATATCATTCCTATAGCAGGGTGACATCCATTTTAAAAATGTGCACAAGGCACTGTCCATCTTGTACTATCTTGCAATGCATATGAGCAATTTGATTCTGGAAGTCTGCAAAGTCTATTGTATCTAACATCCACATGTTCTAATTAATATTCATCATCTCAATGCCCAAATCCCCAAAATTCTCTCCTGGAAACAGAGTACTCTACGGTAATGTTTTTGGATAAAATATATAGGTAAAGTATAGAAATAAACTTTTATTTCACACAAACTGTTTCTGGGATTTATTATCCTAAGCCATGAAAGTGTTAGTATGGATAATGGTATATACACAATGGATTCTCTAATGTTCTTTTGGAGGCAACCTTACCAACCCTACCTAGCCTGGCTTACATGTTACTCCAGTTGCGCAGTGAAGTGGTTGACCTTTAATTGCTTTCTGGGAAATCAGGATGGGTAGTTAATGCTGGCCTAGTCTCTGATGCGCGCATCCCATGAATGAATGGAAACAAATCAATAGTTGCTTGTCTATCTTATTTCATTCAGTTTCTAGTTTGCCCCTAAAATCAGTCTATGGCATTCACAAGCTGGTTAACTCAAATATGTGAGCAATTGCTTAGACATCAGGGTCAATTATATCCCCTTCCCATATTTTGGAAAGGCTCCTACACTTGCAGATAAAGGTTTCACTAGTGTGAGTGTTAACAGTATGTGTCAGCATATCATTTGGTCATGAGGATGTTCAGATATGGTATAATTACTCACATATAAAGCATACAGATTTATCTGGGTACTAATGCTCTCACTGGTTAAATAAGTTCCAAGAGTTACAGCCAGACTGTGACTTGGCCACAGTGAAGGGAAAGATCTGAAGTAATTTAACTCACCTTCCATTAAATTATGTCTCCTTTTGGAGCATTCTTCATGATTGATTGTGGACGGATTCACAGGTTAGAGATCATTTTTTCTGATGAAGGGTTTAGGCCCGAAACGTCAAGTTTTCCTGCTCCTATGATGCTGCTTGACCTGTTGTGTTCATCCAGCCCCATGCTTGTTATCTCGGATTCACAGGTTAGATTGCTTCACCTTTCTAATGTATGAGAATTATCTACATTGCTGACTGGAGAACATTATACAGCAGAGAAAAAAAAATGTACAATTGAAAAGAGAAGACCTAAGGAAAACAAAAAACATAAAGGTCCATGTCCTGAAATTCCTTAGCGGCATGTTGAAGCTTAAGAGAATTCTTATTTATTTACATGGAAGAAGGCATGCAGACGAGTGCTCAGCTGGATAAATGAAAACGTCTTCAAGATTTACTGAAGAGAAATAGTCCAGATTGTCAAAATAAATAACCTGAAAGTAACAGAAGCAGATGGTACTAGGGGGTGATGGGATGTGTCTCTAGAGACTTTTAGAATATGTGGCCTGGAAAAATGCAAACATTATGGAATTTAATTTTGGGAAACATGTGGTCATACACTTACACAGGAAGAATTAAGGAGATGAAGATTACTTAAAAAGAGAAAGATTGCAGAACAGAGGGATTTGGGACTCCTGTCCGTCAACCACAAAAAGCAAGCATACCAGCCCAGCAATTATGAGGGCAGATAAGTGGAATGTTGGCCTTTATTTCAAAGGGAATGGAGTATAAAAGTTGGAAGACTTGACCAGAATCATGCAAAGCAGTTGTCAGACCGTAGATGGGATATTGTGAACAGTTTTGGGCCC
The DNA here is from genome assembly GCA_024137785.1 of Ginglymostoma cirratum. NCBI lineage: Eukaryota > Metazoa > Chordata > Chondrichthyes > Orectolobiformes > Ginglymostomatidae > Ginglymostoma > Ginglymostoma cirratum. Next base: position 11,355,489 of record JAHRHZ010000035.1, on the reverse strand, counting down.
ACCGTCTACAGGTAATGGAAGCAGTACAGAGAAGGTTCCCTGTGTTGAAAGGGATACTGAGGATTGTCTTATGAGCAGAGTTTGTGAGGATTGGGTCTGTACACATCGGAATTTAGAAGAATGAAGGTTAACTTAATAAAACATCCAAGATTCTTAGGGGACTTGACAGGGTAGATGTGGAAAGGTTATTTCCCAATCTGGGAGAGTCTAGGACCAGAGAGCATAATCTCAGAATAAGGAACCGTATATTTAAGACAGGAACGAGAAGGAATTTCTTCTCTGAGTGTTAGTAATTCTGAGGAATTCTTTATCCTAGAATGCTGTTAATGTTAGGTTGTTCATTATATTCAAGCTGATATAGACAGATTTTTAATTAGTAAGGGAGTCAATGGTTATAGGGAAAATACACAAACTGGAGGATCAGTCATGATCTCATTGATTGGCATAGCAGACTCAATGGCCTGTGGTCTCATGGTCTTATCATCGGTCTTCAGTAAGATCCAATCAGAATAAACCTACCTCGGACCAGTATACACCAGCAGATTTCAATCTGATTTCACCTGAACTTTGTATTGGTCCATATGTTACTCTTCCCCGGGTCATGGAATGAAACAGGCTACCTCTCAGGATGGCTTGCTTTCTCTCTGGGGCAAGTTTGGTAACATATGGTGAGAAACCTCGCAAGGCCTCATGGTGAAAAGCCCTCCAGAAGAAAAGTTGACACAACTGATACTTAACCAAAAATAGTAAGATTCAGACCAAACTATGTGAGTCTCTGTGTGAGCATACGCACAGCTTTTCCTTAGCTGTAACCATGACTGTAATGGTATTAAGACTGTGGTTTTGCTCCTGCACAGTCCTTACTCAGCCTAGTAGCGGTGTTGTCTATAAACACACCTTTTTTCCTGCAGAGATAGTAAGAACTGTTGATGCTGCAGTCTGAGATAACTTTCCTTGCCTATCTCAAATAACACAGCCAAATAACTTGATTAAATTCCCTGGAATGGATTGGATCACCATCAACCTTTAATTCAAATTGAAGTTCACAAATTTATTCCAGCCAGAACAGATTTGAATATGATTTCCTGTTGAAGAGAAGCAATTGAAATCATACAAATCAATTCAAGGCTCTGGGTGTGTAAGGGTTATTTCAGAACAAGAGTGACTATGGATGGAACTGTAGAAATGTTTAATCTCAATAGTTCTGACACATTCTGTGAGTCAACACATTGCATTGCACTTTCTGATCCACAGTATTTATGATAGCTCTCTAGGTGAGCACCAGAGAAGTCAAAAGTTGTGGCCGTGATTAATTTACTTCTCGCTTCAGTAAGAGAAGCAAAAGGTTAGAAACATGCCATTTTAGTCAACATCAATTCACAGGTACCAGCCTCTTATTTGAGAACTACATTCCATAGATCATAGTGATAAAGCTTTGAGGCAACATTCATTTTCTCTCTTGGTTTCAACCAACATTTCAGCTTAATTTATTTTTTCACCCAGAAGTAGTCTGTATGTTCTGCAGACTGGAGTAAATAAAGGTCAACCTGATCTAACATAGTTCAGAAAGTGAAAAATGTTGCTTGTATGGTACATTTGCTTCTGAGGGAGCAATTGTTGAAACTATAAAGCCTTTTAGGATCTTCAAAGATGTGTCCACTATAGCCCACACGTTAGAGGATGAGCAGACAGAGTACATTTCAAGTACTAAAGGTCTATTCAGATATTGAGGGCCTCCTTTTAATGGAGATATGAGGAATGCAAAACTGATGTGGTGCTAGTGGACACCACCATTCAGTTAGGTGTCAAGGAGGGGATTCAGGCCGGAACTTGGTATCTGACTGAGGGGGTGTGAGTACACTGGGGAATGGGAATGCTCAGATCCTTTAATGTGCAGTGACTTGTCTTTTTGGTGGGGTTTGACAGGCTATTTGTAAAGCTGGTTTCCCTGAGTGTCATTCAGCAAATTTAAGGAAACCATTAATCTCTTTGTAAGTGTAAATAGGCCTTATCCCTATGTTCAGGCATTACTCAAGGGTACATATTTTCTATCCTTGCCCAGGTTTGCATCAGAGCTCTGGCTAACAATGTGTACTCATTTCCCGTCTATTGCACTCTGACAGAGTAACATCTACAAACAAGACTTACAAGCATAGATCTCTAGTCTGATGTCTCTAGAACTTTGTGCACAATTGGAATTTTGATAGATTGCACAAAAAGGAGGAATATTTGCAAAAACATTGTAGACTTCTTCATTTGACAGAAATTATGTGGACAGCTCTTAAATAAATCAACATTTTCCTCATTTGAGGTAATGGTAGTATTTCAATTCAATCACAGAATTTTAAACCAGAAGAGATTGCTCAGAAAATAGAACTTTTAAAAAAAAATTTCCTTTGCAAGCTTCAGGGTAGAATGGCAGAAATCAACAATATCCTGCAACCGTTATCCTTTAGCAATTGTACAATATCTTCCTCAAACTTCTCTGGTATCTGTAGGAAATATGTTGTTTTTAGCACTCAATAAAAGAAGGAAAATAAAAATAGGCTTTTTAAAGTCTCGATGGGCACAATTGGAGAAATTTTCACAGCCAGGTTCAAGGGAATTACAACTTTGGTAAAACAGGCACTTGTGACACAATTGTGTGAAAAGATGCTATTCATCTGTAAAAACTTCAGCCACAATGCAGAGCTCTGATATTCATTTTGTTAGAAAGTACTATTGGAATTATTTTTGAGTACACAAGGATAAAGGAAGTATAGATAGCCAGACATATATGTGCTGGGGTGATATCCAAGGCATCCTGCAATAGTAGGTTGCTATCATTTCAGAAAAGGTCACAAATTCTGTTTAAATTACAGGGCTGAGGTACTGCCAACCAGAACATATGGCTATACAACTCTTCAAGACAATTTTTAAATTCAATGTTTCAAGAGTGATTTGCAAGCCTACATTTTGTCATTTTTACTTGGAAATGACCCAAAATATTTCTCGTCTACAGATTTATAGGAACTCTTAATTGGACTGCTGCTAATAAATATGAAAATTAACAGTTGGTCAGTATACTTTCTACCAACATGAAGGACTACTGTGGTAGGATGGGGATGTGAATCTGTGATTCCACACTGTATAAATCTGACTTGAGAGACTTCTGCGTGGCAAAGTAGAGCAAAGGTCGACAAATTCTCTCACAAGTAGGAGGAGTTTCAATAAACTAATTACTTGAGACCATTCTCAACTTCATTGAGTAGATGATTATAGAGGGGAATTAATAACCACATTGCATTGATGACAGAGGCATGGTAAATACTGTGAGAACAAAAGGATTGGCAAAAAAAAAGGTTAAAAATATTTTTAATTATAATATCAAAACAGTGATCTTGCAACTGAAGAACAGGAAAAAACAATAGCACAGAGTTTAATAGTGCAATGGAATCAATTAGATTAAAAATTGCAGCTATACTTTTACCCTTTTCAACTCCTCAAGTTTGATCAATTATGGCAATGTTGAGTTACAACTTGCAATTTGTTTCAAGCCTGCAATTAGTTGGTCTCCTCAGGAAGGCTCTAACTATCATTACTTTGGATCATCATGATTGTTAACTAACTACCATCCTTCCTTCATTATGATGAAGATGGAGTAATCATATTTATAAAACACTGTGTGGCGATTCACGAGGAGTTCCTCAGAAGCATCTCCCAAATGCATGATCTCTCCTAGTCAGAAGAACAAGGACAGAAAGTGTACCACCTTAGCTTTAAACAGATTTTAACCGCATCACTGTCAGTGCCCAGTGACGCGTCAACAATAGGTTCCCGTAAATGCAACCCACTATTAATTAACACTCTCTGTTTTTGTGACATAATTAATTTAAACGAGCAGGTGTTCAAATGGCCTCCAATACTCCTGGATTAATTCTTGCAGCGATGGTCAAATTATGGTCATTTACTTTTGAGTGTTTTCTTTTGGTGCTGTGAAAATTAATATTTTTTCAACAGTTTGACCATGTTTATAAATTAATTTCCATCAATCATGCTGGAGTCAATTTAGTATGAAGCCTTTTCATCCGGTGCATTTTGATTGCAATGAGTAACTTGCCCTTTGTCGCATTTTACAAGATTCGCAAACACTTTAAGAACAGTTCTGTTTACCACTGTTAATGAAAAGTGAAAAACATAGCTCAAAGGGATAATCCACAAATTGTGCACATTGTTCAACAGGTTTCCTTCTGATACAAGAACTGTACTGAGAAAGTAAATGTTGAGTAATGAATATGAGGTTTTTAAGATTGTTATGTTTTGAGACTGTGTCTTTAGGATGAAATGAAGAAGGTCATGTGACCTTTTCTGAAGTTTGTCTAATGAGAGGTTGGTGTCAAGTGACTGTTAAAAACTACAGGGTGATCTTTTCTGGAAAGCATTTGAATAGTGTTTACATACAGAGGCAATGACAATGGCATTTGTGCTTATAGTGGTTAGATTGCAAGTTTCCAAAACCCCAAAGAGGTGTTGAGAATGTCAGGCTGCAAATTGTTATGTTTTAAACAGTCCACTTACTTTGAAGATTAAAAAAAGGATCTAGATGCCTCAAAGAAAGCTAATCAGCTATCATTGTCCAATTAAAAAAAAAACTGTTATTTTTAGATTGTCTTTTACATCCTCAGGCCATTTTTAAGTAGCTCACAGAAAATGAATTCACTCTGATTTGTGGTGACTAATAAACAAGACCAGCAGTTACTTGTCCCCAGTAATATCTTCCAAGCAGCATGAAGGTAAATTGTCCAATTATTTAGAGATATGGTGCATTAGCTGAGGTAAACATTGTAGTTAAGGGACTTGGACATCTTAAACAAACACAGAAAATGCTGGAGAAACTTAGTAGGTCTAGCAATACCATGGAGCAAAAAAACAGGATTAATGTCAAATAACTCTCTTGTTCAGACTTGGACATCTTATCTGCTTCCCTTGGATAATTACCATAAGATTGCAGTCAGGACCTCAATTTATAATCTAATTCAAAAAGTGTCAATTTGTGTGGTGTAACTATCTCTCATTGTGATATTAATTCAAGTTACAATTCCAGAGTAGAGCTGCAACACAACATTGCAATCACTAATTAGGGTTTCAACACTGAGCCAGACTGAACTACGGGCTGAATTTTCCCAGCTGGTTATGAACTTCACATCAGCCCCAGTTCTGTCATTAGGTGCCTTTGTATTCAAGGCATCAGTTGTCATCTTCCCTGAGGCTACCAACTGAGAAGGCAATTCTGGATTCCCATCAAAATAAGAATGCCAGGTGAACCAGGAAAGTAGTAGGGCCAGTGGAAGCATTGTCAGTATAATAAAACAAAGACTGTGGATGCTGAAGATCTGAAGCAGAAACAGAAATTTCTGGAGAAACACTGCAGGTCCAGCGGCATCTGTGGAGAGAAAGTAGAGTTAATGTTTAATGTCCAGTGACCCTTCTTTAGAACTGGAGAAGTTCAGAGACACCATAACAGAGACACCAATTTCATTAAGAAATGACAGTCATGATTAGAAGCCAAGTTTGTATTTCCTAATGTTTTGGTTCCAGACTTGGATCATTTTTTCATATTTTGTCTGATTCTGTTATACCGTACTGCTAATTAATTCTAATTTAATTGCTAGACTGACTGGAAGAAGCAGAGTCAATACTTCAGCTGCAAAAAAAATTATACTCATGCCATATAAATTGAAAGACAACTTTTATTACAAAGCATGGAACTATTAGTTTTAGAGAGGAATTGATTAATTAAAATGAAATGATTGTACCATCAAAATTTACACTGCCAGTATTTCCACAATTAAATCAATGCCTGAATGTAATTATGTACAATTCTTTGCTTGCTGCAATGCAGATTATCTTTTTTTTCTTCTTGGGAGAGGATCAGTTAGCTCAGTCAGTTGGCTGGGTGGTTTGTAATGCAGAGTGATGCCAACAGTATAGAATCAATTCCCACAACAGCTAAAGTTACCATGAGGGATTCTCCACTTTAACCATTCCCCTTGCCTGAGCTTGGTAGTCCTCAGATTACATCATCACCAGTTACCTCTTTCTAATGAAAGATTGGGACTAGGTCAATTTTACCTTTTAGCTTTTTTGTTTCTGGGTGTGGTTGGGGTCTATTAACTGAAATGGAAAATAAATTGTTTTATAGCTGGGATACCAAGTGAGTTATGCAACTTGGTAAAATCAAGTCACACATATTTTTGGCTGTGTCAGACAATGTCTGAAACAGTGAGGGGGACGATTTGAAACTGAGCAGCACTGAGATTATTTTTAAGTGAAGGAAGTTCTGGCTCATCACAGCCCTTCTCTTGGTTCAGCTGAAGATTGTCACAAACCTGTCTGTGCAAGTGTAGCCAGGGAACATCCAGAATCTGTGAACCTAAAAAATCCACCTAGCTCTCCCTCAATGCAGGAAACAGCAAAAAAGCTAAAAAAAAATCAAAGTGAAAGATCACCACTGATTTACAGGTGGAAAAATGTCATCATTGCAAAAAATTAAGAGGAATTGCGTAAGACAATTTAACTCAACTTTGAACCTTGCCAATTGACCTTCAGAGTTTATCACCTGTCGATATTCTTTTTCCAAACTAAATAACTGTGCAAATCTTTTCTTTTTGCCCATCTTAATTGTGAATGCATATCATAGAATGACAGAATGTCTACAGTGTGGAAACAGGCCCTTCAGCCCAGCAAGTCCACACCGACCTACAAAAAATCCCACCCAGACCCATCCCCCTATAACCCACCTAAGCTACACATCCCTGAACACTATGGGTGATTTATCATGGTCAATCCACCCAGCCTGCATATCTTTGAACTGTGGGAGGAAACCGGAGCACCTGGAGGAAACACACGCAGACACAAGGAGAAAGTGCAAGCCCCACACAGTCTCCCAAGGGTGGAATTGAACACAGGTCCCTGGTGCTGTGAGACAGCCGTGCTAACCACTGAGCCACCATGCCACCCTTAAAAATTTGCCCACGTCAAGTCTTAGTGGTGCATTAATAAAACTGACAGACTTTTCAAGGCTCATCACTCCCTTCACCACAAAGAAGGCTCCAAGTAGATTTGAACTCGGATCAGCTTGATTCGGAGTCTAGAGTGTTAGCCCTTACACCACGGAACCAACTGCTAATTGGCCTGACCAATGTCCTGTTCAGCCACAATATGACCTCCCAACTCCAAACTCAAAGCAACTGACCAATGAAGGCAAGCATACCAAACGCCCTTTTCACCACCCTGTCTACCCGAGACATGCAGAGTCACAGAGTCATACAGCACAGAAACAGACTCTTCAGTCTAACTCATGCATGCTGACCGCACATACCAATATGACCTCAACCCATTTACCAGCATCTGGCCATATCACTCCAGACCCCTCTTATTTATATACCCATTCGAATGCCTCGTAACTGTACCCAACTTCACTACTTCCTCTGGCAGCTCATTCAATACATGTTCTACCCTTTCTGGGAAAAGGTAACCCCTCAGATCCTTTTTAAGTCTTTCCCCTCACTCCTTCAACCTATGTCCTCTAGCTCCCCCACCTTAGGAAAATGACCTTGGCCATTCACCCTATCCATGCCCCTCATGATTTTATAAACCTCTGTAAGATCACACCTCACTCTCCGACACTCCGGGGAAAAAAAGTCCCAGCCTATTCAGCCTCTCCCTGTAGCTCTAACACTCTAGTCCCAGCCACATCCTTGTAAATCTTTTCTGCATCGTCTCAAATTTAATAACATTCTTTCTACAGAAGGCAAACAGAATAGAATGCAGTATTCCAAAAGTGGCCTCATCAGTGCCCTGTACAGCCATAATATGACATCCCAACTCTTGTACTCGATGTTCTGACCAATGAAGGCAAGCATGCTAAATGCCTTCTTCACCCCGCTGTCTACCTGTGACTCCACTTTCAAAGACCTATGTACCTGCCCGCCCCCGGGTCTTTTCGTTCTGTAACACTCCTCAGACCCCTACCATTAACTGTATAAGCCCTGAATATGTTGGCATTTGGGACTTTTTGTGCTCAGAATCAAATCATCGGCCTCACTGTTTGGTAAAGGGACATTGTCTGGCCCAGCTAAAAATGTCTGTCACTTGATTTTACCAAGTTGCAAAACTCTCTTAATATTCCAGCTCTAGTTTGACTTGCAAAGTAGTATAATTAAAATCCTTTCTTTTCTGTGCTGTCTATTTTAGTTAAGTTATAACAATAATAACAGCTATAGTTATTTTCTGCCAGTGATGAAACTGGTACAAATTGTTTTTGACCTGAATAGCAGACAGTCATGCAAATTGGTTATTGTAATGATCATTTAGGTCTTTATATATTTTGTGAAGCATGTGGAACTGTGCGGGTGTGGGTATGTTGATGCTTTCTTTCCAAATAAGCTGTGATCCACAATGTATCAATGAGTCTTCCTTATTTTCAATCTCTTTATATCCGGAAATGCTCTTACACAACTGAACTTACTTTTCCCATCACCAAATTACCCATGTTCTTTTTTCCATCTATGACCCACCACCAGTAAATCATCCATGTGCCCTAACTGAACAATTTATAATTAAAGCTGCTTAAGGGAAATAGAAACCATCAAAGGTGAGGTTAGTGAGTCTTTATGTGACTGAATCAACAGCGAGCACACAACAAAGATGATCATTGATGGACTCAATTTGCTATAAATACTCCTCTTGGAGGGTGATTTAAATTCAGACTCGGCAAATGTGTAATTACCTGAGGTCTGTCTTACACCAATGACATGCTGAAAAGAAAGAACAAACGAAACAACAGTGAACCCAATGGATGCATAATTGAGGGTTAGGAAATTGGCATACACTATGTACGCAGTAATTTATATTATAAATGTTACTTTTACAGCAATAAGAAAGTGCGTGATAACAAAGAATAAAAAGAGATTAAGAGAAAAGAAGAAAATAATTAGGAAGACAAACTGGAACAATGAAATTAAATTATCAAGGACCATAAAATTAAATCGTAAAGTGTATTACAGAAATATCAATAAAAGACAAAGGCTTTAATTGGCTTAAGACTATTAAGGGATGGACTGGATAGTATTACAGAAAATGAAAAAGGTATTAATTTTTTCACTTTAAGTGTCGGAACAAGTAAACATGCATTACGTGATAAGGTAATAAATTAGGTAAGTGAATTAAAAATTAAAGGACGTGTATTTAAATATAACTAATCAAATTCAAAGAAGATAAAACCCTAGTCCAGATGGATTCTGTCTACATACTTTAAAAGAATCTAGGGAAAAAAATAACAGACAGTGTTACTGATATTTAATAATTAATTTTAGAAGATGTTGCATCAGAGGACTGGTGGATAGCTAATTACATTTGTAGATTTATGAAAGGAGTTAGAACATGCCAAGGAAATGATAAATCAGTCCACTTAATGTCAGGAGATGGAGAAAAAACCTCTTAACGATGGTATCAGAGGAAAACCTTGAAAAGAAAAATATGGAACAATCAGCATGGAAATCAAAAGGGAAAATTTTGATAACTAAATTATCATTTTTTGTGAGGAAATGGGAGAGAGAATGGACTATGGTAATGAAATAAATATAGTTTATCTGGATTTTCAAAAGGCCTTCTATAATGTCAGAGAATGTGGAATCAGGAGACAAGTGCAGAATGGATTGCTAGCTGGCTTTCAGACAGAATGCAGAGAGTGGGAACAAAAGATAGTTATTAAGAGAGGCAGAAAGTAGGAAGTTGAAGGATCAATAATGGGAACACAGATGTTCATAATCTATGTCAACAACTAAACTTTGAAATCAAAAATACAATTGCTAAATTTGTAGATAGCACCATGTTCGGGATGATAGTGGGGCCCGTGGTAATCAATATAAACAAAAACTGTAACAAATTAAAGGGAAAACATTAATAGACATGCACAATGGCTAAATAATTGGGAAATAAGGTTGAATGCAGATAAAAATGAGGTGGTATGTTTTAGTCAGAAGAATAGTTAACAGTAATTGTAACCTCAATACTGGGAAGTTGAGAATTACAGTGGGCAATAAGCGATCCTGAAGTGCAAAAATAACAATCTCTAAAGGTTGCATCTTCCATTAACAAGCTAGTAAAAAAAAGTTGTTAGGCTTTATTTCTTGAAAAAAATTTGAAAAGGAGCGACGATATATTGAACATCTTTGAGCCTTTAGTGGACCATTGTTTGAAAGAAAAACAAAGAACTGTGAATGCTGGAAATCTGAAACAAAAGCAGAAATTGCTGGAAAATTCGGCAAGTCTGGCAGCGTCAGCAGAGAGAAAGCAGAGTTAATGTTTCAAGTCTCGTGACCTGTCTTCAGAACCGATAGTAACTGGGAAAAGGTGGCATATATGCTGAAGACAGGGATTGGGGGTAATGGATGGAGAAGGGAAAGGAGTAAACAAATAGAGGCTAGAGAGAAAGATAGTCATGGAGATAATGGGATGGATGATGGTAAGCCAGGGAGAAAGAAAAGGGGAACCGTAAGTCGGTGAAATTGGTTTGGCTGTGCTGAAAGCAGCCCATGTTAAAACAGGACCTGCAGTATTGTGGTGGGTAAAGAACATGGAAGAAGGTGTTCAGGTTTTAAAATTGTTGAACTTGATATTGAATCCTTAAAGCTGCAAGGTTGCCAAGTGGAAATGAGATGTGAAAAAGTGAAGAGCCCTGCTGGAGCACTGCACAAGACAGAAATGTTGGCCAGGAAACAAGGTGGGGTGTTGAAATGGCAGGCAAGTGGAAACTTAGGTCATTTTTACAGACAGAACTTAGGTCTTCTGCAAAGCAATCGCCCAGTCTGTGTTTCATCTCCCCAGCGTAGAGGAGATCGTATTGTGAGTAACGGATACAGTAGACTAGTCTGAGTGAAGTGCAGGTAAATTGCTGCTTTGCCTGGAAGGTATGTCTGGAGCCTTTGGAGAAAACATTGGAGAAACTCAACATGTCTGGCAGTATCTGTGCAGAGAGAAACACTGTTAACATTTTGAGTCTGGTATGACTCTTCTTCAGAGCTGAAAGAAATAAGTTTTTATCGTACTTTTGGCAGAAGCAGAGAAAGAGCAAGAGGGAAGGTGTTGAAGGGCCCAATAAAAAATATAGAAGAGTTGCTAATAGTGGAGAAAGAAAATGAAATGAGAAAGGAAATAAAATAAGACGTGAAAGAGAGAGAATGAGTCCTTGCAATTAAGTCCAAAGTAAGCAAAATACAAATATGACATGGCTGTGACAAAAAGATGGAAGAGATTGTAAGAGAAATGGGTGGCAGACACAGAGCGATCAGTTTCTGAAGAGTTTGAATTCAATGTTGGGACTTCAAGGCTGTAGAGTGACTCGGCAAAAAATGAGGTGTTTTTCCTTAAGCTTGCATTGTGTTTCGTCGCACAGGCCTAGAACAGAAATGTTAGCAAGGAGCGATAAGGTTTATTGAAATAGCAAGCAACTGGGAGATTGGTCACCCAGTCTGCATTTAGTCTCACTTATGTAAAGGAGGTTGTCGTGTGAGCAGCACATGCAGTAGAATAGATTGAAAGAAGTACAAGTGAAATGCTGCTTCGTCTTGAATGTGTGTTTAGGGGCTTGGACTTTGACTGGGAGAAAATTAAGTTATTTGAAGTGGTAACAAGCTCAGCCAGGTGAAAGCGAGGGTTGGGGAATGGAGGCTGTGCAGGCCTCTTATAAAGGAAGAAGTTGAGAGCGTTTGGACCATTGTGATGGTGAATGGATGTATAGAGGTGGAATAACTCAGGAAACCCATCTGGAAAGGAACATTGCTTATTGTGATTAACACTGCTGCCTCACAGTGCCAGGGATCCGGGTTTGTTTCCAGCCTCGGGTGACGATCTGTATGGAGGTTGCATGTTCTCCCTGTGTCTGTGTGTGTTTCTTCCGGGTGCTTTGGTTTCCTCCACAATCCAAAGATGTGCAAGTTAGGTGAATTGGCCTTGTTAAATTGCCCACAGTGTCCAAGGACGTGGAGGCTCTAAGGATTCGCCATGGGAAATGCAGGGTTATAGGCTGGGGGTTCAGTTTGGGTGGGATGCTCTTTGGAGAGTCGATGTGGGCTCAAGGGGCTGAATCATAGACTCTATTAAAATAGCGCCATTACCAGTGTTATACATATATTACACATAACCTGGGATGGACATTTCTGCAGAATATCCCTGGGTTTGATTTATAAAGGGTTCGGTGATGAGTTCCAGCTTGGCAGGTCATTGTCTGTTTCCGAAGGAACTCTAGGAGCTCCATGAGGAGATTAATTAGCGTGTCCCCATGAGCCTTGTTGGGTTTATGAGAAGATGGATTGCACATCGATGGTGACGAGGAGGCAGCTAGAATCAGGGAATTGGAACACATGGAACTGACATAAAGCATTAGAAGAATCCCAAATGTAAGTGTGAATAGACTGCACAAGGCCTTTGCTTCACAATGGATGTGTCATTACCTTTATGCAAGTCGGTTATCATGTTATTAAAAATAAGATCAAAAGGTTACTGGAGAAGGTGCAGAAATGTGTACATCAAGAAAAATGAACAGACTATGGCAAAAAGGAATCCAAGGTGTGATTTTATGGAGGTTTTGATAATTATGAAAAGCTTTAATAGAGTGGATGCAGAAAGAATGTTTCCAGTTGTGAGGAAGAACACAATTAGAGGCCATCAACATAAAGATATTCACCTTGAAATCCATATAAGAGAGAAGGAAATAGATGGTTATGGTGACATATTTAGATAAGGAAGGATTGGAGGAAGGTTGAGTGAAATATCAAAGCAGCTGTGGATTTTTTTGGGCCAAATAGTTTGTTTTTGTATTACATTCTCCGTCATGAGGTATTTCTGCTAAGTGAAAAATGCACAGGTCCATATTTCTGGCTATTTCCACTGGTCACTGACTAAAAATCATAAGTTTAAGATTATCATCAAAGGAATGAGAGTGAATTATGAGACTGTTTTTTCTTTGTAGGAAATTGATAGAAAGTTGCATCTCCCACCAGAAACAGTGTTGGAGGCTGAAGACATAAGCAATTTTAAAAGCAATGTGAATAAGAGCTTCCAAAATAAAAATTAGAAATAATGGATTTGCCAAAGGGGCAGTAGACTAGAATGAAGCTCCTGCAGTGAGTTGGTATCGGCTGAATTGGTTGAAATGTCACAATGATGTAAAATCTGTGTACAACTGGAAGTCAAATCAGCCTAAGTTTTTTGTATATTCAACAGATCTCTCAATAATGCCTAGAAAAGGTCAGACATTTCTATTTATTGCTGTGCAATGTCTTGCAACAACCATTGAAATAAAAACATCCAGCAACTTTAAGCTCAGTGCTTACCCACATCTAAAGCAATGCGCCAAATACACGTAAGAGTTTGATCATAAATCATGGATGGACAATGATGTATAGCATGCACAGGTTTTCACTGAATATGGCATTTAACCAATTAGTACATTACAGTAAATTATGAAGTAAATTATTAGTGTTCGCTGTATTCATGTTACTATTGCTTTTATCATTTTATTGCTTCCCATCTAAAGTTCAGCAGGAGGGTCACCACCTCTCCCCCAAATCCCAACTCACCATCCCCCGCCCCGGCCAGAGCAGCATACAGGCTATAATAATGTCAGGTTTTAGCGTGGGTGAGGTTGTTGACTTGCTTGCCGAGCTGGCTTGTTTTCGTTCAGACGTTTCGTCACCATGCTGGGTAACATCATAAGTGGGGCCTCCGATGAAGCAATGTTGCTCTACTTCATTTGGAATTTATACTGTCCATTCCATTACAGTGAGTACTGTCGTTTCCGTTTTTGTTCTGTATGGGTTTGTATATAGAGTCGAATTCTATATGTGTGTTGATTGCATTATGGGTTGAGAACCATTCCTCTGAATGTCTGAACGAAAACAAGCCAGCTCGGTGAGCAAGTCAACAACCTCACCCACAACCCGAGCTACAGATCTTTGCTAAAACCTCAAATAACTAAGGGCATAACATGGTAAAAATTGCCCTACAATGGGAAACTGTCTGCAATCAACTGAGCGCTACCTGCGATCAACTTCACTTCCTTGATGAATGCCTCAGGAACCAGGTACTACCCCTCAGCATGAAGTACAGACCTCCACTCAACAACCCACAGGCATACAGAATAGCTGAACAGAATGTACACCCATAACGATGTCCAGAATGATGCTCATTACCGACTCTACAAATACAAATGGGAGATTTTGTGCAAAATATCACAGTACCTAAACACTACTGACCATCAGTGGAATACAACCCTAGAACAGGCCATCACCATCAATCAACACAGGACCAAAGCTAAGAAGAGACATAAACTAGAGGAGAAACTCACCGAGCTGATCCACCACAAAGACAAGGACAACAACAAACCGGACACATGGTAAGAACCTATCCAGCAGGTGAATCACAGAATCTGAGAAAGCTGTCTTATTACACAGTCTGAGCTATAACCACGAAGATGCAAACAGAACAGACTTCATGGCCACTCTGGAGAATACATTAAAAGACAACAGACTCATGGATGAAACACAACAAGCCATCATTTTTCTGATGAAGGGTTTAGGCCCGAAACGTCAAGTTTTCCTGCTCCTATGATGCTGCTTGACCTGCTGTGTTCATCCAGCGCCATGCAAGCCATCCGATAAACTGTAATCCCCACACTAAGCCGAAGCAATGAAAGGGACACCCTGAGCACATCAGAGAGAAAAGTACTGGAATAACTCAAGAAAGCCAAGAACACCATAATCCTACCAGCAGACAAAGAGAGAATGACCGTCATTATGAACAAACCGGACTACATTAAGAAAACACAGGCATTGCTCATAGATACAACTACTTATCGACAGGTGGCGAGAGAACAAACACTGCACCTAGGTCATAGGATCACCTAAGCACTGGAGAGCCTTAAGGATACAGAATAGACAACCAAGGCAGACTACATGAGAATGAAACCAGAAGGCATGAACACCCCCAGCTCCTGAGGACTCCCTAAAGTACACAAACCAGACATCCCCATTGTCTCCCTACCAGGCACACCTTCACACAAACTGGCCAAGGACCTACAACAGAGGCTGAAACACCCAGTCAATGGATCATCCCATTCCAGCCACACAATCCAAGAATTCCTCAATACCCTCAAAAAATAAAAATCAGCAACAACGAGATTGTGGTCTTCTTTGCCGTCACAGCATTATTCACGTCAATTGAAATCCCACTAGGCAAAGAAACAATGGCCATATTACTAGCGGAAGCAGGAATGCAGACCGGCAGCTCCATCAGCAATGACAACATACTCAAACTACTGGACTTGTGCCTCACCACACACTTCGTCTTTAATGGTCAAGTCTACAAGCAGATCAATGGCACATCCATGGGGTCACCCATCTCAGGACTCATCGCAGAAGTAGTCATGCAAAAACTAAGACACACTACTCTCTCCCTCATTCAACCTAAATTGTAGATCTGGTACGTGGGCAACACATTTGTCATTATAAAACATAACATACAAGAAGAGACCCACCACATCACCAATAACGTATTTGCTGGGATTAAATTCATGAGAGAAGAAGAAAACAACAATCAGCTTCCATTTTTGGACGTCAGAGTTGAGCGTATGACCAACAGGGAGTTCCAAACCTCAGTGTACAGGAAAGAAACGCACGCTGACCAAATCCTTAACTTCCACAGCAACCGCCCCAACGCCCACAAACAAAGCTGCGTTAGGACACTATCTAAATGGGCCATCGCTCACTGCAACACTCCAGAACTACGCAGGAAAGAGGATGAGCACCTACACAAAATCCTCACTCTAAATGGATATCCCCGCAACTTCATCTGCAGGTGCCTACTAAACAAACAACAACAAGAGGACACAAATGCCGGGTAATGGTCATCTCCAACAAGAGACAATCTAACCATCACCCCTTGACCTTAAGGGTATTACCATCATTGACTTCCCATCTAGCAATATCTTGAGGGCTACCATTTACCAGAAACTGAACTGGACTAGTCATATAAATACTGTAGCTACAAGAGCAGGTTAGAGGAATCTTGTAGTGAGTAACTCACTTCCAGGTTCCCCAGAACCAACCCGCCATTTACAAAGCTCAAGTTAAGAGTATGATGGAATGCTCCCCACTTTCTTGGATGAGCGTAGCTCCAACGATACTCAAGAAGCTTGCCATCATTCAGGGCCAAGCTGCAAGATTGATTGGTAGCAAATCCACAAAAAGCCAACTCCCGATCCCCCATCAGCAGCAGTGGTGTGTAGAATCTACAAGATGCATTTCAGAAAATCAACAGGTGCCTTGCAAGCCCATGACCTAGCACTTGGAAGGGCAAGGACAGCAAGCATATCGGAACACCAACACCTGTAAGTTCTCCTTTAAGCCTCTCACCATCCTGATTTGTAAATTTATCACCGTTCCTTCAGCATTGCTAGGTCAAATTCCTGAAGATTACTGCTTAATAGCATTGTGAATGTGCTCACATCAAATTGACTGCATTGATTCAAGAGACAGCTAACCGTTACCTTCTCAAGGGCAACTGGGGATAAGTATTAAATGCTAGCTCAGAGTGATGCCCGTGAATAAATTATTTATTCTTTATTTTAAGGTTCATGGCAAAATCCTTACTTTCTCACCTGTATATCTGTGTGTGTGGATCCAAATATTGTGTGTGACTGTACAAATGGAGACATATTGCCAAGTTTTTTTTTAGCTTAGGAAACAGTTTCAATAAATGTATGTGTTCATAAGGAAACTGAGTGAATTCTTCGTCAGCTCAAAAAGTAATTCATGGGACACTTACAGGATTGTCAAGATACATTTTCCATAAATTCTAAAGCATTTGTGTGGTGCGAATGTTTGTTATAACTTGTCAGCGCAAGTCTGGGTATCATTCAAGTCTTGTTGCATTTAGGCATGGATTACTTCAATATCAGAGGTCTTAAATGCTGAGGAACATTATGTAACATCAATGAACATCCTCATTTCTGACTTTATGTTGGAGGGAAGGTCATTGATGAAGCAGCTGAAGCTGGTTGAAGATTCCACTGAATGTTACATAAGAACACAAGAACTAGGAGCAGGAGTAGGCAGTCCGGCCCTTCGAGCCTGCTCCGCCATTCAATAAGATCATGGCTGATCTTTTTGTGGACTCAGATCCACTTACCCGCACTCTCACCGTATCCCTTAATTCCTTTATTGTTCAAAAAAAATCTACCTTAGCTTTAAAAACGTTTACTGAAGTAGCGTCAACTACTTCACTGGGCAAGGAGTTCCATAGATTAACAACCCTCTGGGTGAAGAAGTTCCTTCTCAATTCAGTCCTAAATCTGCTCCCTCTAATCTTGAAGCTATGCCCTCTTGTCCTAACTTCACCTGCCAGTGGGAACATCCTCTCTACTTCTTTCTTATTTATTCCCTTCATAATTTTACATGTTTCTATAAGATCTCTCCTCAATCTTCTGAATTCCAATGAATGTAATCCCAATCTACTCAATCTCTACTCATAAGCCAACCCCCTCAACTCCGGAATCAACCTAGTGAACCTCCTCTGCAGCCCCTCCAGTGCCAGTATATCCTTTTTCAAGTAAGGAGACCGAAACTGCACACAGTACTCCAGGTGTGGACTCAGCAGCACCTTGTACAGCTGTAACATAACCTCTTTGCTTTTAAACTCAACCCCTTTAGCAATGAAGGACAAAATTCCATTTGCCTTCCTAATTACTTGTTGAACCTGCAGACCAACCTTCTGTGATTCATGCGCAAGGACACCCAAGTCCCTCTGCATAGCAGCATGCTGCAACTTTTTACCATTCAAGTAATAATCCTTTTTACTATTTCTCCTACCAAAATGTATGACTTCACATTTATTTACATTGTATTCCATCTGCCAGACCTTTGCCCACTCACTCAATGTATCTATGTTCCTCTGTAAGGTTTCACAGTCCTCTGCACACTTTGCTCTGCCACTCATCTTAGTGTCATCTGCAAACTTTGACACCCTACACGTGGTCCCCACTCCAAATCATCTATATAAATTGTAAATAATTGCGGTCCCAACATCGATCCCTGAGACACACCACTAGTCACTAATTGCCAGCCAGAATAGCACTCATTTATCCCCACTTTTTGCTTCCTGTTAGTCAACCAATCCTCTACCCATGCTAATACTTTACCCCTAACGCCATACATCCTTATCTAATGCAGCAGCCTCTTGTGTGGCAACTTGTCGAAGGCCTTTTAGAAATCCAGGTACACCACATCCACTGGGTCCCCATTGTCCACTTTGCTCGTAATGTTATGGGGTAAAAGCTTAATTCTCTCTTGTTTGAAATTGTCATTACCTGGCATTTATGTGATGCAATTTCAAATCAAACAGCTGTACGTAGCATGAATCAAAATGGCTAAAGGCTAGCATCTGTGATGTTGGGGATCTCTGGAAGAGGTTAAAATTCATCATCTACTCAGTACTTCTGCAGGACATTGTTCCCAATTCTTCTGTCATATCTTTTGCACTGATGTACTGGACTTTGACATTAATGAGGATGGAGATATTTGACCTTCCTTCTCCAGTAAGTTGTTTAATTGTCTATCACCTTTCATGACTGGATGTGGCAGTGCAGAGCTTAGATCTGATCTGCTGGTTATGGAAGATCCTAGCTCTGTCTATAACTTGCTACTTACGCTGTTGGCAAGCAAGCAGTCCTATTTTGTAGATGAGATAGTAGGAACTGCAGATGCTGGAGAATCTGAGATAACAAGGTGTGGAGCTGGATGAACACAGCAGGCCAAGCAGCATCAGAGGAGCAGGAAGGCTGATGTTTTGGGCCTAGACCCTTCTTCAGAAATGGGGGAGGGGAAGGGGATTCTGAAATAAATAGGGAGAGATGGGGAGGCGGATAGAAGATGGATAGAAGAGAAGATAGGTAGAGAGGAGACAGACAGGTAGATTACAAGAGAGTTGCAGTGGAAGAAAGATCCACTGAGGTTTTTCTGGACAGATGAGGGTAACTTCTTCAAGGTAGGCATCCTTAGAAGAGGCTTCGCAGTGGGGTTAAAATTGTTTCAGAGATAGTAGGAACTGCAGATGCTGGAGAATCTGAGATAACAAAGTGTACAGCTGGATGAACACAGCAGGCCAAGCAACATCAGAGGAGCAGGAAGGCTGACGTTTTGGGCCTAGACCCTTCTTCAGAAATGGGTGAGGGGAAAGGGGTTCGGAAATAAATTGGGAGAGAGGGGGAGGCGGATAGAAGATGGATAGAGGAGAAGATAGGTGGAAAGGAGACAGACAGGTAGATTACGAGAGAGTTGCAATGGGAGGGAGATCCACTGAGGTTTTTCTGGAAGGAGGAGGGTAACTTTGCCAAGTTGACACTTCATTTTTCAGCCTGCTGGGTGCTACTCCTGGCATACAAGACTGCAGCCTTTAATGAACCAGGGTTGGTTCTCTGGCTTAATGTTAATTTTAGGGTGGGCGATATGTTGGGCCATGAGGTTGCAGATTGTGTTGGATTCCAGTTCTACCAATGCTGATTGCCCACAGCATCTCCTCGATGCTCAGTCTTGAGTTGCTAGATCTGTTCAAAGCCTATCTCAATTAGCACTATGGTAGTGCCACATTAACAAGATGGAGGGTATTTGCAATATGTATGTGGGACTTTATTTCCACAAGTGACTGTTTGGTGGTCACTCTTACTGATACTGTCATGGACAGATGCATTTTCAGACCTTGTTCTTCAGCACTCAATCAGCTTGATGAGTAGTGGCCACTGATATTCTTACCCGGAGTACATTCTGAAACCTTGCCATGCTGTGTACTTCCTCCAAGTGTTGTTCAACACAGTTGAGTGCACTTTCATCAGCCAAAGGGTGGTATCTGGGACGTTATCTGAAAGGCCTGGTTCTAATGTATGACTATGTCAGGCTGTTACTTGTCTAGTCTGTGAGCAAGCTCTCCCAATTTTGGTACCAGCCCCTAGACGTTAGTAAAGAGGACTTTGAAGGGTCAAGAGGGCAATGTTTTCTGTTGTAATTTCCATTGTTTATACCAGATGGTCCACCTGGTTCCATTTCTATGTTAAGGTTTCCTAGCAGTTGATAATACTGATGAGTTGACTAGACTAGTTCAAGGGTGGTTGGGGTTGATGGGTGGGGGTTGGAGGAGAGGGGATGTGGTGTTAAAAGCTAACAGTATTGTTGTGGGTCTGGAATCACATGTAAGTCATCCCAGGTAAGGACTACATTTTCCTTCTCTGAAAGGATGTTAGTGAGCCAGATGGATTTTTATGATGGAATGAAAAATTGAATAAGTATTAATAGACAGTCTATCTGGCACTCGCTCCCTTAATGAACACAACTGTCTGTAAAGGACAACACAGTGTGGAGCTGGAGGAACACAGCAGGCCAGGTAGCATCAGGAGGCTCAGGAAAGTTGATGTTCTGGGATGTTCCTGAAGAAGGGTCCCAACCCGAAACATCAACTTTCCTGCTCCTCTAATGCTGCCTGGCCTACTGTGTTCCTCCAGCTCCACACTTTGTTGTCTCTGACTCCAGCATATGCAGTTCTTGCTATCTCTGTAAGGGGTCTCAGTTTATTTTTAACTCTAGCCAAGAAAAGGGAATAAAAAACAGAAATTATACTATCAAAAGAGAATACCTTTGTAGCAAATATGAGTTGTCTCTATTTTAGCTTAAGTAGCTAACACTACATAAAACCAAAGCAATTTTATAGGTGGAGAAGTCATTGTCATTGTAAGCCAGCTAATCAGTTTTATCAACTGCTAGGGAGCCTTAATTTAGAAATGAAACCCAGATGGACCATCTGGTATCAGAAAAAAGGAAATTACAACAGCAAACAATGACCCCTTGACTCTGCAAAGTCCTCCTTACTAACATCTGGGGGTTAGTGCCAATGCCATTGTCCATGATCATCATTGTATGAGATGCCAACATATACAACCAGCAAAAGAGGTGCCACTTCAACACACCACCATGTTCCCCGGTCAACATCTCTGTCTCAGGCTTTCTGCAATGTACCAGTGAAGCTCAGTGCAGGCTGGAAGATCAGTATCCCATTTTCCGCTTGGGAGTTCTAGAGCCTTCAGGAATCTATATTGAGTTCAACAATTTAAAGTCTTGAAGCATCATCTCCCATCTCTTCACCCTAACCCCCAAACACCAGGCCTTGTTATCATACGGTCTGCCAATACACACTCCCTATCAGCCATTAATAATCCCCATTAGCATCAATTTATTCTCCTAGGCTGACTTTTCTCGGTCCATCTGTTCATCTCTGTCTCTGGTCTCTACCTCTGCCTAACCTTTATTCAGTACCCCTCCCCCCATTCTATCTTCTGCATAAAAAACATATTTTCCTAGCTACCATCAGTTCGAAAGAAGGGTCACTGGACCTGAAATGTTAATTCCGATTTCTCTCCGCCGTCGCTGTCAGATTTGCTGAATTTTTCCAGCAATTTCTGTTTTTGTTTGTGAAACTGTTGCATGGGCTCCTCTAAGTATAAAAAAAATTTGCATTTTAATTGTCTCCTCTCATATTACCGTCAGATGCCATTTCACAGTGTTAATGTCATTGGAGGTTGTATACAGAAAAACAATACTTCTTATTAAAAAGGAAAACCAATGGCCTTCGAAAACAACAGAATATCACATTAATTTGCATGCAACAATCAGCTAGATTTGAATAGTTTTATAATCCAATTTCTGTTTCAAACCTCAAATTTACTTTCATTATTTGTATCTTCTGTAAAAAGAGAATATCATTTCTAGTTATATCGAAACAATAATGTACAGATTCATCTGGAATTGCTGAGTGTGTTAATTGCGGCCAAGAAAACACTAAAATTTCCGTAAATACAGAAAAAGAAGTGAGAACATTTAAAAGGTCACAAAATCACACAATTCCAAAGAGGACATTAAACCACTACCTGCATTTAATACTGTGCATCATTCCACTTGGTCTGAGCTCTGAGAACTGCTGATACCTAATTCAGTTCAGTTCTCCAAAATTAACGTTTGTAGTTTTGGAGGTAATCAGTCTAGACTAGTCAAGTTGGAAACAGGTAATTACCCTAACACAGTCAGAAATTTTCCAGAGTGGTAACACTGCTTCACAAAAAAGAAAACAGAAAGGTAAAATAAGATAACACCAACAGAACATCAGCCAGTGTCTGAAATAAAGAGACTGTCATTCTGAGTCTGACCCATCATCAAGATCTCAGAGCACAAAATTGCCTTTATTTTTCAGATGCCAACCCATCTGCTATTCATTTCCTACACTTTAAAGTGTTGAAACTGTTGCCAGTTACTTGGCCTTCAAATAGTTCTATGCCATCATATTTGATTGATATACTGCACAGTTTATTAGGTATTTTATAGCAACATGAAATAACAGTTTAGTTCCTGCAAGCAATAAGCCAATTGTTTTATGATGTTGGGAGACAGCTGCTTGCTTGTTCTGAAACGTGCATTTGTGATATGGGGAAGAAAAAAACATTTGCTGTCACTTTTTATACAGTAATGAGCAACTCTTCCCAAATTATTTTTGGAAAATAAAATTCTAACATGCCAGGATTGACTGTGAGCTGAGTACTAATTGCATTCTAAAGTAGGCCTCTTATGATTAAAGAACATTATGATCGAAAATGATGACAGGTCCTTGACAGTAGAAATCAAAGGTATTACAGAGTCATTTTTATGAAAATATAGTACAGATGTCTAAAGTTTAACTCCAATTTCATTTTTTTCTGTTTTAGATTAGACTGCTTCGCCTGTATTTTAAGAACAAATGAACAAGGAGCAGCAAGAAGCAGTTCAGGAGCTTGGGTGTGTTCTGTCACTCAGTAAGATCATGGCTGATCTGACTGTAATCTGAAAAAAACATGCCTGCCTAGCCCTGACAATCTTTCACCTCATTGATTAACAAAAATCTACCTACCACTGCCTTAAAAGTACTCAAGGACCCTGCTCCACTACCTTTTCAGGAGAAGCATTTCAAAGACTAACAGCCCTCAGGAAATAAAAGCCTAATCTCTGACATAAGTGGGCAACCCATGATTTTTAAACAATGACCCCCAGTTCTTGGTTATCCCATAAGAGAAGACATCTTTGTCACATTTAATCTACGTCAAGATATCTCAGGATCTTACATGTTTCAACTAAATTACCTTTAATTCTTTTAAGCTCAGATGGATGGAAGCCTAGGTTGCCGAACCCTTTCTCATAAGACAACCCATTTATTCCAGGTATTAGTATGCTTCCTACGCAGTGCCATTATTCCTTAAATAAGATGACCAATACTTCCACAACATTTCAAATGTGGTCCACCAAGTGCCCCGTAAATTTGAGTATAACTTCCTTATTTTTATGTTCAATTCCCCTTACAATAAATGATAGCATTTTATTAATTTTCTTAATTCTAAGCATTCATAATTCATATCAAAGATGATCTCTGCAATCTATTACTATAGATAATACACTTTGCGTCTTTTTCTGCCACAAAGGAAAATGTCACATTTTCCTTCATTTTACTCCATTTGCAGATTTCTGCCCACTCATTAAGCTATCATATCCCTCTACAGTGTTCGTATGTCATCTTTAAAACTTCCTTATCCAGAACCAGGGGTCACAGTCTAAGAGAAGGCAATTTCGGACTGAAAAATTTCTTCACCCAGAGTGCGTTGAAACTGTCAAATTCACTGCCACAGAAAGCAGTCGTGGCCAAAACATTATATGTTTTCTAGAGGAAGACAGATATAGCTCTAAAGCTAAAGAGATTGAAGTGTATGGGGAACAGGTGGGAAGAGGGTACCGAGTCGGATGATCAGCCATGGTCATATTAAAGTCATAGCCTGAATGGCCTAATCCTACTCCTATTTTATACATAGGTTAACTTAGTGTCACCCACGAATTGTTGAATAGTGTAGCATGTGTACCAAACTTCAGATATTGGTGTACAAAAATGATGCAACATTCCTTTGTCTGATCTTTCAGAATATGTATTACTAGGTTTAATGTAAAAAAGCAAATGTATCCACTAAAATAGCTGATGAAAGAATTTTAAATGAGCACAATAACTACTTTCACATCTGATGTCATACCCCTGACAGAGTCCTCGTTCATTTGCAGACCTCAAAGCAAGCTACTGTCCAATCGATTAGCAGTGCAGCGAGAGACCTCACCATTGTATGCAGAAGCAAGCTCATCCTCATTCAGGAAAAGGTTCCTGGACGGGCCAGGTTTAAGAGAGGTAAGTTCAGCAACCTCAAAAACTGAAATGCACAATCTGTGTATAACACTAAAAGTTGTAGCTTGAAAGAGATATTGATTCCCATGACCGATTCATCCAAATCAGACTCAACTTAGAACCATTAGTTGGTACTTGATTTTTGAGTTATGTTGAACTTTTGTAGACTTGCTTCTTTTTTGATGCTAATAAGCCAGTGCTGTCTAATTTCTACTTATTCAGTTCAGAATAGATTTAAGTTGGCAATTATTGGCAAGATAAGCAGCAGATAATTACTTTTTTCATTGTGATCTTCTATTACCCTCAGAGTTGATTCTTTGTAATAACACTTGTTCATTTTCATTAGCTTCAACTTCTTTGAGTCAGTCATCATCTCACAATAACTGTTCTTTCTTTCAGTGGCGCACAAGATTTCTCATGAATTTTGCCAAGAATGCTGTGCTTTTTTTTGTCAAGAAAGACCAGACATGGGCAAGATTTCTAATCTGGAATTGTGGTCTAAGCATAATAATAATTTCCATGTGCTGACCTCAGACAAACATAAAAACATTTATTTCCAAATGCAAATAACTTAAAAAAAAATAAGTTTCATCCATAGCTCAATTAATAACGATGAACCACCACACTAGGGATGGGAAGTGAGCCTAAGAGAGAAGCAGGCCCAAGTTAAAGGATGGGCAAAAACCAATCCTGAAGTTACCATGTGGTGGGTCCCAAGGCTGGCAATAAGGGCACAGCTGGAACTAGCACGTGAAGGCTACAGCTGAGGAGTGGTGAAGATAGATGGCATACAGGACCGAAATGCCTGAATTACTTTATTTGGTTCAACAAAGTGAGTGGCACGAGGGAGATAATGTTAAAGAAGCTGAAGGTCTACCTTCTGGTCAGATGTCACTGGAGTGGCGAGGAGAAGGGCACCCTGAAGGTATGCATAGGTGTATTCACCATGGCAGAGGGATGTGCTGTGGTGCCTCTCTTGCCCGTAATTGTAGATCAGAGCCCTTGTGCTGCTGGTCAGGAGGCTATACTGTGATCAGTAATGTGCCAATGATTGAGAAACTGCAAACCAGGGAGCAGGAATGCCTTATGGGACTGGCATCATTCTTCACATTGCAGGCCAAAGGAAGATAACTCCCTCTAAGGGATAAAGATTGCAAGGTGGCATGGCTTACAGCTCTGGCACAGTTTGAAGAGCAGCTGCTTGTTGTTAGCACAGTGCCTCAGAGATGGCAAGTAAACTGGAAACAGAGTGAAAACATCTCAACAGATTCTGGGTCAGCAAGCATGACAGTGCATCTCAGACAACGAGCTGCCATTGTAGAATCAGTTGTCTCATTACTTAAAGCAGCAGAAGCGTTTGTTAAGTACAGTGACCTCTCCTCACTATCTTCTTGAATGTCTCTGACTGGATCAGCTATAGAGGACCAGCAATTGATGATCAGGGAGTAATCTGTTGATAACTCAGAGGAGTATGCACCTTGGAAGTCACACAATCACATTTTACCTATCTGACTTCAGCTTATGGAAACCAAAAATATCAATGGTGGGCAATTGCCTATTCATAAAAGAGAAGATCATAGAATCCCTACAGTGCAGAAGCAGGCCTTATGGCCCACTGAGTCCGCATTGTCCCTGCAAAGAACAGCCCACCCAGACCCACACCCCTACAACTCTTCATTTCCCATGACTAATTGAGCTAATGTGCACTGTAGGCAATTGAGCATGGCCAATCATCCAATCTGCACATATTTGGACTGTGGGAGGAAACTGGAGCACGTGGAGGAAACCCATGCAGGTACGGGGAAGAATGGCAAACTCCACAAAGGCAGCACTGAAGGGTGGAATCGAACACGGGTCCCAGTGTTGTGAGGCAGCAGTGCTAACCACTGAGCCATCATGCCACCCATTCATATGCAATTTTAGAATAGTTTATGAAGAAGCAGTAATTTAGATATGATACATTTGCTTAATAGCCAGGAAACCCATGAGAATTGAAGGTGGTTCACTGGTACCAGAGGACAAATGGGTGGGTTGGCACAGATTGCACTGATCCCAGTAGCTTGTGTTGTGTTCTTTCTTGACAACGTGTTAAGGAATTCTTGCCTGTGCCTCCCTCCATCTTTCCTGATCATCCTTCATTCCAAAGATGGCAGCTGCCTGACAGGGACTGCCACATGAGTTTCTCAAACTTCGTGTAGTTTATAAACTAAATTCTTTCCTCCAGGTTTCGAGCCTAATTGTTAACATTCAGGTAGGAAAGCCTGAAGAAACAGACGGCAAATGGCTAGGAAAAGCTGGATGGGTAGAAAAGAGCTGGTGGAGTTGTTGGGGGGTGATGGAGGAAGAGAAAGAGTTGGCTGCAGATTGGTGGGGACTGTGGGTACCTTATGGATTCAGCACATTTTGGCCGTTTTTACCTGTTAATTTCCCAAGGTCAGGGAAACCTGTTTGAGGTTCATCAAAAGTTACAGCAAGAGCCTGTTAAATGGAAGCGCACAGTTCCTCAGGAGGATCAATGACTGATCAACCTCCTGAGAACAGACTGGTTGCCTGTCACCTGCTTCTTTTTGTGGTTCTGTTAAAAAACACTTAAGTGGGTATGTGCAGGCCAACAATCCATGTACAACTGCAGGGAACTTCACAGCACTCAAACTAGTTATTTACCCCATCATTCTACATTTGAGTGTCCATCAACTTCATCTCATCCTATTGATATTTCATATTGTTTTCAAAATTTGATATTTCACTTGGAAGTCCAGAGTGAATGTTGAACAATCGTGGTCTTACAGGTGATACTTGCAGCCCACCATTTTCTACTTACAGCCAGTCTGTGCAATCCCTATACACTGCTTTCTGTATTTTAGGCGGTTTCTACCTGTCCTCCTACACCACCCCAACTCCACAAGCTCTGATCTTAATAATCCATCTGTTATATAGTGCAATCTTAAAAATCCAACTGTATTATTTCCATTGGATTACTATTATCTTTTTATTCTGTTACCTCTTCAAAGAATTCAATAAGATTAGTTAAGCATGACCTTCCCTTTTGAAATCTGTGCTGCCTGTTCTTTAATACATTTTCAGTTCCAAGATGATTTTTCTTTAAGTCTTTGAATAAAGATTCCAACATCTTTTCTACTAACGACAGTAATCTAACTGCTCCATAGTTCCCCTGATGTGTTCCATGTCCTTTTCAAACTACAGAAGCAACATTAGCTGTCTTCCTGGTATCTTGCATGATTTGTTTTGTTGGAGTTTTATGTATTCATGCTGCAACTGTGTTTTGTGTGTGGCTGGAATGGAGATAGAATTGTTTTTGCACCCCACGCTTGTTTTCAGCACTAAAGCTTTTGTTTCACATTCTGAAGAGTCACTCGACATGAAATATTAACTCTGATTTCTCTCCACACATGCTGCCACGCTTGCTGAGCTTTTCCAACAATTTCTGCTTTTACTTTTGGATACATTGCTGATTAATGTCAAATTGCTGAGCTTGTCAAAGTGATTACTGTTTTGAAATGCAATTTCAAGCCATTAAAGTCCAAAGGGTGTGTAGTATAACATATGGTGAAAGCCTTTGTTCTGAATTTAAGGATTCTGCTATAAGTACTTGTTCCCAGACATAGTTGTTGCAGTTCCTGTGTCAGTTGGGCTGCAGTATGCCAGGGAGAATGAGTAGAAATGATACAGAAGAGGAGAAGATGCTCAATACCTCAGTGCCATACCGAGATTGTGTGGCACTGTCAGAGGTGCCATCTTCCAGTTGATAGGTTAACTCACGGCCCTGATTGCCCTCACCCGAATAAAGCTGATCCCACTATTTGGAAAACAAGTTTGTCGTTCCAGTGTCCTTACCAACAGTTAATATTGTTTTTCCTTTAACCAATATCAGTAACACAGATGATGTATCAGGTATCACATTATGACTGTGGACCCTGGAGTTTGTAAATTGCTTATGTGCTTTTCCTATATTGCAACAGTGACTTCACTTTGAAATTACTTCATTGGTGGTAAAGTGCTTTGGGATGCCCAGAAGTCATTAAAAATTGCAGTTTAAATGTAAATCTTTTCCTTTATAAGGAGCAGTAATCAGCTGTTCGGGGCACACTGAACAATTTACGCAGAACATTTTAGGGCTGCTCATGGTCTGGGAAACAGAGGCGCCTAAATGTCTTGTAGATAATGAGCACTTACAATGGAGTGGGGACAAATTACTGCAGTAAAAAGCAACAGTTGGTAAGAGGTTAGAGGTAACTAGTGACACAGGTGAAGCACCAAGAACGGTCTGAAACTAGAAGAAAGAAAAAGGGATGGAGAGTAAGTCATGAAAACTTGAAGGCAGAGAGGTGGAAAAGCACAAAGAAAGAAAACAAAAAAAAGTCTTAGAATCATGGGAAATGGTGGTTCTGTCTTGGCTGAGGAAAATGCCACTATGCAACAGGAATTTCAATTGCATGAATTGAATCATGGAGAGCAGGAAGACAATTAACAAATAAAAGCAAAGTACTGTGGATGCTGGAGGTCTGAAACAAACAATGAGAATGCTGGAGAAACTCATCAAGTCTGGCAGCATTGGTGGACAGAGAAACGGTGTTAATATTTCAATTTGGTCTAATTCTTCTTCAGAATTCTTAATTCTAAACTCTGACGAAGAGTCGCACAGGACTCAAAACACTAATTCCATTTCTCTCTCCACAGATACTGCCAGACCTGTTGAATTTCTCCAGCATTCTCTATGTTTGTTCGGCAATTTACAGAGATGTAGGCACAAACATAGCTGGATTTGATCTCTGTGTTTGGTTTTGTTACAAAGCAATTTTGCTTTGCACTGACTGCCAGAGTGAAACTGGAATAATTTCCATGGAACAAGACAGGTAGGCTGATGTGAAAAAGTAGCATCACTTTCCTTGGACTATCTAAAACTTCAGTTTCACTCAACTCATCGTCAATCTCTACTTATTTGTTCATGTGTATTTGATTTGATTTGACTTGATATGATTTATTATTGTCACATGTACTTAGGTACAGTGAAAAGTATTGTTTTGCATACAGTACAGGCAAATCATACAATACAAAGTACATTAGGGTAATAGAACAGACTGAGGAATACAATGTTATGGCTGCAGAGAAGGTACACAAGGAGTGAGGTCAACATTAAACTTAAAATTTGAAGAGTTCCGTTCCATAACAGCGGGAAAGAATCTATTCTTATATCTACATAACATACCAACAGGCTCAGGTATGTTTTCAGGAAGCAAGGCATTTTAGAATTTACTAATTGATCGTAAATATTTGAAACCCAAGACCAGTTATATTTGTTCTGTGGAATCATGCAAGGAAATTAAAATACACACATGATATCTGAAAATGATGTCTGATGAATGTATTTATGTTTTATGAAAATCTAAGGTAGTATGGTGGACCAGGCTCACAGGGCAGTGTTAGAGACAAAAAAATACTGCAGATGCTGGAATCTGAGATAAACAAACAGGAAGCTGGAAGAACACAGCAGGCCAGGCAGCATCTGGAGGAAAGGAGATTTTTTTTTTGTTCATTCATGGGATGAGAGCATTGCTAGCTAGGGCAGCATTTATTGCCCATAGGGCAGTTAAGAGTCAACCACATTGCTGTGGGTCTGGAGTCACATGTAGGCCAGACCAGGTAAGGATGGCAGTTTCCTTCCATAAAAGACATCAGTGAACCAGAGGGGTTTTTCTGACAATTGACCATGGATTTGTGGTTATTGGTAGACTGTTAATTCTAGATATTTATTGTATTAAAGTTCCACCATCTGCTATCATGGGATTTGAACCCAGGTCCCCAGAACATTATCTGGGTCTCTGGATTAACAGTCCATTGATAATACCACTAGGCCATTGCCTTCCCCTTATATGTTAACATTTTGGGTATTACCCTTCTTCAGGGCTGATAGTGGCTTGCATTTTCTTCCAGCCTGCTGTTTGTTTACCTCTCACAGGGCAGTATGGTCTACTTACGTCCCCTTTCTTATGATTTTCCATTCTTATTAGAGTCCATGTTTCAGTATATTATGAACTTTCAGTCAAAATTTTGAAATTTTGTCAAACAATTTTAAAATTAACGCTACAAATCTCATGACTATTGGCATTCTGAGCTCCAGATGGTCTTGAATCTCAAGCAAACACCTAATTGAATATCGACTGATACAATCAGCCATGAATTCACATATCCTTTTGTTTCAAGATACACTGTCAACAAAGAAACTATAGCATACCAGCTGGCTCACATTTCCCTTTCACGATGGACAAAAGAATCACCAAAACTTAATGTGTGTTAAACATTTATGAATGGGTCCTCAGTGACATTCTATTGCATTATGCTGGTCCTTCATCCAAAGCAGAAGGGAAGAATTTCAAAATGTGTCAATCACAACACAGGATATGTAAACAACACTTTTTGGAACAGAAGACTTTGAACTTGTACAAGTCATGTGGTGAGGAGCCAGGGAATAAATGATCATATCTTGAAAGTTGGACATGGGCTTTCCAGTGGTTAGCACTGCTGCCTCACAGCGCCAGCGACCCAGGTTCAATTCCAGCCTTGGATGACTGTTGGTGTGGAGTTTGCACATTCTCCTCGTGTCTGTGTGGGTTTCCTCCGGGTGCTCCAGTTTCCTCCCACAGTCCAAAGATGTGCAGGCTGGGTGGATTGGCCATGCTAAATTGCCTGTAGGGTTCAGGGATGTGTAGGTTAGGAGGGTTATGGGGAGAATGGTCTGGGTGGGATGCTCTGTGGGTCAGTGTGGACTTGTTGGGCCGAAGGGGCCGTTTCCACACTTTAGAGGTTCTATGATTCAACTGCAACCTCACTTGAGGACCAGACTCTGTGAAATTTCACAGTAAGATGGTTTGCAGTTAACTGAGAATCCTAGGGTCTACAAGAACTTCACTTCATGTGAAGCACTACTCAACTAAGAAGCTGCAGACCTACCATGACAGAGACTGAGACAGTTATACATAATATACATTATACATTCTCATGCGTATGACAGTATGTGTGAGTCAAAAGGGATGTTGCTTTTTATTAAAATAAAAATCATCCAGATCATATGAGTGATAATAAGTAACACTCTTCAAATTAAAGAAAAGTCATAAAAAACTTGATGCTAGAAAACACACTGATATGGGTGAAAGGAAAATGCATACATTTGGACTGTGTCAATTCAATATCTTTGCAATTCTCATTAAATAATATTGTTTCACTACAATTAAATTGTTTCAATCAGACATCTTGCTTGTCTCAGTATATTAACAATTTGAAACACAGAGAGGTAGTTCTAACAAGATAGGATTGCCTTTTCAGCTTCTGTGATCCAAGAGTCGGTTTGGTTAAGGAACATTGTGTTCAATTCTGATCTACCTGCTGTAGGAGCAATGTTGTTAAACTTGAAAAGGTGCAGAAAAGACTTAAAAGGGTGTTGCCAGGGTTGGAGGATTTGAGCTATAGGGAGAGGCTGACTAGGCTGGTGCTATTTTCCCTGGTGTGTCGGAAGCTGAGGGGTGACCTTATAGATGTTTACAAAACGATAAGATACATAGATAGCCAATGTCTTTTTTCCCAGTGTAAGAGGTGTCCAAATCTAAAAGACGTTGATTTAAGATGAGAAGTTAAAGATATAAGAGGGACATAAGGAGTTATCTTTTCATGCAGAAGGTGGTGCATGTATGGAATGATCTGTTGCAGGAAGTGGTGGAGGCTGATACAATTATAACATTTAAATGGCTCTGGATGGGTACATGAATAGTAAGAGTTTAGAGGGTTATAGGCCAAGTGCTGGCAAATGGGACTAGATTAATTTGGGATATCTGGATGGCATGGACAAGTTGGACCAAAGGGTTTGTTTCCATGCTGTACATCCCTATGACTCTACGACATTTCACAATATATGTATTCAGCCACAAGAAAATACCTTCACTAATTTACGAAGACACATGCTGCCAGATAAGTGTCATCTGTGAATGTTATGACGTCACTGATCCCACTGTTATATATCCATAGTACAGGTATCGCAATATCACATCTGAAGCACAAGTAGCTTTATTCAGTAATTGACTGGAAATGTCATCATTTATCGTATATACTGTGAAACTACTGACACCTGGAAATTCTACAAGAAGTGTTTCCAGTCATGCAGATGAAAGTTCAGATTTCATGTTTGTCATTACAGTACATTGTATCAGTATCAGTCACAGGAACTCTTCATTGCTGCCATCAACTCAATCAAACTTGATAACCCGAGGATTTTGTTATCACTAGGATCAGTGTTCATCATTCTTGTCTTCAAGCACATTCCCACCAGGTGAAGTTGGCAGGACCTGCCTCATTACCTGTGGGGGAGCTGTAATATTAAGATTGATGGATTCTATCTCCATTACCGACAATTTTCTTGACAGTTCTTTGATAACTTTGCAGCTATCCTCACTTAGACTACTTATGCTTCTCTCCTCTTCCTGCCAACACAGTAGGAATAATTGATGTCTGGGAACAATCACCAGACGGTGATTCAATCTAAGCATTCAGGTCGTGTCATAAAGTGCTCAAACAGAAAATGAATGGTTTATAGCAGCCAACTGCAAAGAGTTGGAAAACCAAAAATGACTTTTTTAAAAAAAATGTGTGTGCAATATTTCCATGCTCTGCCTCAGTACGTGTAGAAATTCAACAGTTGACATCTGAAATCAATAATATGAGACAGACTGATGTATAGTTAGGACATGAGATTTTCTGTTCATCTAATTCAAGACTAACCCACTGACTGCCACAGCTCCGATGCCCCTCCCCATTTCTGAAGAAGGGTTCTGACCTGAAACGAGAACTTTCCTGCTCGTCTGATGCTGCGTGGCCTACTGTGTTCCTCCAGCTCCACTCTGTGTCGACTCCCAAAGCTACCTAGACTGCACTTCCTCTCACTAGCCCTCCTGCAAGAATGCGGATCCCCTCCTCCCAATTCCTCTGGCTCCATCGCGTCTGCTTCTCAAGATGGAGCATTCCACTCCCGGTCATCCCAGATGTCCTCCTACTTCAAGGATCACAACATACCCCCTCCATTGATCGAAAATGCCCTCATCCGCAACTGTTGCATTTCCTCTCTTCTCCCCTCAAAACCCCTCCCCACAACAAGAGTAAAGACAGAGACCCCTAGTTCTGATATAACACCCCAACAACCTCCTCATCCAGCGCATCATCCTCTGCCTCTTCCACCACCGACAATCTGACCCCATTGCATGCTACACCTGCCCCTACACTTCCTCCCTCACCTCCTTCCAAGGCCCAAGACAAACTTTCCATATGCGACAAGGGTTCACCTGTACATCCTCTAACCTGGTCTACTGTATCTGTTTCTCCTGATGTGGCCTCCTCTATATCGGTGACACCAAGCGTAGACCCGGTGATGGATTTGTGGAGCACCTGCGCTCCGTACGCTATAATCAACAACACT
This sequence comes from Ginglymostoma cirratum, assembly GCA_024137785.1. Classification (NCBI taxonomy): domain Eukaryota; kingdom Metazoa; phylum Chordata; class Chondrichthyes; order Orectolobiformes; family Ginglymostomatidae; genus Ginglymostoma; species Ginglymostoma cirratum. The sequence continues at coordinate 11,321,684 of JAHRHZ010000035.1, read as the reverse complement.
TTCCAGTCGCCAACCATTTTAACTCCCCCTCCCACTCCCTGGGTGACATGTCCATCCTAGGCCTCCTCCAGTTTCACAATGACACCACCCGCAAACTGGAGGAGCAGCATCTCATATTTCGACTCAGCAGCCTACAACCCAATGTCCTAAACATAGAATTCACCAGTTTTAACATCGCCCCATCCCAGACCTCATCCTATGTCCAACTTTTCCTCTCATCCTCGCCTCCTTGACCTGATACAACCTGTCCAACTCCTTGCCCACCTCGCCATCCCAGCCTTCCCATCGACCAAACCCCACTACTCCAACCTGCATCTATCTATCTCCATCCTACCTACCTTCCTCTAGCCCCACACCTCTTCCCTCTATTTATTTCCCAGCTCCCTTTCCCCTCCCCAGTCTGGATGAAGCATTTAGGTCCGAAACTTTGACTCTCCCCTGCTCCTCTGATGCTTCCTGACCTGATGTGTTCCTCCAGCTCCACACTGTGTCAACTCTGACTCCAGCACCTGCAGCTCTTGCTATGTAGCATTTTGTTTTGTTGGTTTTGTGGATCCCCTTGATGTCTAGACCATAAAGCAATTTTTTTTCTTTCCATTTCAAATTCACCCTGCAAAATTCTTCAGATATTCAGTTAGGCAAATTCCTCAAAAATAATAATGGCCAGCAAACATCTCCTAAAGGCAGAGCTAATTAGCTCCACTTGTGCTGTCAATCTAATCCTTCAGAATAAACAAAAAGTGCTTCAATAGTTTAGCATCTTTGAGGCAGCAGGTTCTCTGACATCAGAACAACTCCTAAATGTTTTGAGGAAGAGTCATACTGGATTTGATACATTAACTCTGTCTCTCTTTCCACTGATGCTGTCAGACCTGCTGAGTTTCTGCAGCATTCAATGCATTTGTTTTAGATTTCCAGCATTTGCAATATTTTTTCCTCTGTTACCTACATGATGACTTGGTTTGCAGTCCAATGGGTTAATTATTCACACACCTTTATTGCATCCCACTCTTTATAACTGCTAACTCTTCTCCAAACTCAGTCGATAGTTTTGAATATTCACCTTTTGAAACATACTAGTTAACCTTTTACTTGTTAAATTTGGAGCTCACTTTGAAATTTTAGATGCTAATTTATTCTCAAAGATAGTAAGCACAACAAACTGTGTAAATATCTAATCTTGAGGGTGATGCCATCAATACTTCTGTTCTACACCCACTAATTTTCTAATAAATATCTTTTATAAATGTCTGTCATCAAAATTTAATGTAATTGCATTTTTTTAAGATTTTAATTCACTGGTAATGTATCTCAATGCTGGTTACTATCTCCTTACTCAGAGTATCTGTCAGAGTCATAAAATATAAAATGAATCATCAGTTAAGGAGGCAATCCATGAATAAAATATGTGTTTCTTCTGTGGTTATACTGTGGTTTAAAGCTGAAGGAGGGAATGTTGGAGTTGATGCTAAGATTGTAAATGTGTGCCTTGAGGACTAATGTTGTTTCACACTGCTGCCTCACTGCACCAGGGACTCAGGTTCGATTCCACCCTCGGGTAATTGTCTGGGTGGAGTTTGTATATTCTTCCTGTGTCTACATGGGCTTCCTCGTGGTGCTCTAGTTTCCCCCCACGGTCCAAAGATGTGCAGGTTAGGTGGATTGGCCATGCTAAATTGCCCATTGTGTCAAGGGTCAGGTTGGGTGGATTAGGATGGGGAATGCAGGGTTACAGGGTTAGGGTAGGAGGTGGGTCTGAGTGGGATGCTCTTCGGAGGGTCGGTGTGGACTTGATGGGCCAAGTGGCCTGCTTCCACACTGTAAGGATTCTTTGATTATCGCTGTCTTGATATATACAGTTTCTACCTGGTTGGTAGCTCAAAATCCCAGAACTTCCTGTGTAACTGCACTGTGAAAGCACCTTCGCCATCTCCCCAAAATTGGGATAAACAATAAATCCCAATCTTGTCAACGACATGATGTATAGTTCAAGTAAGTGCAACATTTACTTTACATATGTAACAATATTACTTCTGGACCTATACAACCTCTTTATTCCACCAATCTCAAATTACCTCAATCCCCAAACCAAATACATTTATGGTTAAAGGTAAATAAAGAGATTTAAAACTTATTTCAAACTTTTTTCCAGTTTATTTATTTCTTTTCTTTTCGACCTACAAAAATATTCATCCTGATTCCCTTATACAAATTTGGCCAAAGTCCAAAATACTTGTGAAGTGAACCAAGTTGGTTAAAAACTTCTGAATATTTTGAGCATACGTTTACTCTCAGTTTTACTTCTGATTTTCAACGTGGTTTCAAACTCAATGTGATATGAGTCCATTGTTTCATGTTAACTTGAATCGGTTGCGATATTAAGTCGTGTATTGAATACTGAAGTTGGACATTCATATTTATCAATAAAAGTTTAGATCACTGAAAAGATTTGTATTAATGATTTTTTTTTATCCGCAGCTATCTTGCAATGAGCCTCAAGGGGATCCCAAATTTTAAATCTGTGCACAAAACATGATTTCCCATAATATCTCAAACACACATCTCACTGCAAGTGAAATTCTGACAGGGCTTCTGACTGGCATTTAAGAATTCCAAATAAAACAAATGTCTTCAGGCAGTCTAAAATTTTAACTTTTATTGACTGACGAACTTAAGCAAATTATATTTTAGTTCAAGGCACGTCAGGTCAAGGAAAACACTATCCTTTCTGCCATTTATAATTACAAAGCCAAATCAAAAGTTTCCCATACTTGCTCAGTTTGAATTTAGTAACTTTTTAAAAAAAACATTCTTTTCCATCATGTGTACACTGTACATTGTCATGAAGTAACACATTGCTTCTGGGGAAAGTCTCATGACTTTCTAATGAATGGTCAGATCACTGAGTAGGAGTGTGCATGTGTTAAACATAGAAAATTGTACACAGCAAAAACTGATCATGAGAGATGCCTGTTTTATAAAAAGATATTGTCAGACAAATGATTCCGTCATTCAGCACAGTATCAGCAAAATGATTCATTTTAGCTTTACAGCTCCATCAAAACAGCAAGATGTGAATAGCATCCAAAACAGTCATAGCAAGAGGTAATAATCTATACTGGACATCCACTGCAAGCGAAGAAGTCAACATCTTTGCTGAGATGCAGCCGAGTGGCAGAAAAACGAAATACCAAAGCAAGAATGAGTTTCAAGATTAAAATTATTGATTTAGGGAGTGAAATGATACAGTAATCTTAGAAATCACCCTTAATCTTTGAGTTTCTGATGATTACTTGAGCAACAATGAAATACTTCAGGAATGTGATGGGCTGGAACATGTAAACAAGTGTGCATTATAAATTTCACTTGTTCATTTTACCACAGTTCTGGTGTTATTTTATTTCATTTAATACAAATTGAACTTGGGAAATAACAAGGCTGATTTATGTTTTTTCATGTCATCATACCTATGTTTGTTCCTCCTTCCAGTGGATTCAACTTTGGCTCTTAAGAGTCTTCCAGTTGTACCTCTGCATTCCATTTTTGTTTCTATTTTCTGTCAGTTGATTAATTTCTAAAGAACACAGATCTTGCTTTTATTTGGTCCTTCATTATCCGATATTCCTTGGTGATGACTGAAGCCTGATATCACATTACTTGTATTTCCAATAGACTCTTAATTTGGGGAGTCAACATAAAACAGATCTCATTTTAGGGTTTTGAGGAACTTTATAAATAGAACTGAGGCTCAAACTCAGACATGACACAAACAATTGAGAAATTAATTGAACAACTAGTGAAAACAGACATCCTGGCAGGAGAAGACAGGACAGTTCCTGTGGAGATGCAGAGACATCCATGGGCCAGAAGGAAGCCTTTCAGTGAATCAATATGATACTTTGGTAGAGGTATCTAATTCATTCCTCTTGATATTTTCCCAAAGCTTTATAACTTTGCTTCTTTCAGAATGGAATTGGATAAGTGCAGGAATGTTGTTTTTGTTGAATCAGCCTCCCAAACATTTTCAGGTGATGCAGCCTTTCCAATAGTTTCTTTGTTTTTATGTTTAATTCAACATTCACTCTCTGCTCTCACATTGCTATCCGTTATATCTTTTAGTTTCCTCCTTCTGAATTTATATGTTTTGTTTTTTAATTTGCCATATTTTTTCTTTCTCCTTGCATTCCTTGTTTAGAAACTGGGAGCGACTCCTAAGATATTAGACTATCACTATTGATAGCTACATCCAAAAGGACAGTTTTAACCAAATATAAAGAGCAAAGTTCTTGAGATTTACCTGGATTAACACGAACATCCAACATGCTAAAATGCATGCTAGCTTTAAAAACTAACAGACTCTGAATTCATCCAGATAAATAACAAAAAACCTGCATAATTTGTAACACCTTAGATTTGAATTATGTTCAATATATAATCTTGCAGTAGTTCTAAGATATTTTAACTCTCTTCATGGAATGCAGAACAGTCTAGCTCAGAGAATTATCTCTCAGTCTGACTGTTACCCGTCTCTGTGAATTTGTCTGTTCTTGTCCTTTTCCCTCTGATGTTAGTGCTCTTCAGTGTATTGAAATAACGTGGTAGTCAATGGGTTCATCTCAGTGGAATATTGCAAAAATGGGATTCAGTCTTTGAATAGGGGTCTTTTTTTGTTTTATTGACAGAAGAGCCTCCTTCAATCAATTCAGAAGATCAACAAAGCTTTCAGCCAATGCTACTGTTGAAGTTATCAATTTTATCAATTCCCTCTCCTGTGCTTTTGTGCCTTTAGTTTAGTGACCTTTGCTTCTATCTCATCTCCTGCCTGCCCAAGAATAATGTATCATCCAACATCCCTATCAGATGATATTTTGGTAGTTTTATGATACATTGGGTACCCCGTCATTCCAACTAATTCTCTGTAGAGTTCAACAAACAATTGAAACTTTGATACTAGTTCTCCATCGGCTGTTTTCCACATCACTGTAAGAATAGAAATGAGACACCTCTGCAGAAGTCTCTGAACATAATCTCTAAATGTGCATAAAATTATATTCAACTATGTATTTAACTTGGACATGTTAATTATTATACACCTGTATTGTTTAATTGGCCATGTGAGCACTACATTTACTGAAATATGAAGCAATGCAGAAACAGATAACAGCTAGTTTCTCTGTTGAAGATAAGGTGTTGCCACAGTCTATCCCTGAACAGATCAAACAGGTTTCTAGAAGAGAAAAGACCAAAGGGTGGCTTTTAATTTTTAAGATAATGGAATGGTTGATGGGGTTAACGTAAAAAAAGGTGTCTAGGACTTTTCCTAGTGAGGCAGATATCTTGAGTTGACAAATTTTCTGGGTCACTACACCCACCTTCATAGAAACTGGGCTGCTCCAGTGGCTGGGGTGGGGCAGATTCACAATAGCCCCGCCATTCCAGGTGCAGATTGGGAGTGAACACATGGGCAGCCAATTGCAAAGGTTGGGCTGGTTAAAAGGCAAATCTTGGTGCTCTGGAACTTTGACCCGGTTGTTTGCTTACATTTGAAGCCATCTAGCCCTCACCTTCCTTACCCCCTTACTTTCACCCACATCCCTTGCGGCCATGCTGCCCTGTTGACCTCAATGACCCTTCATCACCTCCAAGCGAATTCATTGAACTTCCATTTCCATTTACCTACATAACCAATGACTATTTAATAACAATGGTGTGTGTGTGAAATAGTCAACCTGCTGCTGTTACATCTCTATGTGGATGTCAATCAACCAAGCCTTTAAAGTATCAGTAACAGTAGCTATTAATAATTGACAGCTTTTTATCTTGGGCAAATAGACATTGTAGTTTTAACAAATTAGATTGCAACAAAGTTATTTATAACATCATAAAGCCCCACCAATATTTTCCCCAGCTTTATCAACACGGTAAGTGATTCATTTTATAGGAGTCTGGGTTCTCAGCCAAGCGTGTCTCATGAGGCTGAGATGACAGTCCAGATTCCCATAGATATAACAACTTTGTTGACCCTGCTGGAGAGAACAGTAGCGGATCTGCATTATATTTCATTATTTCAGTGACTGAAATTGACTGACAATTTTGTAGCACATGATTTTCAGAAAATTATACATATGTTTTAAGCAGTTCCACAAATACCATTGTTACTAAAGGGTTATTTTCCTGTATGGAACATATAATCGATGCTTAGATATGGAAATGTCATGAATTAACATGGAGAGCATAAAGCATTATTGGAGATGTCAAGGGCATTGCGGTGTCATAGATAAGGCCTTTTGATTGTATCTTTTTAAAAGTTCACCAATCTAGACAATAGTTCATGACTCCTCAGGTTTATGAGTCATGAAGAAGCTAGCTCAATTTCACAAAAATTGGACCTATCAAGATCTTTGGACAATGATGTACTACACAAGTTTACAACATTAAACAAAGTCACACACAGGTTTCTACCATCGTCCATTTTCAACGTATTATGCTGGTGGAGAATTGGCTGTGAACATGGGACACTCCGGTCAAGATTATGCTCAGACAACAGATGCGTGAACACCAGCAAACACCAATGTTGTGCCTTAAAGATGTGCTGTTTCGCTGGCTAGAGAAACACTTGACAGGATCATTACTTTGCAGTCAGAAGAAACCTCAAAACTTTGCAACTTGGTACGCTCAAAGACCCCTGGAGAGTCTTCATTTGTGAATGCACAATGACAACTGATATTCTCCAGGCTCTTCCCCAGTGGCCTCTGGTAGAGTCCATGGGTGGACCTCCATCAATAGGATAGCTACAACAAGCAATCAACTGGATGGAAAATGACAAAGTGAGCAGCCCTGAATTGTATTGCAGTTGAAGCCTTCAAAGCTGCTGAGATTTTGCTCACCACATTTAATGCTGTTAAAACATCTGCTATCAAACCTCCCAGCTCAGCGAACACACCAACATCTACAATCCTGCAACTTCTTCATGATGGTGAAACTGGAACTGCCTTATATGGAAGATCAGAAACAGGTATTTTCGAAATCTGAAACTAAAACAGAAACTGCTGGTGAAACTCTGCAGATCGGGTGGCATTTGTGGAGAGAAGGCAGAGTTAATGATAGAATTCCTACAATATGAAAGCAGTCCATTTGGTCCATTGAGTCCACACCAACTCTCCAAAGAGCATACCACCCCATTCCTCTAAGTCTGCATTTCCCATGGCCAATCCACCTAATCTGCACATCTTTGGACTGTGGAAAGAAACTGGAGCACCTGGAGGAAACCTATGCAAACATGGGGAGAGTGTGCAATCACCCCAGGGTGGAATTGAATTGGAGTTCCTGGTGTGTGAGGCATCAGTGTTAATCACTGAGCCACCATGCCGCCCCAAATGTTTTGAGTTCAGTGACTTTTCATCAGAACTAATTGTAGCTTGGAAAAAGGTAGCATATATGCTGAGGACAGAGTGGGGGTGAAAAGGAGTGAGTGGACAGGCAGTGATGAAGTCCAGAGATAGACAATGACAGTTAGGCAGACAAAGGGATGGATGTGAGTATGCCAGGGAGAAAGAGAAAGTGATAATGGGGGTCATAAGGGAGTGGAATGGGTTGGCTGTACTGAGAGCAGCCTACGTCGTGACAGGGCCTGGGGTGTGAGGTAGGTAAAGACCATGGAAGAAGGTGTTCAGGTGCTAAAATTATTGAACTTGACATTGAGGCTGCAGGGTCCACAAGCTGAAAATGAGATGTTGCTCTTTCAACTTGCGCTGAGCTTTATTGGAAAACTGCAGCAAGCCAGAGACAATGATGCTGGCCAGGAAACACAGTGGATGTGTTGAAGTGGCAGGCAGCTCGATACTCAGGATCATTTTTAAGAAGAGATTGTAAGTGTTCTGAGAAGCTCTTGTACGCACACTCTTGTATGGTCACCGAGCCTGTGTTTCAACTCGCCTCTTTAAAAAAGACCATAGTGTGAGCAGTGGATTCAGCACACTAGATTGAGTAAAGTGCAGTTAAATCTCTGTGTTATCTGGAATGTGTGATTGGAGCCTTGGATAGTGAGGAGGGAGGAGGTAAACGGACAAATGTTGTACCTTCTACGATTGCATAGGAAGGAGCATTGTGGATGTGGGGAGGTATTGCGGGTCCCAGAGAGAGAATAGTCCTTTTGAAATGCTGACAAGGGAGGGAAGGGGAATATGTGTCTGATGGTGGCATCCCGCCAAAGCTAGCACAAATGGTGCCTTATGATCCTTCAAAATCTGGCCAGGCATCAACCAAGGCTGTGTGATAGCCTCTATTTGATTTATAATTGGTCTGATAGTGGTTATTCACTTGTTCAAAATCAATTTTTGAATTGATTGGGTATGACAATAAGGTGATCACTAGCACCTCCTCAAAGGCAACTAGGGATGGGCAATAAATGCTGGCCAGCCAGAGATGCCCATATCCCATAAATGAATAAAAAGACATTGCACTGTGTGAGTCTTAAATATGGGCCAGATGGAAAACTCTTCAACTTCAGTCACATCTGTGTCAAAACTAAACTGACCACCACAGGCCCACATGATATACAAAATGTGGATGACTGCAATGTCAATTCTCACTCGGCACCATGTTTGAAAACCACTATCAATCTCTTCAGTGCTGCACTTAAAAGCTTTGTCTGTTCTTGAGTGATGCGTCAGTAAACCTCGTATCGATTCCAACCTGTTCAGTCAAAATTCCCATCTCTGCTTCATATTGATAGAGAGGCTCTGCCATGGGTTTGGCACTTCCCACATCTTTTGCAGTCATCTCTCACCATTGAGGAGGAAATCCAACACCAGTTCAGTTGTGCCAGCACAGGCTTCTATCACCTATATCATAGAGGAGTATTTGATAACAAAATGCCTCTGCCAGTCCAGAAAATTCCTCGGGTGTGTATTTTCACTCCGTGAGATAGCAAGAAGAATGGACAATGTGTGTTCAGGTCAGAGGGAAAAATCAAATTCTTGCCATCAAGATGAACTTCTAAGTGCTAGGTGGCAAATTGAACACTACAGTAGCAGGTAATGAGAGGTCTACCTGCATACTAATACATTGCATTAATACAACAATGTGCTGTAATCAAGATCAACTTCCCAATTAACCTTGACTCAATCAAGAGGCTGGCTGTTTCAGAAGTCTAAGGGTAAAAAATAGTCACATACTTGGATGGCAGCACTTTTTCAGTTCTGAAGAAGGGACACTGGACACAAACCGTTAACACTGCTTTCATTCTTCGGATGCCGCCACGCTTGCTGAGTTTCTCCAGCATTTTCCTTTCTTTTCAGTTCAGATTTATGGCATCCACAGTTCCTTGCTTTATCCCATGTCTTTTATACCTGCTTAAAGCACTGACTTCATGTGTGACCTGGGCCCAGGTCACTTGGGACCAACTGGAGTGGAAAAAGACCTATTTTCTAGCCCAATGTTCAGTCTGGAACCTGTGAAGCGAGGAATCATTTCAGCAGCCATCTTTGGGAAGTTGGAGCAAAGCCCACTGCCTGTTGTGGAGTTCCTAGTTTACAGCGAGTGAAGGGGTAACCAGGTGGTCTTTACGTACAGCACCAGAACCTTCAATTCCTGCAGATGTCTGCTGATGTGATAACCTGTGTCCATTGGCATCACGCTGTTTAAGTCATCAAACTCTGTTGCATATGAAAGGAACTGAAGGTTACTCCAAAGAACTTGTAGCCGCCCATGGCAGATGTGATGCTATCAAAGATGCCCACCATCATACTTTAACTCCAAGATGGAAGATTGTTGCAATACCGTATGGAGTAGTTATCGTCGCCACACTCTGCATGGCATCGAGATATGGACTGTGTATCAGTGACACCTCAGAGCGCTAGAGAAATTCCATTAGCAATGCTTGTGCCTCATTCTGTGGACTCATTGGGAGAATGACTGAAGCAAATACGAGTGTCTTCTTGAAGCCAGCTCTGTCAACATTCAGGCAAAATGTCTGCAAATGGTTGATATTACATTGTGACTGAAGGACTGAAGGGCAGTTATCCCCACTAAATCCAATTTCTTCACCTCTAAAATGCTCAAAATTCCCAGGGAGGACAAAGAAATACTTCAAAAATACACTGAAGCTCTCCAGAAGTGTCACAGTATTTGATATTATGACTGTGAGGAGCTTAACAGCAATCATTCAAAATGCTGATGTCTTGTCCAGTAAACTGTCATATGCTCGAATCCAGAGGCTTCAAAGATGAGGTAGAGCTGTGATAGTAAAGTCAAGGAAAGGAACAAAATCCTATACTGCAACTCCCATGACTTCACATGATTTCCTGCCCGAAGTACCATCAGCCTGTCCAGTCAAAAGAAGATCCGAGGCAGAAAGTCAGGAACCTGCGTAGACTTACATTTTTTTTACGAAGAGACCAGCAACAAAAGTCCATAATTGATCAACCAGTTGCTAATGAACCGAATAGATTATTCAGAAGAAATGTATTTACCCACTGTTGAGTTAGAATCTGAAACTTGGAATCCCAAGTGACAGTTGAGGCAAATGTATTAACTACAAAAAAAGGGGAAACTTGATAAACATTTGAGGAAATATACAAAAAAAGGATGTGTTGATGGAGCTAGCTGAATAACAGTAGAAATGTTTTATGTGGAGAAGAAACACTGACATAGGCTCTCGGGGCTGAATGGCCTATTTCCGGCTTGTAAATTCCATACAATAATGGAGACAATTCCTGTTAACTGTTCCATAAAAAGAGTATTTCAGTGTTATATGCACAATAATGATCGCTTGTCAAAGTCACACAGCGGTCTACAATTTTTATGGGCTAGCAGCTTTTCTCAGCTTGATACAAGAGCAACAAATTTATCAGCTTTTTTGCACTCATTATACTTTAGATTCTGCAAGTAATGCGAGAACAGTCTTCATTATTAACACCTCAGCAAACAACTCATTTTCTTCAGGCTTGCAGTTTAGTTCAGTTTTAAAGAGACAGATTTTTAAATGGAGCCACAACTCAAAAGAAATGTACCCACTACATATTTTTGGATATTATTTTCAAGTAGAGACAGGAAAGTTCATTTACAAAGGCAGAGGAAAATCAACTGAGAGCCTGATCCAAGCAAATAATTTAGCTTAGGAAGCCACTTAACTTTTTATTCAATACAATTGCCAATTTCTCTTTCCTAGACTTCAATTGTCAGAATGCTTCATACCCTGTGGGTACAATTAAAAATTACTATTGAAGTTTCGTAGCCAGACCAATTGTGTAAAAAGGTTTTACACTAAAATTTTGCAACTCTTTTCAGAATGAAATTTTGAGCAAATCATTTCTGTGCTGCATTGCAAAGATTTGCAATTGCTCATTTTCATCCAACACAAATTTAAAGTTTCAATTCTTTTCCAAAATGTTTCTAGGATGATTAATTTGGATGCCTACATTTATAGGTTTTTTTTTAATTGACCCATTCAGGCATGTTATGACATACCTTTAGAGAAGGTAGGGCTTGAATTGGGATCTTTTGGCCAAAAGGCCAGGACAAGACCAGCACGTTACTACAGCCCTCAAAACCAGTGTGGAGAATAAGGCGATCAATCAACTCTAACTTTCACATAATTCCACCTCTGTTTACATTTGTATGTTTTGAAACCTTACGTAATCTTATTCTGGAAATATCAATGACTTCAATGTCAAAACAGAAAATAGTAGAGGAAGATAACAGAGTTAAAAATTGGCAGAAGCATAGACTATCAAAGTCAAATTTATCACTTACAAGTCTTGCATATCAGCTGAAAATAAATCACATAGTCAAGAGAATAGATTTAGCTTAGTAGAGATACATGTGTTGTGAAATAATTAGCAAAGCAAGTAGATGCATTGCCAGAAGAACACAGTGCAATTCAGAAGGGGTTACAATAAGGTTTTAAAACACAGACCAGCCCCATGGAATGCTGTGTTTTGAACCACATAAGACAAAGTTGCCTGTATTTTTGACCATGCAGGGAATAACAACAAAACTGATCCCAAGGGCAATGGGCAGAAGACACAAGGATAAATGAAGTCAGCTGAATCTGCTGCACTGGGATGAGAAGGCAGGTATAAGATAAAATGATGCAAGTCAGAATGTAGGCACTCTAGCTAACCTTATTAATTAATAGACCGGAGAGTCTTATGTCAGCAGATTTGCCACTTTATTCCAAAATGCAAGATAAAGATCTGATTTTATATTGTTAATATTAATCATAATAAATATTTGACCTTGTGTCAACAGTAACCTTCATAAAATCAGTTCACAAAATGAAACCTCAAGATACCCTGAAATCGATCTCTAGAGCAGAGATTTCCAAAATCTTTCCTGTAATGAAACTTGAAAATTGTTGTGACCCCCCAAGGTTAAGTGTGAAAGCAGGAACTGGTGATGGAGAGAGCAAGGGCACAGCGTGTATAATTGGGTTGAAGCTCCATCCTCAGAGACAGGATCACCAAAATTTCAGCTCACCATCCCACTAGGGTTCGTGAACCTCACTTTGAGAAGCCCCACTCTAGAGTTAGGTGCCCAGGTTGCAACTGTGACACTCTATTTGCACCCTGTCACAGTATTGTATTCTCTTTATAAACTATAGCAATCCAACTAACTCTTCTTTATCTGCTCCATGTGGTTTGGACAGAAAACTAACAATACTACTTGAAGGATGTGGAAGCTTTTGAGAGGATACAGAAATGGTTTGCCAGAATGCTGCCTGGTTTGAAGAGTATTACTATGGAGAGATCGGACAAACTTCATTCATTTTTAACTGAATGTTGAATGAGAAGGAGCAACCTGGTAGAAGTTTACAAAATTATGGGAAGTGTGGATAGAATGGATAGAGACTTTTTGCCAAGATAGAAATCTCGATTACTCGGTCACATATGTTTAAGTTAAAAGGGGTTAAGTTTAAAGCAGATGAGAGAGGCAATGTTTTCTAATTCAGAGGGTGTTCAGTGCCTGGAATGCTCTGCCAGGGGAGATGGTGGAGGCAGAGCAATAGCAATGTTTACGGGGCAACTTGACAGATATATGAATAGGCACAGAATATTTTGTTGAGGAGAGGTTAAAGGGATTATAAATTGCTCAAGCTCCTTGGTAACTGTTACATTCACTCTCCCATGACACAACCCCTGCCATGGACAGCCAATCACCTCCAGCCTCAGCACCCAACTTGATCTGACCTGACTCTTCACCACACCCTCAATCACCTGATTACACCGTACCTCAGACATAACGCCTCTTCCCATGGACCTGGTCTGACCTGAGTCTCATTAAAGAAAACAATAAATTAGGTGAGGAAATGGAAGAGTGATATTATCAATAGACAACTAATTTAGGGGGTTATGAACAGCATAGAGTCAAAAGGTTTTTAGTTTGAAAGGCACCATGTGTTCCATTGTTTTGGTGGGCCAAAGTGCCTGTTCCAATGCTATACTGTTCTTTGTTCTTAAAGCAGCTGGACATTATCTCTATGCCTCAGTGATTGCCTTATTCTACCTAGAATAATTTATCATCTGTTTTAGCTATGATTCCACAATTGTACATGTCCCTTGTTATAACCAATTGTATCATTTTTCCTTAAGATTATATTTTGGATGGTGACTAATCCTTGCTCTTTCTCCTTGTCACAGTGTCAATCCATTATTGCCTTGGCAAACTTGACAGTGAAGTGTCCGAAACGTCAGCCTTCCTGCTCCTCTAATGCTGCTTGGCCTGTTGTGTTCATCCAGCTCTACAGCTTATTATCTCAGTGAAGCGTCAGTCTGTGTTTATAATTGAAGTCAACTCCATTTGCCCATTGTGAGTATTGACCCAAATCTCCTGATTAGGATTGGAAACTCTATTTGTGATTCTGATTGGACAAAAAAAAAACGTGTAGAGCTATGAAAGGCTCTGCTACTATCTTTATCCCCTGGCGAGGTAAAACCATGCAATCAAACTTAACATTCGCCTAAAATCTCAACTAAGAGAAATTTCAGATAATGAAAGAAACTTAGCTTTCCAGCTATCAACTGCACCCTACACTGGAATGTCTCTCTCCACCCCTTCCAGTTTCCAAGCTAGCAATATTATTTCAGGAGAGAATACATCTACAAGCATATCGCTTAAATTGATTAATATCACAAATAGAGTCCTAAATTGAGAACTCTAGGATATTATGATCTGTATCTGGGATTTTGAGGGGTTAGTAAGAGAGCATACAAACTGTGAATACATGTTTTTAATTCAAAGAATGTGGGCCTCACTAGCCAGAGCAGCATTTATTGCTTATTCCCAATTGCCTAGGGGGCAGTTAAGAATCAACCACATCGCTGTGGGTTCAGAGTCACATTGAAATGGCAGATTTCTGTCCCTTATAAGGACATTAGTGAACAAGATGGCTCAACCGCCGCACTCCCTCCCCACACCCCAACAATTAGGAGCTGTTTCATTGTCATCTTCGACTCTTAATTCCAGATTTTTATTGCATTTAAATTTCAACCTCTGCCATGCTGGCATTCAAAAACTCAGTCCCTAGATCATTCTATGTGTCCCTGGATTAAGAGTCTAGTGATAAGACCACTAGGCCATTGCCTCCTCTAGTTTATTATTATAAGACTCAGGTCAGATTGGGTCTGTAGGAGGAGATGTTATGTGTGAGGTGGGGTGTAAGCAGGTGATTTAGACTGTGATGCGGAGTCGGGTGAGATTAAGTTAGGTGTTGTGCCTGGAGGTAATTAGCTGCCCATAAGGATAAGGGGATATAGAGGAAGAGTCAATTTAATAGTTGCTGAGCAGTTTGAGCAACTTTAAATTTCTTTAACCTCTCCTCAAGAAATGACTAACAAAAGTCAATCAGAAGCTTCTGAAGCAGCAACAGAAATTGCTGGAAAAGCTCAGCAGGTCGGGCAGCATCTGTGGAGAGGAATCAGAGTTAACGTCTCAGGGTGAGTGGCCTTTCCTCAGAACCCTGAAGAAGGGTTGCTCAATCCAAAACATTAACCCTCACTGCTCAGGGTGACACGGTGGCTCAGTGGTTAGCGCTGCTGCCTCACAGCACCAGGAAGCTGTGTTCAATTCCACCCTCGGGTGACTGTCTGTGTGGAGTTTGCATATTCTCCCTGTGTCTGCTTGGGTTTCCTTCAGGTGCTCCAGTTTCCTCCCACAGTCCAAAGGTGTGCAGGCTATGTGGATTGGCCATGCTAAATTGCCCATAGTGTTCAGCGATGTATAGGTTAGTGGGATAGGTCTGGTGGGATGGTCTGAGCGTCGGTGTGGACGTGTTGGGCTGAAGGGCCTATCTCCACACTGTAGGGATTCTATAATCTAACTCTCCACAAATGCTACCAGACCTGCTGATTTTTTCCAGCAATTTCTGTTGTAGCATCCACAGCTCTATTAGTTTTTATTTTGAACCTTCTGAAGTCTCTGACTTGAACTCAACATTGAAGATATTTTCAGTGGGTTCCAGAGACTGGGTAATTGTCCATCAGAGATTTCTATTTCCAGGAAATACTAGGAGAGTTAAATGATTCAGGACTTATACATGATCCTGACATGCAACTCCAAGACGGTGTGGTTCTGAGTTTCAGCTTCAGATCAGTTATGAGAAGGGTGAAGTTGAATAATATCACAGGGTTGCTAAAAGGAAGTTTTGGTGATAGTACAACTATGAGGTTGAAAGCTGATATTATTGAAATAGTTATTTTCCAGACAATTTTGTAAACCATTTTAAGTTACCATGTATTAACCACTTTCATTTGAGTGCTTACAATGGCATTATTAACAAGTTATGACTCTTGGCAATAAAGGGAAATATTAGGTGGCATGACCAGAAGCTTGATTGAAGAGGTAGGTTTTAAGAAATATGTTAAGGAAGGAAAGACTTTTTAGAGATGGAGAAGCTCAGAGAGGGAATTCCAGAGACTGGGGCCTAGGCAACTGAAAGCATATCTGTCAATGGTGAAGCAAATATCACTGGGAGAGCACAAGAGGACAGAATATAGAGGAATGCAGATATCTTCAGGGTTTTGAGGTTTAGTGAAATTCTAGAGATAGGGAGGGGCATGGCACTTAAATAATGGATGACAACATTAAAATTAATATATCACCTAACCACTTGACTAAGTGCTGATGACGGGCTGTGGTCACAGAGATGATAGGGAAAGGGGACTTGTTATGAGATGATGGCTAAGTGGCAGAGTTTTGAATGACTTTGAATTATTGGAGGGCAAAATACTGAAGACCAGACATGATTGTATTAAGGTTGTCAAGTCTAGAGCTTGTGAGGGGGTGGTTCTGGGTTTCAGCTTCAGATCAGTTAAAGGAAGGGTGAAGTTGAGTAATATCACAGGGTTGCCAAAAGGAAGTTTTAGTGACAGTGTGACTATGAGGTTGAAAGTCACCTTAGATTCAAACGTGATACTGAGAGTTGCAAATGGACTGGTTTTTAGCACAAGATGACACAAACATATTCAGTAGATAAATATTATGCCAAATATTTGGAAAAACCTATATGTCCGGTGGATGATAAATGTTTGATATAATATGCCATGAGAACTAGTTGACACAGGGAATAAAGGTCTTCAAAATGCACTTGGATGCTAATCTAGGAGAGTTATATTGCTAGGGCAACAATCTAGATTATCTGAATGATCTTATCTCGTATATATTGCCCATGCAAACATTATAGCTAGTGGTTTGTGTGCCTGCAGAGTGGCAACAGGATATATATTAGGTGTAGCACCAGGTCATCAGTTGCTTTTGGCTCTCAGATCAAAATGCAAAGCATTCATAGTTACATCACACAACCATTAGATAAGAGGTTGCATTTCAACCATCACCAGATTCAGGGAACTCAATATCAACAACAGTTAAAACTCATATAATAAATATTTCATGCAAGTATCAATGAAATCCTGCTTCTCTGAAATTGCTGCACACCATCATTTTTCATATTTTTAGTTCAGCTTGAAAGGATATTAATTGCATTTTCTGCTTTAAAGTAAGATGAAAAAAACCTGTTAATTTATTTCTTGCACCAAATGGACGCGTGTCTCTGAATGAGGGATTTGATGAAAATCCTTCCTAAACATTTCAAGACTGGCAAAAATTATGACAATGGTGTAAACTGGGAAGAATTATTATCAATTGAAATGTTTATATATATTACAATATATATGAAAAAGAAATCAATGTTTCAGGTCAGTGTTCACTTTACTCCATGCTATGGATGGTAGTTACTGCAACTCTAATCTTTTGTTAATGTACTGTTTCTCTTTGCATTTAGCATCCTCCTAAATACCAACGGCACAATAATAAACAGGTAGCATGAAACCATCTGAGAAAGATACACTTCAACTGTGAAAAGATCATCAAGTTGTTTTTCACATTAGATATGACCCATTTGGAGCGGTTGGTTAGCTCAGTTAGCAGGACAACTTGTTTGAGATGCATTGTAAGGTCAACAATGTGTGGTTTCATTCCCACAGAGGCTGAGGCTACTCTGTTCCTTAACCTGTCCCTCCACTGCAGGGTTGATGACAGTCAGGTTAAAACCACACCAGTCATCTCTCTCTGATGAGAGAGTAGGGCTTTGGTGACTCTGTCTTTTGTCCATATTATTTCTAACAGAACTCAATTCTCATCCACATGGATATTGTTTGATCTATTTGATCCCTCAGTGTTCTCACCTCCTATGCACCAGCAAACAGGCTGTGTAGGAGCTTACAACCCCCCACCACCTCTCCGCCAACTGGGGCAAAGACTCAGTAGGCAGGCAGGATTCAGGCAAGTGGAAGACTTTTATTCAAGCAACAACTGGTAAACGCAGGGAGAGGGCTACAGGATCTTCCCTGAATCTGGCTTTGATGTGAGAACACAATGATTCCCTTAATCTTTGGCTCAGATCAGAAGAGAGACCAATGACACATTCTGATTTTTATAGTAAAATGCAGCATTTTTATACATTTTGTGTTATAATACCCACATACAGCGTAGTCACTGTGTCCTTCCCCCTTATCCCATACAAGCAAGCCTGTGAAACACCTTATCAATGATAGGCATTCTCGCAGACAGGCCCAGGTTCCATGATGTCATAGTGTTTAACAGGTATTGTAACCGCCAGGCTTTGGGATCTTTCTGTGCATCTTACTAATTTGCATTCCAAAGTTGCTGGTTATACTCCTTCTGGCCTGTCTCAGAGTTGCTTATCTCTAAGGACTGCTTAAATTCTGTCATTCACTGTATTCCATATTCTATCTCTATCAAATTCAGTTGTTCCTCTTATATTTTCTATGTCCCAATTACGTATATAAAAAAAGACAGTTGGTTTTAACTAACTGCTATAGGATGTGTAGTATTAATTTCTGTTATAACGTTAGTTCTAAGGTGTGAAGTTATGCAGCTACTTCGACTGTCAGCACTTTGTAATAAATAAGTTGTAAACACCCTATTTCCTTCAGGGCATACCAGGCAACTTTTTTACAGACAGGAGAAAGTGTTTCCTGAGACTAATTAACTTTGACATCTACATTTAATTGTTTTTTCCCCTAATGTTTCTATTAAACTTTTGGTTATGCATGTATCTATACTCACATTGAAATCTACCTCTATGATTATCTGAAGACTCTTTAAATAGAACCTATTTCTTACTACTGTAAACAACTTCAAAGAAACAGCCAACTACTACAAAATAACATTAGCTGTTGTTTTTACAGCTGCTTAATGGGTTATGCTGGCTGGTTCACGGGCTGAGATTTCCACAGATTGTTCTGACTGGTACTGTTCACTTAATGGGACAACATCCCTTCATCAATGAGGCTGGAATCAATCACTTGTCTACCCTTAGGCATTCTCTTATCAAACTGTCTCAGATGTTTGCTTGCAGCTGACCTTGGAGTAGCCCTGTTCAAAGGTACCATTACAATTCACTTAAATGTTGGAGCAGGCTTTCTCATTTTGTTTTAATCCTTGTCGGCCATTTTGCGTCTTTCAGGCATGGGAAACATGGGCCACTCCTACAGGCTGTATGGAATGATCAATAATGTTGATTGCTTTATTTTTGCAATTTATCCAAAACTGAGAAAGGTTTTTTGTCTCAGTTCGAATTTTCTTTTGTGTTTCCATGCCAAGTGTCAATAATAATGCGTGTATACAGCTGGCAGCTACTTAAATAAGGGAGGACATACTTGGAACCAACGAAAATATCTTAAGACGTTCAATCACAATTTCCAATATTCCCATCCTTGAGATCTCAGTTCTCTTAACCTAATGCCTTACAGGTTTGGGTCAGATTGCAATTAATTGATACAAGAATTGCCCAATCTAGCTCTGAGTGACTCAGATTGATTTCATGCGTATAATTTTCATCATGTAACTATCTTCCAGTTTTGATTTTCTGGAACAACATTCCTGCTTTTCTCAGGAGAATTCGTTTAAATAGGCATTGTTTGTTCTTTGCTGGGCAAATAGATTATTCATTTAATAAGTATCCTGTTTTCTGTAAGTCCTCCCATAAGTCACACTTACCCTCAATTCATTAGCTACCATAACAGTGCTGTTACTCACTCTCAATTAAGTATGAAAGTGAAAATGCGAGGCATACACTGTTCCATTTGTTCTCTCATCATTGTAAAATAAATGCTCAGTGGTTAGCACTGCTGCCTCATAGCGCAGGGGCTTGGGTTTGATTCCACCCCTGGGTGGCTGTCTGTGTGGAGTTTGCACATTCTCCCTGTGTCTGCATGGGTTTCCTTTGGGTACTCCAGTTTCCTTCCACATTCCAAAGATGTACAGGTTAGTTGGATTAGCCATGGGAAATGCAGGGTTACGGGGATACGGTAGGGGGGTGGGTCTGGTCCATAGGAGGCTCGATGGGCCAAATGGCCTGCTTCCATGCTGGAGCTATTTTATGATTCTGTGAAATGATTTTGGATGCAATTTCATGAAATGTTTCAGAATTGAGATTTTAATGAGCAATGATTGAGTAAGATTTTCCTGCTGGTAATTGATTTCAAACCAAGATAATAATATTTTCACATTAGCGAATGGAGGCAAATTGCGAATTTAGAAATAACTGTTTCAGATCATAGGTAATTGTGATAAATAAAGACAAAATTGCCAGGTGATGAAATGTGTCCCTGTAGAAAAGGATTGTAAGTAGCAGAGCAAACTGAATTAGATAATAACAAAAAAGGAGATTTATCGTGTCAAAAATTGATGGTAACTTTTCTGCTGCTAAATTTAAAACCAAATGCTAGTTTGAAACTAAATAATGATTATTGAAGTGCTTGCTTCCCAATTTTAACTATCTTGTGGGCATGTATTCAAGATGTCAGTTGCCAGAATGTCACTACATCAGTTTGTATGTTTCCTGCTATTGCCAAGGTGGAGAGTAGTATAGTCCACAGCACAAAAAGTTGGATCCTTTGTAATGGGCCGGACCACAATCCCTCAAAATATTTTAAGAAGGTAGTCTAGATCTTAACTATTTTTTATTTTAAAGGTAAATGTAAAGTGTCATGTTCCAGATACAATGCGACTTTTCAGACTACTCGACATTAAGCAAAACACAATTTAATTTAGTGTCTCCCGCATTTTCCGCAACTCATCCCCCACGCTCCCTACCCGCTATAATAACCAAAACAGAATCCCTCTCGTCCTCACATACCACCCCACCAACCTCCGAATCCAAAGCATTTTCCTCCAACATTTCCGCCATCTGCAATTTGACCCCACTACTAAAGACATTTTTCCCTCCCCACCCTTATCTGCTTTCCGGAGGGACCACTCTCTCCGTGAATCCCTTGTCCGCTCCACACTCCCCTCCAGCCCTACCACCCCTGGCACTTTTCCCTGCAACCGAAGCAAATGCTACACCTGCCCCTACACCTCCCCCCTTACCCCCATCCCAGGCCCCAAGAAGACCTTCCACATCAAACAGATGTTCACCTGCACATCTGCCAATGTGGTATACTGCATCCGCTGTACCCGTTGTGGCCTCCTCTACATTGGGGAAACCAAGCGGAGGCTTGGGGACAGCTTTGCGGAACACCTACACTCAGTTTGTAACAAACAATTACACCTCCCAGACGCGAACCATTTCAACTCGTTTCCCCCCCCGCCACTCCTCGGATGACATGTCCATCCTGGGCCTCCTGCATTGCCACAATGATGCCACCCAAAAGCTGCAGGAACAGCATCTCATATTTCGCTAGGGAGCCCTGCAACCCAAGGGTATCAATGTGGACTTCACAAGCTTCAAAATCTCCCCTCCCCCGACGACATCCCAAAACCAGCCCAGCTAGTCCCCACCTCCCTAACCATTCCTCCCACCTCAAGCCCCACCCCCATCTCCTGCACACTAACCTCATCCCGCCCCCTTGACCTGTCTGTCCTCCCTGGACTGACCTATCCCCCACCTAAACCCCACCTACATTCACCTTCACTGGTTCTAACCCCGCCTCTTTGACCTGTCTGTGTCCTCTCAACCTATCTTCTCCTTTATCCATCTTCTATCCGCTTCCCCCTCTCTCCCTATTTATTTCAGAATCCCCTTCCCCGCCCCCATTTCTGAAGAAGGGCCTCGATCCGAAACGTCAACTTTCCTGCTCCTCTGATGCTGCTTGGCCTGCTGTGTTCATCCAGCTCCACAACGTTTTATCTCAGATTCTCCAGCATCTGCAGTTCCTACTATCTCTGTAACAATTTAATGACACACTGTAGTTAAAATACAAACAAAGAAAAAGGACTTTAGAATACCAATGCTAGTGGAAAACTTAACTGAATAGCAGGTACAGTAACTATCACTAATTAACTGCTCCAATGTAGTAACATACCATAAACACACCCATTGATAAAGAGGCAAATTCAGACACAGATTCTCAAGTGCAGTTCTCCAATCTGGGAGGAAAAGACATCAAGAGATAATTCAAAGATAGTAGCAGCAAGCAGACATTTACTGAAACCTCTAGCTCTGTTGAGACCGCACAACTGATGCTATTGAAAAACTAAATCCCAGAAAACCAGATATGTGAGCACTAGCCACATCCATTCAGGTGGTTTAAAAAAAACACACCAAGACCTCCCAAGCAGTTTACTCCAATGATCTCCACTAGCCAGCTTTACGCCTCTCGTTCAATCTCTGTCTTAAATGAAACCAGGACAAAATGACCTTGTAAAACCACAGCATCATCACATCTTAGATGCAAATGTTAGCATGAATGCTTGCAAAAAAAACCTCTCATCTTGACTGGTTTAAAAGCATCATAATGCTTTAAAATATGTTGGTAATAACCTATCTGGTTCATTAATGCCTTTTAGGGACAGAAACTGGCATCATCCTTACCTGTCTGGCCTACATGTGACTCCATACCCACAACAACGCAGTTGACTCTTAACTGCGTTCTGTGCAATTAGGGATGGGCCACAAGTGCTGGCCTAGTCAGCAATGCCCACATGCCATGAATGATTTTTTTACACAAGGAGTACACAGAGCGAAGAGCTGTAAGTTCAATATACTCCATAAGCTGCTGCTCATGATGAAAATTGCTGCCACCATCTTCTTTATTTGTTGAAAACTTCATGGCTTGCTTACTTTAGTGTGCTAGAGGATACTCGCTTCCTGGTCTAATTAGAATTCTATTGCAGTGAACAAGCTATAATTGATTGACTGTTAGCAGCTGGCTTCAGATTGCAATGGGATGTTTAAGGTGTTCAGACAGAGGTGTACTTTGTACCTACAGTCAGTTGCATCCTAGTGGATTAGCATCACTGGTCCTTGTCTGCACCCACTGTTCACTACTAATTCCTAAAACCACGCCCTAGCACTGTGTCTCAGCTGACACACAAAACCAAATGAAGGGAGACATGACAAACATAACATCATCTGGATGAATGCCATCTCTTGACAAAGACAACAATGAGAGCAAAGGATTTCAAGTGGCTTCACGTTCTGGACCAAAAACACACCCCACTCTACAGGGTGGGCAATGGTTGTTGGTACTCCAGCCGTGGATTAATCAGTAAGGGATAAAGGGTCACCTCAAGCCTTAGACAGTATTTCACTTTGGAGAAGCTCGGAACTCAAACCTATGGCCTGGAGACCCTCCTGCTGCAGTCCTACTTCAAATGGGCCATGGGAAATGAGCTTCAGGCTTAGTGGGTAGAACTAATCAGTGCAAAGTGTACTCTAGGCAGGCAGGAAGGGAAGAAAAGAATGAATCCATTCCAACTGAAACTTGATGAACAGGTCCTGTAACATAAGGAAAATAGTGTAAATGGCAAGTGTAAGATGCAATTGGCAGCTGCATTTCCATTGCTGCATTTAGGTGCCTCAGTGCCTATTCATATTCTGATAATGGCCCAGAGACAATATCAACAGATCGCAGTGGAAAAGAACAGTTAAAAAAAAAAGAAATAAACATACTGACCATACTGGTCCTCCATTCTGAAATAAGTCAGACCAGTATATGTCATTGATGCGGTTTGCTGGTGTTTCCTTCTGAGCTGGTGACACCCTGAGTAACTTCGCAGCCCTTTTGGAAGAACAGCTCTGCTTGTTGCTGAATGAGGGCGGCACTTCTAGTAAGTTATTAAGAACAGTCACTATATAAAGGAAATGGTAAAAGAGAGTGTCTTTGGAACCCTACGCATTTAGGTCCCAGTTTGTTGTAATCCACCATCATCATGATGTAGCTATTGAGCCTGTCAATTAGGAGCTTTCAGAAGTGTAAAAGTACAGGTAACACTTTTCTCTGCACAGCTGATTCTTACTGTGCCAACTTAGTCCTTTTATGTATTCCTATCTTATTCTGAATTAATTGATTCAAATTATGGCAGGGATGAAACTGTCCCCAGTTGCAGCCTCCTGATTTTGGACAGCTAGGGTTTCTGCACTTGATCACTCTCTCAAAGTCATAGCTTTGGAAGTTGAAATAACTCCATATAGAATGATATCCTGTTGCTAAGTCACCCTTTATTTACACATGGAAAGTCCTTGACACTGATCCAACTCTCTTATAGCCAGCACTCAGAGTGTCCCTGACACTCTTGTTTTATATCTGTCAGTCAGGGATCTCTGATTAACTAGATTAAAAGCCCCAGTGAAGGAACTCATATTCTATGTAGTCCACCTGGCTGATCTCATTACAATCACTAGAGAAATAAAGGTTCTTCGCTTGCACATTTTGGACAAGACCTATACCAGACTTGGCTCTGAACACTTCAGAACCCGAAGAAATGTTTTCACACTGGTTCATGTGATGAATGTTAATTTGGATTCAGAGCTTAGTGGCTGCTAGCATTGTTCCCCACCACTGCTCTCAGAAGAATGTAATAAGAAAATGAGAAAATAAATGCCAAAAGAAAGATTTTATAAAGTTGGCACGATTGCAAACTTTGTACAACTTTTAGCAACTGCAGTGGCACAAGCCAATCTCTCCCAAGTGGCCAATGAGATGAGCTTGAAACTGACAATTACAATGACAAAGGCTGCTGACAGAATCCCCCCAAAAAAAGGATCGACTTGAATGCTATGTGGGTCTTTTAATAAAGGAGACAATTAAGAAAAAAAAATTAAATCTATAAGCAGAACATCAGTGTTGTGATGAAATGCCACTGATATCTTGGTTATGCAGGTGGAGAGAAAACGTGTATATGTTGACCTAAAGTGTAAATCTCAATAAAAAATTGTCTTGGGTCATGCTTGGATAGAACATTAAACAGCTTGGACGGCTTCCAAAGTGCCTATATATTTTGGAAACAGGAGGGATCTATTGCTGTCCCAAAGCAGTTTCCTGCATGGCTCTGTACACACCTTTCATTTAAGCAACACCCTGGAGAATTTGGCGATTTTTAAAAATCCATTCAAGGGATGAGGGCATCACTGGTTATGCCAACAATTACTGCTGATCTGGAATTGCCCAGAGGGCAGTTTAAGAGTCAGCCTATGGGTCTGGCATCATATGTCGGCCAGAAAGTAAGGATGGCAGTTTCCTTCCCTAAAATACATTAGTGAACCAGATGGGATTTTCCAACAATTGGCAATGGATTCATGGTCATCGTGAATTCCAGATCTCTGTTGAATTCAAACTCCATCATGTACGGTGGCAGGGTTCAAACTCGGGTCCCCAGGACATTGCCTTGTTGATTATTGTTGAGATACGTTACATCATGATACTTTTTTTAAAAAAAAATGTTTGCGTGATGTGAGTTTCACTGTCAAGGCTAGAACTTGTTGTTCATTCCCTATTTGCTCATGCAAATTGTGGTTGTACTACCATGATCTATACTACTGATGATAATGTAACTGATGAAGTGACTCTGACATCAGTAAAAGTGATCAAGAGTTGAGAACAGACTTGAATTAGCATGTGAAGAGTGAAGTCTTAGACACCAGAGAACTGTCAGTATCTTGCAATAGACAGGTATAAATAAAGGGGTGTTGCAGTGCATGAGAAGTGGAAGGGTTTTACAAAAGGATGAAAATCCAACAGCCTCAGGGACAATACACCGGTATCTAAATTTGTAACTTGTACTATTCACTTAAAGCACAAAATAAAAAATTTCACCCGGTGTAGGTGTACCCATAGTATTGTTGGGCCGTTAAGAAAGTAACTTTCCAGATTGCAATCTAGAAACAGATAGAAAAGTAACATAGTTCCAATTCAAGACATCATCTGGGTTTGGCGGGATTGCAGTAAGTATTTGTATTGATGGTGGTCCCATAAATCTACTGCCCTTGTCCTTGATTCCAAATAAAATAGACGCATCTTAGCATTTCACCTTCTGTTTCATCTGGTTGGGTTAGGGCTAGGGCGAGGGTTAGGATTATTTTAGGCAAAGCAGAAATCATTTTTTTTCAGCATCATTAACGGTTTACCTTTCTATCAAGCCTTTAATGAGCATCATCTGGGTATAATCAAATGAACAAATGCTGAGGGAATGGAAGTGATTTCAGGTTGATCAAGTGCCAATTTGGTGAAAGAAGGATATAAGGAAATTTTAAAGGAGTGGAGAGGTGAATATTTTTAGGGAGGGAATTTTAATGTAGGAATCTGAGATGGCTGAAAACAGGTCTGCAAATGGTGTTCCTGGAGAAGATATGAAGTAACCGGCTTTAGAAGAACACAGAGTCCAAAAGTAATTTGTTATTATGGAGATTGATATAAAGGCATAGAGGAGTGAGACAATGAAGTGAATTGAATGTGATGATGAAAACCTTTGATCTTAAAACTTCGGTCATGGAAGTCAACGTAATACTGTGTTGTGGGAGACATATTGGAGGACAGATACATGCCATAGAGATTGGAGTGAACTGAAGATTGCTGAAGGTGGAGATGGGAGTTAACCAAGATGGATTTCAACAGTTAATCAGTGACACAGCCACGGATGAAGTTTGTTATTGGTATATTCAATAAGATAGTGGATAGGGGAGGAGAAAGGTGGAATTATAAATGTGGAAGCAATCAGTCCATATGAGTGAGGGGATCTTTTGTCAGAAGGTCAGATTGAATCAAATAAAATGAAGTTGTATGAACTGAATTCAGCTTGAGGAAGAATGATGAGAGTGTATTTGAAGTTATCACCAATGTTGTAGATCTTGTGGCAGGACCTGAACATAATATTTTTGATCTTCACAATGTTCAGCTGTTAGAAATAAAAGCTCATAGAAGATCATGTGACCAGCAAGCCATTTGAAAGCACAAAGGCAATAGAAGAGTCAAGTAAGATGGAAAGGAAATTGAATTGCTGGAGTGTTGAAACTGGGTCTGAACAACAGAAACTAATCCCATGTCTGGAGTGATGTTGACAAGAAGTATCATGTTAATGAGTAATGAGAAGCATCCAAAAAAATGGACAGATTCCTTAGGAATTCTGCAGAGATGAAGGCAAGGGCATTCCTCAGGGAAGTGTCTTAGCTACAATTCATTAGACATGAGTGGACCAGAGTTGTTGAAGGAGGATGGTATGGTTGACAATTTTGAGGGTTACAGAGAAGCTTAATGAGGTTTTGATGTTCTGCAGCCCTAGTTATCAAGAATGTTGTTAGTGGCCTTGATAAGGATTATTGAAGATCTGTGATAGGAGGAGAAATTTGCATGGAGTGTCTAGAAATTGGAGTTGTAGAAAAGATTAATATGGATTTAAGAGGCAACCAAGGCATTTGAAGGAGAAAGAAAGGCTGGAGATGAGATGATAGTTTGTAAGGATGGAGGTTTGTTGGTGAGCATTTCACAAAGAGAAAGGATGATGACAATTTTGAAAGGAATCTGGATAGTATCCTAGGGAATAGAAGAATTCACAATGTCAGCTAACTTGGGGTCAAGAG
Organism: Ginglymostoma cirratum; assembly: GCA_024137785.1. Taxonomy (NCBI): domain Eukaryota; kingdom Metazoa; phylum Chordata; class Chondrichthyes; order Orectolobiformes; family Ginglymostomatidae; genus Ginglymostoma; species Ginglymostoma cirratum. The sequence goes on along the minus strand of JAHRHZ010000035.1, from coordinate 11,294,365 downwards.
GAGAGTCTGGCTGGTGAGCAGTTCAGTGGGAAGAAGTCACAGGTCACCCCCAAATTGACTGGAATTGCCAAGCTGTTTACAATAGTCTCCCAAGTTTCAATTTTGTTAAGTGTTAGGCAAAGTTTCAGACCCTCTGCGTACTGTCTCATGCCTTGTACACAAGCTTTGCTAAAGTGTTGAGGCGCAGCAAAGTAATCCGAAAACACTTTTTAAATTGGTGTCCACAATGCTGTGATAAGATCTGACAAATTAAAAAGTATAGACTTCTGACGCATTGAACTTAAAACAAAATTACTATTTTTTAATAAATTCTACAACATGCTTTCCAGTATGGTTCTGCAATGGCAGTGAACTGGAGTGATCTTTTTATCTTTTCACGCTAGAGCAGAGAACTACTCAAAAATAGTTCAATGATTCCAACAAGCTAAGAAGTGACAAAAACATCTGCCATTTGACATTAACTGTTTTTGTCACCAATATGCTTGATTTTTGTTCTTGAAATGAAGGGCAATAGAAATGGTTTTGCACAGAGTCTAATGAAGCAAAAACGAGGCACAATTAAGAGAATAATGATTTTTATAAATTGACTCAGACACTGCATGCACAATCACAGCATAAAATACATTATAAAACAAAACAGAAATTGTCAAAAGCAGCTTTGATTGAAAGATTCATTTTGTATTTGTGCCTAAAATAGTGAGTATTTGATAGAGTGCGATAAACACCACCCACTGTAGTGATGTCATGGTGACTTAGAGTAAAGAAGGAGGTTGTCAGAGACAGACCTGAGCCTAGTGTGTGTGCTCTTACGGTAACATAGGTAATGTACTGCAAATAGTTGTAATAATGCAATAAACTTCATGTTACTTACTCTCCTAGTCAGACTAGTAAGGTAGCCTTCCTCGTTCACAATACATCAATTTGAGCTTGAAGGAACTCAACATAGCAATCTGTGCATATTATATCGTATTCAGAACATTTAAATCTTTCAACCCACTTTCTCTTGAGTAATGCAGATATTGTTTTAAGTCAATTAAAATTAAATTTGGGAGATCTAATAGACCGTGAAATCAATATTGCTCACTCTACTACATTGCCCCAATCAAAATTACTCTATTGTATGAGAAAGAATTTTTACTGTCAAAATAATAACTTGTGTGTTTTATTAGTGAGCTTTCCTGTCACAATTTAATTTGAAGTAGAAATATTTTTACATGTTGACAGATTTATTTTTATTTCCTCTTCTGAAATTTCTATGCCTATTACAAATGTGACAACATAATTACAGTTTTGTACTTATTTCAATGGTAAGTGAATTGAAATGCATAGTTTTTTTTCTGCTCAGCTTAGCATTGACTAGCCCAACAGGGATGGATAAATTGTCTTAAGCCAACTTCAGGTTTCCATTTATTATTATTCATTTATTTAGAGGATGTGGGTATCATTGATGAAGCCTGTGTATATGGCCGATCACTGATTGATTGAAAAGGTGATTGTGAGCCACTTTCTTGAGCCATTGCAATCTGTCAGGTAAAGGACTCCTGCAGTAATGTTCGGTGAGGAGTTCCAGAATTATGGTCCATTAAGGAAATGGTGACGTCTTGCTAATTCAGGTGGCTTGGAAAAGAACATTCACAAATAACAAAGGTCCCAAACATTGATTGCTGCAGAACCCCAGTGGCCACAGGCTTCCAGTCACCAACAAAATTGCCCTCTGCTTCCTACCACTCAGCAATTCTCGATCCAATTAGTCAAATACCATGCCTCATATAGTATTCAATTGCCCTGTGAAAAATTTCCAATTTGCAGTTTACTGTGGTTATGACTTTATGGCATTGATTAGAAATGCATATCGCAGAATGACTAAATGCCTTGTTCCATTTTTGTTCATGCTTTTCACTGAAGAGAGTATAAGTGTTGAGCATTCACCACATCTGCTTCTGTAACACTGCACTTGTCCAAGTTGTGCATCAATTCTGAATCATAAGTCCAATGCCCAGAAACAGTTAAGATCTGCCTGAGGCACACAGTTGTCATCTTTGGATCATTGAAAGATCAAAAGCTTAATTACAAAGAACATGCACTTGATTGTCCTAAAGTGATTTAAAGTTGGAAAACTGCTCCTGTGGCATGGAGATACCAGTCACATCACTTATCTCATTAAAACAGCCATACATAGCCTTCATATCAGTAAGTGACGATGTAGCTCATGCAGATGACCAAGGTTACAGAGCTGACAATAATGATACAGGACTTTTAAATGAAATAATGGGACAGCACAATTGTTATTTTTCAAACAAAATCCATGAATATTATATAGGCTGGTTTTGCAGTGATGAGAGATTTTATCAGCACTCTGTTCTGAAGAAACATATCAGTCAGCAACTTCTGCTGTCATCACATTATAAAACTACAAAAATCAGGAAGTTGCAGTCCAGGAGTCCTTTTTCTCCAGAAACTTTGCTCTAACAGTATCTTGCCAAGAAACCAATGTTCACTTTAATAAAATTTGCAGTACTTATACACTTACATTATCAATGTTTTAACCTATACCATTACACGTGCCAGAAATAAAGTTGGATTTGTCCATCCAAATGTAAATGATTTTTTAACATTGTTACTTACTGCTAAACAGACTCTCTCATGATAAAGTGATATTTTTATAATTATGGTGTTCTATTCCTTTTAATTTTAATTATGTTTGAAGATTGAAACAAAACAATGAAAAGCAATTCGAAACAACATCAATAATTTGCTGAGAATTTCAGTACAATGATCATTGTGCCATTATGGATAAAAGCAGGCAATAGCTAAACCGTAAGAACCAGGTCTCATCATTCTCATAACTCAAGGATTCTAAAAAAACCGTAAACCGCAACTAGTTATGCCATCCCATGTATCAGATAGCTGTTCCTTCATTTTCTTCAGTTCATTACCTGAATGTTATGTAGCTGTTATCACGTTTTATCTTTTTTTGTGTGTTACAGAACTCCACTCTCTTGCACATACAAAAATTTCAGAACTGGCACTCTAATTTCTGGATAACTCAACTTAATATAAGTGTGACAGCTACATGCCAGAAATGGAAAAATACAAATTAATTGTTGTGACTAACCATGAGAGTGTTAAAAAGGAGTGTAGCCATGACCCTTCCTTACCTGTTCATAGCAAACATTGTAAACATCACAGTTAGTTAGAAAAGACAACAATTCAACACTGACAGCCACATCAACCAAACATATTTCACAACACTGGCTGACGCATTTCCCTCTTTATTGCATGATAACTTGGCAAGTAAGGGGAGGTAGCAGGAGTTAATGGACACTTGGAACAAAGACAGGAATATCTACATGTTTTAATTTGTAAAGAGGGGACAGTGTTCATGGAAAAGGACTATCACTCAGAGGTCCTGTCCCTTTACTTCACCTCCCCATTCTAGCATCTTATCCTGCTTTGCATGGGTCCTAAGCATTTTCCCAGTCGTAGGGAATTCCCAAGGGATCGTCAAATAGTGTATGCCCAGCTATGAGAGCAATAGGTTTATGCAGAAGCAATGAAGTCACCGTACTGTCCTTTAGTACCAACCAGGCAACTCCCTGTAGATGATTGAAAATTCAGGCAAGTTCACAAAATTACACAAAGACTATAAAGTTGCAACAAGAACCAAAACATAGTCTGACAACTAGACTGCAAGTCATTGATGATTACTTTGAACTGCAAGGTTGGTTGGAAGATAGACAGTTGGCTGGAGCTCAAAAGTGCAGCATTTACGTAATATCATGACCTTCATGTGCCAATTTACATGTGATCAGTGGTTGTGCGCTGTGAATGTGCAAACACATTTATAAATAGAGTGTCTAATATATTTCATGCACATCACAGATATCATTTTCTCCAGATTCAGAAACTTTGTACTCAAAAAACACAAGTCTTACAGAGCAAACAACATCCCATGTATCTTATTAAAGATTCATTCAATTGATTGGTTAAGGAGAGAGGCAGTTGTTTGCTCCATTCCCATAAATATCAGACTTGCTCAAGAAAACGCCATGCTATTTCAACTTTCCATTTACCCCAAATCTCAGTGTATACACTCACACTTTATGGGCAAAGTAAGATCAATGATGAACATTGCTTTACTCCACTAACAACAGAATCTAGTCTTATCCATTTTTGACAAGTTAGGAATTTAATTAACAACTACATACGCTTATGTTGGACCATTTACATAACAGTGTTCAAAAGGATGACACATTACTAGTAATAGGGCTATTAAGGCAGATGATTCAAAGCTTGATCAAAGAATGGTCTGATCAGATCCTGTGTGAGATTCTTCGATCTGTTATGACTCCAGCTGAGGTACAACAAATCATTAAGCTCCTGGATGAAGAGGACTAAACATGCTCCTTCTCTTTATTCACCCATTCCCTTAAGTGCTCACAACAAGATTAGTTTAGAATGATCCCTTCCCTTGTCAATACCTTCCTTCCATAATCCAAAGGATTTATGGTTTAAAAGGAGCCAATTTAACCAGAATTTTTTGAGTAAATGCAAGCATGAGTTTGTTCATTAATAAATATGAGAAATAACAACAAGGCAACACATATGCACACATTCTGAGGAACGGTCACTCGAGCCAAGACGTTAATTCTGATTTTTCAAAGGCTGTCAGACTTGCTAAGCTTTTCCAGCAATTCCCATTTTTGTTACGCATACGCACAGATTAGGAAGAACAAGTGTGTCCAAAAATATTAAATGTTTTTAAAAAAGCTTTATGCATAATTTACTGAGTTGTGTGTGAATTGTAGTTAATAGGCAACTGTTGTTATTGCACAGGGTGTCAGCAGTAATAAGAATTTGGTAGTTGAGCAGTTGATTTTAAGTATCTTGGTGTTGGAGGCTGACTGAAATTATTTTGTCTTGTTTGCTTTCAGTGGTGTCCCGTTGGAAGCACTCAGAGAGAGAGAAAGAGAATGTCTTTTCCCTTTCTTCACTTGCTGAGCAAGGGTGTTTAATGGATGTTCTCAAGCTGTGAACTTCATAACACACCATTCCATGCACTAGTACGTTACAGCATACTGGATGCAATTGATTGTTAACCTTTTACTGTATATCCCAGGAAAGGTAATACACAACCAGGTCTGCAGGATACGACATCAGCTGAGAGGGCAGTGGGTGGATAGGCTCTCCTGAACTCGTCCTTTTTAAACTTCCTGTTTGAAGCTTCTGTGATCCTGTGCAGGTGTGACATTCCATAGCTTCATACAGGACTCTGTCAGGGAGTCATTGAATTTACATCTATAATCATGTTTTGGTTGAAGTAGTTCTTTGCTAAAAAAAAAGGCACGTATCGGAAATAAAAGTTTGATATGATCATTAGTACTTTGCCCATTATCATGACAAAAAGGTAGGATATAAGGAATCCTTCAGTATTGCTGGATTGAAGCCCTGGAACTTACTCCCTAATGACATTGCGAGTATACCTTCATCAAGTGCACTTCATTTGGTTCAAGAAGGCAGCTTACCATCGTCTGGTCAATGGCAACTGGAGATAGCAATAAATGCTGGCCCAGCTAGCAATGCCCACATCCTGTGAATGAATAAAAAGGAACTTGACACAATGGCATGGTGAGTGTTCTATGCTCAAAGCTCAGATAGATAGATTTCCAATCAGTAAGGGAGTCATATTTGTAGGAAAATGGCAGTAAAGGGACACTGAGGATAATTAGATCAGCCATGGTCTCTTTGAATGGAGACATAGCCTTCACAGAATCCCTACTGTGTGGAAACAGGCCCTTCAGCCCAACAAGTCCACATCAGACCTCAGACATCCCACACAGACCCATCCCTATAACCCACCAATCTACATTTCCCTGAACACTACAGGGAATTTAGCATGGCCAATCCACCCAGCATGCACATGTTTGGACAATGGGAGGAAACCAGAACAGCTGGACAAAACCGATGCAGACACAGGGAGAGTGTGCAAACTCCACACAGAGGGTCATCAAGGGCAGAATTGAACTCAGGTCCCCAGTGCTGTGAGGCAGCAGCGCTAACCACTAAGCCACCGTGCCATCTACTTCTGCTACTACATGTTATGGTCTTCTGGTCTTACACAGTTAGTGTTTGGAAGGAGTTAACGTTTAGGTTACATTCAGCTCCACATTTTCTTTTGATGTGATACAGTATTTGAGGATGGACACAGTCTGTTCTACACTAGCATTCACAGGAAGCTGATCTGTTCTGTACCACTCTCAAGAGTCCAAGTAATTCTGCCTAAATTGTCATACAGTTGCACTCAATGCCATCATGCAATTAATCATCGTGTTAATGAAGGACAGTGCCTCTTCTGTAAAGTTTCTGCACTTGCAAATCCTCTATAACTGATCATTAGACAGGGTCTAGACCCAGTATGAACAAAGAAGGCAGTGAGGGTGGCAGAGGTGTTAGAGAACTCAATCAACACTTGCCATGAATCACAAACTGGCGGAGATGGCAGATACCATGAGGAACTGTAGCAGCAATTAGGATAATACACAGTATTGGCTGCTCTCTTGTGACAGCCAGATTGTGGAGCATGCACAGAGTCAGCATGAAGCTGATACCCTCCCACTCTCTTGTTCCTACTCTCCTGTCTTTCAGCTCCCACGGCCAGCCGGATGCTTTCTCTTGGGGACTCCTGTTAGTTCTCCAGCACGTTTGAATTAGACAGCATCTACACTCTTCCAGAATTGGTGCTAATTGAGTGCCAAAGTCTTGACAACGTGTCCCGGAACGTCTCCTGAGGTGCCTCAAAAATGTGCTTCAAACAAAGTTAATCTCCAGTATCTATTGATCAGTAAAAGCTGAGCATGTCTCCAAGTTATACTAGGCAGTCCTCAAAATCCTCGCTGATGTTGTTTTAATTCATTTTCAGTTGGATTCTGTTCAGGGAAGTCAGTGATTATAGTATTAGCCAGAAAAGAAAAGTCTCTTTAATCGGTGTTAAGACTCAATATACTTGGTCATCAGAAGCCTACTCAATCTCAGAGCGGCTCAACTGATATGTGCTTAAACTTTTGAATTAAGATGGCATCATATGTTAAAGGCAGGCTAACCAGGTATTACAAGTCAACTTGGCCGCCTTGGAAAATCTTTCTCATTCAAGAAACCATCAGCACAGCAGTGAAATGACTTGCTTCATATTTACCAAGTAACTAACCAAGGAGCTAAACCATTCAACTGAAATGCAAACATGTTTGAAAATTTAAGGTAACAAGGTGTGGAGCTGGATGAACACAGCAGGCCAAGCAGCATCATAGGAGCAGGAAGGCTTGACATTTCAGGCCTAGACCCTTCATCAGAAATGGGGGAGGGGAAGAGGGTTCTGAAATAAATAGGGGGAGAGGGGGAGGCGGATAGAAGATGGATAGAGGAGAGGATAGGTGGAGAGGAGGCAGACAAGTCAAAGAGGCGGGGATGGAGCCAGTAAAGGTGGGTGTAGGTGGGGGGGTAGGGAGGAGATAGGTCAGTCCAGGGAGGACTTTGGCAATGCCTTTTGAGCATAAAGCACACATTTTTAATTTACTACTTCTTGGGAAAAAGTTTAAAAAGTAATGCTCAGCTTGTCTAGTTCAATTGTTCACCACGTCAATGTGAAGAAAGAGAAAGCTTGAAGACAGAGAGAGTGAGAGAGAGAGAGAAAGAGAGAGAATCATGGCAGAGTTAAGATAGAGAGAAAATGAAGGTGGTTGCTAAAAATTAGTCTTTGCTTGAAGGATAATATTGAGTGACTTTGAGACAGGTTATTCTGGATGTTTAAAAGAGCTGGTGCTTAAATTAGAAATAAGCATGCAACTTGGTTCCATTGTCCTGTAAACCAATTTCCCAATACAATTCCAACCCAAGCCATTTTGAAGAGGTTGGCATTAGGCCTATTTGTCAAGCTCGCATTTGTTATTAATTAAGGGATCTAGTCCGTTCCGATTTCCATGCAAACAGGAATTTTCAGTCTACAATGTAGGCAGCCTACACTGGCTTAGAAGGTCTTGGAGACAAACCTCTAGGATTGTAGCCAGGCAGCAACAGTGTTTTCTATATAAAAAAAAAACTTCACCATATTGTCCCTTCGTGTCTCCAGTTGATAGGGATGCCATTTTTTGTATGCTGGAATACCTTTATTTCCAATTTAGTCTACAGTATTAACTGTTGTTTTCTATTTTATGACCGGAGATATTTAAGACTTTAACAACTGTCATGTATCTGTTCTTATAGACTGTGCCAGGCTAGATTGAATACTTATCTTATCATTTTCCAATGTTAAGGAATGTCAAGTGAGAGAGTATAATTAGGGAGCTGGATTACAGTGACGTGAATTTTCTCTCTGACCCCTGGGGCTCATTATTAATTATCTGGGTGTTGGATAGAGAAGGCCATTTTATGGTAAGGCTTTAATCATTGAAGTGTATTTCAACAAACTGCATCAAAGAAAACTAATTAGAACAAAGTCCCAAAAATGTCCTCTACCACATAGTGAATATTTAAGTCAGAAGAACTATTCAGGCTGCACAGTCAAAAATCTCCTTCAGAAGCACCAACATGAACTAACATAACAGGCCTCCAGCGCTTTATTTTAATAAATGATTTTCTGTAACTGTAATCTTAAATTAAATCCTTACATTGTGTCACACAACTAATCTGGGTCTTGAATTACATTCATACACCACCCAGCTGAACAAAAATGTATTAGGCACTACCCCTGAAGGGACAAGTAACCATGGACACAGTCTGCTTAAGCAGCAGTCTTTCAAATTCACAATTTACTTTGTAATCGTTAAATGCTTGGGAAGCTGATAGCTTTTTAGCAGTTTGCTGAGGGGAATTTCTTTTTTCCACCGTTTAATAATGGATGATCATTTCTGTTGCAACTCCACTCAACTCTTTGGCTTTGGAAAACCTTAGGCCAGAATCTTAGAGGGCCCCAGACAGTTGGGAGGCAGCTATTTTACCAGGTGGGCACTTTACTGCCTGGAGAGATTGTCCGTTATAACCTGACAGCTTTCTTTCAAGTTGGTGGGTGGGGTGGGGGAGTGGGGGTGGGGGTTAGGGTGGTGAAGAAGAGGCTCCGGATGGACATTTTGTGGCCCACTGAGACCAACCATGGAGTGCTTCCTCCAGTGACAAAGGTCATGTCTTGTTAGTACCTTCTTGCAGCTCTTGCAAATGTGCCTGTCACAGATGTATCTGTACATGACAGCATTGGTAACAATAAGCAATTATGTAATTCTTGCAGAGATGACATCTCATCTTCACAGTTCTTTGAAAATATAACAAACAATACGGAAGCTCAGTGGGGGTGGCAATGTGGCTCAGTGGTTAGCACTGCTGCCTCACAGCGTCAGGAACCTGGGTTTAATTCCACCCTTGGATGATTTTCTGTGTGGAGTTTTCACATTCTCCCTGTGTCTGTGTGGGTTTCCTCTGGAGGCTCCAGTTTCTTCCCACAGTGCTAAGATTTCCAGGCTAGGTGGATTGGCCATGGTAAATTGCCCATAGTGTATCAGGGATGTGTAGATTAGGTGGGTTATGGGGGAATGGATGTGGGTGGGATACTCTGAGGGTCAGCGTGGACTTGTTGGGCTAAAGGGCTTGTTTCCACACTGTCGGGATTCTATGATCTAATGTGGATATAGGGGATCCTGTGGGTGCAGTATATCTGGAAGGCATTTGATAAGGGGTTGCACAAATTACATGGATAATTAGGTGTAACTCATTAGCTTGGATAGGCAATTGGCTAACCAGCAGACAGTTGGGATAAATGTCTTTTTTCTATTGGCAAGGTGTAAATAGTAGGATGCCGCAGGGTTCAGGCTTTGGGGTCCAATATTTACAAACCATATTCACTTCTAAATTTCTTATTTATTCATTGCGACTCACTTTCCCAATTATTTTGGTGTTTTCTGCAAATTTGGATATGGATAGATTTGGTGAAGAGGCCAACATTTGATAGATGAAGTTTAATGTGGCTTAATGTGAGGTTATCCATTTTGTGTGGAGGAATGGAAAGGCAACTTATTATCTAAATGGAGAGAGGCTTCAGAGTGTTCCATTGCAGAGGGATCAGTGTGTTTTTGTGCATGGATCACAGAAAACCAGCGTGCAGGTATAATAGGCAAAAAGGAAGACAAATAGAATTTTGGCATTCAAGTCAAAAGGCATCACTAAGAATGTGTCTGGAATATTTTGGTCCCCTTATTTGAGAGGGATGTAGTTGTATTGAAGGCAGTTCAGAGAAGGCCACTAGATTGAGGGGTTTGTCTTAGACATGAGATTGAGCAGTTAAGGCCAATGAAGTCTTTGAAGAATGAGATGAGACCTCCTGGTGCTACTGAGAGTTGGTGGTGAAGGAAGTGGATTTTGTTTTAAATTAATAATGGGTTGCAGGGCTGTGGAGACTGGGCAGGAGAGGAGAGTTGAGGCTAAGGTGAGATCAGCCAAGATCGTGTTTTATGATTGAGAAAGCTCAAGGGGCTGAATTGCCCACTCCTGCACTGAGTTCTTACACTCTTAATTTCTTATAAGCATACTCCTGATCATACCATGTGACATGACTGACTTGTTAAATGGGACATTTCCAGAACCGATCTAACCAATCAAAACTGATCTCACAAGGAGCATTGTGGGCCTCAACAGCAGCAGAGTTGGGCTTCCAATCACAACCTGTAACTTCATGGTCTGGCATATCTCTCATGTTATGTTTAACATGAGACCAGGGATCAATTCTGGTTCAGTGGATGTAGAGGGCATTCCAAGGGAAATACTAAGCATAGCTAAGAATCAGGTGCCATCCTGGTGAAGCAACAAAGTTAAGCCTACGTGAATGGTAGCTTTTGAAAGTTGCATTTAGTAAGCAGAGCTCAGCAATCTCACAACTAATGGATCAGATCTAAATTCCGTAATCCTGCCACATCCAGTTATGAACAATAGTGGTCAATTAAATGACTACCCAGAGGAGAAGACGCCAGTAAACTCCTCACACTCATTGTTGAAGAAGACTATTACATGAATGCAAAATACAAGCCTTAAACATTTTCAACCATCTTAAATCAGAAGCACCAGGTGGATGATCTATACCAGCACTGTTCGTTCACAGATGCCAGTTTTGAGCCAAGTTGATTCACACTGCATGATATCCAGAAATCGCCAAAGGCACTGGGCACAAGAGGGACAGTGGGTCGTGACAACATCTCTGCTGCAGGACTTTCAATTTGTGATCCACAAGTAATTCCGCCCACAACCAAGCTGTTCAAATGTCGATACAATTTTGCATCTACAGACAGAAGTGGAAATTTTCCCAGGTACATCCTGTCTAAAAGTGGAAGATAAATCAAGCATGGCTAACTACTGGCCCGGCAATCTACTTTCAATGGTCAGGAAAATGATGGTAGGTAGCATCACCAGTGCTAGACACGGCACTTATTCAGCAACAATATGCCTACTGATGCTGACAGTGGGTTCCTCAGTGATCAGTCAGCTGCCACCCTCATTACAACCTTGGTCCAAACAGAGACATAACAGCTAAACTCCAGAAGTAAGTCAATGTGACTAATCTCGACATCCAGACAGGTTTTGATTGAATGTGGCATCTCTTTTTCAAATCTGATTCCTAGGACTGTTCCTGTAACATTTTGCCATAAATTTGAAGCATTGAAGCATAAATTTTTCAGGCAAGGTGTGAAGACACTTGATAAATTCACATTTTCTGCATATTTTAATGAGGTTTAATTTTTAACTCTTTGTGATGTTGGCTATCTAAGTGAATGTGCAAAGTTATACCACCTTGCACATTTCACAGGAGAGTTGAAATCAAGAACATGTGTGTGAAGCATCTTAGGTAATAGACCAATCAATTCATATGACAAAGTCAAATTCTTGAATACCCCAGTCCCACAATTACTACCAATGTAATTGCAAAAGTTAGGACGACACGTTGATTTTTATCTGAAAAGCAGCTTTATTTTTATTTTACATATTGCTTCTGTTATAAAGTCAGGGTCCAGATTAGAAATGGTTAATTTTGCTGGTACTGCAGCATTCTTTTCTATATCGATAGCAGAATGTCTGGAGCCACTTACTGATCAATAAGGTGGCTAGCTTTGTCAATGGTGTGACCCAAGGAGAAATGAGTTAGCCAATGAGCTGAACCTTGGTGGTGTCTTGTGCCCCTTGTTTTTCATTTAACTTTCTCAAGTTAAAAGCAAAATTGTTTGATCCTGCTTTTTGTTCATTCAGATGATGTCATACAGATTGCTGGTGGAGGTATCTACAACTAAAATAGCCCAGAAATTTAACCCTGATGAGAGCCAAAATGCTGGAAGGTCAGCCTGATTTTAGTATTTAGCGGACATGAAATAAAATTCAACGCATTGTACTGAATTTTGGAATGGTTGAAACTCTTGTTTGTCATTTATGTAAATGATTTAGATGAGAATATCAAAGGCACAGTTCATAAGTTTACAGATGACACCAAAATTGGTGGTATAGTGGACAGTGAAGAAGGTTATCTAAGATTACAAATGGATCTTGATTGATTTGGTCAATGGGCTGAAGAGTGGCAGATGGAGTTTAATTTGGATAAATACAAAGCGTTGCATTTTGGTAAAACAAACAAGGGCAGGACTTATCAAATTAAAATTAGGGCTTTGGGTAGTGTTGTAGAACAGAGAGACCAAGGGGATCGGGTACATAATTCTTTAAAATTTGTGTCACAGGTAGACAGGGTTTTCAAGATCACATCTAGCGCGCTTGCCATCGTTGCTCACACCTTGAGTATAGGATTCGGAAAGTCATGTTGAAGCTATACAGGATGTTGATGAGACATCCTCTGGAGTACTATGTCCAGTTCTGGTTGGTCTGTTATAGTAAGGATATTGTCAGGCTGGAGAGGCTTCAGAAAAGTTTTACCAGAATGTTACCAGGAATGGAAGATTTGAGTTGTAGGGAGAGGCTTGAAAGGCTCAGACATTTTCCCACTGGGGCATAGGAGGTTAAAGGGTGACCTGGCTGAGGTATATTAACTGCCAGTTTCAGATTAGCCAGCAGACCTTGCTGGGCAGAACTGTAACAACCTTGGGTTTGTTTTTAGGGAGATGTTTTTAAAATCTTGAAGGGTATTGATAAGGTGATTAGCTATGAATCCCTGTGATGGGGTTTCCAAGACTAGGGGGCATATTTTTAAGGTGAGAAGCGAAAGATTTAACAAGGACGCATAGAGCAAATTTTTTACACAGTGTGTTTCGTGTGTGGAATGAACTTCCAGAGGAAGTGGTGAATGTGGATACTGTTACAGCATTTAAAAGGTATTTAGATAAGCAGATGAATAAAAAAAGATTTGAAGGGATATGGCCCAAATTTAGGCTGGTAAGCCTAGTTTAGTTTGAGATTATGATTGGCATGAACTGGTTGGGTGGAAGGATCTGTTTCTGTGATGTATGACTATGATTCTAACTCTTTGAGTAAGATCATTGAGCAAAAATTTATCGCGGTTTGAGATATGCCACGTTATATAGCTGACAGAAACTTGATGGCTCAAAAAGCCTTCTACTGTATTATGAATGATTCTAAAGTAGTCAGCTGACTTGATGATTTGTTAAATGGCCAGACTGCCTCTCCCAGTGAAATCCACCCCATTTTGTCCACCAAACATCACACCATTCAGATAGTGAAGAGGCCATTGGTGAACCCTCAAGTGGAATCAAACCCAAGGTTGTTACAGTTCTGCCCAGCAAGGTCTGCTGGCTAATCTGAAACTGGCAGTTAATATACTCAGCCATGCCAAGGGGCAATTCCAGGATCATGGAGGACACCCAGGATAAATGCAGACAATGTGGTAGTGGTAAATTGTTTCATGTGTTAGGAATCAGAGGGAGATGGGGAACAAAGACACTGGTGTATATTACTGCCAGCAGCAACCTCTGTTCTATGTCCATTCTATTGATCTGGCACTGAGTGCCTCTGATTAAGGGTAACCTACGACAATATACCTCCCCTCAGTGTGGCAAATTTTTCACACATGTTGACATATTGGGCAGACCTTTAGTTACAGGCCCATTAATTAACGGGTTCATCCTATTGACAACAGGATGAGGTCCTTCATTGGTCATTAATCAGCCACTTAATGGCCTCAAATTTTGACTGCGTGGGAAGGTTGACCAAGGCTCTACCACCCTTAGAACCTAAATGTGGTTGTGTCAATTGTGTGGTAGAAATTGGGTATACCACCACTTACTATTTTTAAGTGCTCACCCACCCTCCAAGCTTGCCATCTCCAGGAGCAGAAGATTATGTTGTATACGTATTTAGAACATTCTATTCCATGTATATCTACAGGCAAATTGACATTTCAAAAACGGTGCCAAGATAGACAACAGTAAAGTAATAGCAACTCTGGCAACCACCAGAATATTTTCTTGGAGAGATACGTGAAATGTATGCTGGGGAGCAATAATCCCATTCTAACCACTAATCAGGGAGTGACCTCTGGCACTACCTACACCAGAATTTGTGGCATGGAGAGGTGGGGAGGGTCAAAAAGCTTGGATGCTTCAGGTGGACTTGGTTGGAAATCACATCTTACAGTCTAAATATCCAAACTTGCTGAATGTGCCAAGGTTTGTCACTCATTCCTTAATTAAAATTAATTTCCAGACCATACAGCCCCCTTTGAAGCAGGAAAAGATTGCATTTACAAAGGGATAATGATTTGGTTCTGTGTTTTGGAGATGGTCATTTATGTGATACAATTACTGATGGTTCAATGCTATGTGACGTGAAACAAATTTGTTGAAGACTGGCATCAGTGATGTTGGGACCTCTCGTGCAATAGTTTTACACTTACAGCTTAAACTAAGAATTTTGCAAAATGCCCCAAACTGAAATGTAAATGTTTCTGTCAAGTTATGGGTGTTTCCCTCAAGAGCAAAAGGTAATTCAAAATCTTCTGTGAAAGCCTAATTGCTACGTTATTTTCTTTGCTTGTTTGTAAATTCTCCCAATATAACCAAATCCCCATTACTCTCCAGAGAATACCTCTCAGACACTGTGTTTTAAAAGAAATCACCATGGCCACAGAAACACTTACAAGTTAATCATTAATCTCTTTTAGACAGGCAGACCAAACACCTGAACCATAGTTCAAAATCTAGACTGTAAAATTAATAAATATTAATATATATATTGGCCTGGATGCAAGGATGGAAAGTACTGCAGCTAAATTTACAGTTGACACTAAAATAGGTTGGAATGTAAGTTGCAATGAAGAAATAAATTTACAAATGGATATATATAGGTTAGGTGAATAGTTCAAAATTTGGCAGATGAAGTTTAATGTGGATAAGTGTGAGGTTATCCATTTTGGTTGGAGGAACAGAGAGGCAACTTAGTATCTAAATGGAGAGAAATTTCAGGTTGCTTTAATGCAGAGGGATATGCGTGTCCTCGTGCATGAATCAGAGATAACTGGTACTTAGACAAAGAAAGTAATAAGGAAGGCAGGTAGAATTTTGGAATTTATTGCTAAAGGAATAGAATATAAGGGAAGGGAATTGTTGATGCAACAGTATAAGGCATTAATGACACTGTGCTTGAAGTGTTGGGTGCAATTTGGTCACCCGAATTGAGCAAGGATATGGTCCTAATGAGACAGTTCAGAAAGGTTTCACTTGACTGATTCCAGAGATAAGGGGTTTGTCTCATGAGAGGAGATTGAACATTTTAGGCCTACGCTCTTTGGAGTTTAGAAGAATGAGAGGAGATCTTATTGAGGTATATAAGATGCTAAAAGGGATTGAGAAAGTGGACATAGGGAGAATGTTTCGTCATGTGGGGCGACCCAGAAGGAGAGGTGGGAGTTTTAGGATTAGGGGAGCAGACTTAGAACAGGGAAGAGGAGAAATTCATTCTCTCGAAATGTCATGAATCGACAGAATTCACAAGCCCAGAGTATAGTAGATACTGGAACATTGAGCAAATTTAAGGAGAAAATAGACAGATTTTTGAATTATTCATAGGATTAAATTATTAATTATTAATTATTTGAAGGATTATTGAATTTGGGCTTGAGAATGGAGTTGAGGCCAAGATAAGATCAGCCATGATCATATTAAATGACAGTGCAGGATCTGAATTGTTTCCTCCTGCTCCTCGTTCTTATTTTTTTACAATCTTACATAACTCACACAACTTACATCACATGTCACCCTGAAAAGGAATGAAAAAGTATCTTTTAAAGGCATTACTATTACCCATTAAAAACCACCTTAATACTATTTTAATGTCACATTAACAGTAGTAATATATTGACATTAATCATACATATCATATGTATTTGTGATAAAGAGTGTACTAGAACATTTTCTTTTCCAGGTATATGAACAGTTTTCAAATCATATGGTTAGAGAATTAAACTCCACCAAAATAATTATAAGCTCTTGTTTCAAAGTTTTTCCAAGGAAGCAAAAGGATTGTGATCTGTATAAATAACAGTTTCTTCCACATTTTTGGGATGTAAATCTTAAAATGATGGAGAGCCAGTTCAATGGATTGAATCTTTGATATTTTGGCTAAGAGTCAATCTCATCAATTTTCTTGGCATTGAGGTACAGCAAGATCTGCAAAGGAAGCTAGATGTCATTGCCAATAAGTTACTAAAGGCTAAAACACAGGTACGGAACATCATTAAGAAGGCTAATAAAGTGCTGAAAAAACTCAGAGAATGCTGACGAAATGCAAGAGATCTAGCAGCATCTATGGAGAGAAGTACAATTGACGTTTAAAATTTGGTATGACTTCTTCAGAACTGGAAAATATTGGAAAATAGAATATTTTTAATATGTTTCTCAAAGACGAAGGAGGAGCAAGAGGGCAGTTGTATAGAGGTCCTGAGCAAAAGACAAAGTGCTTGTTAATAGTACAGAAATAAAAAGAAATGTAAAATGGGTGTGAATTAAGGTGTGAAAGGGAGAGTATTGTAGTATTCTTTCTATAAAGTGCTAAGTAAACAAGACACAACATGACATGCCTGTGGAGAATATGGGGAGACATGATAAGGAAAGTGGAGAACAGACATAATGTGGTCAGTTTCTGAACTAACTTTAATCATGAAAGGATTTAAATACATGAAAGGATTAGAGAAGTTTTGCTTCAATTGTATAGAAGCTTGGTTAAATCTTGGAGTGTGCATGTAGTTAGTTTTGGTCTCCAGCCTCAGAGAAGATTTCATTGCCAATAAATTGCAACAAAGAGTCACTAGACTTATGCCTCAGATGGTGGGACCACCCTGTGAAAAGAGATCGGGGAAACTGGGCCTACATTCTCTATAGTTTTGAAGAATGAAAGGTGATTTTATTGTAACCCAGAAAATATTAATGGGTAGTCAGGGTACATGCAGCTGAGAGGTTTCCCCTAGTTGGAAAATCTAGAACCAGGGGGTACAATTTAAAAATAAGTGTCATGCCATTTTGGCCTAAGATGCAAGATTTTTATTTTATCCAGAGGTTGATTAATCTTTGAAATTCTCTACCTCAGTGGAAGCTCATTCCTTGGGTACAATTAAAGCAGAGGTTGATGGATTCCTGATTATGAATGAAGTAAAAGGTTATGAGAGTTATGTGTATAAAAGACATTGAAGTGTTCAATCAGCCATATTAAATGACAGGGTAATTTGACTGTCCAAATGGCCTACATCTATTCCTATGTTCCTGTGGTATAGAGCCCAGCTAGAAGCTGAACACAGAACACAAAATCTTGGACAAAAACCTTCCCTCAGAACTGTTAGCCAATATTATACCAGTGTGGCATTAATTTTCTTCAAATATGCAATTCCTCTGTCAGCTGATTGACTGAAAGCATCAATTTAGAGCTGAATTATTCGCAGTTCTACATTCTGATCTCATTCCAAACTAGGAATTGGGTTGTGGCTAGCTAACTCAATCTTGTACAGCGTGTGGGATGGAAGTGAAAGAAAAAATCTCTTCAATCTAAGCCATATAAGATGTGTACTGACAGATTCTCTTCCCACCACCTGCATCTACCCACCCTCAACATATAGTTTTCCTGTTGAACACATTTAAAAACGACTTAATTTTGAAAGGTTAAAAACATGTTCAATACTGATGTTGAATTTATCAGGTTGATATCAGATACAGCCTTATGGGTGGATTATGCTATTGATGGCACCATACCTTAAATATCTAACATGTTTCCAACTTTTGATATTTTCCAGTGCAATAGTTCATTGGAAGTGCATATGTTCCAGATTTTAATTTAAAAAGTTAATAGCTGTCAGAATTTTACAATTCTAACTTTAGTTTGGAAATAATTATACTCCAACTTCTGAGTTTGACTTCTTGAAAATATTAATTTCTAGATTTTATATGAACAATATGACACTATAATTCATATATAAAATTCTAAAACATAACAGACAAATGTATTATAACCACATCTCAGCTAGGCAGTAGAAATATTGATTTTTTTTTTGAAAAATAATTATTGATAGGACTTCTCATGGAAGCTTCACTTTATTCCTGAGAAAATCAATTTCGTCTCATCGCATGTTTCTTTTTAGGTGCGGGTAGGAATCAGTGTAACACCATCACACAGGATGAAGTAATTAGAACCAGACATGTTTTTAGAAGTGCAGCAGAGAGGATTGGAGCATTGTGCATCCAAATAAGAGTTTAACAGTGTTTGAAGACTTTGGGGTTTTTTTTGATGGAAGGGAATAGAGAATGGATTGCTGGCAATATAAGATTCAACGTGCATGACTCTATTAATGATACAGCAGATTTTCAGCAACTTCAAATTCCACATGGAATTGGATGCTGACTACAAAAACGATTTGTATCATTAAGGACATTTTATGATTACAGTGCAAGTGATTTCATATTCAAACATTTCAGAGCAAAATTAGCAGCATCATATGAATCATGTCATTTTCATTACATAAGGAATAAGGTGCATATTTTTATTGCAAAAATCAGGGCAAATGTTCTAAAATTTGTGCTGTGCAACATAATCGGCTCAATCAAAATCAAATTGCTATGCATTCATTTTTTTCTCATTTCAGGCTTTCAAAAAGAATGAAACAGATATTTCTTTTCTACACTGTAGGAATTCTAGGCTCCAAACCTGTACGTAGGCTGACTTATAGCTGAAGCATTCATCACAATCTGCTAGAAGTAGCAATGATGGGGAATGGCACAATGCTGAGGATTGGAAGCAGAAACTAAACGTTGGAAGCATAAACTTCCCATGTTCAGTTTATGAGAAATCTGGAGTAAAATTTCTACTTTGAATGCAATCGGCAATACAACACAATTTGTACCAAGATTGAATTCATGTTGAAAAGCATCTCTGTTCCTACCTTTTCTCTGCCTCCTCCCTAGAGATCATTAAACCTCACTATTATATCACCAAATGCAATATCTGCTGTGTAATGTATTTTTGACAGGGTTATCAAAACAAAATCTTTCATAAACTTAAGATTGGTATAGTGATGACTATTGGAGTCATGCAATTTTGAATTACAAAAATGCATGATTAAATCAAAAATGTTTTGTTCCATTACTCATTCATTGGCCAACATTTATTTCCCATCCCTTGTCAGTCTGAAGAAGAAGGTTTTGAGCTGCGTTCTTGAATCACCATAATCCTTGGAGTGTAGGGACACTTACAGTGCTGTTAGATGGAATTTCTCGAATATGACCCAGTAACAGTGATAGAATAATGTTACACTTCCAAGCCAGGATGTTGTGTGACTTGGAGGGGAACTGGCAAGTGATGGTGCTCCCATACATCTCCTGCCCTTGTACATCTAGGTGTATAGGACATGGGTGTACAAGGTGCTGTCAGAGGAGCCCCGGTGGAACTCAAAGCTCGGCACCAGTGAGAAAGTTATTTCTTTATAATTGCCACTTGTTAGTACTGCCGAAAACCCCTTCCAACACTTTGCTTATGATTGAGAGTAGACTGATGGGGTGGTAATTGGCTGGGTTGGATTTGTCCTGCTCCTTGTGCAGAGGACATATCTGGGCAATTTTTTCTCATTGTCAGGTACATGCCAATGTTGCAGCTGTACTGGAACAACTTGGTTAGTTGTGTGGCAAAATCTGAAGCAGTAATATCATTGGAATGTTCTCAGGGCCAAAATGTCTGCAAAATCCAGGACCTTCAGCTATTGCTTGATATAATACTGGAGTGAATCAAGTTGGTTGAAGATTGGCATTCATGATAAAGAGGTCTTCAGGAAGACGTTGAGGTGGATCATCCATTCGGAAATCCTGACTGAAGATGGATGCAAATACTTCAGTTGAGTCTTTTGCACAGATGTTTTGGGCCCTACCATTAAAGAGTATTAGAATATTTGTGGAGCCTCTGTCCCCTGTTAGTTTAGTTAGACACCCCGTTCATGACTGGATGTGACAGGACTGCAGATCTTAGATCTGATTTGTTGTTTGTGGGGTCACTTAGCCCTGTATGTTACATGCTGCCTCTGCTGTTTGGCATGCAGGTTGTCCTGTATTATGGCTTCACCTGGTTGAGGCTCCTGACATCTCCTCCTTCGCTATTCATTGAAGCAGGGCTGATCTCCTGGCTTAATAAGAATGGTAAAGTGAGGGTACAATGGGTCACAGGACTATTGATTGTGCTTAAATAAATACTGCTGTTGATGGCTCACAGAATTTCAAAGACACTCAGTTTTGAGTTTTGAAATCTATTCAACCTCTATACCATTTAGCACATGCTTCTGCCATGCAACATAGTAGAGAGTATCCTCAATATGAAGGTGTTTGTAACAGTGACGGTCTTGTCCCGGAGTGGCAGTCTTCTTTCCTGTCAGCTTCCAGTATTCCAGCAGCCTGGCAGGTGGTTTTGCCCAGGGGCGGCAGTCTTGGTGTGGCATGGCGGTCTTCTTTGTTGGAAGCTTCAAGCCCAGTGTTCCAGTGGCCCGGCATTACCGTCTCATCCAGGAGGGTTGGTCTGGATCCAGCATGGTGTTCTTCTTTGGAAGAGGCTTCCAGCCCAATACGCCAGGGGGCATGGCATGGTGGTGTCCTCTCAGCTGTGTCTTCTGGGTATTCCATCATTCCATAATTGGCTTTCCCTGAGACAAGGAGTTGTTAACTGAACTGTAATGAACTTTGTCCTAATTTTACTTTTTTCTATTATTATGTATGACTTTTGTCACTAATACAGGTGCTATGGTAGATTGACTTATAACACTTTTCACTCTACTCTACATGTAAAAGTACATGTGACAATAAATTTCTATTCTGTTCTATTCTATTCTGAACAGGCAGGGAATAAATTGACCATGTGCCAGCAAATGGGATCAGTTTCGAATGGCTTCATTCTTGGCACTGACTTGGTGGGCCGAAGGGCCTGTTCCTGTGCTGTACTCTTTTATGTTCTATGTTCTATTCTTTTGTCTGTGCACTTGCTTTGAATTTTGTATAAATGAGGGTGGCGCTTCCAGTTATGGTGAAAGTAATTTGCATTTAACATTTCATAACTGTTTGTGTGCTCATTATACCATCATCAAGAAATTATGCCAAAAATTTGCAATCAAAGTGTGACAATGATAAAGAGAGTCTGGAGTTCTTATTTGATTGCAATTCTTCTGGGACATCCCAAACTGAACTTGTCACTACAGCTGATATTTGTGCTCTAAGTATAATTATTTGAGCTAATTTTCTCATGCTCAGCAATCTCATGAAGGCTGCTGCTCTGACATTTTTTTTAGTGAAAGGAGGCAAATCTGCATTTCTCAGAGGAGATTCCATTCAGGCATTCTTCAGAAATCAGGAGCCACACTGTAGAACTGTCAGAGAAAGATAAACCCCACTCCTTTTCGCTCCAGTCAGCTAACATGCTCTGAAATGTAAAGATCTAGAAGTTCACTTTAACACCTGCTGTCAAATACTAAGAACAAAAGGGAAGTTAAGGTGGTAAGGGGTAAGCTGCCAGGTAGTGGTTTCAAGGATATTGGATATTTATGGTACCAGCTGAGCGGGGGTTAGGTTGTCAGGTAGGGTACCAAATGGGAAAAAAGAAGGGTGCCAAGTGAGTAGGGGGCCAGGGTGTATGGTGGCAAGGCAGGGGGAAGACAAGAGATGCAATGTTTAGGATTGGTTGGGTTGGGTGGGTAAAATAGAGAGAGTGGATATCGAGTACAAGGTTCAGGTCTGGCAGCAGGATTGGTGGTGGGGAGAGTGTGGGGCATTGAGTTGGTCTGTTCTGGTGCTGGTGGAAGATGTATAGAGTGGAGGAAGAGGGGGCCAAGTCTAGTGGTAGGAGTTGTTGGGTTCGGGTGTGGAGTAGGCTAAAGTAGGACAGGTCCTCAGAGGTGATGAGGGCTTGGTGCTAACCTGCTGCTTGTTGCAAGCAGGTGCTTACCTGAGGATGTAAAGGGACAGCGTGTCAGCACAAAATCCTCTCCAATTTCCTTTCCAGTGAGGAAGAATCCGGTTTTCCATTTTTGCGACTTTGCAATTAAGCACCTGCTGGGTTTGGGAGGTCAGACTCTCACAAGTCATCAAAAGGAATCATCTGTTAGGTCTCAAGTATTATATTTTTGTGTCTCAAATTTCTAATAATGTGTAAGAAACAATGTATTCCCTGTTTGTCCAACATAAGATAATTAATTAATTTCCTATATCCGAAAAAAATCAGGCATTTGCAATGTTGGAGCTTAGTTGGGGTGCAGACTTTGTAGAATTGTTAATTGTGTACTAAATTAATTTTGACTGTCACTATGACTCCTTTTGGAAAAAGAGCTA
Source organism: Ginglymostoma cirratum (assembly GCA_024137785.1). NCBI lineage: Eukaryota > Metazoa > Chordata > Chondrichthyes > Orectolobiformes > Ginglymostomatidae > Ginglymostoma > Ginglymostoma cirratum. The sequence continues at coordinate 11,271,545 of JAHRHZ010000035.1, read as the reverse complement.
TGGATGAGCATTATAATTCAATCATGTGCATGGCATTCTGTTCTTGCACACATTCAAGGTGTGAAAGACTCACAATGTGAAATGATAGATGAGGTCAAAATACAGCTTGCAGTTAACAAAACAGTGAAATGCTTAAAACTGATTTGAATGTAACTCATAAATGCTAAGAATGGGCAGTGGAAGAGTGAGGCCATGACTTCAAAAGGAACCTGCTGAGTTTAGCCTGCTATTTGAGAGAATGAATCAGATTTAATTTTTAAACCTTTCTCACAGGTTACCACAGAAATCTTGATGCAGCCGACTCTGAGGGAGTTTATTTTATACTGTTAACAAAATGGGGACACGTGACAATACTGGATTGACACAAATGTTCTTCACGGCTTTCAACGCTGAAGACCACTCAGAATGCAAGAGCCAAGAAGGTTTGAATAGAAAACAAGCAATGTGATAGACAATGAACAACATTAACCAGTTTAGCCAATTGATTAATCTATAACTGAAGTTCATCACAGTGCAACATAGCTTGGTGAACAAATAATTGTGACAGAATTGAAACTGTTGTGGTGTTGTGGTGACTCAAAAGAGACAAGTCTGGAAGAGTCAGAATATATGACTTCCCTATTTTCACAGGACGTATTCTCAATATCTGTGAGAGGGATCATACCAAGTCAGAAGCTATCCTCAAATAGGATTCAACAATCCTCATAGCTGAGGAAATGAACATGGTTGTTTCACCAATTATACAATTTCTGCAGGCGGAAGAGGGAGTCCAGAACAATTAACAATTTGAAGTCGCTGGTTTACATACCTCAACACAAATAAAGATATAGTGCATATAACTCCATGGAAGCCAATACTGGGATGGGATGACTGTTGGCCAACAAACCAGATACTCTTAGAAAGAAATTGCCTGCTTCTGCAGTGGAAATATTTATTTTGCGTGGAAATCAAAGAGTTTTAAAAATGTGCTACAGTTTAAAGGGGACCTGCAGGAGGATTGTCAGGAGGAGAATCAAAGGCAATGGTCTTCCACTCAACAAACTACCAATCTTATGAGGTCAAAGACAACACATTCTGGGAGGTAACACAATGTAGAGCTGGAGGGAGATTAGTGCGATCTCGAAGCCATCTAAATTTTTAGAGTCTAAGACTTTGGGAAGATGAGGTAGTCATAAAAGAAATCATATGTAGAAATGTATGAAACTGAAAGCAGGAGTAAAGCTTAGATGATATATTGTAATTGATCCAAAAGGTCTGCAATGGTTAATAACAAGAAGTGTTATAAACACCACCAATGATTATGAAGTCACTTGGGCTTGTGTGAAGAACAGCTTTGACCCTCGGCTTCATGAGACCTGACATCTGGTCCTCCTCAAAGTCAGTGCAACAATGTCTATCAAATCGATGTAACCAGCTGTTAACATGCAATAAACTAGTTATTGTCAGCTACAAGAAACATTTCTAATTAGAGCAGGAAGTGGTTTTCCTCTACCACACTAGAGCAAACAGTTTCCTACACTTAAAGAGGTTGGTGGCAGCTCAGTTCATCATGGGTAGCAGTTTGAACAGTATAGTGAGCTGGAATACCATACACCATGCACAACTTCAAACAGAAAGTATCTCACTGGGACAGAGGGCAGTGGGATTTGCCTACATTGTTGGATTCCTATGGCTGCTCAGCTGTGGCCACCCATGTAACCATCAAAACATCAGGTGAGTAGCCAGTAAGATTGATTCACCAATAGGATTTATCATCTGTCAAAGTTTTCAGCCAAGCCAGGAGCAGGTTGCACAGAGAGATGGCCAGGGCCCACAAAGAGTCAAAGCATTTGTGAGGAGAGTCTGAAAATCTGATCCCAGAATATTTGACCCGAGTGCAGCTCATCCAGCAGAATTGCATTCTCTGGCCTCACTTTGACCAGGCTTGGTGAACATGTCTATCATAGACTCGAGCTTGAATAATGTTAAGGCATGGTGCCCATCTGTTCAATGGTGTCATGGCCCCCATTTGAAGATCGTTGACTCTCATGCATTTCTTCTTCTCTCGTTTGAATTTGTGCCATTGTGTAATGGAAGCTCACATGACCTGGTTCATGGCTCAGAATTGCCAGTGGTCTGAATAAGTTACAAAGTGTACGTCAACAAGTGAAATGAACCCAAGTGAACCAGCCAGTGTTTTGACATTGAAGTCAACTGTTCCAGCACAGCGTTCCCAACTGGCCTTGGATGTCCAGCAGGGGCAGTCTCCATAGCTGAGCTGTGTTGCATAGATGGCTTGTCCCAGTGGCAAAGTGGACCCATGCCTAGCCACCAGGCCCACGGCTCATGGCGGAGCACTTAACAAGAAGGACTGTAAAGTTGAACACTGTTTCTTAATTTCTTTACATTTCTGCCTTTATATTCTATGACTTGGTTTATTTTTCTGTATTTTAAGATGGCGTCGGACAGTGGCAACAATGTACTAAACTTTTCACTGTATTTTGTAACAAAACAGATATGACCATAAATAAATCAAATCAATTCAGAACTGCCTGGGGTGACCAACAGACCTTCAATTAACAGGATTATGTATTTGAGGTGGTTGTCCTGTGTCTTGAGTTCAGTGCTGTCAAGATGGCCTTTGTCCTGTATTTTCAAAGTGAATGCAGAGTCTGCGCCGGTGTATGCAGGCTGTACTCTGCTGCCCCTGCCCCCTCCCATAGTTTCATCAATGTGATCGCCCTCTCACAGCCTCACCAACACTCACCAATGCTTTCCCCACACCTCCGCTTGTACGGCTCCCCATGTCAAGATATGCCTTTGTTTCTCTCAGGAGTTGGTCATTCAGAGATGGCCCCCAAATTAGAGAGTTTAAGGAGATTGATTCTAATGATGGTACCCCATGAGATGTAACAAATCCGTTCTGGGTAGCTGGAGGGGATTAACAGTTGGGTCACAATTGACATCCAAGTTTAAGCCACAGTAACAGCTTAGCAAGATTACACACTGTGTAGTAGCATTGTATCCTACATCCAGGTTTATCCTACATCCAGTCGGATTGCTGCTGCAATCCCAATGAGCAAAGTTAACTCTCTCAATGGAGAAATTGATGAACTCACTGGCATGAAGGATACAGCATTAGAGCTATTGGAGGTGTAACTGGAACTAATCCTCAAGCTGGGAGTAACAGGTTCTAACTGGCATGTATTGGGAGCAAGTGAAAGGATTACTCAGTCCACTAGGAAGGCAGTTACAATTTCCAGTCATTCAGTTTGCACCAGGATTTAGTCAGCTGGCTTTGACTGCAGCGTGTTGTGTTTAACTGGAAATAGTTTACTTGTCAGCTGAGAAATGGCAGATGCAGGACACAAGATGGAGCCTGCTATCAGATTGTACAGACACTACTCCTTATTCAAGCATGTCAGTTATCAGACTACACAGATACAGCTCCTTGTTCTTGTGTGGCAGTTATAAGACTGTATTGACAGATTCCCCATTCCTGTGTGCCAGTGACCAGATGATACAGACCTTCCCTGCATCATAAGGTCAGAATGGGGGTTGTTCACAATGATTGCACAATGTTCAGCACCATTCGCGTCTCCTCAGATATTGAAGCAGTCCATGTTCAAATGCAAGAAGATCTGGACAATATCCTGCTTGGGCTGACAAGTGGCAAGTGATATTCGTGCCCCACAAATACCAGGCAATGACCATCCTAAATAAGAAACAATCTAACTATCACTCCTTGACATTCAGTCGTGTTACCATCTCTGAACCTTCCACTATCAACATCCTTTGGTTTACCATGGACCAGAAACTTAACTAGACTCACCATATAAACACAGTAGCTACAACAGCAGGTCAGGGTCTGGGAATACTTCATGGAGTAACTTAATTCCTGACTCCCCAAAGCCTGTTCACTGCCTACAAGACACAAGTCAGGGAGTGTGATGGAATATTTGTCACTTGCCTGCGTGGGTGCAGCCCCGATAACACTCAAGAAGCTTGTTACAGTCCAGGACAAAGCACCCCACTTGATTGGCACCACATTCACAAGCATCCACTCCCTCCACCAGCAATGCTCAGCAGCAGCAGTGTGTATTATCTACAAGATGCACAGCAGAAATTCACCAAAGATCCTTAGAAAGTACCTTCCAAACCCATGACCACTTCCGCCTAGAAGGAAAATGGCAGCAGATATATGGGAACACCATTCCCTGCAAGTTCCCCTCCAGACTACTCATCACCCTACTTGGAAATATATTGCATTCCTTCGTTGTCGCTGGGTCAAAACACTTTGACTGGCTTTGACTGTAGCATAAGAGATAACAAGGTGTCGAGCTGGATGAACACAGCAGGCCAAGCAGCATCAGAGCAGCATCAGAAGAAGAAGGGTCTAGGCCTGAAACATCAGCCTTCCTGCTCCTCTGATGCTGCTTGGCCTGCTGTGTTCATTCAGCTCTACACCTTGTTATCTCAGATTCTCCAGCATCTGCAGTTCCTATTACCTTTGACTGTAGCATGTTGTGTTTAAGTGGAAATAGTTTGCCTGTCAATTGAGAAATGGCAGATGCAGGACGCAGGATGGAGTCTGCTATCAGATTGTACAGACACTGGAATTCCCTCCCTGAGGGCATTGTGGGTCAATCTACAACACAGAGACTGCAGTGCTTGAGGAAGACAGCTCACCACCACCATCTCAAGGGCAACTAGGGATGGGCAGTAAATGCTGGCCGGCTAGTGACACCCAAGGCCCACGTGTGAATAAATAAAAAAGACACAGTTCCCTGTTACTGTACAGAGTTATCAAACTGTAAAGACGGTTTCCCCATTCCTGTACTTTAATTATTAGATTGTAAAGACACAGTTACCATATTCCTGTGTCAGTTATAGAACTGTACAGACAGCTTCCCCATTCCTGTGTCAGTTATCAGATTAGATGCAGATTGTAACCTTTTCCATGAACTGATTGATGACTTATGCCAGGTGCCTGAGTGTTAATTACCTATGTGTGCACAGGGGCTTTTCCAATGCCAAAACTTTCCATGTTCCTCTTACCATCTTTAGAGTTAGGTTTAACTGTGAGAAGCAGACAGCAGAGCAGTACTGAATATAATGTCAGATCATCTGTTTGTGAGCAAAAGGCTGATAGCTCTGACTATCTCACTGTCCAGTCAAAACCTGCTAAGGCAGCACTGCCTGAAATCTTTGTCTGGTGGCCACTCGCAGCTACTGCAAACGTTCTGAGAATTACATGAGACTGCTGTTGGTTGTTCTGTGAGAAGTGACTGTGTGGTGTTCTCAGGTTGCTCTGGCGTGTCTGCTGGTGCCTGCGGTGTGGGGCTCTCATCAGGGTGCTGCCTAGCATTTACCTTTGAATATTCTGCAGCATTGACCCAAGGTATCTGGGCAACGCGACGGCTATGGTCAATTTCTGCCACCTCAAACCTGGCCTCTGTATGCATCAGTCCTCCAAAACTGGAACATTTTACATGTTCCCATCTCCATCCTGAGCCCTTCCATCACAACTTGGCCATCAAACCTGACACCCATCCCATCAGAAGCTAAGCTCAGGGCCAACTGTGGCCACGATCACCATGTCCCCATTTGTGATTTTCAAAACGGTTTTAATTTTAAATTTCTCATACCAAAAGCGAAGTACTACCTGAGAAATTGGCAGTGTAAGTTCTGAGATGTGGCTGTAAAACTAACTGGATGAATTGAATGTCAAATCATGTATAGAAAACAAAACAATAAAAAGCAAAGAAGCATTGAAAGTATGAGGAGATTTTTTTTGTAATGTATCATGAGTGGAGTGTTTCAGAGAGCAACATTTGGATATTTGAATTTATTCCTGCAATTGCCCTTGTGTAGGTCAATCAGTGATGCACAGATAGCGGTCAGCAGTATTAACCTCATCATTACTTTGGCAGGAAAATCTGGACAAATGTGTTTCGGAAAATGTACAGCATTGCAATGCATGACAGTTGATAGATACAGACGCTGCTACAGAGATTGCATGAAGAATGCTCCTTTAAGCATTTTTTGTTGGCGCATCAAATATATGCAGAACAGTTATGTTGCAGCTTTGTAAAATGAAAAATGCTGCTTTGAAGAGAGTTACAGATAACTACAATTCCATTGATTTTCAAGATAGTTACTAGCACTGAAATCAATAATACATCTGAGTGAGCAGACTGGCGCAGCCAGCGTTGAGTTTAAGATAATAATCTTTAGCACTTCATTTTTTATCATTTGAACTTCCAAGATTTGATAATGACTATAAGATCATAAGATCAGAAGAAATAAGAGAAGGAGGAGGCCATTTGGCCCATTATACTTGCTTCATGTTTCAATAATTTATATCCGAATTGATTATAACCTTGACTCCACTAGCTTGTCTGACCCTCAGAACCCTTTACTTCCTTGTAGATTAAAAATCTCAGCCTTAAATATACACAATAAGAACATAAGAACAGGAGCAGTGGGACCTCAGGGTTCTCTGAAGGTGGCCAGGCAAACCAGAAACAACTGAAACAAGGGCAGCATGGTGGCTCAGTGGTTAGCACTGCTGCCTCACAGTGCCAGAGACCTGGGTTTGATTCCACCCTTGGGTGACTGCCTGTGTGGAGTTTACATGTCCTCCCTGTGTCTATGTGGGTTTCCTCTGGGTACTCCAGTTTCCTCCCACAGTCCAAAGTTTGCGGGCTTGGTGGATTGGTTGTACTAATTTGCCCATAATGTTCAGGGATGTTGAGGTTAGGTGGGTTAGACATGGGAAATGCAGGGGTAGGGGTTTGGGTGGGATGCTGTTCGGAGGGATGGTATGGACTTGTTGGGCCGAATGGCCTGTTTCCACACTTCAGGGATTCTGTGAACTGTTAAGAAGGCTTATAGGGCCCTTAGGGTTATAAACAGAGGCATAGAGTATAAAAGCAAGGAAGTTATGGTACACCTCTACAAATCTTGGTCAGACCACACTTGTCATACTGTGTTCAGTTTTGGGCATCTTATTAATGGAAGGATGTTAAAACCCAGGAAATAGTTCAAAGGAGATTTGCCAGAATGATACTAGGAATGAAGGATTTTAGCTACAAGGTAAAATTGGAGAAATTGTGCTTATTTTCCTTGGAGCAGACAAGATAAAGGCGTAACTTTATTGAGGTGCTCACGATTATGAACAATGTTGATAGGGTAAAGAAAAATATTCTGTTTCCATAAATTGTTATGTCAATAACTAAGTGTTTCAATTTCAAGACTGTTAGCAGGACAGCTGGAGTGAGATACGGAGAAACTTTTTTGCTCTGAAAGTCATTAGAATATGGAATGCACTGCCTGGGAAAGTAGTGAAGGTAGATTCTATAGGAGGTTTCAAACAAGAGCTGAATAGATGTGATGAATTTAGAGAGCTTCGGAGATTAGGCTAGAGAGTTTGACTAGCTGGGTAACTCTTTCAGGAGCTGGTATAGGCACAATGGGTCAAATGGCCTCCTTCTGTACTGTACAATTCTATGATTCTATGATTTTAAGAATTTTCTCCTTGTCTCCATTTTAGATGGGAGGCCCCTGGGCAGGGTCTTCAAGGGGCTTGAACAATGAGAGCATGTGGCTCGATTTGTGACAGAATAATACAAGACATTTGTGAGAGGCTTGTCTCAACTTCAGGAGCAGCTCGATGCATCTTTGATGCATCAGTCAAGTGTCATGGTGAGTTTAAGATGACAGTGGAAGGTTCAGCAATTATTTTTGGTGCATGTGAGGAGCTGATCTGAGTGAGTGAGTGAGTAGGCAGCACAAATGGAATGCAGGGTTAATGGTGTTGGGTATGGTGGTGGTTGAGAGCGAGTGAAGGAATATATTGCAGGAAATAGTGAGAATGGTAGATCATTAGCCTTGGTGGGTGATGGGGACTGTAGCAGACAGAGAGAGAGTGCTGTATTGAAACCTAGATGGTGGCACTGCTGGTGACGGGTTGACGAAAGACATTGATCATCTTCCTACATCATTGGACATTGCTCCAAATATCTGACGTTGCACTGACCTGGGTGGCAACCACAGACCAGGCTGGCATTGTGGCCTCCTTTGCTGGTCCTGGAGGAAGAACAGGTCCCTGCCTGGAAAATAAGGTGCCAGATTTCCCTTGTTTGCTTTGTCCAAGTCAAATAACAGGAATCATTTAGGGCAGCTCTGGACTGACAGTGCCTATCTGGGGGCACAGTGACCTTTTAAAGATGATAGTGGTGCCAGAGATATCAGTAAATTCCAGGATACCCTGGCAGTGGTGAGTTGTTTTGGGAAGAGCATGTGGTAAGATAGGGCTAGAGCCTGAAAACAGGAATGGCATAGAGGTACAGTGGGTTTAAAATGAATTGACTGAGGTAAGATGCAAAGAGAAAACTCACTAAACCTCACAGTGAAAAAACCTACAAATCCAGACGCAACTGGCATTTAGCCAAAAAAAGTAAGACATGGTTCTTCATTTTGAAACTCTCTAGATTCTCATGAAGGGATCACATCCTCCGAGAACCTTATTCATTTCTGTTAGTGAATCAGATGGGTATTTATTGTGTTACAGGGGGTGTATGATCATCTGTTATGGTGGGATTTCAACTCATGGTCCCAAAACCGTAGTTTGTCATGCTAGATTACAAGCCAGTGGCATTACCACTGCACCATCTCCCCTCTGTGTTCCTGTAAGTGTCCCCAATGAGACAATGTGCACATTATATTTGGCAAACATAAATTGCAGAGGAAACAAAGATTTTTCAGTAGATTGACTTGTTAAGATGTTGAATTCATGCGTTGTCAGACACCTGACTGAAAGAACTTTCTAAGTTGATTCATTGAGATGTTTATCAGAACATTTCTTTATGAATTTCCAATCCTCTATAAATAGTGCCACATTGAATTCAATGCTTGCAATTCATATTGAATTCAAAAATTTTCTCTCCAACATCTTTGTATTTTCATATTCTTCATGACACACTTTCAAGGAAATCAATTTTCCGGATGTACAAAACAGTCATCTGGATATTTTGAATGCTAAAAACACCACTTAGCATTTAGAGGATTGAGTCAAGAATGATGGTTGTTTGCTGATATCTCCAAAAGCACTGCATTGTATACAATCTTATTTCTTCAGAGAAACTGGATTGACACAAGCTTAATGAGTTGACCTCTATTCAAAAATGGCCTTCCTGGAAAAGGCAACCCTGTGTGAACTTGTGTCTCTAATCAGTGATATTTAATGGCCACAGTTTGGAATACATTTCAATCCAGAACGATGTTTAGATTTGCTTGTTGAATTTTATGCATCTGTGTTTCTCTCTCCATGGATATAGATTAACTAGACATTTCAACATTAAAAAGGTTTCCTCATACAAAATGTATGTTGTATATGGACATGGTAGTCAACTCTTTTCTTCAATTTTGCAGATGAATTGGAAAAGTGCTAATGACTGCTCCTTTTAATAAATCCCACGGAACATTGATAGTTCAAAAGGAAATGGTGCCTAATGATTTACATCAAACTTGTTTTGCTTTGCCTGTCACTTCAGTCAGTTTCCATTTTACAAACAAGAGTGTGAGGAAATGTTGACTTTTAAAAAGCATTTGTATCAGGTTTTTGTTTGTGGTCCCTTTAAACCTGTCACAGTGCATGAGTAGTTAAATTTCTATTTTGCCTCAACCATTGCTATTACACACTGTTCACATAATGTGAAATTTCTGTCATATCACCTTAGCAACAGGTTCTAAAGGAAATCAAATATTTATTTTTGAAAATATAAATTAAGAAACTGATGGATTGCGCTACACTTATTACTTCAAAAACAAATCTCAACTATGAAAAGTAAGCACAATCAATTATCTTATACTGAGGTGAATGATAGGGCTAAATGTCAGAGATAAAAGGTACTGCAGATGCTGGAGAATCCGAGATAACAAGTATGGGGCTGGATGAACACAGCAGGCCAAGCAGCATCACAGGAGCAGGAAAACTTGTCTATTTGCTTAACAAACCAGGCTTACGATTAATGAAAGCAACAGAGGAATGTTGGAGATGCAAATAAAGCAAATTGATGTCGATTTGATATGGCAATACGCAAAGAAAGCAAAAAAGCCCATAAGATGCGAGCAAAACAAAAAGCAACATGAAAACTGAGGTTAAGTTGACAAGAAAGGAAAAATAACAGAACAATTTTGAACTAGTGGCATGTGAGTTCTGATCTATGCATTTGAAGGGGTTTAATATCTGGAGCAATAATTGAAGAAAATGTATGAGAGGGAGACTCTTAGCGTAATAAATAGATTTTGGATAAGTAGATTTTGTTTCCATTGGTAAATTTTTATAAGTGGACAGATTACTTTTTGGATGAGTATTAGTTTGTTTTCTGTTTAGAAGGATCAGGCTTTTTCTTTTGTTTTTGTTGTGAATTTGGCCAGTGTACTTGGGAGGCAAGAAGTTAGAATTTGGTGTTTGTAAAATCTTGGGTGGGGGGGAAGTGCAGGCATTGAATGGTCCCTTTAAAACGATGATGTGCTTTTTTCATGCTTAGAGATTAAAAAGAATGACTGTGAGCAGCAGCTTGAAAGTTTGCAAATACACAGAGAACACAGAATTGAACTATTTGTGTCAAAAAACCATACAGTTAACAGGCCAAGCAAAAGTTTTTACCAAGACAACAGATTTTGAATTTAACCAATCGATTTGAACCAGGCACTGAGATATCAAAAACAAATTAAATTTAAACCTGATGGCTTTGACAACATAGGACCAATCCTATTGTAAGAAATTGATATGTCATCAATGGTATAAAAGGAGGGCAGTTGGGCAAAGTCAAGAGAGATAACTGCCATCTGCAAGAGTTAACAGCCCTCAGCTCTCAAGAGAGAGTGGTTGGCTCTCACAGGCTCCTCTGATTCTTAGAGAAAGCACCATCTAAAGAACAAAGGTACCCATGACACAACTAGTGAAAATTCCTGACAGAAGAATCAACAGAGAAGACCTTCCTGACAAAAGACTCAACGGAGAAGGCACAGAACGTTCCAGAAGACACATAACCTGGATGTAATTTTGAGAGCCTAAATTCAATCTTTTAATTTTATTTTATATAAGTGGGACATGTTTTTATTGGAACAGCATACTATTAGAATCTTGTCTTGTTCAGGAATAGTTAATAGTGAAAAAGGATTTATTCAGTCTATTAATAGTTTTTTGTTCACTGTTTGAGTTAGATAAATAAATTCTTACTTCTTGATTGTAAAGTGTCAAGGATTTATTTTATTTAATGAATAGACATTGCTGAAAGGCAGGCTACACCACTATTCAGAGATAAAAGGTACTGCAGATGCTGGCGAATCCGAGATAACAAGGTGTGCGGCTGGATGAACACAGCAGGCCAAGCAGCATCATAGGAGCAGGAAAGCTTGACGTTTTGGGCCTATACCCTTCATCAGAAAACATCATCAGGATTTCTGATGAAGGGTCTAGGCCCGAAACATCAAGATTTCCTGCTCCTATGATGCTGCTTGCTCTACACCACTCTTCACACTCTTTTTACAGCTTATGGGACAAGCTGCTCCTTTTTGGGTGATTCAGTCTTAGTTCTCAGAGTGAGGGCTCAACCTCCACTTTACAACATTTTTGGAGGTCACAAAATCATTGTTTGGAAAGCATTGGTCTTTTTTAAGTTCAAGTAGGCCGTGGTTGTAGAGAGATGTGTGAAACAGTTTCTTCTGACGAAAGGAGAAATAGGGAACCTCAGTGTAAGAATGTTAGTTTGAAAGATCCTGATCAGAAGTGTTTGGTTGGAAAACGGACAGTTTTATTTGAAGTTCAGAAAATCTAAGCCCAGTTGTGCTTCCAATCAACGAAGAGGTTGCCAAACAGACAAGATTGGGATTAGAAATAAAAAAAATTAAACCTATAGATGTGATCCAGAAGCAAACACTTTCTGGCACTTTGGTACTGTAAAGTGATGACGTTGAGTTAGATGTTTTGTTTTTGTGTTTTGATAGTTTCCATGGAGTCATAGAGTCACACAGTGTGGAAACAGACCCTTCAGTCCAACTGGTCCATGCCGAGCACATTCCCAAACTAAACGAGTCCCACTTGCCTGAATTTGGCCCATATCTCTCCAAATGTTTCCTATTCATGTACTTATCCAAATGTCCTTTAAATGGTAGAGCTGGATGAACACAGCAGGCTAAGCGGCATCATAGGAGCAGGAAAGCTTGACATTTCGGGCCTAGACCCTTATATTCATTCAGTTCCACACCTTGTTATCTCGGATTCTCCAGCATCTGCAGTTCCTATTATCTCTGTCCTTTGAATGGTGTAACTTTACCTGAATTCACCATTTCTGGCAGTTCATTCCACACATGAACCACTCTCTATGTTAAAAAAGAAATACCCCTCAGGTCCTTTTTGAATCTTTCTCCTCTCACCTTAAAAATATGTCCCTAGTTTTGAATTCCCCTGCCCTAGAAAAAAAGACCAATTCTATTCATCTTATCTATGACTCTCATGATTTTATAAATCTCTATAATTTCCCCCCAGCCCTCTATGCTCCAGTGAAAAAAGCCCTAGCCTATCCAGTTTCTCCTTATAACTCAAACCATCCAGTCTCAGCAACATCCTGATAAATCTTTCCTGAACCCTCCCCAATTTAATAATATCCTTCCTAAATCAGGACAGCCAGAACTGCACACAATACCTCAGCAATGTCCTATACAATCTTAACCTGATATCCCAACTCCTCTACTCAAACATCTGAGCAATGAAAGCAAGTGTGCTAAATACTTTCTTAGCCATCCTGTCTACCTATGACACAAATTTCAAAGAATTATGTGCCTGAACCTTAAGATCTCTCTGTTGTACAACACTACACAGAGTCCAACCATTAATTGCATAAGTCCTGGCTGTGTTTGTTTTGCCAAAATTCAATATCTCACATTTATTCAAATTAAGCTCCATCTGCCACCCTTCAGTCTGTTCGACCCAATTGATCAAGATCTTTTTGTAATCTTAGATAGCTTCCTTCACTCTTCACTATACCACCAATTTGGGTGTCAGCCACAAACTTACTAACCATGCCTCCAATATTCTCATCCAAATCGTTTGTATAAATGACAAACAAAAGTGGACCCAATACTAATCCATGTGGAGCACCGATGGTCACAGGCCTCCAGTCCAAAAAAACAACCGGCCACCACCACTCTCTGTTTCCTCCCTTCAAGTCAAGTTTGTGAGAAATGATTTCCCTTGCACAAAACTAAGCACTATCCCAAATCAGTCCTTGCCTCTCCAAATGCATGTGAATCTTATCTTTCAGAGCCACCTCCAACGACTTACCACTGACGCCAGGCTTACAGGTCTGTAGTTCCCATGCTTCTCCTTAAAACCTTTCTTCAATAAACACACAATATTAGCCATCCTCCAGTCCTTTGGCACCTCACCATGATTATAGATGGTATAAATATTTCTGCCAGAGGCCTAGTAATTTCTTTCCTAACTACCCACAACATCCTGGGATAAAATTCAAATTGTTTTCTACATAAATACTTGGCTTATTCTATTTTTAACTCCTTTTCCTTTCTGTAATAAACTTCCGTTTCTTGTTAAAACCACGTCTGCTTGTGTGATAACCCCTACAAAGTCCACGAATTAATCATTCTGCAGAGCTTTTTCAGTATGAGTTCCTTCAGCAACAGGGAGTGTTGCCCATACTGGCTTTGCATGGAAATATGCAGTTGGCCACATGGCTGATTTACTAGTGGTTGGTAGTTAAAAAAGAAACAAAAGAAAATGTCACAGCAATTTGATAAGGATAAGGAAGTAAGGCAGACCCAGTACTTTCATGCTTGGGAAGACAGTATACGTTGTCCAACAATACTCATGGTGCCTTTAGAGAGAGGTAGGCACTGCAAAGTGTGAAATGCTTTGTTTCCTCTTCCAATTTCATTTTGATTTTGTCTCTTCCTACTCTCCCTATCTCACCCTCACCTTTTGATGGCTGGCATTGCTCTTAAAGGGCTTTGCATGCATTTCTTTTGCGTGTGATAGTGGTTAATAGATTTTTTAAAAAATTAGTGATAGAACAAAATCATTCAGTTGGGTGTAAGAGCTCTTTTGGATACATTAAAAAGTATGATGGGTCTGTAGAATTGTCTGGCCCAGGCTGTGACTAGTCTATTTATGCTATGAATAGTGGATATATTTTGATGTTCAAAAACAAACAACATACCTTTCCAGTTGGGTTTCCTGAGTTATGACACTGAATTATAGCAAAAATAAAATCACCTCATTACACAGGTCAAAAAGCAAAATATGATCTATCCAGCGAGATTTCAGACTGATCTGAACCGTCCAGTAATAACAGCAATTAGGTTCATAACACTATCTACCCTCCACAGTCTCTCTATTCCTCTCTCCACTCCTCTGTCCTACTCAGTCTAGGAAAACCCATTTTTTTCCCATGAAATATTACATTAAGACTCCATTTGCGCTTTCAGGTGAATGTGAGTGGTATTATTTTAAAGAAGAATAGTTGAATTCTATTTGGAGACTAATTATTGTTCAAATACCATTATCAAAAACAAAATTTGAGTCAATATCTCATGGCAGGTGAGAGCATGCATAAATTGGTTGCTATATTTCCAACATCACAATAATTATTGTACTTGAAAATATTATGAGATCATAAATGAATGTCTTCCAGAGACAGAGAAGTCTCTCTTTTTATAGAGTTTCATTTGTTTTTTTTGCTTCTCATCAAGTTGAATCATCTTTGAATATTTAACATAATGACCTGATATTTTGGGGCCTTAATCTTATTGTAATTAAAGTACAAAGGCATTAAGGAGGCTTTGATTAAAAATCATTCTGTATTTGTAGAACATATCATTGTAACAAAGCTTCAGATTTCTCCAGGCAATGTGTTTTATTTTAAGAAAACCTGAAATTACATGAAAATCAGCTCCTTTTTTCAAATTGCCACTGTCTCAACAATTGTCCTAAAAGTTAATTTTATCACTTTCTAACGTGATGATGGCAAAAAATTAATTCTTTACATTTTGGAGCCTATACTAGAAACCTAAATCGGAAAGGAATTCATAACAACGATGCATGAGTATAATTTTGGAGACTCATAACAACTCTAGAAGAGTTCAGAAATAAATGGCGGGATCTTGATAATGCTATTTCTATTCCTGCTGCCAGCTGTTTTTGCTGATGTTAAGTTATATAAAGCTTCTGTAATTGATACTGTAACGACTCTATCTGATTGACACTTTTATAAGTTTGTAAAAGCAGCCATTTCTTTCAAATGCAGGTTTTTAATTGGTTGTTTCCTTCATGCCTTTCAAAACATATTATAAGATTTGAACCAATGAGCGCATACAGAATAGTGGACATGGAGAGTGCGGGAGGACCATGAAAAATACAAAAGAGCATGGAGGTGGTGTGAGGGGTAAATGGAAATTAGTCCCAGAGAAACAAGGATGTTAACCTGATGTCATCACGTGATGGCAGCACTAAGCGGGTACGAAATGCTAGTGGCTGAAAGCTGATGGCAACAATGGCAGTAGTGAATGGTTCTTTTTCCAAATGAACAGGCATCATTGATCTGATTTCAGAGCTGAAATTTATACAAGTAAGACCTAATGGGAAGGTAATGGCTCAGTGGTATTATTGCTGGACTGTTAAGCTAGAGACCGAGATTAACCTGGGTTCAAATCCTACCATGGTAGATGGTGTCATTTGAATTCAATAGCAAAAAAAAATCTGGAACTAAGAGTTTAATAATGGCCACACAATTGATTGTCAGGAAAATGCCCCCCCACCAGTTCACTAATGTCCCTTAAGAAGGAAATTGCTATCCTGACTACATGTGACTCCAGACCCACAACAACATGGTTGACTTTTAACTGCCCTCTGGACAATTAGGGATGGACAATAAATTCTGGCCAGTGATGCCCTCATCCTGTGAATGAATTAAACAAGAGTTACAATCTGTATTGAAGTACAACAACCCTAGCAAACAATTGTGAGTATACTTTCTTTTTCTTAAAAGAAACTGGAAGCGAAGGTGTGTCTAATTAAAAGCAAACAGCAGCAATTTTGCAAGAGACCCTCTTATCTGGCAAAGTGATTCTTGGATGAAATTCATCCAAACTGCTGGCTCAAACCATTCTATGCATTACTAAGGCCTTATCTGTGTTCAGATAATGATCAATTCCACAATTTTTTTTAAAAACGCATTCATAACTAGCAAAAATGACATGATATTACTCAGTTACCTCATTTAGTATGAAACCCACATACTTACAATGATTTGTAATTTTTAAAAGCAATAACAATTAAAACACCATAATTGTAAAGAAACAAAAAGAGAGAAACTAACAACCAGAAAAATAAATAATTACTTCATCATTTAAACAGCATAAAGTTCTACACAAAGAAGAAAAGCCACCATCTGAGCAGGAACTGGCACTCCATTGACATTTTGTCAGAATTTCAGTTACTTAGGGGAAGGATACATCTTTACTTCATGGGTCAACAAATAGCTCTTCGAGTCATGGAGACGTACAGCATGGAAACAGACCCTTTGGTCCAACTCGATCATGTTGACCAGACATCCGAAATAAATCTAGTCTCACTTGCCATCATTTGGCCCATATCCCTCTAAACCCTTCCTAATCGTATACCCATTCAGATGCCTTTTAAAAGTTGTAATTGTATCTGCCTCCACCATTTCCTCTGGCAGCTCATTCCATACACGTACCACCCTCTGTGTGAAAAAGTTGTCCCTTCGGTCCTTTCTAAATCTCTCCCCTCTCACCTTAAACCTTTGCCTTCTAGCTTTGGAATCTCCTATGCCAGGGAAAATACCTTGGATATTCACCGTATCCATTCCCCTCATGATTTTATAAACCTCTATAAGGTCACCCCTCACCCTCTGATGCTCCAGGGAAATTAACCTCAGCTTATTCAGCCACTCCCTATAGCTCAAACCCTCCAACCCTGGCAACATCCTTGTAAATCTTTTCTGAACCCTTTCAAGTTTCACAATATCCTTCCTATCTCAGTGAGACCAGAATTACATGTAGTTTTCCAAATGTGGCTTAACCAATGCCCTGTACAGCCGCAACATGACCTCCCAACTTCTCTATTCAATGCATGGAGCATCAAAGTCAAGTGTTCCAATTGGCTTCTTCACTATCCTATCTACCTGATAAAGAAAGACAGGCAATCACTCTTCATATTCCTTGGCAAATGAAGGATTCAGAGGAATAAAATTCTTTAGCATTTCTAATGATGACTACAAAGATCTTGACTAAATCTTACACTTTCTAGATCTCAAAGTTCAGTCAAATTCAAAATGCACGGACATGCATTCATGAAGTAATTGATCAATTCACAGGTAGATGTTGATGCAAAGGTACAGTATATGATTTCACCAATCATACCCGAATGTCTTGTGGATCTGTACTTTACTGTTACATCAATGAAATAGTTCCAAAGCACATTGCTAGTCAAGCCCAAAGAATATGCTGTTAATGTATTGCTGGAAGAAGGATACAAGTTTGAAACAATTGAGGCAGACTAGCAGTGCTTATGGGTGCTTTACTTTGGAATTCAATTGCAGCAGCTGACTGCAGACAGGAAAGCATTAAAATGTTGTACAGATGCTGCAATCCAGAGACAGAAGGCCAAAGCAAGTCAGCCTGGCTGGATTCAATGACCCACAAAATTGTCCAATTGTCCAATTTTCAATGACCCTCAAAACTGTCCTGTTGTTCCTAGTTAGACTTTATGAATAACAAATCTTAGACATCGAGTTGATAACAAACAAGAATTGAACTATTTATTATTAATATTGTAGCATTAGTGGAACAAAGCTAAACAATAACATAATTTAATTAATATTTATTATTTAAAATCTATTTTCTTTGATTATAACCCATATTCATACATCAACATAGAAAAAGGAAAAATTAGAAAGGAAATAAAAGAATTATAATTTGCCAGTTCAATTAAACAGCTTCAAATAATGGATGCCAGGTTTTCATGCAATCCTTAGATAACAAGTGGCTCACAGATATGTAACGGGGTATCTAATTTTGAATTCACCAGTAAATGTGAATAGTTTCAGTAGACCTCCAGAAATATTGACTTGTTTCTTACAGATTTTCTCAGCCCATTCATCAATGTGATAACGGCACAGAAATCTAGAGAGAATAAAAACAGCAGCAGTCCCAAAGCTTCCAAATCACTTTTCACCAAAACCTGGAAAGCCTTTTGGAACACCTTGACTCAGAGAGCTGTGAGGGCAGAGTCTTTGTGTATATTCTGAAATAGACTCTTTATTATAAGGAGAATCGAGAGTATTGGGGAAATGGAAGGAAAATGAATGTAAATAAGTCTTAATCAAAGCGCAATTTCAAATGCATTTCCAAACTCCCATGCATAGAATATAAACTATACCCAAGAAATAAGTGTAACGTCACAGCAAATAAATTTAATAGGTATAGTATTGATACTAGGTGTAGCTTCATATACCAAATGGGCGTGGTCAGAAAAGCTGAAGCCTTCATCTCTAACCAAATGATTTACTATTATGGCTCTGTGTTTTGCACTGCTGTCTCACTGCACCAGACACCCAGGTTCGATTCCACCCTCAGACAACTGCCTGTGCGGAGTTTGCACATTCTCCTTATGTCTACCTGGGTTTTCCCTGAGTTCTCTTTGATTCCTCCCAGGGTCCAAAGATAATCAAGTTAGGTGATTGGTCATGCTAAATTTCCCATAATGTGTAGGCTAGGTGGGTTAGCTATGGGAAATGCAGAGTCACAAGGTTAGGATGGGTCTGGGTGGGTTATTCGTTGGTGGGTCAGTGTGGCCTTCATGACACAGATTCTATGAAAACTAATGGGCAACATGCTCTACATACACAACTGTTACAATTCCAGGCTCTAAAATAACAAGTGTTTTTCCCATCACAATGCCAAGTATGTATATTGATCTATAGATCTTTCCCCAGAGAAACTGACAACTGTTAGAACAGCTTTTGGTAGATATTACATCCTCAAGTTACAATTTGAATGATCCATCAGCCAGGATGTATTCCAACCACATATGCATTCTATCACTGAGAAACTATCAAGGAGTCTCTGTATTGCAGATGACATTATAATCCTTGAAGAACTAAATATGAACATGACACAAATATTCATCAGTTCATGACAGCAACAAGGAAACATGTTCTTGTTTGCATCAAAAAAAATGTCAAATTAAACATCAATCAAAACAATTTCCTCAGATCAATCTGTACAACAAAAAGTATAAGACTTGATCCTACCAAAATAAAAGATGCATAGAAGATGCCTACACGGACAGACAATATAGACTTACAAAGATGGCTTGGTTTATTTAACATTTTATTCCCAAATATTTCAAATTTTGCAACCAAAGACTGTTTGAAATCTTAATCACAAAAGCACATGACACATACAGGACAAAGATTGTCATGATATTTTTCAATTTCTCAAAAATGTTTTATCTTGCAACAAGTGTGTTATTCAATGTTATTTCCCATCCAAGTTGATTATGTTTAAAAGAGATACACACCGGAAAGGTCTCTGAATATGTATGTTATAGGATGACAAACCAATTGCATTTGGTTTTAAGGTCATTGTGACATTTCACATCCTTCTGGCACTTCCATTTTCTCCACATATCAAGAAGGAACCTTTGAACATTGTATTTGCTCTGTACTTCATATTTTCCAACACAAATTTGGTGAATTCTGAATTTGAGAATGGACCAGAGCAGAATCACAACTTTCCATTTCATGTTGCAACACTTTGGTGAGAACACTCAATATACCATTGAATAACATTTGACAATGTTAAAACAAGTTGTGGTTAATGAAATAAGACTCAATTTTTGTAATGACATGAGGCAGATCCCTTAACATCAAACCTTTAACTACAAAGGATCTGAAAGATCTCAAAACTTTGTCACTCCATGGGTTTATATCTCCAGAGAATCAACAATTTGCTCCCATTCATGACAAGATCTGTCCTTTTCAATGCTTATGCCAAACGTGAGAGAAATTCAAAGGCTTTTTTGGGTAATTGCATAGAACAATGAGTCCTGTTTGAATCAACTTTCAAAGAACCAAAACATGATAGGCAATTTATTGAAAAATTACTAAAATGTAGTCCAATTTTCTAATGTTTTATGTATGGAAATCAAGATTTCCAAAGAGGAATTACGATATAATTTACTGTTATACGTGCTGCTTATTACAAAGCATGATTTCCAATTCAAATAAGGAGATTAAATTGATTTTCCTTCAAAGTATTTTTCAGGCATATTATTTTCCCTGAAGCAGCTTTTGTTTTATTTAATACTGAAGGAGGGATTTCCACCATGCCCCATGAGCCATGTTGCAATTTACTTTTTTTAAGTGTGTGCCTGAATATAATTTTGTTTTTAATCCAACAAATATTTTGACTCCTACTTGTTACATAGAGCGTAGAGCGTAACAGGTACACATACGCACACGCACACGCGCTTTGACAACCTTCTGAAGGTAAGTTTTGTGGAAAAGAACGCAAGTGAGAAGAAAAAAGGGCTTTCATCCCAGCAGAATCTGACAGATTTTAATAGAGTCTATACAATTTGCACTGCCATATACGTAAGCCAATTTATCTAATCTTGTGAAGGAAGTCCAGAATTCAAAAAAGGACTTGCACAATGCTAAAATTGTTCACAAATTCCTTCCGGCTGTCAAAAAGTAATTGAATGAAAATGGCAGAATATCAATACATGATGAAGTGTTGTCCACATATTTGAAAATCAAAACATCTACACTGCCCAAGGTCAATTTTACAGTCCCAATACACAGATGATGGTTTTCATCTATGTATTTCACTTTTTATCATATTCTTAATCAACACTGTTAAACTTCCCTGTTAAAACGTTAATTGATACTTTTAATTCCTGTACATAATGTGAGTCTCGTCTAAAGATCAGTTATTTAAGGCAGAACAAAAGGCCACTTTTTTAAGACCTGCAATCAGAGATAGCAATCCAATTCAATAACTTGTTTACATTTGCATCACTTATACCTCCTGACATTTGAAAAGTCAACTAAATAAACTCCCACCATTCTTTCTCAAAAGCCAAAAGCTGTTTCAATTCTGTGCATCATATTTCCTATGAATTCAAATATCAAATCCTGGAATCAATTCTCCTCAAATGGGTGGAGACGTGTCACAAATCAAGAAAAGCCATCATGGTAAGAGCTTCCCATTGGTTGAATATTTGGTGAATACTTACTCTTTCTTTTTTCAGTTCCAGGTCTTCCACATGCACCGTTCCCAAATTCATGTGTATTACATTGCATTTTTCTGATCTTAAAATCCATCCACTTCCTGAGCCTAACAGCTTACTTTCCCTAGACAAGCTGGAATCATATCAATCTTTCTTACAATCGTCATTGAGGTGCAGAGGTTCAAGCCTGCACAGTTGGGAGATCTTATAGAAACACATAAGATTATGAAGGGAATAGATAAGGTGGAGGCAGGGAGGTTGTTTCCGCTAGCAGGTGAAACTAAGATTGGAGGGCATCGCCTCAAAACAAAGGGAAACAGATGTAGGACTGAGGTCAGGAGGAACTTCTTCACCCAAAGGGTTGTGAATGTGTGGAATTCCCTGCCCAGTGAAGCGGTTGAAGCTACCTCACTGAATGTGTTTAAGGCAAGGCTAGATAAATTTTTGAACAGTGAAGGAATTAAAGGTTACAGTGAGCGGGCGGGTAAGTGGAGCTGAGTCTCAAAAAGATCAGTCATGATCTTAATGATTGGCGGGGGAGGCTCGAGGGGCCGGATGGCCTACTCCTGCTCCTAGATGTTCTTATGTTGTAGCAGGATCCAAGCAGGTAGTGCTCAGGAAGGTCTGGGAGAGCCAGGAAGTTGGGGTTAGGGCTCAGGAAGTGCCCTAGGAGCAGTGAAGGTCTGGTCTTGTGATTCTAGTAGCTTCCACCGCAATGTTTCTCTGAAGTTCTTCACAATATTATTCTAGCACCTTATTCATCATCAGTAAATGGTATGAGCAGGAACACAGCAACTTCATGGGTGATTTGACAAACATTTATTTTTCCTAGCTGGTAGATTACAAAAATCATCATTTTAATTTTCTTGCATATTACTTGATGTCATATTGAGATGCTACAGAAAGAGAGGATCATTTCTATTCTGTTACCATCTTATTTCCATTGATTGTCAACTTGAGCCAATTTAAAATCAACAGAATTCTCTGACCAGTACAGAACATTTTAATTATCAGGGTACCATATTGATCTGCATTACCGCTATGCTAAACTTGATCCAATAACTACCTTGTGTACAATCAAAATCATCGTATCTCTGAGATAGTAGGAGCTGCAGATGCTGGAGAATCTGAGATAGCAAGGTGTGGAGCCTGATGCTGCTTGGCCTGCTATGTTCATCCAGCTCCTCACTGTTTTATCATACTATCTTTGCTTCAGCCATCAACAATGAGGAAATTATTTATGTGACACTCTACACTTACAGTAAACAAATGCTACAAAACTGTTTTTTTATTTCCTTCTATATTCATGTGATATAGATGCAGGAAAGATGCCAAGGGCATCTAGAACCAGGGGTCACACTTTAAGGATAAAGGGTAAAACTTTAAGGACTGAGATGAGGAGAAATTTCTTCAAGCAGAGAGTGGTGAGTCTGTGGAATTCATTACCACAGAAAGTGGTTGATGCATTAATGTTATGTGTTTTCAAGAAGGAGGTAGATATAGCTCTTTAGTTGAAGGGATCAAGGAATCAGTTGGGGTGGTGAGAATAGGACATTGATCTTGATGATCAGCCATGATCGTAATGAATGGCAGAGCAGACTTGAGGGGGTTGAATACTCCACTACTACGCCCATCTTATATGTTTCTACATGATACTGTTAATCTTTTGTCCTTGACATTAAGTATACATAAGATCTAATGTTTCAATAGCCTCAAGAAATCCTGAATATCTTGTTAGCAGCTTCTCGAATGCTATTTGCTGACAAATATCTTCAAAATCAAACATGATCCTGTTTTAATGGAAAGGTTGCAAAGGTGTGTGCAGGAGTGTACACCCTTGACCGGAGCAAGGAGTCAGTAGGCAGGCAGGATTCAGGCAAGTGGACGACTTTTATTCAAGCAACAGCCGGTTAAGGCAGGTAGACGGTCAAAGGATCTTCCTTGAATATGGCTTCGATGCGACAACACAGTCGTTCCCTTAATCTGTAGCTCAGATCAGAAGAGAGACCAATGACACACTCTGATTTTTACAGTGAAATACAGCATTCTTACACATTTTATGTTACAATACTCACATACAGCGTGGTCACTGTGTTCTTCCCCATTAATCGGTACACCCAATCCTGTGAAACACCTAATCAATGATAGGCATTCCTGTAGACAGGCCCGGGTTCCCATGATGTCATGGTGTTTAACAGCCATTGTGAGCTTCTGGCATTGGGATCTTTCTATGCATCTTATTAATTCACATTCCAAAGTTGCTGGTAATACTCCTTCTGGTCTGTCCCAGCCTTGTTTATCTCTAAAGACTGCATGAATTCTGTCATTCATCGTATTCCATATGCTATCTCTATCAAATTCAGTTATTCCTCTCACATTTTCCACTGTCCCAATTATGCACATAAAAAATACAAAAAACAGTTGGCTTTAACTAACTGCGATAAGATTTGTAGTATTAATTTCTGTTATAAAGTTAGTTACAAGGTGTGAAATTATACAGCTACTTCTACTGTTCGCACTTTGTAATTAATGAGTTGAAAACAATCTATTTCATTCAGGACATACCAAGCATCTTCTGGAGATAAGAGAAGTGTTTTCTGAGACTAATTAACTTTCACGTCTAGGTTTGAAAGTTTTTCCCTTAATGCTTCTATTATACTTTGCTTGTATGTGTATCTATGCTTATGTTGATATCTATTGCTATGATTCTCTGAAGAATCTTGAACGAGGATGTATTTCTGAATATTGTGAATGACTTCAAAGAAGTAACTAATTACTACAAAATAACTTTAGCTGTTGTTTTCACAGTTGTTTAACGAGTTAGGCTGGCTGGTTTGTGGGCCGAGACTTTACACCCCTTGCTGTAACTGGTGCTGTTCACTTAATCGGACAGCATCGTTTGATTAATGAGCTGGATTCAGTCACTTGTCTACCCTTCGGCATCTTCTTATCAAACTATCTCGGATGGTTGCTTGTAGGGCCTCTCGCTCACCTTGGAGTAGTCCTGTTCCAAGGTAACATTATGTTTCACTTAAATGCTGTAGCAAGCTGTTTACTTCTACTTATTTCTTGTTGGCCATTTTGTATCTTAATGCTGGAGCAGGATGTTTTATTCTATTTAACCCTTGTAGGATATTTTGTGTCTTTCAAACAGTCGCCCTTACAGACTGCATATGCACAAAACTGACTGCTTTCTAAACTGAGGGATGTACGATAGGGATAAATGAAAACATCTTTTGAATTCAGCAGGTCTTGATACAAATCACACAATTCTTGAAACTCCAATCTTCAACCTGACACTTCCAAATTTTAAAATACAGATCAGTGATCAATGTCCATGAGAACACAACAGGAGCATAAAAAATAAACATGCATCAGCAGGTTCCTGGAAGTAAGTAAGATCAAGGAACTCTATAAGGGGATGGAGTTTTTAATTGCCTTGGTAACAATTAGGCAGTTCATTTCACCCAGGAAATATGTTTGGTTTAGTAACCCTTTCATTTTTACAATTGAGTTTACACAAATCCAATAAAGATTGCAAGTTCCGCGAACATTGCCTAATTTCCTTCAGGATTCCAGTAACATTGGAAGAGGAGTAGTTCAGACAAGCTATTGAGCCTGTCTCACCATTCAATATGATCTTGGCTGATTGAACAGTTAATGCTTTTCAGTCATCCCATCATCATAACCCTGCATGCTATTGCTAATCAGAAACCTACCAATCTCTACCTCTTAAAATGAGCTTCCACAGTCCTATGTGGTGGGGAATTCCAAAAGTTTACAACCTTCTGTTTATTATTACGTCTGCCCATTATATAAACTTTGTTTTGTCAGCCATGATGATTGACCAATTTAAGTTTGTAGAATGTATAGTTGCTGTAGGTTGTGTAACAGTTCTTTACAATCTATCCACTGCCAATGTGCAAGCGTTCCTTTTAATGTCGATAACAAGGTGTAGAGCTGGATGAACACAGCAGGCCAAGCAACATCAGAGGAGCAGGAAAGCTGACCTTTCGGGTCTGGACCCTTCTTCAGAAAATGTATTATTCTGCACTGGTTTCTGCAGGTACTTCTACAATATCAGCCCCTAAATTTACGAGAAATATGCATTCTATTTTAATGTCTTCTCAATGGAATGTTTCAAAAGACCTTTGCATTTTAATATCCTGTCCTGCCTAACTTCCAGCCTTGGGTAGTTTTGTGTATACAGACAGACAAGACGTGAATTTACCTGACCTTTGCACTCCATTTAGTTTCCACTTGGTTGGTTTTATGGTTCAAAGTAGTGTCCGTTTTCTCCAAAGGCTGGGGTGAAATTGCATGGGTGTGATTCATTGCCAAATACATATCCATGTTTGTTACAGATTTGGTTTTGCACATTTTAATTCATTTTGAGTGGACTTCATCGCGTTTATTAATTAATCTCGACATTTGAGTATATGCCATTATTCTTGTACTTCTGAAATCCGAACAGAATATGAGTACTGCAATGTTACAAGAATGATCATTATATCAGAAGGTTTAGATTGGAAGTGAAAAGATTTGTGGAACAATTTAAAATCGATTTTCTAAATTGGAAGAGGGCTTACTTTAATGCGATGAGATTGGATCTAGCCAGAGTAAAAACTTAACTGAATATTGACTAGGAAAAATCTGTTGGGGCAAATAGTGGTCTTTAAGCAAGAAGAGTTTTTTTGAAAGGTAAGTAAAACAAAGCCAACGTCTTGGCTGATGAGGCCATTAGTGAATGTGATGAAACAACAAAGATGATACAGTTGTATCAGAGAT